>CM061552.1:198183606-199437642 GCA_030864225.1 Capsicum baccatum var. pendulum | reverse complement strand
CTCCAGTTTTTACCATCATATATTTATCTAATAAAAATTGGTTTTAAGTAAATATCATATAGAAAATGGTCAAAAGTCCCCCAACCTTTACCCCAAATTCTAACTACACATTTATACTTTGCTGAGGTCCTATGATTTTCCTGAACTATTTTATAGTGGAATTATTACTCCCCCCCCTCCCCCCGTACTATTTTAAAGTGGAATTATTACCCCCTCGAAAACTGACAATCAGTCATTTGGGTATGTGGTGTGATGCATGCGTTGCCATGTCATGCCACGTCATTGCCACGTCATTTTTTCTTTTTTTTACTCTAAAAAAATTAATTAATTAATATTATTATTTCCTTTTTTCTTCCCCTTTCCCATTTTGCTCCATTTTCTTCTTCAACCCAATTTCATCTTCTTGGGTCAAAAATAGAAAATGAGTGTGTAAATGTACCTCACACATACACACGTATGTTCTTCTTCAACCCATTAATGATGGATAAATACTCCTCAAAGCTTTTCATCTCTTTTGCTCAAGATCGCCATTAATGGCGAATTCTTCTCCATTGTGAAAATTTAAAGCTTTGATCTCGCCATGAATGGCGGATCTTGAGCAAAAATAGAGAAAATTGAAGAAATAGATTGAAAATTATACATGGGTTATGTTGGAAATTATATATGGCATTGTAGAAATTCAAAGCTTTGAACTCGCCATTAATGGCGATCTTGAGCAAATAGAGAGAAAATTGAAGTTCTTGAATTTTTGCAAGTTTTTTGAATTGGAGTTCCTCATATTCCTCATTTAGGAATTCATTAATCAGACAAATCTTATTGTTTTCTTAGTTCAAGTGTTTCTTGATGTCGGTAATAATATTTTTCAAATTATAAAAAAACACCATTAATGAGAATTTGGAGATGACAAAGATGAAGAACTCCATTAACGAGTTCTTGAATTTTTGTTTTGAAAAAAAAAAGAAGAAGACATGATGTGGCAATCAAAAAATAAAGAATTTTAAGTGAAATGGACTCAACTGACGCGCTCATGGGCGGTGTAGTCACGTCCGTTAACACGTCAGCAACTAGGGGCTAATAAAGTCGGTAAAAATAATATTAGGGGGGCAATATGTCACCTTTAAAGGTTGAGTGTGTAGTTGAGATTTCGACTAAAGGTTAGGGGGTAATAGACCATTTGCTATATCCCATAATTGAAAGTCACTAAATATGGCCATATATATGTAATTATTTTTATAAAAGTATCCAATTATATTTTTCCCCAATAGTAATTTATTTAGGAGGAAATTTTAAGTAAGAATAAATTTATATATCCACATAGAGGCAAATATAACCCAAAAGTATAACGAAGGAGAAATATGATCTTTTTCTGAGAGTACAAGGGCAAATATGACCCTTTTCCCTTTTTCTTAATCCCTCCCTACGAGCTCCTCCCCTTTTTTTCTCTCTTGGTGACTCGAATTGACAATCTTTCATATTGAAAGTGTCAATAACCCGCCAATTTATTAACTCAGTCGATTTGGTTCCGTCCAAATTTAACTCAATTCGCTTATTTGACACATCTACTTTATCTTATCTTTTTATTGTAGCTTTATTTTGTACAAATTTCTCTTGTAGGTTTATCCTTTAAATTATTGATGTTTCATATTACATAAGGATCCAAAATGATACTTTCTCTATCTCAATTTGTGTGTCACTTTTCAAATTGTTCAAATAAGTTATCTTTGACCGTAATTTTTCATGTATCTTTTAAATATTTTACTGTGCCTTGTAGTATTTTTTACGTGGTTTTCAATATATATATTTTATTCAAAAAAATTGAAGATTTCGTGTCCAAATTTATTGTCAAATTTAAATTATTTGACTCTTGAAAAATAAAAGTGGCACATAAATTGCGATAAAGGGAGTACAACCTATCCAAATATTGAATTTATTAAAATAATACAGATACATTCTACTTTTTCCAGAACTTATTTATAGGATTATTATATTGTTCTTGTGGTGGATGTTAAAATTTTTTCAAGAGCACCATTTCAAAGTTATACTATAAATTGAATTTCACTTATTTTTTTCTTTCTTATTTTGTTGTGTCTTTTTGGGAGTACTTTTTTAAAAATTGTCTTTAAATATCTAAGAAAAATGTCAAATATGCCCCTAAACTTTGTAAAAAGGTCCAAATATACCCTCCGTTACAAGTTTGATCCAAATATGCCCTCGTTGTTAAAGTTTAGGAGCAAATGTACCCCTTTAAATCTTAATGCTTTGCTGAAAATTTGCAAGACTCTTTTTTCTTTATTTTTTTAATTTTTAATGGCTACATAAGCAAGTAATTGCCATATCACAAAAAATAAATTTACCCAACTCTTTTATACCCTGATCCGACCCAAAACCCCTTTTAACCTCTATAATACCCTAACCTATTTCACCATGGCAATAACTTAGTCTACCTTGGATATGAGTGAATCAATACGCAAAGCAGCTTATTATGTTGCTTCTAGTAAATTTTCTCCGCAGAACCTCAGGTAACTTTAAGCCATTGCCTAAATGCATCATCTTCGACTTTTCTTTCTTCTTCTTCTTCAGATAATATTTAATTTTTTCTTGGGGATTACTAGAGTTGTGTATTCTTTATTACATTGTGCAGTTTTCATCAATCATCAAAGTTCCAGCAGAGTTAATAAAGTCAACTTAATAAGACATGTGGGGAGATTCTATTGTGTCTGCCAAAATCTCATGAAATTTATTATTTAAGGGAAAAGGGTATGCTTTTTATGTCTTTATAGGTTCAGTTTTATAACTTTTGGTGGTCCCAATATGAATGCATTCTTTTAGAATTTTGTTTTTTCTATTTCTGTGCTTGTAATGTGTTTGATCTAATGTGGACTCTATAATTTTGTTGTGTATTTACTATTTCTTTTATGTGCATTTGAAGGATGATTGATGAAGTTGATATTTTTGTTCAATTATGGAGGTAGTTGGGTCATTTCACCTGAGCTTGTCTACATTAAAAAGTTGGTGCACTCGTGGCATTGTTTTGATCCTGAATTGCTGAGTCATAAAGATATATGTGATGAGTTTACTTTAAGGTTGGGACTTTCTCAAGTTAAACAATTACTAGTGACTGGGCCCTCAGGTAAGTATTATATTGTAGATGGAGATAGTGGCATTAGGGCTATTCTCAGCTTATTGTGTGATCAATTTAAAGTCATTAACTTTTTTGTTATGGAGGAAGGTGAACTAACAGTCTTTACTGAATATATTATACACCATACTGAAATTGATTTTGTAAATGTTGAGGTTGGCACAGACTGTGAACATAGTGCTGGTTCTTGTGTTGATTTTGATACTTCTGAAGGTGAGAAATATGATTATGAGGGATTGGAGGCTATTGGCAAGGAAGGGGGAAGGGTAGTAAGTGATAGGTTTGAAAACTACAAAGAATTGTATGTAGGTATGTCATTTAAGGACATGAAAGAAGGTAGGCAGACTGTCAACTATTATGTATTAGCTAACAAAAGGGCTTTAACTATAATCAAGGGTAATACAAAGAGGACTAGATATGGTTGTGAATAGAGGTGTCCTTTTAGGTGTTTGATTTCAAAAGATGGCAAGACTAAAGGGTTCAAGATCAAAACTTTAATCAACAATCACACTTGTGAAGAGGACTTTTTTAACCCTAGAGTTGATTCAACCACTTTGGCCAAATACTTCAGAAATAAGCTTCAAAATAACCCCAAGTATAAGGTCAAAGACATGAGAGGAGAACTTCAAAATCATTTTACATTAAATGTGTGTCAAACTAAAAAGGGCTAAGCGTTTGATTCTTGATAAATTGGAAGGTAGTTTTATAGATGAGTACAATAAGCTTGAGGCCTATGCACAAGAGATTAGGAGGTCTAATCCTGAAAGTGATATTGTGATAAATATCTCCAAGGATGCCTTAGCCAAAGAAAAAAGGCAATTTTTAAGGATGTACTTATGCTTTGATGCTCTAGATAAAGGTTGAAAATATGGATTAAGGACACTTATTGGAGTTGATGGTACTTTCTTGAAAGGTAAATGTAAGGTTATGTTGTTGGTTGCTCTAGGACAAGATTCTATGATCAGTTTGTATCCACTAGCATGGGCAATAGTAGACAAAGAAACCAGCAGGACATGGAGCTATTGAAAAGGTCTTTGGACCTTAAAGATGGTGCTGGAACCACATTTATTTTAGATATGCAAAAAATAAGTTTCTCATTTTTAAATTAAATTTCAGTTTCAATATTCTTGTTTCATGATTAAATAACTTCTCTTTTATTTTTATTTCATAATTATAGAGATTAGTGGATTTTGTTGACAAAGTATTGTCTAGGGCTCACCATAGGTACTGTATAAGACATGTTGAGAGTAATTGGTGTAAAAAATAGAGGAGTGGTGAAATAAGGAAGATTATGCGGTGGTGTTCATGGAGTTCATATGATGAAGAATTCAAGGACTAGTTGAAAAAGTTGGGACAATTGTCAGAAGAAGATGCAAGGGATTTGGTGAATTTTCCACCAAGGTCATGGTGCATGGATTATTTTGATACTCAGTGTAAGAACATGATGGTTGACCGCAACTTCACCGAATTATTTAATTCATGGATCCTGGTGCCTAGAGGTAAGCCAATAATCAAGATGCTAGAAAAGATTAGAGTGAAAGTGATGGATCTGTTAGTGAAAAATGAAAATAAGATAAAGACTTGGGGTGCTAATGATATTAGTCCAGAATGCATGAATTTATTCAAGGACTGAAGGTCTATAGCACATAGATGTAAGGTGGAATTCAATGGAGATTGGGGGTATGAGGTTGCTAATGAAGAAGATAGACGCACAATTAATTTAGAGCATAAAAAATGCACTTGCAGACTTTAGGATTTATCAGGTATTCCTTTCCCTCATGCCATCAAAGCATTAATACACAAGAAGGTGATTCCATAAACTGAAATTCATTGATAGTATACCAACAAGGCCTACATATTGACCTACAAACACAAGATGTAGCCCGTAAGGGGTGAGAGGTTTTAGAAGGTTGAGGCTTCTCATGCAATATTGCCTCCTAATATTGTGAAATAAGTTGGCAAACCTAAATCGAAGAGGGATAGAGAACCAGATGAGGCAAGAAAAAGGAAGGGTGAATGGTCACAGTCTAGATAGGGCACTCAAATGACATGTAGTAATTGTGGTGAACCAAATCACAATGCAAAAGGTTGTTACAAGGTGAGCTACAAAATACTTATTTACAACATATTTTTAATTCTTATGTGATTAACAACATAATTATTGATAATATTTTATAGGAATAGTCAGTTGAAAATGCATCAAGGAAAGGAAAAAGGCCAATGATGGGAAGCAATTCACAATGTCAATAATAGTAGGAGAGGAAGATGATCTTGAACAAATACAAGCTATAACATAATATTTTGAACCATATAGTCCCGATGTTGGAAATGAAGAAGATCCGCCCCTAAGACCAATGGTATATCCTGAATCTGAATCTTGGGTTGAGAAGTTGATGATAAGAGGTGTTCCAACTGGTACAAGAAAAATCATTTTTACTGGAGATCACACTGGTGTTTCAGTGCCAACTAATCTACCTTATTCTCCAGTCAAGACAACTTAGAAGGAAAAAAAAACAGTCTCTTCTGGACAATTTCAAATGGAAGAACAAAAAAGGACCAAAATAAGAGTTAAAGGCAAATGAGTACTTGCACCTGATGGTGTTTTTCTGTGATGTAATTTCTATGTTTATTTTTGACTTAATTTTTTGGTGGTTAATCATAGTTGGTTAACAAACAATAAGGTCGGAAATAACTTTTTTTTGTTGAATGGTATTGATGACACTATCTTTTGGTTAGTTGAATGAATGAATGGATGGTATTGATGTTGTTTTATCCTAATTTTATGCTATTTTTTTACTATTTTTGCCCAGTTTTTTTGGCTTTTTTTATCCAGATTTTTTTTTGCCTTGTTTTGGATGGGTATATGAAGGTTTTTAATTATGGGAGATTTAAGATTACGCATTCGATGAGGTTTTCAAATCCGTTCAACGAGGGTGATTGGGGCCTCAAATGGGATATTGTATGAGAAATTATTCAATTGCCAATCTTCTTCTCCCGTTGTTTCTATATCTGCTTCTTTGTTTACTGATTTGGATATTCTGCATATGGAGAAATATAGGGAATAGTGCCCATTTTTGGAGGGCTTCTTTTGGATGGCTTGGGGAATGTGATGGAAAAGTGATCATATCCGGTACACTTGAACAAATCCAGATGGTAGAGAGCCTTCTTCAAGCCTTCATCCTCGCGTAATCATAACCACCAATGATCCAAAGTTAGACTGACCAGAATATAGTTGCTATACCATCTGTCGATGAGTTTATTTCTTCTTCGTTGCTAGGAAATAGTTATGGTGCATTTGGTGACCTGTAAGTATGCATGCTCTATATATATGTGTTGTCTAGCTTGCTTGCGTTGGAAATTAGATGTTAGACTTTAGTAAATACAGCGATAAAGCTGTTGTGTTAACACCAGATGGTACTAGGTGTGGCATACTTTCTTTTATAGAAGTGGATTTAGAACTTAAACTTGATGAGTTCTAAATGTAAAGCTCTAAGCATTAAGCTCATTGCATTTATGAAAATATGGGTTTAGAACTTTTGTTGAAATTTTTGGTGACTTTTAACATATGTATCTATGCTGCGTATTGAAATTTCCTCTGATTCTTTTACCTTTCTTCTGTAATAACTTGGTCTTAATATAACCTTCATCGCGGGGTTTAGATATCAGTAAAGCTCTCTATTAAATCACGCAAAAGCTGCAAGTTATAGTGTGGCCTAACCTTCAGACAGGTGGATACATTGTTTATTATATGGGTTTGACAAAACCGAGTAGATTTAGCGGAGACCCTGTATATATGTTGAGAAATTTACTAAATATGTCATAACAGGTTAGGATATGGTGGGACGCCAGAATTCATAAATTTCAAATCCTTTGATTCGTCTTTACCTTCATAAATTCTTATCTAGGATCCTTTGTAAGTAGTATTGTCTTCTTAGAATGTTGAGAGAACTGTTATCGCATTTAGGGGGAAATTATTGTCAAGTTACATTCAGTGATCTAATGCCAAGCATAAACAAACATGCATGTGTTAGCTAATTAGCCTTTCATCTTTTCTTGCAAATTCTAGTCACGTAGTGGCTTTATCTAGTTTTATACTTCCCTTTTCAACTAATATTATAGATTCTACCTTAAATATTAGTGTCTATTTAGACCATTTTGAAGGGGAACCTTGGAATAACGGTAAAATTATCTTTGTGTGACTGATAGTCATGGAATTGGTAACTAATCCTTGCATTAGGGTAAAGTGTCTACATCACACCCCTTGCTGCCCTTCTTTGGGGCTTACTACACTTTGTGCACCGGGTTGCCCTATTTTTGGACCATTTCCCAAAACTCATACTCGATAAGTAGATTACCCCTGATTATAGGAACCATACTTAACATGGGTAGATTAGACCCTGATTATCGGAACCATACTTGATATGGTAGATCCACCCTGATTATAGGAACTATACTCGATATTGAAAATCTCCCCTTTAATATGAGCATCTATCTAGACCATTTTTTGGATTAATTTCATATTTCTTTGACAGAGATTAGGTTTTGGAGTACATGAAGTGGGCTAAACCTATTATAGAAAAGCTTCTCAAGGTGTTGCTCAAGAGGCTAAATGTGAAGCAGATTGATGAACCGATGAAGTCTGCTATAATGGGTACATTGATCGTTAACCTCATTCACTACCCCGTCTGCTCGAGTCCTTAGCTCACTGCTGGTGCTGGCGGTCATGCTGATGTTTTGTAAATCACTATGCTACTATAAGATGATGTTGGTGGCCTTTACATTCAAGAACCCAAAGGCGATAGCTGGATTCATGTTCCACTAGTCAAAGAGGTACTCATGATCAATATCGAAGATGTCCTTTAGATCATGAGCAACGATAGGCACAAGAACGTCGAGCATCGTGCGATTGTAAGTGTTAGTAGAAATAGAGTCTCAGTGCCAATATTTGTTAATCCAGCACCTGATACATTTTTTAGTCCTTTGAAACAATTTATGGAAAATGGAGAGAAACCATTGTAAAAACAAGTTGTTTACTCAGATTATTTCAATTATTTCTTCAGTAAAGGTCATGAGGGCAAGCAAACAATTGAATTTGCTAAACTATGACAAGTTTGCTGATTCTACACTCGTTTTTTCTATGTATGGAAAGTGGAGTCATATTACATAGTAGATGGCTTAGTGTAAGTTTTTTTGGTTGTACACTACTCAAACTATTTTTTTCCATATCCATTTGGCGCTTTGGACTAATTCAGATTTGCACTTCAAAAATGAGACATTTTTATTGAAATAAACTTCAAAGTAAAGTACGACAAACAAATTAAAATAGAGGGAGTAATAATCATTGAAATCTCTTAAAGGAAATAAACAGTGGTCACTTTTTCATATCAAATAGAGTTTATCAAGTTTTGATTATCAAATACTATACAAATTCTACAATAGATTCACCCTAACAACAAAACTCAAAAACGTAAAAAAAATTGTCAGCTAAAATAAGAATGCCAAAAAAATTGACTTTTCTCTATTACGTTGCCATGGAGTTCATCAAACGGGCATATCATTGGTTGGACAGAGAATAAAAAAGTCATATGGAGATCAGTGTCGCGTTGATCACATTGTAAGCTACTGATAAAAGAAATTACCATTTCTCTTTCTTTGCCAAGGATTCTCCGTTATATTCACTGCCTGTTGAAACCATATAACCTACTCCAACCCATCTCCAATGTGTAAAAATGAAGTAGACTGAATACATGAAATAAAAAAAATAGACAGTCGATCCTAATGCAAACATCAATGGTTAATTTCCTGGCTTGAACCCATGACTTATAGGTCACAAGGACAACTTTACACCATTGCTCCAAGGCATCATTATTAATATCAACAATAATAATATTATTGGTGTTATTATTATAGAAAAAAGAACCAGGTGAAAAGTTGAAAAGTGGGATACCTGTCAATCTCTTAGGATAACACGTTCTTGGAGCTGTACATTACTGCAAATAACAGAACCTTGGACTGAACAAACATCTCCGATAGTAACATGGTCCATTATGACTGAGTTGACAACCTACAAAGAAGATCTAGAAGGAAGAACGTGACTTAATAACCATTTAGGCAACATATGTGGCAGCTGGATTTTCAGAGGTTGTGTGATTGTTGTGTGAATGGAATGTAAGTACTAACTGTTTCCCTTTTTATGAAAGGTGAAGAATGAAACATACCTTCATATTTGAGTTGATGCAACAATGTCGTTCGATAACGGTCTTTTTTATGCAGCATTTGTTTCCCATTTGTGAACCTTCTCCTAGCATACAATGTGGTCCAACCTAAATCAGATTAATATCTTAGTCATGAAAACCAAGATTCAACAGTTTGTACAATTTGTAAGAGTAACTTTGTATCACTGACTAACCATGTATAAAATTTCATATATTACCCATGAAAAGAACCAAGATCCAAGAAGACAAACTAAAACCAAAAGGAAAGGACATGATGCTATATGAACTACTTTACTTGGCACCAAGAAAAAAGATAAAGGGATCGTAATAAGCAACAACAATGATGACGCAATAAGCGACAACAAAATATTCTGCATAAGTAACCGTAAGAAAAATTGTAACTCACTGTAGTTTTTGAACTAAGCTTGGCTATCGGATGAATGATATTGTTCTGAGGAGAGAAAAGGGTCTTAGGTCAGATCTTAGGATGGGTTAGGGTATAAAAGAGTTGGGTAAATTTATTTTTTGTGATTTGGCAATTACTTTCTTATGTGGCCACTAAAAATTTAAAAAAAGAAAAAGAAAAAAGAGCCTTGCAAATTTCCAGTAAAGCATTTAACATTGAAAGGGGTATATTTGCTCCTAAACTTTAAAGTGAGGGCATATTTGGACCAAACTTGTAACGGAGGGCATATTTGGATCTTTTCACAAAGTTTAGGGGCATATTTAACCCTTTTCCCAATATCTAATTATGAAATTTGATTCACAAAATGTGATATTCAACTATCTTCAAATAGCTTCACTTACAAAGCTTCAAAATGTGACATGTAAATTTGTAATAAAATCTACATTAATTTAGTCTGATGATGCTTTGGTTTCTGGTTTGCCTAAATACCATATGTTTACTATTAAAAGAAAAAGAAAAGGTACCTAATAACATTGAATAACCGTGGAACTTGAAAAGCAAGCATGAATATGTTGCTTGTTCATGATAATGATAGCTAGAATACTAATTTGAGATTGGATTTGTGTTTTGTATTCTCATGCAATTATATGGACTAGATAATTATTCTTATTATATTTACTTGGTGAACATCCGAGCTTTGAGTCATATATACAATCTCGGTGTCATGGGATATATAAGTACATTGCTCTTATGTTATTTTCTTCCTGTTGTTGTAAGACTATTTCTTCTCTATTTTATATCGCTATCAGAAGCTTATTCCATTGTCTTTAGGAAAAATATTATTATTAAAACAAACCTGTAATCTTTGGATTTTCATGGCATCTTTCTCAATGGCGTATTCTCAATGGTGAATCAATTTTACTTTTTACGCTATTGAATGCATATAGGATGAATATTATTAATTATTGTTTCTCTCGAAGAACAATTGCAGAAATCATATCTACTCTTGTAAGTTTGGGAGATAGATGGGTTGGAAATGGATTCTCATGTAGCCAATACATTGATTTCAATGTACACAAAATTTTGTTCCCTGTTTGATGCACACAGAATTTTTTACTTAGTGCCTCGCGCAGATACTGTGACTTGGAATAGGATAATTGGAGGGCATGTAGAATGGTATATGGATGAGGCACTATATTTATTTCAGAAAATGATTGCTATCAATGTTAAATCAGACTCTATCACCTTTGTCAGTTTATTCCCGTGTGTTTCTATGTCAGAAGATTTGTACATAGGGAAGGAAATTCAAGACCTCACTTGGGGGATTACATTGGTCACTGGGTATGTTGTTGTTGAAATGTATAGTAGTACATGCTAACAAATCTGTCCACATTGCATCTAAATATGCATTTAAGAAATTTAGAGATGGCAGCATCTACGTTGTAATTGTTTGGTTGTGGATATTTTGTAGGGATCACCTGCTGGAGTATACAAATGACTACACTGTTCAAGTACTCATGGGGTACTGTTCAGTCTATATGTCAATGCAGGAATTTATGATCCCAGGAACTATTTTCATGTCGTTGCTTGTTGGTTCTCTCTGTGGAATCTTCAAAGGCATAGCGTTAGTTGTTTTCACTACTACTACTGGTGCATCATCTTGCTATTTTCTATCCAAAATGATAAGGAAGCCCCTTGTGTTTTCACTCTGGCCTGATAAGTTGACATTTTTCCAAGCGCAGGTGATTTTTGACTCACTACTCAATAGTCATATCTTTCTTTCTTTTCATAAATAAAACTGTTGTAGTAAAATCTTTGTCATCCATTATGTGGATAAAAGAAGGGAGGTTATGTGGAATTACATGCTTTTCTTGAGAGTCACACCAACACTACCAAATATTTATTAACGTGGCTTCACCGATTGTAGATGTTCCATACCATATATTTCTCTTGGGAACTATCGTCGGGGTCATTCCTACCACTTATGTCATTGTTCAGGTATTTAGCTCTTGATTCATCTTTGTATGTTAATTGCCAATGAATGACAAACTGGTAGGCTATCTAGAAAACTCAAAATCTTGAAAGCAAAAACGATGCTCATTATAGCTTTGCAACAATCAGTTGTTAAAACAAATCATATTTAAATCCAATGCTTAATAAACTTACTAGAAAGTGTTTAAGAGTTTTTTTTCTGGAGTTGGTAAAATATGTTTCAGTTTGCTTTAAATTCATGACTGTCCTTTTTTTGCATGAATGTCCTCCTAGGACATGACCTTTGGTAAGGGTTGTGGAGGAAATTGATTAGAGTGGGAGGTTAGTAGGTAGTAGAGTGTTATCTCACTTAGTCTTTTGGAAAATATCACACTGCCATATTGGGTTTATGGGTTTTGTCCCACCATCTTAGAGCTTTGCTTACACATAGTGATGCTTGTGCCTAAAATCAATAACACGAAATAGAGTCAATCTTTCAAACAAAAAAAAACACATAAAACACACATAAAGGATTTATATTTTTTTATTAACATACATTAATTGAAATGGGTCTTGGAGGTTTAACATTCAAATGGCTAAATCCAATCTAGTTTGTTACATGCAAATATTTTCTCATAAACTCTGTGAACTAATAGAAGAAGCAACACTTTTCAATGAACAAGCCATTTTTTTCTCTCCTAAAAATCCAAGGACTAATTAAACTAATCATTTAGGTGTATAGTTTATTTCACTTTAAAGTCTTTTATGCACAAAAGATGTTATGCTTTCACAGTGTGCTCTTTGTTTGGCACATATTGTCATTGTTCCTTCTAAAATCTAGGAAATAAAGTTTAAGGATTTCAAGTTGAAATTCTAAATCAATCTAAATGTAAACCAAAATTATTTCTGCACAAATTACAGGCATTCATTTGCTTTTTGACCAAATATTTGTTTTAGAAGAAGCAAGCAAATGTAGATATTCTTTTTTATTTTTTTCCCTTTTTTATTTTGCCTTTCCCTAAACTTAGTCTTTATCATACTTGGGATATTGAATTACTAACATTATCTTGATTAAATTCTTGAATTTAACAGTGGTTGACATAAGGAAATGAAGGTACAATTTAGAGATAGTTCATGATTCAATATTTTGGCAAATTGCAAATCTCTGATCGCATGCTGACATGAAATGTTACTTTTTATGGAAAGAGCGAGCAATTAGATTTTCATAAGGTCACTACTAAACTAATGATCATATATTTTAATTCCAATGATATTGAAGGTGGAGCATTTAGAAGTACTTTTACTATTATAGTAGAGCATTACTGTTATAGCAGAGAGACAGAGAATGTTGATTGGAGAACTAGAAGTTGTGTACATTGTTTCTACTTCAATAATAAGTTATTTGTCCTCCTTTTTCTTGCATTTAACTTGATATTCAATTATTCCATTTCTTATGTTCTACAAATTCACTCATTTTTGAAAAATAAATGTATGGCACATCACGTGTTTGTTTGTAACTTGCAAGATTTTATATCGATGAATTGTTGATAATTTCCTACTCGAGCTACATTATGTGACAAGAAATAATTAAGTGCGCTAAGTGAAGGATTAATCTCCAATCTGTGTTTCATACTTTTAAAACAAAAAGATAAGAAGAGACTACTGACTACACTGGATTGTTTATTTTATTTAATGTCAAAGAGATTTTTTTCCTGAGCCTCTCTGTATTAATTCTTTATAGTCTAAAATTGTTACCATTTGAATAAAAAAATATTATCACTCAAAAACTTTCAATAGTAATATATGTTCAGATTGGTAGAACTATTATGTGTATATGTTTGAAGCATTTGTGATTTTTTTGGTAAAATATAGTGTCTTTTGATTTTTTGGAGAATTGGTTTGGATAGAAGTATATCTTTCTCTGAAGAGCTAAGAGTACGTAATGACTAAGATAAATCATGCACACTCCATGTTGTTAAATTTATAGTTTATGTTCTTGCTATAATAAGTTGATTTAAGATATTTCATTAAATTGCTTTTAAATTATGATAAAACTCCTCTGCCTCTGCTACATTATAATGGTGACCTTAATTTTTATGAGTGTATCAGTAATGTTTGGCAAGATTATATAGTAAAGACAAAACAGATTTGTAATAGCTAGCTTATTATTTCCTTTTCAATGAAGGGTTAATTGGTAATTATAACCAATTATTAATATTAATTAAGAAATTAAAAGGGTCCAAGTCAAGAGCCTTTTTCAATTTCACGGTACTAGGGCTATATATATGATCTTTTATCCCTGGGAAAACAAAGAGCAAAATAGCATACCAAAAGAAAAAAAACAAACAGAGAGTATCTACACGGTGTTGGCAAGCATGTTCGTGAAGTGATAAGGTATGAATTTATTTGTAGTTTTGGCATAGAACTTTAGCAAAGCGGTAAATAATGTATGTTTGATCTTCTTCATAGTGGTAATAGTCTGCTGTTGTAGTAACTAATATATGTGTATGTTTGAGATTTTCATAAAGTGTTGTTTGTAACATTTTTTGTTACTGTAAGGGTACAAATTGATTGTTGTAAGGGTAGAATCCAACCAATCCAACCATTCTTTCTTACTGCAGGGGAAACAATAATGTTAAGGCAATAATTGACTAGTGATAAGAGAAATGGTTGGCACTCGAATCGCTTCTTAAGGGTAGAAATTTAAATAGTGAATTTATTGACATTAGGGGTTAGAAATCATAGGTTATTATTTTAAAATTTTTGTTTTGGAAGCCTTCCCTGATTAAATTATCCTTAATTCATAGATAATGATATGATATATTAAGGCTTAGCATTAACCTTGAACAATAAGAATATTGGAATTTGACCCCGAATACTATAATTGATATCGTTATTTAATATTTTTGCATAGATTGAAGCCATTGAAGGCTATTTGGTTGGCGTTCTATGCATAGTGAGGTTGTGGAACTTGTCGTTTGCGAAGTAAGTGAGACTTTAAGATTTGATGCTTGATTTTCAAAATTGTTTTATAAAAATTATGTTTTTCTTTCTAGTTCATATGTTGGAACAAGCGTGTAACTTGGTAGAATCGGTGGTATTGATTATTTGTGGATATGTATTTGTAAAGTTTGGTGAGAGCTGTTTAGTTATAATAAGTGAGGTAATGTAGGTGTGTTGAACATATTTTTTGTCGCTGCCGTTATAGTCTCTAGGGGAATACATAGTTGTCGTAATATGTTAGGGGCGTTACTTATACTGCCGTAATATGTTAGGGGCAGTAATTATGTTGTCGTAATATGTTAGGGGCTTGTACATGCTGTCGTAGTAGACTTTTTGGGGCATTATATATGTTGTCGTGGACTTGTCGGGGTGCTAGGCCGATCACCTTCACTATCATTTATAACAAGTCGTGAGTATGGATTGAGTTGAGATATGGGGTGGCATTTTTGAACTTTCTTTGGATCTTATTGACATTACTTTATGAGAGATATTATGTACATATTATTTGTGTATTTTGTATTTTCTAATACTTGTTCCAAGGATATTAAAGTAGCAGGTCGAGGATCTTACTAGGTTATATTTATATAGCTTACACCTTACTTGCATACGTGCAAATACGGTTGCAGGGAGAGAGGCTCGTGGCTGACTGTCTTTATGTGTGGATTCTGTCGCTAAGGTGAGCCTTCGCATTTTTTATAAAGGTTGTCATTCATCTTTAGTTATATTTAGCTTATGTTTTCTTTCGTTGGGTTTGCATGCCCAAAAGTTGAACTCATGTAACTCTGTTTAGATGCTCCATGAACTTAGTGTTGGACTTGCGTTAGAGATTTGTTATCTAAAATATAGTCGTTTTCATAAATTGCTATGCAGTATCTTTGTTAGATAATTACCCTGCATTAATGATTATTTCTTGCATATGGAGTTGTAAATGTTTTCATCTCAGTGTTTCTAGATATTGTAAATGTATAGAAAATTGGTTCTTCCAGCAAATAGTGTTGTCGGGAGCCAGTTATGCCTAAGGGTTATTTTGGGACGTGACAAAGTTGGTTTCAGATCGTAGGCTTTAGGTCCCGAGTTATGGAGCAGTGTTTAGTAGATTCTTATTCATAGGTATGTAGGTGCCTATTCTTATGAACTTGAGGCTACGGAACATCTAGGATGTTTCCCCCTTTTATTCATTATTCATGCGTTGAGTTGAATTAAGTCTAACGTTTAAACATTGTTTTGCAGATGGTTAAGAGATGTGGTTATTCCTCTTCTAGTTGATCTAATGCACCTGCTGGACGTGGTGCTGGACAGGATACTACCCGTGGAGGTGGTTGAGTTGGGTCTTATCCAACTAGGCCTCAAACTAGGATGCAAACTGGTGCTCAGACTGGAGTTGGGAATGGGGACCAGCCCCAAGTTGTGGCTTCCGAGCAAGCACAAGACTAAGTTGATCGAGATGCTCCAGCTGCAATGCCAGTTGCTGCACCTACTATTACAATGCCTGCAGATGTAGTGGTAAGAATGTTGAATGTACTTTTGGCATTGGTGCCTAATCAGGGGCGAACTCCAGCTCCTCAGGCTACTTCGCAGACGCAAGCACAAGTTCTGTTGAATGTTGCAACCTGTCAGGAACCTCTACCAGTTGATCTTTCAATTGCAGCTGTAGGGAAACCTAAGGATTTGAAGAATTTCATGGATCTTAAGCCACCAGAGTTTGATGTTACACCATCTTCTGTTGAGCCTCAAAAGTTTTTAGATCGCTGCGAGAAGATACTGACTACTTTGGTACTAAAGGAGACTCGTGGTGTAGAGTTTACTATTTTTCTATTTTCGGGGTCTCCCGAAGCTTGGTGGACTTCTATTTTGAGGGGAAGACAAGCAAGGCTACCACTAATTACTTGGTCACAATTTTCAGCTATGTTCTTGGACAGATTTATTCCCTTAAGCAAACAAGATGATATGAGACTCCAGTTTAATGAGTTATGATAGAGATCTATGATAGTTACTGAGTACGAAGCTAAGTTTACTGAGTTGTCCAGGTATGTTCTATCTTTAGTTGTAGATCAGAAGGAGAAAGTAAGATGATTTATGGATAAACTTGAGGCTCATTATCGTGGTCCAGTGATATATGATGTGCAGAATGAATCCTATTCTAAGTTGTTTGACACAGATCTCCATTCTGAGTCCTATTATGAGATGGAAAGGATTAATTGAGAAAACAAAAAAGGCACATAACTTAGGTGGGTTTAGTGGTGCTCCGCCTGGGAGCAAGAATAGTTTTAATCGTGGATAGTCTAGGCCTACGCAGTCAGAGTCAGTGGGCTAATCTTCAAGGAATAGTTATCCAGCTATACATGGATAGCAGCAGCCGGTACCAACGAATGGTAGCGGTTTTTTTCAGTCCGAGCAGCATTTGAAATATTTTAATTGTGGCAAGAATCATAGTGGACGTTGTTTTGGAGTTGGCGGTCCTTGTTATACTTGTGGTGAAAGAGGGAATTTGCTAAGTTTTGTCCTAAGGGAAATTCTGGTTCTAGTTAAACTACTACACAGATACAGAGAGATGTTGCAGCTACTCATACTTACACCCATCCGGCTAGGAATACTCCAAGGGTGCTCGTGGACAGGTTCGATAGGGTACTCAGGGTTCTCAATAGTAGGTGGACCACCGAGATTCTTTTCTATGGCTAGACAGGACATTGAGGCATCTAATACATTGGTCATAGGTATTATCACTGTAAACTCTCATGAGTCTTATTCTCTTATTGATCCTGGTTCCACGTATTTGTATGTGTCCCCATCTTTTGCTTTATTCTTTGAGAGAAGGATTGAGACTCTTGTAAATCCATATATCATTACAACCCCAATAGGGGAGACCTTATTAGTGGATAGAGTTTATAGAGATTGTGTGATATCTGTTCAAGGTGAGGACACCATAGTTGATCTAATTGTGTTGCCAATGACTGGTTTTGATGTGATTATGGGTATGAATTGGTTGGCATCATGTTACGCTTTGGTTGATTGTTATGCTAATCTTATACGTTTTGATATTCTTGGAGAACCAACTTTAGTATGGAAAGGTATAACTCTTGTGACTCAAGGGAAGATAATATCCTCTGTAAAATCCCATCAAATGATTAACCATGGTTGTTTGGGTTTTATTGCTATCGTACATGACACTAAAGTAGACGAAGTTTCTATAAATAATGTTTCCATTGTTCGGGAGTTTATTGATGTATTTCCAGATGATTTGCTTGGGTTACCTCCGACGTGAGAGATTGAGTTCAGCATTGATTTAGTGTCAGGGACTCAACCTATCTCTATTCCACCTTACCGTATGACTCTTGTTAAGTTGAGGGAATTGAAGGTTCAACTTTAGGAATTTCTTAATAAGGGATTCATCAGGCCTAGCGTGTCACCTTGGGGTGCACCTGTGTTATTTGTGAAAAAGAAAGATGGCACGTTTAATACCTCGTACTTTTTCCTAGCTTGAAATCATCCCAAGAATGTTAGAAACTTACTTTGAAAGATGAATCCACTTTTGTACATGTGGCATTTTTAAGATTTTTAATTTTTATCATGGGGGAAATTGATTAGCTCTCCAACGATACCAATTCATCAAAAATCGACATCGGAGGAGATAGTTATGGCCAAAATACAAAAGGAAGTAAAATCGCCCAAGTGCGACGGTGAGGCCGATATACTATCAAACTTGCGACGGACCATTGTAAGGGAAACAGTGAGTCCACCTTGTGGATAAGGTGTGATGGGCAGGTTGACGGACCGTCGAACTTACGATGGACCGTTGCCCAAGTCATCGTAGCCAAGGCAGTGAGACCCAATTCAGGTCCACATGCGACGGTCGGAACGACGGACCGTCAATCCAGCAATGAACCGTCGCATGACCTATCGCAGGTCCCATTCAGTTATTTTAAGTCATTTTTTTAAAAGGAGCATTTTTGTTCTTTTACCACTCGTTTATATACCCAATTATATCCGACCTTAGCTTACTTTGTTCATCATTCTTTTATAACAACAAAACTAGGGTTTTCTCTCTAACGTTAATCTCCAAGAACAAAATCCAAATCTTATTCAAGAACTAAGAGGTTGAAATTATTCAAGTTCAAGAACTTCAAGAAACTCAACCCAGGTATGCATAGTGTTCATTCATAGACTCCTTTCATCTATGAAGCCTAGAATCTCTTTTCACAGTTTAAGTTTATGGATTTCCTTTTTGAATTTCATGATTGGGTTGTTCTTGTTCATGTTGATAATGAGTAATTGAATTTTATTCCATGTTGGGGGATAAATTTTATGTGGATTTGATTAGTATAGATGTAGATTCATGTAAACCTATGATTAAACCCTTGAATGATGAAATTAGAATTGATTCATGATGTTTAATTGTTGTATAATATTATTTACACATACTATGCCTACCATATGTTTGATTAAATACCTATATGAAGGAAAATGCCCAACTAGCATGATATCATGAAATCCCCATGTATGTACAAGTTTATGTAGATCACATGTTTGATGAAATGCTTCAATAAATGTATTATGGATTATGATATTAGTGATGTGTTCAAGTAGGTCATGCTTTGTTAGTTTCCTTCTATCGATTCCTGGGGGTACTTGTACCAGAAATATTAGTTGTGTGCCTAGAGCCATGTCATGTTTTCACGATACTCTCAGTCAAGCTATGATCCTTAAACTTCAGACAGTCTTATGACTCAAAAATCTCCATGATCTCATGAACTTAGTCAGTTGTCAGATATCAGTAGTATTTTGTAAGTCAACAAAAGTCAATAACTCAATCCATGTTCAGTTTCAGAAAAATCATGTTCAGAGTCTATTCATATGGGAGTAGAAATTAGCACCGAGTGAACCCAAGGATGAGAACATACACTATTAGATGAGGGTTTGATTCTTAGACGTAATTCTTGTGTTCCAAAACTATGTAGCCAGCATAGGTTGAGACATCATAGTTGATGACAGGCGTATTTACACGCCTAAAGTGCTATAATTTACCCATATTTTAGCTAGGTTTTGAGGACACAATATATAACTCATGCACTTTTAGTCCTTTTTCCTGTAAGCGAGCTAACAAACATGATTAGCAAGTTTTCAGGTATAAATGATGAATATTTCAGAATTTTATGGATAACTTGACGCCAAAGAAAGCTTTACGAAAGAAGGAGAGCAGAGCTTGGACGCCTAGGACTAAAAGTGACGCATGGGAAACCTGTCCCGGCCAAAAACAGCATTTCTCAAGACCTTGGGGATCAGCAGTAACTTATTAGGATTAGGATAATGATGAAGTAATTTATTAGGATTAGGATAAGTACGCAGTAGCCTAGTAGGAATAGGATATGGGGATTATAAATACCCTATTTTGCTGAAACTTTTGATCATTCTCATTATTCTCATCATTCACATCATTCACATTCTAATTCATTCATCTACAACTCTAAACAATTTTCTTTCAATTAATTCTTATTTACTTTCTCTTCATCTATTCAATTTAAAATTTCCACAACAAGAGAACCGCTACTTGCAAGTTCTTCACACCACAAAGCCCTACCAACATATACTACACGTGAGATCCTTATATTGGTATGATGATAATGATTATTGTGATTTCCATTACACTCATGAGTAGCTAAACTTCTCTGTTGGGGTTATGGAAGCCTTATGAGATACTATCTATTGCTATGAGTTTGTGAATTCTTGACACGTATGCTGCTTATATCATTATTCTCTTCATCTTAATTCAAATTCTTGTGGTTGCAAACATATAGAATACGCCAGTATAGCATTAACTTGTTCGAAAGAAAAGTTATATGTCTGGAAAAGAGATAATGTCAAGGTAATAGGGCACCAACCCCTGTTAAAAAGTTAGTGCCGTAACTGGATTAACCTCTTGGAGAATTTATACCATTAGATACGCTTTAAGCTTGAAAGAGTTAAGGTGAAATAGTCCTTGATAGGTCGAAAGACGCCTGGATTTACCATAGAATACAATTCTCTATAAGCACATGCATGTCTGAATTCCGCATAACTCATAGTCAATAGATACGTAAAACTCATAAGGTGGACATAACCCTAACTCTCAATTCTCATTGATTAAAACCTACCACACAGTCTGTTTTACTCTTTGCTATTTTCTATTTTTACATTATTATTTTGATACTCACGTTACAATCCCTCCTTTTTACGAAACTTTCACCAAAAGTCTAATAATCTTTGCTTACTTAGTGACCAAGTATTCTTTGTGGGATTCGACACCCAACCCAGTTGGGTTCTATATTTGACAACGACCGCTTACACTCTTACGAGAGTTGTAGTTTGAGCGTTATCAAATATTGGCGCCGTTGCCGGGGAATACGGTTGTCTACTAAGTTTGTGATAATTACTAGACCATTTGGTCAAAGATTCTCGTACTTTACTTTTAGTTGTTGTTTTTGTTTTCTGCAGGTTTTTATCCAGTGCATGCCCCATATTCGAAGTTCTGGTCAGCCATTATTACCTTTCAATCCTAAACCACATCGTATTGGCAGAATGGAGGCTCAACAGGAAATTGAAAGAAGAGCTGCTCAACAGGAACAGGCTAGACTAGCTGCTCTAGCCGCCGCTCAAGTGCATCAACAGAATATTGATAATCCTGGGCGAGCAACAAATCCTGACGATAAGGATCTAGGTGATGACGAGTTACTAAACCCTAGACGTGATGCTGAGATGGCGACACCAGCCAACAGAAGAGATCGTCAAGCTAGGTTCAGGCCTGTACACCGAGCCATACCATTCGATGATGATGATGATGATCTTGATGGAGCTGGTGCCACAGGAGCCATTGTTCCTCCGCCATTGGCACCTGGAGCCAAGTTCAACATCACGAGCACCATGATTCAGCTATTACAACTCAAGGGATTATTCGGTGGACTAGCAGGCGATGATCCAAATATGCATCTGATCAACTTTATTTCTCATGCAAGTCATTCGACAATCCTGGCGTTGGACAGAATACAATTCGGTTGTGCTTATTTCCATTGTCTCTATCTGGGGAGGCAACTCTATGGTTGAACGGGCTGACTCCTGATTCTATCACTAATTGGAGGCAATCGAAAGACGCTTTCCTAGAAAGATTTTTTCTGCCATCCAAGAGAGCACAATTGAGAGATGAAATCAACAATTTTCGACAGCTTTCAACTGAAGCCCTCCACGAAACATGGGAGAGATTCAAGAAGAAGCTTATGAGGTGCCCAAACCATCACATGACCAATTTTCACTTGATGGAGATACTATATAGATCCTTGAATTCAGTAACTAAACCAGTGGTGGATAATGCGGCTGGAGGATCATTTATGGACCTCACCTTTGTTCAGGCAAGTGATATGCTAGACCGGATGATGAAGCAAAGTAGGGCATGGCATACCAAAGATTCTGAGGTAGCAAGCCCCACTTTTTCTATAGGCATGACTGCAGAACAAAGGAGAAGAGAAGAAGAACGTGATCAAGATTTGGAGCACATGAAAACACAAGTGGATCATCTTACAAAGCATCTACTATCAGGGAAGACCGAAAAAGTCAAAGCAGTTGCGTCAAAAGTAAGAGAGGAATCCAATTCTGAGGAAGAAGCCAACTACGTGAACAATCAGGGGGGTTTCCGAGGCAATGCCCAAGGAAACCAAGGTCGGAACTATTATGATAATTCTAGAAACAAGGACCGGGATCAAGGTAGTTGGAAGAACAAGACTGACAAGAGTGGCGTGTATATTCCTCCTGGACGACGAGAGGCCACTGCATCTGGTTCGGGAAATATGTCAATAGAAGATATGATGGCTAAGCTATTGAAAGGAGTGGAAGCAACCAACACGGGAGTAACTGAGGTAATAAATGACTTGGCCTCAATGAAGCAATTGGTTGACTCACATTCCGCTTCAATAAGACAGCTAGAACAAGAATTGAGTCAAATTTCAGCCACATTAAATCAAAGAAAAGCTGGCACCCTACCGAGCGACACAGTGCAAAACCCAAGAAATGATGGAACATGCATGGCTGTTACTACCAAAAGTGATAAGGTGCTGGAAAATTCATCCCAAAGCAAGCAAGTAGCCGAAGATATCGTAGGTAATACAGAAGAAGATGACGCCGTCGAAACTGATGAAGACATTCATGACGTCATTCCTCGACGTCCACAGCCTGAAAAGATCTCCGAACCTAAGCATGATGAAAAGAAAGTCATGGAGAAAACAATTCCCCTTCCACCACCTCCTTCTCCGCAAAGATTAAATAAGAGAGCTGATGATACCAAGTTCAATAAATTCATGTCAATGTTAAAACAGCTTACCATTAATGTTCCCTTGGTTGAGGCACTAGAACAAATGTCAGGCTACGCAAAATTTATGAAGGATCTTTTAACAAAGAAGCAAGCAGCAAGTGGTGAGTTGACAGATGTTGTTCATCATTGTAGTGCAATTGCTACCAGATCACTAGTTCAGAAGAAGGCAGGCCCAGGAGCCTTCACTATTCCTTGCACTGTCGGATCTTTGAATTTTGCCAAGGCATTATGCGATTTAGGAGCCAGCATCAACTTGATGCCATTATCCATTTACAAAAATTTGGGGTTGGGTGATCCTACTCCAACCAATATGAGGCTTGTGATGACTGATAGGTCGGTAAAACGACCTGTTGGTATTTTATGTGATGTATTGGTGAAGGTTTCTTCATTCATCTTTCCAGCGGACTTCGTTATTTTGGATTGTGAGGTAGACTCTGAAGTTCCCATAATCTTGGAGCGCCCTTTCCTTGCAACAGGAAGTGTGCTTATTGATTTAAGAGCTAATGAGCTTCTATTCCGGATGAATGACGAAGTAGTCCGCTTTGATGTATGTAAATCAATAAAGCAATCTAAAGATCTAAATGTGTTCTCGGTAGCTGGTGTTTATATTGATGATGAGAAAGAATTACCCGTAGAGGAGCAGCTTGTTGATGACCCATTGGCGGTTGTGCTTATGAATGTTGAGCATAAGGATGCTGAAAATTATGAAGAAACTATTTGTGCTCTAACAGGATTAGGGTCATATCCTCATACTCCCAAGAAGATGGACCTTGATCTCAAAAACCGACCTACACCACTAGCTAAACCATCTATTGAAGAGCCACCCATGTTAGAATTGAAGGAGCTGCCTAGTCATCTAAAGTATGCATTCTTAGGAAGCAGTAACAGACTTTCGATTATTGTGGCGGCAAATTTGGGTGAGCAGCAAGTTGCAGCTCTCATCATGGTTCTACGAAAGTACTTGAGAGCCATCGATTGGACCATCGCTGATATTATTGGTATTCCGCCGAGGATTTGTACACACAAGATTCAGCTTGAAGAAAATTGCATACCCACTATTGAGCATCAAAGGCGTCTAAATCCACCTATGCAAGAGGTGGTGAAGAAAGAAATTATTAAATGGTTAGATGCAGGGGTTGTGTATCCAATCTCCGACAGTAAATAGGTAAGCTTGGTACAATGTGTACCAAAAAAAAGTGGCATGACGGTAGTTGCGAATGAAAAAAATGAGTTAATCCCACTCAGACCTGTCACAGGGTGGATAGTATGCATGGACTACCGTAAGATGAATTCATGGACCCTTAAAGATCACTTTCCAATGCCCTTTATTAACCAAATGCTTGATCGATTAGCAGGGAAAGGATGGTTTTATTTCTTAGACGGTTATTCCGGCTATAATTAGATATGTATCACCCCCGAAGATCAAGAGAAGACAACATTTACATGCCCCTATGGTACGTTTGCCTTCAAACGTATGCCATTTGGGCTATGTAACGCACCCGCCACTTTTCAGCGTTGTATGATGTCCATTTTTTCTGATATGGTGGAAGACACGCTGGAGGTATTCATGGACGATTTTTCAGTTGTGGGTGAGTCGTTTGAATCATGCTTGACAAATCTAAGTATGGCGTTGTAGAGATGTGTTGAATTCAACCTAGTGCTGAATTGGGAGAAGTGCCACTTTATGGTGAAAGAAGGTATTGTTCTTGGGCATAAAATCTCCAAAAGAGGAATTGAGGTGGATCGAGCTAAAATCGAAGTTATCGAGAAACTACCACCCCCAATTTCAGTCAAAGGAGTTCGTAGTTTCCTCGGTCATGCAGGTTTCTACCGAAGGTTTATCAAAGACTTCTCCAAAATTACTAGTCCATTATGCAAACTTTTGGAGAAAGATGCAAAGTTTGACTTCAATGAAGATTGTGTGAAGGCATTTGAATGCCTCAAAGAGAATTTAATTGAAGCTCCTATCATGGTAGAACCAGATTGGTCTTTACCATTTAAAGTCATGTGTGATGCTAGCGGGGTAGCTTTGGGTGTTGTACTTGGCCAGACAAGAGAAAAGTTATTCCATCCAATCTACTATGTGAGTAAGGTCTTGAACGAAGCCAAGAAAAACTATAATGTAAAAGAACAAGAGCTTCTAGCAGTTGTGTATGCCTTCAAAAAGTTCCGTGCTTATTTGTTGGGAACCAAAGTGATAGTTCATACAGACCATGCAGCCCTTAGATATCTGATGACAAAGAAAGATGCAAAACCAAGGCTTATTCAATGGGTATTGTTGCTGCAAGAATTTGATTTCGAGGTAAAAGATAGAAGAGGTTGCAAAAAACAAGTGGCTGATCATCTATCTAGACTCTAGAATGAGCGTAGAGCACAGCAAGATATTGAGATTGACGATACCTTCCCTGATGAAGAGATTTTAGCCACAATGATGGACGAGTTACCATGGTATGCAGATTTTGCAAACTTTGTGGTAAGCAATGTGATGCCTGCGAATCTATGATTTCATCAAAGAAGAAAGTTCATGCATGATGTAAGACACTACTTCTGGGATGAGCCATATTTGTTTAGACGATGCGCGGATGGCGTGATCAGGCGATGCATATCCCATATTGAGGTGCCGAATATCTAGGAAGCATGTCACACTTCCCAAGTTGGGGGATATCACGCAGGTAATCGGACAGCAAGGAAGGTATTGCAAAGTGGCTATTATTGGCCTTCGATTTTTAAAGATTCCTACGACTTTGTGAGAAGATGCGACCAATGTCAGAGACAAGGTGCAATTTCAAAATACCATGAGATGCCCATGTCAAAAATCCTTGAAATCGAGCTCTTTGATGTATGGGGTATTGATTTTATGGGTCCATTCGTGAATTTGTTCGAAATGAAATATATCCTAGTTGTTGTAGATTATGTTTCAAAATGGGTCAAAGCAGTAGCATTGGCTGATAATGAAGGAAAACGTGTTGTTGCATTCTTAAAGAAAAACATATTCTCTCGTTTTGGGGTACCACGTACTATTATAAGCGATGGAGGATCTCACTTTTGCAACAAACTGTTCAAATCCGCGTTGGTGAAATATAGGGTCAAGCAACACAAGGTAGCCACGCCTTATCACCCACAAACTAGTGGACAGGTAGAGGTTTCCAATCGAGAGATCAAGCAAATCCTTGCTAAGACTGTAAATGCGAATAGGAAAGATTGGTCTCGGAAGCTGGACGATGCACTATGGGCTTATAGGACTGCATTTAAAACGCCAATTGGCATGTCCCCATACCAACTAGTTTATGGGAAAACTTGTCATTTACCCATTGAGCTCGAGAACAAAGCATTTTGGCCGTTGAAGCAACTAAATTTGAATTGGGATGATGCTATGAACTTGAGGGTGGAACAGCTGAATGAGATGGATGAATTCTGTCTACATGCATATGAAAGATCAGACCTCTACAAAGAGCGAACGAAAAAGTATCATGATCATCGGATTGTTCAACGAAACTTTCAAAAGGGTGATATGGTACTCCTTTTCAATTCCAGACTAAAGCTATTCACAAGTAAGTTAAGGTCCAAATGGTCTGGTCCGTACAAGATTAGCCAAGTCTACTCGTCTGGAGTATTTAAGCTAGAAGACAATAATGGTGTTGACTTTAAGGTGAATGGCCAACGAGTAAAACCATATATCGGCCCCCTTGACTCGATGAACTATATGGCCACCATCTATCTCGACGAAGTCTAAGTACTCGAGGTAACTATGTCGTGCCACGACAATAAATCAAGCGCTAGATGGGAGGCAACCCATCGTGATTTTTTCATTTCCTTTGCATTTGTTTTTACTTAATAAAAATCCAAAAAGAAGAGTCGAGCCACGACCGAAACTAAGGCTCTTGATGGGAGGCGACCCATCGTTCTAATCGTTTTTGTTGTTTTTGAGTGAATGCAGGTGCAAGAGGTGTAAAGGAAGAGATTGGTTTCAAATTTTGATTTGGAAGTATCGCATGTTGAAGGTGGTAAGTTAGGAATGAAGAAGCAAAAGGCTATGGGTTAGGCATTTCTTATGAAAATATAGGCAAAGAACAAGGCTAGGCCTATGTAAATCTAGGCCACGAACAAGGCAAGGCCTATGCTATGGCCTAAGCTCTCGGATTCTAGAGTGCCATAGCATAGGCGCCACCTATGCTCAACAATGCCATAGCATAGGCGCCGCCTATGCAAAAGCCTTTTGTCTCTGAATCTCATATGCCATGGCATAGGCGCCGCCTATGCCTAACAATGCCATAGCATAGGTGCCGCCTATGCTCAACAATGCTTTGCAAAAGGCGCCGCCAATGCCAAGCATAGGCAAAGCTTTAGGCACCGCCTATGGTCACTTTTGGTCTCCAAATCCGATTCCAAATGGGTCAAGACCCGACCCAAGCTTGTTCCTATAAATAGAACCTTAGTCTTAAATCAAAAACACATTGCAATTCACCCTAAAGCGCCGCCTACCTCTCCAAATTCTCCCAAATATTTTCCTTTTGCTCTTTTACTTTGCAAGAACGTCTTCCGAGGCTATCAACCAAGTAAGTACTTCTTTGTTCTTCTTTTATGTTCCGTAAGTACTACACTACTATGTCTATAATGAATTGTTTAATCTTGAAGTAGTATTAATGATTTGAATATGGTTGATTTGCTGTGGTGAAACTAAGTGAGTGAAAGAATACGTAAGGTTGCTCTTTACTTGTTTCCAACCTGTATTTGATTTTGATACAATGTCATACTTTTGCAGAATTGACATAGTCTAGAACATTGCATAACCTTGTAACTTGAAAGCTTGCTTGAATGACTTGTTTATTGCGATGAAAATCATGGTTAACTACAAACATAAGATGTTGTGATTATTCCAAGCCATAAATTGATACAATATCTATGTAGTAGTTTTATTCAAAGTGATGCATTAGTCCAAAACATGAAAGCATTACCAAGATTACATGATCTAGAATTGAGAAAGGATAGTTAAGATGATACGAAAAGTATGACTGCACTGATTATATTGTTGGAACATAACACCTAAACATATATCGATGAAATCTGAGTAATCGACATCGTTCACTTCACTAGTTCGTACAAACAAACTAAGTGTGGGGTGGTGCCACTACTGCTTGTTTATTGATTGTATCCACCGAGATGAAGCTAACATGACTATTATTTTAATCTCAGGTACAATGGCACCAAAAGCAAGACAAGGGAAAGAAAAAGCAACTACTTCACAAAAAGGTCAAAAAAGAGGACGAAAAGAGCAAGGAGAATCCTCCTCGCTGCAAATACCTCGCCGTATGTTTTTAATTAAATAGGTCCTAGAGGAGGAAGGAAAGGAGTGGTATAGGAACAATAAAGAGAAAAAATATGTTCATGTGGAGTTGATACACAAGGAAAGCCTAGCAAAGAAAGAACCTCGTATGTTGGCCAAGATCATGGCGTTACATCTTGATTTCATCTTCCGAGATATGGGAGAATGCAATCTCGATCTAACATAAGAATTCTATGCCAACTGGTCACCAAAACCTACAGGGAGTGAAGTAAAGATTCAGGACCAAGTTCTGCAACTAAATGCGGAGTTCTTCAACTCCTTTCTGGGTTTGCCATCTGTTGATCCATCACCACTCAAGGAGCTGTATAACAGACCACCGTATTGGGCCATTAGACACACATTGTGCGGAACAAGATCTATGGCACGATGGAGCAGACACAAGGACACCGGTCGGCACAACACCTTCCTATATGCTTCCTTGAATAGAGAAGTGCAGATATGGATGCGAATAGTCAACTCTTGTCTAATTCCAGGGACCCAGTACACGAAGATTACACGAGATAGAGTGTGCTTGGTGTACGCGTTGATGACAAATGTTCCTATCAACATTGGGGCAATTATTCGATCTACAATGCGAAAGGCCAGGCTACACAAGAGGTCCCACTTCAATTTTGGCAATCTGTTGACCGCAATATTGAGGAAGGAGGACATCAAAGAGGAACCGACTGATCATAAGCTGTCACACAACCCAAAGAAGGTTGACCTCACAAAGGTTAAAGATGCTGAAACCACGCATGGCGTCAACCTTACCACTGTAGAAAGGCATGCTCGGGATGAGAGTTTCTTTCGCCATCTTTATGGCGTGACTCGGTTTACCATGATGAGCGGAGGTCGTGTTCCAACTGCTACAAAGCTCCAACAGTTGGATTATGACTACCCAATGAACAAGCATGCAAGGGCTATGTATGGAGTAGGTGTGTACTTTGAGGAACCTCTTGATAACGATGTGCCAACCGATGATGATCGTCGAATGCCAGACTCCGACATGGAGGAGAACTCTGATGGCGACGACTCTGATGATAATTCCGACGAAGGGGGTCTGACCCCAGACATAGAGGAGGAGTCTGACTAACCAGGTTCTTCTTATTTATTTTCCACTGAGGACAGTGTGTCCTATCTAAGTGTGGGGTGCTGGTATTTGCATGCTAACCTTATTTATCTGCATTTGCATTTATTTATGGTTGTTTGTTTTGTTTTTTTTAGTAGTTAAATTTTTTTAAAATTTTTAAATTTTTAACTTTGCATGAAATTGTTCTGATAGGCAGCATGGTATTACGACAAGAGTCTGTGATAAAATCATTACTATTGAGACGTTTATGCTCTAATAGTGACTCATTATGTGATAAGTGTGTGGTTCAATTCCTCCATCTGTTGGGTCAAGAGTCTATACTATTTCTAATAAAGTCGACCATGTGCCTTGTGTGTGTGAGGTGATAGTATATTCTATGTTTGTGGCTGATGCTAGAACTTGCCTGGTATGTATGTAAAGCAAAATAAAGAGTGTGAGTTTAGGAGATGATTTAGGCATTTCTTTGGCAACCTATGATTGTTTACCTTCATTTTATCTACCCATGGACATCATCCTAGATAACCCCCTTTGAGCTGTTAGCCTATTTTTCTTTGACAACCTCATATGTAAGCCTAATCTATTTTTTTCAAGACCATAATTTGATCCAAATTCCTAAGTGCTTTAAATTGTAAAGTAATGTGACAAAATAAGAGGAAATTGGGTGAGAATAGTGCCTTAGAATGTATTGGTGCTTGAATTTGTTATGAAAAATAATTGCTATCATAAGAGGTGTGTTACGAAAAGAAAAAGGAAAAGAAAAATAAAAAGTTAATTCTGTTCAAAATTGAAAAACAAAAGAGGTGAAAAGGGTGGTAGACTAAAAGAAAGTAGAAAGGTTGTTTGAAAGAAAGCATAAATGGCATAATGTGATGTATTAAAGCGCTTAGGAACATAGTCACTATTTCTGGCCAAAATAGTCCTACCCGTCCCTTAACCTACATTACAACCTGTAAAAGACCTATTTGATCTTGAGCTTAGAATTCTGACATTTAGTGGAGCATTACACTAAGGGCAAGCCTATGGTCATCAGTTGCAACATATGAATTCTTTGTGAGAGTGAGAGCAAGGATAATCTTATACCCATGTTCGAGATATATACAATACTTGTGAGTGATTATGGGTGACATATTATGAGACACACATGGTTGATGAGTTTTGGGTAGTCGTATATGAATCTTTGTGCCTTAACTTTTGAATACGAATTAACCATCATCACGAGACTATATTAGAGGTTGAATTGTTTCTAGTAGTGATTAGAAAACTACTCTTTGTTAATAATTGTTATGCCTCTCTTGATGAATATTTTGTGTGTTACTGTGAAACCCTAAGTAGATGTTTATATGTACATGATATTTTGTTCGAGGAAGAACAAAGATTTAAGTGTGGGGTGTTGATGATAGGCGTATTTACACGCCTAAAGTGCTATAATTTACCCATATTTTAGCTAGGTTTTGAGGACAAAATATATAACTCATGCACTTTTAGTCCTTTTTCCTGTAAGCGAGCTAACAAACATGATTAGCAAGTTTTCAGGTATAAATGATGAAGATTTCAGCATTTTATGGATAACTTGACGCCAAAGGAAGCTTCACGAAAGAAGGAGAGCAGAGCTTGGACGCCTAGGACTAAAAGTGATGCATGGGAAACCTGTCCCGGGCAAAAACAGCATTTCTTAAGACTTTGGGGATCAGCAGTAACTTATTAGGATTAGGATAATGATGCAGTAATTTATTAGGATTAGGATAAGTACGCAGTAGCCTAGTAGGAATAGGATATGGGGATTATAAATACCCTATTTTGCTGAAGCTTTTGATCATTCTCATTATTCTCATCATTCACATTCTAATTCATTCATCTACAACTCTAAACAATTTGCTTTCAATTAATTCTTATTTACTTTCTCTTCATCTATTCGACTTAAAATTTCCACAACAAGAGAACCGCTACTTGCAAGGTTGTTCGAGAGAAAGGTTATTTGTCTGGAAAAGAGATAATGTCAAGGTAGTAGGACACCCTTTCCTATTAAAAAGCTAGTGCCGTAACTGGACTAACCTCTTGGAGAATTCATACCGTTAGACACGCTTTAAGCTCGAGAGAGTTAAAGTGAAATAGTCCTTGTTCAGGTCGAGAGACGCTTGGATTTACTATCGACTACAATTCTCTATAAGCAATTGCATGTCAAGACTCTACACACTCATAGCCGATAGAGACGTATACCTCAGAAGGTGGACATAACCCCAACGCCTCAATTCTCATTGTTCACAACCCACGTAACAATCTTTCTCTTTTACTTTGTTATTTTCAGCTTTTATTTCATTACTTTGGTTACTTATTACAATCCCCCCATTCTTACGAGACTTGCACCAAAAGTTTAGTAATTTTGCTTACTTGTTGGCCAAGCTATTCCCTGTGGGATCGACACCCAACCCAGGTTGGGTTCTATATTTGCTAACGACCGTTTTACACTCAAACGAGAGTTGTAGATTGAGCGTTATCAAAAATTGGCGCCGTTGCCGGGGAATACGAGTGTCAATCAAGTTCGTGATAATTACTAGATCCTTTGGTCAAAGATTCTCGTACTTTTATTTTTAGTTGTTGTTTTTGTTTTTTTAGGTTTATTCAGTGCATCAATGGAGGCACAACGTGAAATTGAAAGGATGGATGCTCAAGTGCATCAACAGAATATTGATAACCGTAGGCGAGCAACAAATCTTGACGATGAGGATCTGGGCGATGAAGAGCTATTAAACCCACAGCATACTGCTGAGATGGTGACACTAGCAAACAAAAGAGATCGTCAAGCAAGATATAGGCCTGAACGTCGAACTGTACCAATACTGTTCGATGATGATGAAGATGATCTTGACGAAGCTGGTTCCACAGGAGCTATTATTCTTCCTCCCTTAGCACCGGGAGCAAAGTTCAATATCACTAGCGCCATGATTCAGCTTTTGCAACTCAAGGGATTATTTGGTGGACTAGCAGGCGACGATCCGAATATGCATCTCATCAACTTTATTTCTACATGCAAGTCGTTTGACAATCCTGGTGTTGGTCAGAATGCAATTCGATTACGTCTATTTCCATTGTCTCTGTCTGGGGAGGCAACTCTATGGTTGAATGGGCTGACTCCTGATTCTATTACTAATTTGAGGCAATTGAAAGACGCTTTCCTAGAAAGATTCTTTCCGCCATCCAAAAGAGCACAGTTGAGAGATGAGATCACCAATTTTCGACAGCTTCCAACTGAAGCTCTCCACGAAACATGGGAGAGGTTCAAGACGAAGCTAATGCGATGCCCAAACCATCATATGACCAATGTCCACTTGATGGAGATATTATACAGAGCGTTGAATTCGGTGACTAAGCCAATGGTTGATAATGCAGCAGGTGGATCATTTATGGACCTCACCTTTGTGCAGGCAAGCAATATGCTAGATCGGATGACGAAGCAAAGTAGAGCTTGGCATACCAGGGATTCTGAGGTAGCAAGCCCCACTTTATCTATTGGCATGACTGCTGAACAAAGAAGAAGAGAAAAAGAACGTGAGCAAGACATGGCGCACATGAAAACACAATTGGATCTTCTGACAAAGCACTTATTATCAGGGAAGACCGAAAAAGTGAAAGCTATTGCGTCAAAAGGAAGAAACGAATCTGATTCGGAAGATGAGGCCAACTACTTAAATAATCAGGGGGGTTTCCGAGGGAATACCCAAGGAAACCAAGGTCGGAACTATTATGATAAATCTAGAAGCAAAGACCAAGGTAGTTGGAAGAAAAATAATGAAAAGAGTGGTTTGTACGTTCCCCCTGGTAGACGTGATACCACCACATCTAATTCTGGGAGTATGGAAGACCTGATGGCTAAGTTATTGAAAGGAGTGGAAGCAACGAGTGCAGGAGTTAAGGAGGTGATTGATGATTTGTCCTCCATGAAGCAACTAGTTGATTCTCATTCCACTTCTATCAGGCAAATAGAGCAGCAATTGAGCCAACTTTCAGCAGCATTCAATCAAAGAAAGGCTGGCACCTTACCAAGCGATACTGTGCAAAACCCAAAGAATGATGGGTCATGCATGGCCATCACTACCAGAAGTGGTAAGGTGCTGGAAACTTCAGCAAAAGGCAAGCAAGTGGTTGACGAAGTGGTACGGTTTGATATATGCGAAACAATGAAGCAGCCCAGCGATATGAATGAGTCATCTGTAGCTGATGTTCATTATGAGGATACTAAAGCATTATCTATAGAGAAACAACCTACTGTTAAGCCATTGTCTGCTGTGCCACTGAAAGTTGAGCATGAAGACAATGAAGGTTATGAAGAACTTATGAGTGCTCTAACAGAAATAGAGTCTTATACTCCTAAGAAACCGGATTGTGAACTCAAGAATCAACCAACAGCGAATACTCCCTTTGACGAGCCACCAATGCTAGAATCGCAAGAGCTTCCCGATTATCTAAGGTATGTGTTCTTGGAAAGTAGAAATATACTTCCGGAGAGAGCCGATGATTTAAGTGAACAGCACGTAGAAGCTCTCATCTCTGCTCTGAGGAGATACAAGAGAGCTATGGGTTGGACTATTGATGATATAATTGGTGACTCTCCGGAGAAACGTAGGAGCCATCTCAAAAAAAATCGCATGCCCACAGGTAAGCCTCATTGTCATCTAAATCCTTTCAGAAAATGATCCATCACTAACCTCGACGAAGTCTGAGTACTCGAGGTAACTATGTCGAGCCACGACAATAAATAAGGCACTAGATGGGAGGCAACCCATTGTTTTATCGTTTTATCATTTTATCATTTTCTTTCATTCTAGTACTTGTTTTGTTTTATGAAAAATCCAAAAATAAAAGTCGTGCCACGACCAAAACTAAGGCGCTAGGTGGGAGGCAACCCATCGTACTAATCATTTTCGTTTGGTTTTGAGCAAAAATAGGTGCAAGAAGTATTCAACGAGGAGATTGATTTCAATTGACGATTTGGACGCATTGTATGGTAAAGTTGGTGAGTTAGGAATGGTGATGCATAAGGTTATGGATTGAGCCTTTTCCTTGTCAAAATAGGCATCGAGGAAGGCTAGGCCTTGGTAAAAATAGGCCACGAACGATGCACAACCTATTCTATAGCCTAAGGACTCGGAATCTAGTGTGCTATACACTATGCGCCGCCTATTCCTAGGTATGCTTTTGACTATGCGCCGCCTATGCTATGGCATTTGAGATACTGAGACCAAATGCCATAGACTATGTGGCGCATATGTCTAGAAATGCCATAGACTATGCGGCGCATATGTCCCATTATGCCATGGACAATGCGCCGCATATGTCATGACTATGCCAAGCATTATGCGCTGCATATGTAGCATTTTTGTCTCCAAAACCGATTGTAAATGGGTCATAACCCGACCCATTCTCTTCCTATATAAAGGGGACTTAGTCTTGAAACATAACCACACTAAAAATTGACCCAAAGGCGCCGCACATCCATCCAAAAACTTCTCTTTGTGCTCTTCCAATTTACAAGAACATCTCCAAAGGCTTCAATCACGTAAGTACTCTCTTATTCTTCATCTATTTCTCGTAAGTACTACGTTGCTATGTCTATCATGAATTACTATATCTTCAAAGATCATTGGTGATGTTAATATGTTTGGATTGTTGATACACAACCATGTGAGTGAACATATACGTTAGGATAATCTTGACCGGTCTCCGACTTGAATTTGGTTTTAATAAGTATTGTTATACTATTTGCAGAATTGCCATGGCTATGACCAATGCTTAAGATTGTAACTTGGATACTTACATGTTAGACTATCTCGTTCATCGGGATAAGACTTATAGTTGCCTACCGACATAGGAGGTTGTGATTGTTGAAAATAACTATACCATGATGTAACCCTTATGTAGTAGTGTTGTTATACTTAACATGAACATAGTCCAATGGCTGCAAGTAGTGATACATCACTGATCTTCTTGTCGGACGATAGTTCCTAAAACGTATGTCGATGAATTCTGAGTAATCGATCACTTTTACCTCACTAGTTGGTGCCAACAACCTAAGTGTGGGGTGGTACCCCTACTGCTTGTGTATAGATTGTAACCATTGAGATTGTGCTACCATTAACACTATTTCTAGTCTCAGGTACAATGGCACCCAAAGCAAGACAAGGCAAAGAAAAGGCTACCACTTCACCAAAAGGCAAGAAAAGAGGCCAAAGAGAGCAAGGAGAACCCCCCTTGATGCAAACACCTCAACTCACTCTTGGAATTAAGTGGGATACTTATGAGGAACTTCTAAGGATGATGACTCTGATGATGATTCCGATGCAAGGGGTATGACCCCAGACATAGAGAATGAGTCCGACTAACCAGGTTCCTCGTATTTATTTTCCACTGAGGACAGTGTCCCGACTAAGTGTGGGGTGGTGGTATTGCATGTTATACTTCTCTATTCGCATCTATGTTTGTTTGCTTTTGTTTCATTTTTGTTTTGTTTTTTTTAGTAGTTAAATTTTTTTTTCTAGCTTCGCATGAAATTATTTTGATAGGCAGCATGAGATTATAACAAGAGTATGTGTTACAATTGTGACTATTGAGACGTTTAGGCTCTAGTTGTGACTCATTATGTGATATTATGTGATTAAATTCCTTCACTTGTTGGGTCGAGAGTCTATATTACTTCCAATCAAGTCAACCATGTGCCTTGTGTGTGTGAGATAATAGTATATTCTATGTTTGTGGCTGATGCTAGAACTTGCCTGGTATGTATGCAAAGCGAAAATAAGGAGTGTGAGTTTAGGAGATGATTTAGGCATTTCTTTGGCAACCTATACATGTTTACATGTGTTTTACCTACCCATGGACATCATCCCAGTCAAACCCTTTTGAGCCTTTAACCTATTTCTTTGACAACCTTGTATGTAAGCCTAATCCATTTTTTTCAAGACCGTAATTTGATCCAAATTCCTAAGTACTTTAAAGTGAAAAAGTCATGTGACAACATAAGAGGAAATTGGTTGAGTATGATGCTTTAAATTGTAATGGTGCTTGAATGTGTTATGAAAAAGAAAGTGCTATCATAAGAGGTATGTTGTGAAAAGAAAAAGGAAAAGAAAGCTGAAAAGTGAGTTGTGCTTAAAATTGAAAAACAAAAGATGAGAACAAGGGTGGAAGAATAAAATAAAGAAAGGTTGAAAGAAAAAAGTGTCAATGATACAATGTGATGTATTAAAGTGCTTAGGAACTTAGTCACTATTTCTGGCCAAAATAGCTGATCCTACCCGTCCCTTAGCCTACATTACAACCATCAAAAGACCTACTTGATCCTAAGCTTAGCATTCTGATAGTTAGTAGAGTACTACATTAAGGGCAAGCCTATGGTCATCAGTTACTACATATGAATTCTTTGTGAGAGTGAGAGCAAGGACATTTTGATACCCATGTTTGAAAAATATGCTATATTTGTGAGTAATTATGGGTACTATATTGTGAGACACACATGGTTGATGAGCTTTGGATAGTTGTATATGATTCTATGTACCTTAACGTTTGCATGCGAGTTGATCACCATCACGAGTCTATGCTTGAGGTTAAATTGTTTCTACTTATAATCGGAAAGCTACTCTTCGTTGATAATTGTTGTGCTTGTCTTGAAGAATGTTTTGTGTTGTTGCTGTAAAACCCTAAGTTGATGTTTAGAAGGACATGATATTTTGTTCGAGGACGAACAAAGCTTCAAGTGTGGGGTGTTGATGATAGGCGAAATTACGCGCCTATATCAATATATTTTGCCCATATTTTAGCCTAGTTTTGAGAACAAATTATATATTTCATGCACTTTTAGTCCTTTTTCCTGTAAATGAGCTAACAAATGTGATTAGGAAAGTTTCAGGTATAAATGATGCAAAATACAGCAATTTATGGCTTACTTGACGCAAAACAAAGCTCACGAACGAAGGAGAAGGAAGTGGGACGCCTAAAGGACCAAAACTGCTGGATGGAAAATCTGTCCCGGGCTAAAACAGTATTTCTGAAGACTCTGGGGACCTGGACCAAAACTGCTGCATGGAAAATCTGTCCCGGGCTAAAACAGCATTTCAGAAGACTTTGGGGACTTACAGACACAAAGCTGGATTTTGAGAATGTTACATTAACCTAGTACAAATGGGTTAAGTATTTCCTTAGTTTAGTAGGATTTGGTTATTTATTTCATTAGCATAGTAGGAGTAGGATTGGAGTATTATAAATACCCTATCATGCTAGAGATTTTAATCAAGTCCTCCCTTAGTGGAGGCAACTCCTCCCTTAATTCAAGAAATTCATTCTTAAACTATTAATTTTCTTCCATCGCTCTCATCTTCCACCACAAACACTTCTAATCTATTCTTCTATTCTTAAATTCCACAACAAGAGAATCGTTACTTGCTAGGGAATCACCAAAACCACACGCTTATCACCTACTTCTCACGCCATCAACCATGCAAAACGTGATATCCTTCGCACTCATGGGTAACTAAACTTCTCTGTTGGGGTTATGGAAGCCGAATGAGTTACTATCTATAGCTATGAGTTTGTGAGTTCATGACACGTATATTGCTTATATCATTATTCTCTTCATCTTAATCCACATTCTTTGCGGTTGCAAATGCAAGAATACGCCAGTCTAACATTTAACTTGTTCGAGAGAAAGGTTATTTGTCTGGAAAAGAGATAATGTCAAGGTAGTAGGACACCCTTTCTTATTAAAAAGCTAGTGCCGTAACTGGACTAACCTCTTGGAGAATTCGTACCGTTAGACACGCTTTAAGCTCGAGAGAGTTTAAGTGAAATAGTCCTTGTTCAGGTCAAGAGACACTTGGATTTACCATCGACTACAATTCTCTATAAGCAATTGCATGTCAGGACTCTACACACTCATAGCCGATAGAGACGTATACCTCAGAAGGTGGACATAACCCCAACACCTCAATTCTCATTGTTCACAACCCACGTAATAATCTTTCTCTTTTACTTTGTTATTTTCAGCTTTTATTTCATTACTTTGGTTACTTATTACAATCCCCCCATTCTTACGAGACTTGCACCAAAAGTTTAGTAATTTTGCTTACTTGTTGGCCAAGCTATTCCCTGTGGGATCGACACCCAACCCAGGTTGGGTTCTATATTTGCTAACGACCGCTTTACACTCAAACGAGAGCTGTAGATTGAGCGTTATCAAAAATTGACTTCCTTCTCTTTCGTTCGTGAGCTTTCTTTTGCGTCAAGTAAGCCATAAAATGCTGTATTTTGCATCATTTATACCTGAAACTTTACTAATCATGTTTGTTAGCTCATTTATAGGAAAAAGGACTAAAAGTGCATGAAATATATAATTTATTCTCAAAACTAGGCTAAAATATGGGCAAAATATATTGATATAGGCGTGTAAATTCGCCTATCATCAACAATTAAATGTTAGACTGGCGTATTCTTGCGTTTGCAACCGCAAAGAATGTGGATTAAGATGAAGAGAATAATGATATAAGCAATATACGTGTCATGAACTCACAAACTCATAGCTATAGATAGTAACTCATTCGGCTTCCATAACCCCAACAGAGAAGTTTAGTTACCCATGAGTGCGAAGGATATCACGTTTTGCATGGTTGATGGCGTGAGAAGTAGGTGATAGGCGTGTGGTGTTGGTGATTCCCTAGCAAGTAACGATTCTCTAGTTGTGGAATTTAAGAATAGAAGAATAGATTAGAAGTGTTTGTGGTGGAAGATGAGAGAGATGGAAGAAAATTAATAGTTTAAGAATGAATTTCTTGAATTAAGGGAGGAGTTGCCTCCACTAAGGGAGGACTTGATTAAAATCTCTAGCATGATAGGGTATTTATAATACTCTTATCCTACTCCTACTATGCTAATGAAATAAATAACCAAATCCTACTAAACTAAGGAAATACTTAACCCATTTGTACTAGGTTAATGTAACATTCTCAAAATCCAGCTTTGTGTCTGTAAGTCCCCAAAGTCTTCTGAAATGCTGTTTTAGCCCGGGACAGATTTTCCATGCAGCAGTTTTGGTCCAGGTCCCCAGAGTCTTCAGAAATACTGTTTTAGCCCAGGACAGATTTTCCATGCAGCAGTTTTGGTCCTTTAGGCGTCCCACTTCCTTCTCCTTCGTTCGTGAGCTTTGTTTTGCGTCAAGTAAGCCATAAAATGTTGTATTTTGCATCATTTATACCTGAAACTTTACTAATCATGTTTGTTAGCTCATTTATAGGAAAAAGGACTAAAAGTGCATGAAATATATAATTTGTTCTCAAAACTAGGCTAAAATATGGGCAAAATATATTGATATAGGCGTGTAAATTCGCCTATCATCAAAGGTCTTCACGCCACAAAGCCCTACCAATATATACTACACGTGAGATCCTTATATTGGTATGATGATAATGACTATTGTGATTTCCATTGCACTCATGAGTAGCTAAACTTCTCTGTTGGGGTTATGGAAGCTTTATGAGATACTATCTATTGCTATGAGTTTGTGAATTCTTGACACGTATGCTGCTTATATCATTATTCTCTTCATCTTAATTCAAATTCTTGTGGTTGCAAACATATAGAATACGCCAGTATAGCATTAACTTGTTTGAAAGAAAAGTTATATGTCTGGAAAAGAGATAATGTCAAGGTAATAGGGCACCAACCCCTGTTAAAAAGTTAGTGCCGTAATTGGATTAACCTCTTGGAGAATTTGTACCATTAGATACGCTTTAAGCTCGAAAGAGTTAAGGTGAAATAGTCCTTGATAGGTCGAAAGACGCCTGGATTTACCATAGAATACAATTCTCTATAAGCACATGCATGTCTGAATTCCGCATAACTCATAGTCAATAGATACGTAAAACTCATAAGGTGGACATAACCCTAACTCTCAATTCTCATTGATTAAAACCTACCACACAATCCGTTTTACTCTTTGCTATTTTTCGTTTTTACAATATTATTTTGATACTCACGCTACAATCCCTCCTTTTTACAAAACTTTCACCAAAAGTCTAATAATCTTTGCTTACTTAGTGACCAAGTATTCTCTGTGGGATTCGACACCCAAACCAGTTGGGTTCTATATTTGACAACGACCGCTTACACTCTTACGAGAGCTGTAGTTTGAGCGTTATCAATAGCCTACTATATGAGGGTAGATGAGGTGGCTTAACCTGCTATATGTGGGTTCCCACCGTTTTCACTAGAGTTATCTATTATATTAGGGTCACTCACATATTGTCCTTACTAGTGGCACGGTATTGACACCCTTCCAATCAGGGCATAGATTGGACCCAATTTAGCTATAATGTGTCATTTGTGGCATGTCGGTTAGATGACTACCTCCCACAGTTTCAGTATCAGTCTTAGTAAAAGAACTCAGATAGTTCTTCAGAATTCAGGATTGTCAGAAATAGTCAAATCAGATATAGTACGAAACTCAGCTAGTTCCATCAGATTCAGGACTGTCAGATACAGTCACTCATGTTATCAGTTATCAGAATTCAGTCATAAGTCATGTTAGTCATCAGCATACTCTTGTTATCACGATTTCAGATATAGTTACTATATATGCATACATGTATTCTCACGTTTATATTAGTCAGTTAGCCAATATTGTTCATGCATATAAACCCCATGCCTTCAGCTTACCTCACATGCATACTAGTACATTCAAAGTACTAACATATTTGAGCTATGGTGTCTTATACCATAGGTGCAGAGACACGAGCTCCAGAGATCAGGAGATTCCAGATATCAACAGTCAGATATAGCAATGAGTCCTCATCCTTCGAGGATATGATTATTTCTTTATTATCTCATTAATTAGTTTATTAGTTAGAGTTAGTTGGGGACATATCCAACCAACTCCTTACACAGAAAGTTCAGTCAGTTAGAGGCTTTCTAGACTATTATGTTCAGACAGTTATTCCAGTTGTTTTGGTTATTTTATACCCTATTTAGATGTCATGTTTTACTTCAGTTAGGTGAACCTTATGGCCTTTCAATTCATATTTTTGCATTATTCAGTATATTATGTAGTATACAAATACAGATATCAGTCATGGGTTAGCTTGTGGTCTTTTGAGGTTATAAGCATCGTGTAGCATTACGGGTACTAGATTCGGGGCGTTACAACATGATATGAATGTTCATTGACTATAGGCAATTAAATAAGGTAACAATCAAGAATAAGTATCCTTTTCCTCAAATTGATGATCTGTTCGATCAGTTACAGGGTGCTACTCACTTTTCTAAAATTGACTTAAGATCGGGTTATCATCAGCTGAGAGTCAAGGCCAAAGATATCACTAAGACAGCTTTTTGGACTAGGTATGGGTATTTTGAATTTTTAGTGATGTCTTTTGGACTGACCAATGTACCTGCAATATTTATGGACCTTATAAACAGGGTATTCAAGCCGTATTTAGACCAATTTGTTATTATGTTCATTGATGACATTTTTGCTTACTCTTAGAGTGAGGTAGAACATGAACAACACTTGAGAGTTGTGTTGCAGACACTTAGAGAACACAAGCTATATGCCAAGTTCTCTAAATATGAGTTTTGGTTGGGCACAATTTCCTTTTTGAGGCATGTGGTGACAAGTGATGGGATTCATGTTGATCTAAAGAAGATTGAAGTAGTTTGAGATTGGCCTCAACCTAGTACTGTTATAGAGATACGTAGCTTCCTGAGGCTAGCTAATTATTATAGGAGGGTTTCTCAAAGGTAGATTCTCTATTGACACGCTTAACTCAAAAAGGTGTGGTGTTTCAATGGTCAGATGAATGTGAAGAAAGTTTTTAGAAATTGAAGACGATATTAATTTTGGCTCCAATTTTGACCTTACCTACGGTAAAAGGTGGTTTTACTATTTATTACATTGCATCTCGAATTAGGTTGGTTTGTATTTTAATGCAAAATGGTATAGTGGTGGCATATATTTCTCGACAGCTAAAGGTCCATGAGAAGAATTATCTGACTCACGACTTGGAATGGTTGTGGTTGTATTGCCCTCTAGATCTATCGTTATTATCTTTATGGTGAGACATGTGAAATCTATACTAATCACAAGAGTCTGCAGTACTTAGTCAAGTAAAGAAATCTAAATCTGAGACAACGTAGGTGGTTAGAGTTACTTAAAGATTATGATCTCACTATCTTGTATCATCCTAGGACGACGAATGTAGTAGCGGACTCTTTGAGTAGGAAGTCTATGGGTAGCTTGGCCTGATTTGTTGTCGAAAGGCGACCTTTGGTTATGGATATTCAGTCTTTAGCCAATCATGGAGTTTGAATTGATCATACCGTACCTGGAAAATTACTTGCCGTTATAGTGGTTCAGTCATCCTTAGTTGTGAAAGTTAAGACTTTTTAATATGATGATCCCTACCGTGTTGGGCTTCGAGATCAAGTGTAGAATGGCGGTGTTAAGTCTTTTTCTATTGATTGTGAAGGTGTGCTATGTCGTCATGGAAGATTGTGTGTTCCCATTGTGGATGACGTGAGATAGTTAATTCTTGATGAGGATTGATGAAAGGAGAATTTACACACCTAGAGTGCTATATTTTACCCATATTTTAGCCTAGTTTTGAGAACAAATTATATATTTCATGCACTTTTAGTCCTTTTTCCTGTAAGTGAGCTAACGAACATGATTAGCAAAGTTTCAGGTATAAATGATGCAGAATTCAGCATTTTATGGATTACTTGACGCCAAAGAAAGCTTCACGAAAGGAGAAGAGGGAGTCTTGGACGCCTAAGGACCAAAAGTGATGAAGGGAAAATCTGTCCCGGGCTAAAACAGCATTTCTGAAGACTTTGGGGACTAGCAGTAATTTATTAGGATTAGGATAATGATACATTAACCTAGTACAATTGGGTTAAGTATTTCATTAGCTTATTAGGATTTGGTTAAGTATTTCATTAGCTTAGTAGGATTTGGTTAAGTATTTCATTAGCTTAGTAGGATTTGGTTAAGTATTTCATTAGCTTAGTAGGAATAGGATATGGGTATTATAAATACCCTATTTTGCTAGAGATTTTTAAATTCATTCTTCTACTATTCCTCCATTAGTTACAATTAATTCCTCCTTAATTCTATTACCCTATAACTCTTCCATTAATTCTACTTTTTATTCTTCTTCTATTCATCTATTTTTCCACAACAAGAGAAACGTTACTTGCTAGGGAAGTTCACGCCTAACGCCTACCACACCATTATTACACGAAATCTGTATTGTGGTATAATAATAATGTCTATTGTGATTTCCTTCGCAATCATGGGTAACTAAACCTCTCTGTTGGGGTTATGGAAGCCGTATGAGGTACTATCTATTGCTATGAGTTTGTGAGTTTGTGACACGTATGCTGCTTATATCATTATTCTCTTCGTCTTAATCTAAATTCTTTGTGGTTGCAAACGCAAGAATACGCCAGTATAACATTTAACTTGTTCTAAAGAAAGGTTATCTGTCTGGAAAAGAGATAATGTCAAGGTAGTAGGGTCCCATCCCCTATTAAAAAGTTAGTGCCGTAACTGGATTAACCTCTTGGAGAATTCGTACCGTAAGACACGCTTTAAGCTCGAAAGAGTTAAAGTGAAATAATCCTCGAATAGGTCGAAAGAAGCCTGGATTTACCATCGAATACAATTCTCTATAAGCACATGCATGTCGGAATTCAACACACTCATAGCCAATAGAGACGTATAACTCAGAAGGTGGACATAACCCCAACTCTTCAATTCTTATTGTTTTACAATCTACTAAACATTCTTTCTTTTTACTTTGCTATTTTCAGTTTTTACTTTAATATTTTGGTTACACATTACAATCCCCCCTTTTTACGAGACTTGCACCAAAAGTCTAGTAATCGTTGCTTACTTGTTGACCAAGCTATTCCCTGTGGGATCGATACCCAACCCAGTTGGGTTCTATATTTGCTAACGACCGTTTTACACTCCTACTAGAGCTGTAGATTGAGCGTTACCAAAAATTGGCGCCGTTGCCGTGGAATACGAGTGTCAATTAAGTTTGTGATAATTACTAGACCCTTTGGTCAAAGATTCTCGTACTTTTACTTTTAGTTTTTGTTTTTGTTTACTGCAGGTTTTTATTTAGTGCATGCCCCATACTTGAAGTTCTGGTCAACCGTTATTACCTATCAATCCTGAACCACAACGTATTGGCAGAATGGAGGCACAAATGGAAATCAAAAGAATGGCTGCTCAACAGGAGCAGGCGAGATTAGCTGCTCTTGCCGCCGCCCAAGTACACCAACAAAACATTGATAACCCTAGGCGAACAACAAATCCTGACGATGAGGATTTAGGTGATGATGAGTTACTAAACCCAAGGCATGATGCTGAAATCGCAACACCTGCCAACAGAAGAGGTCGTCAAGCTCGGTTTAGGTATGATCGCCAACCCATGCAACCAGCTTTTGACGATGATGATGATGATCTTGATGGAGCCGGAGCCATTATTCCTCCACCATTAGCGCCCGAAGCCAAGTTCAACATCACAAGCACCATGATTCAGTTATTGCAACTTAAGGGATTATTTGGTGGACTAGCAAGCGATGACCCGAATATGCATCTCATCAACTTTATTTCTATATGCAAGTCGTTTGACAATCTTGGTGTTGGTCAGAATGCAATTCGATTACGTCTATTTCCATTGTCTCTGTCTGGGGAGGCAACTCTATGGTTGAATGGGCTGACTCCTGATTCTATTACAAATTGGAGGCAATTGAGAGACGCTTTCCTAGAAAGATTCTTTCCGCCATCCAAAAGAGCGCAATTAAGAGATGAAATCAAAAACTTTCGTCAGCTTCCAACTGAAGCCCTTCATGAAACATGGGAGAGGTTCAAGACAAAGCTAGCAAGATGCCCAAACCATCACATGACTAATGTTCACCTAATGGAGATATTATACAGAGCCTTGAATGCAATAACTAAACCAGTGGTGGATAATGCGGCTGGAGGATCTTTTATGGACCTCACCTTTGGTCAAGCAAGCAATATGCTAGATCGTATGACGAAGCAAAGTAGAGCTTGGCATACCAGGGATTCTGATGTAGCAAGCCCCACCTTATCTAGTGGCATGATTGCAGACCAAAGGAGAAGAGAAGAAGAACGTGATCAAGATATGGCGCACATGAAAACACAAGTTGATCTTCTTACAAAGCATCTATTATCAGGGAAGACGGAAAAAGTCAAAGCTATTGCGTCAAAAGGAAGAGACGAATCTGATTCGGAAGAAGAGGCCAACTACTTGAACAATCAGGGGGGTTTCCGCGGGAATACCCAAGGAAATCAAGGTCGGAACTATTATGATAAATCTGGAAACAAAGACCAAGGTAGTTGGAAGAACAAGAATGAAAAGAGTGGTTTGTACGTTCCCCCTGGAAGACGTGACGCCACCACATCTAGCTCTGGAAGTATGGAAGACATGCTGGCCAAAATATTGAAAGGAGTGGAAGCAACAAGCGCTGCAGTAACGGAGGTAGTTAATGATTTGTCCTCTATGAAACAAATAGTTGATTCTCATTCCACTTCAATCAAGCAAATAGAGCAGCAATTGAGCCAACTTTCAGCAGCACTCAATCAAAGAAAGGCTAGCACCTTACTTAGCAATACTGTGCAAAACCCAAGGAATGATAGGTCATGCATGGCCATTACTACCCAGAGTGGTAAGGTGCTGAAAACTTCAGCAAAAAGCAAGCAATTGGATGACGAAGTAGTGGACATTGATGATAAGGCGAAAAGAGAAGAATCCGCAGAAAAAGGGCACAACGTCCATGACGTCAATGGATTGCAACCTGAAAAATCTGAAAAACGGAAGCAAGAGGAGAAGAAAGTTGTAGAGAGAACAATTCCATACCCACCACCACCTTTCCCTCAGAGATTGAAGAAGGTAGCGGACGATACAAAGTTCAGCAAATTCATGACTATGTTGAAGCAACTGACCATTAATGTTCCATTGGTGGAGGCACTTGAACAAATGCCTGGGTATGCGAAATTTATGAAGGATCTTTTGACAATGAAGCGGGAAGCAAGTTATGAGTTGAAAGATGATGTTCATCACTGCAGCACAATCGCTACCCGATCAATAGTTCAGAAGAAGGCTGACCCCGGTGCTTTCACTATTCCTTGCACCGTTGGATCTTTGAATTTTACCAAAGCATTATGTGACCTTGGAGCCAGCATCAATTTGATGCCATTATCTATCTATAATAAGTTGGGGTTGAGTGATCCTACTCCAACCAACATGAGGCTCGTAATGGCGGATAGGTCGGTAAAACGACCTGTTGGTATTCTATGTGATGTCTTGGTAAAGGTTTCTTCATTTATATTTCCGACAGACTTCGTTATTTTGGATTGTGAGGCAGACTCAGAAGTTCCCATAATCTTGGGGCGTCCTTTCCTTTCTACGGGAAGCGTGCTTATTGATTTGAGAGCTAATGAGCTTTCGTTCTGAATAAATGACAAAGTAGTTCGCTTTGATGTTTGCAAATCAATGAAGCAACCTAAAGATCTGAGTGTATTTTCGGTGGCTGATGTTTTCTTTGATGATGAGAAAGAATTACTTGAAGAGGATCAAATTATTGATGACCCTTTGGCGGTTGTGCTCATGAATGGAGGGAATGAGGATGCTGAAAATTATGAAGAAGTTATGGGTGCTCTATCAGGATTAGGGACATATCGCCATGCTCCCAAGAAGCTGGACCTTGATCTTAAGATTCGACCCACACCACCAGCTAAGCCATCTATTGAAGAGCCACCCACGTTAGAATTGAAGGAGCTGCCAAGACATTTAAAGTATGCATTCCTAGGAAGCGGAAACACACTTCCAGTCATTGTTGCAGCAGATTTGGGTGAGCAACAAGTTGCAGCTCTCATTGCTATTCTACGGAAGTATATTAAAGCCATTGGATGGACCATTGCGGATATTATTGGTATTCCACCTGGGATTTGTACACATAAAATTCAGCTTGAAGAGAATTGCACACCCACCATTGAGCATCAAAGACGTCTAAACCCACCTATGCAAGAAGTGGTGAAGAAAGAAATTATCAAGTGGTTAGACGCGGGTGTTGTGTATCCAATCTCTGATAGTACATGGGTAAGCCCGGTACAATGTGTTCCCAAGAAAGGAGGCATGACAGTGGTCGCGAATGCGAAGAATGAGCTTATTCCACTCAGACCTATCACTATATGGAGAGTATGCATGGACTACCGAAAGTTGAATTCTTGGACACTCAAAGATCACTTCCCAATGCCATTTATGGACCAAATGCTAGATCGATTAGCGGGGAAAGGATGGTTTTGTTTCTTAGATGGATATTCAGGCTATAATCAGATTTGTATTGCACCCGAAGACCAATATAAGACAACGTTTACATGCCCATATGGTACGTTTGCCTTCAAACGTATGCCATTCGGGTTATGTAACGCACCAGCCACCTTTCAACGCTGTATGATGTCTATTTTTTCTGATATGGTTGAAGACACTTTGGAGGTATTTATGGACGACTTTTCAGTTGTTGGTGAGTCTTTTGAAGCGTGCTTGGCAAACCTAAGTATGGCGTTGCAAAGATGTGTAGAATTCAACCTAGTGCTAAATTGGGAGAAGTGCCACTTCATGGTAAAAAAAGGAATCGTTCTTGGGCACAAAATCTCCGAAAGAGGGATTGAGGTTGATCGAGGAAAAATTGAAGTTATTGAAAAGCTACCACCTCCAATTTCAGTGAAGGGAGTTCGTAGTTTTCTCGGCTATGCAGGTTTCTATCGTCGGTTCATCCAAGACTTCTCCAAAATTGCTAGTCCATTGTGCAAACTCTTGGAGAAAGATGCGAAGTTTGACTTCAATGAAGATTTCTTAAAGGCATTCGAATGCCTCAAAGGAAAACTCATTGAAGCCCCTATCATGGTAGCACCAGATTGGTCTCTCCCGTTCGAAGTCATGTGTGATGCTAGTGGTGTAGCCGTTGGAGCTGTGCTTGGTCAGAGAAAGGAGAAATTATTTCATCCTATCTACTATGCGAGTAAGGTCCTCAATGAAGCTCAAAGGAACTACACTGTGACAGAACAAGAGCTCCTAGTGGTTGTGTATGCGTTTGAGAAGTTTCGTGCCTATCTATTGGGTACTAAGGTGATCGTTCATACAGACCATGCAACTCTTAGGTATCTAATGACAAAGAAGGATGCAAAACCAAGATTAATTCGATGGGTATTGCTGCTTCAAGAGTTTGATTACGAAGTTAAAGATAGAAGAGGTTGCGAGAACCAAGTGGTCGACCATCTATCTAGACTCGAGAACGAGCATGTGGCGCAGCCTGATATCGAGATTGATGATGCATTCCCTGACGAGGAGATCCTAGCGACGATAACAGAAAATTTACCATGGTATGCCGACTTTGCAAATTTTGTGGTGAGTAATGTAATACCTGCCAATTTATCATACCATCAAAAGAGGAAGTTTATGCATGACGTACAACACTACTATTGGGATGAGCCATATTTGTTTCGACGATGTGCGGATGGTATTATTCGACGATGTATATCCCATGTAGAGGTGCCTACTATATTAGAAGCATGCCACACTTCCCAAGTTGGAGGACATCACGCAGGCAATCGGACGACAAGAAAAGTATTGCAAAGTGGATATTATTGGCCTTCGATATTTAGAGATGCCTATGACTTTGTTAGAAGATGCGACCAATGCCAAAGACAAGGTGCTATTTCAAAACACCATGAGATGCCCATGTCAAAAATTCTTGAGGTAGAACTCTTTGATGTGTAGGGCATTGATTTCATGGGTCCATTCGTGAATTCGTTTGGAATGAAGTACATCTTAGTTGCTGTAGATTATGTCTCAAAATGGGTTGAAGCTGTAGCGTTGGCCGACAACGAGGGAAAGCGTGTTGTAGCATTTTTGAAGAGAAATATCTTCTCTCGCTTTGGAGTACCACTTACTATCATAAGCGATGGAGGATCTTACTTTTGCAACAAGCTATTCAAATCCGTGTTGGCCAAGTATGGTGTCAAGCAACATAAGGTAGCCACGCCTTATCACCCACAAACGAGTGGACAAGTAGAGGTTTCCAATCGGGAGATCAAGCAAATCCTTGCGAAGACGATAAATGCTAATAGGAAGGATTGGTCTCGGAATCTAGATGATGCACTATGGGCATATAGGACTGCATTCAAAACACCCATCGGCATGTCTCCTTATCAACTAGTTTATGGAAAGGCTTGTCATTTACCCATTGAGCTTGAGCATAAGGCATTGTGGGCGTTGAAGCAATTGAATTTGAATTGGGATGATGAAATGAATCTGAGGTTGGAGCAGCTGAACGAATTAGATGAGTTCCGTCTCCATGCATATGAAAGGTCAGACCCATACAAGGAGCGGATGAAGAAGTATCATAATCAGCGGATTGTTCGACGAAACTTTCAAAAGGATGATATGGTGCTTCTATTCAACTCTAGATTGAAGTGGTTCCCAGGTAAGCTAAAGTCCAAGTGGTCTGGTCCATACAAAGTTATCCAAGTCTACTCGTCTGGAGTAGTTGAGTTGGAAGACACCAATGGTGTTATCTTCAAAGTGAATGGCCAACGAGTTAAACCCTATATCGGTCCTCTTGATTTGATAAATTATATGGCCATCACTTATCTCGACGAAGTCTAAGTACTCGAGGTAACTATGTCGAGCCACGACAGTAAATAAGGCGCTAGATGGGAGGCAACCCATCGTTTATCATTTTTCATTTTTTTAGTATGTGTTTTGCTTTTGATAAATGAAAATCCAAAAATAAGAGTCGTGCCACGACCAAAACTAAGGTGCTAGATGGGAGGCAACCCATCGTACTAATCGTTTTCATTGGTTTTGAGCAAATGTAGGAGCAAGAGGTATTCAACGAGGAGATTGGTTTCAAATGACGATTTGGACGTATTGCATGGTAAAGGTGGTAAGTTTGGAATTAAGATGCATAAGGTTATGGATTGAGCATTGCTCATGAGAAAATAGGCATCGATCAAGGCTAGGCCTAGGTAAAACTAGGCCACGAACAAGGTAACACCTATACTATAGCCTAAGGTCTCGGAATCTAGTGTGCAAAGGCATAGGCGCCGCCCATGCTCAAGTATGCCATAGCATAGGCGCCGCCTATGCTAAAGCATTTGGTCTCGAAATCTCATATGCCATGCTAAAGGCGCCGCCTATGGTCACTAAAGGCATTGCACTAGGCGCCGCCTATGCTAGCAAATGCTTTGCATTAGGCGCCGCCTATACCATTCATAGGCAAAGCTAAAGGCGCCGCCTATGGTCACTTTTTGTCTCCAAAACCGATTTTAAGTGGGTCAAAACCCGACCCATTATTTTCCTATATAAAGGGGACTTAGTCTTGAAACATAAACACATTGAAATCTTGACCTAGGCGCCGCACATAGCATCCAAATCCTCCCAAAACTTTTCTTTTTGCTCTCCTACTTCACAAGAACATCTCCAAAGGCTTCAATCACGTAAGTATTCTCTTGTTCTTCATCTATTTCTCGTAAGTACTACGTTGCTATGTCTATTATAAATTGCTACATATTGAAGAAATATTGGTGATGATAATGTGTTTGAATTGTTGATACAAAACCAAGTGAGTGAACATGTACGACCTTAACTTATTTCCGACTTGAATTTGATCTTGGTGCATTGTCATACTACTTGCGGTATTGATATAGTTATGAACATTGCATAATCTTGTCACTTGAATACTGAAATGTTCGAATATCCCGTTCATCGGAATAAGACTAATAGTTGCCTACCGACATAGGAGGTTGTGATTATTAATAGAAACTATACCATGATGTCATCCCTATGTAGTAGTATTGTTATACCTAACATAAAAGTATTGCAAAGGTTGCAAGAAGTGATACCTCTCTGATTTTCTTGTCGGAATATAGCTCCTAAAACGTATGTCGACGAAGTCTAAGTAATCGACCACTTTCACTTCACTAATTTGTATCAATAAAATTAAGTGTAGGGTGGTACCCCTATGGCTTGTTTATAGATTGTATCAACATGAATGTGTTTAAATCTCAGGTACAATGGCTTCTAAAGCAAGACAAGACAAGGCTACCACTTCCCAAAAGGGCAAGAAAAGAGGTCGCAAGGACCAAGGAGAATCATCCTCAATGCAATTACCACACCGCATGTTTGGAATAAAATGGGTTCTTGAGGAGGAAGCCAAGGAATGGTATAGGAACAACAAGGAAAGAAAATATGTTCATGTCGACTTGATCAACAAGGACAGCCTAGCGAAGAAGGAGCCGCGCATGTTGGCGAAAATTATGGCATTAAATCTGGATTTCATCTTCCGCGACATGGGAGAATGTAATCTTGATTTAACAAGGGAATTTTATGCCAATTGGTCGCCGAAAACCACAGGCAGCGAAGTCAAGATTCGGGGCCAAGTTTTACAACTCAATGTGGATTTGATCAACTCCTTTCTTGGCTTGCCTTCAGTCGATCCAGCACTATTCAAAGAGCTATACAGCAGACCTCCTTATAGAGAAATTCGACACACACTTTGTGGAAGTAGATCCATGGCAAGGTGGAGCAGACAAAAAGACACCGGACGACACAACACCTTCCCATATGCTCCTTTGAATAGGGAAGCTAGAATATGGTTGCGTATTGTCAACTCTTGCCTTATTCCTGGGACTCAGTACACCAAAATAACAAGAGATAAAGTGTGTTTGGTCTATGCATTGATGACGAATGTCCCTATCAACATTGGGGCAATCATTCGTTCTACAATGCGGAAGGCCAGACTACACAAGCGGTCCCACTTCACTTTTGGCAATCTGTTGACAGCAATCTTGCGGAAGGAAGACATCGAAGAGGAACCATCTGATCATAAACTCCCACATAACCCGAAGAAGGTTGACCTCACAAAGGTCAAAGATGCTGAAACAACACATGGCGTCAACCTTACTACTGCAGAGAGATATGCTCAAGATGAGAGTTTCTTCCGTCACTTTTATGGCATGACACGGTTCACCATGATGAGCGGAGGTCGTGTTCCAACTGCTGCAGAGCTCCAACAACTGGACCATGACTATCCAATGAATATACATGCGAGGGAGATGTGTGGAGTAGGTACATACTTTGAGGAACCTCTTGATGATGATGTGCCGACCGATGATGATCGACGTATGCCAGACTCCGACGTGGAGGAGAATTCTGATGACGACGACTCCTATGATGATTTCGACGAATGGGGTATGACCCCCGACATAGAGAAGGAGTCCGACTGATCAGGTTCTTCGTATTTATTTTCCACTGAGGGCAGTGTCCCGTTTAAGTGTGGGGTGGTGGTATTTGCATGCTTTACTTCTCTATCCGCATTTGCATTTATTTATGTTTGTTTGTTTGAGTTTTTTTTCGCAGTTAATCATTTTTTTTGTTGTTAAATTTTTTTACTTAGCTTCGCATGAAATTATTCTAATAGGCAGCATGAGATTATAACAAAATTTTGTGCTAAAATCATGACTATTGAGACGTTTAGGCTCTAATTGTGACTCACTACGTGATATTGTGTGGTATAATTCCTTCAGTTGTTGGGTCAAGAGTCTATACTACTCCCAATAAAGTCGACCATGTGCCTTGTGTGTGTGAGGATATTGTATATTCTATGTTTGTGGCTGATGCTAGAACTTTCCTGGTATGTATGTAAAGCGAAAATAAAGAGTGTAAGTCTAGGAGATGATTTAGGCATTTCTTTGGCAACCTATAATTATTTACCTTCATTTTTACCTACCCATGGACATTATCCTAGTTAACCCTTTTGAGCCTTTGGCCTATTTTATTTGACAACCTCATATGTAAGCCTAATCCATTTTTTTCAAGACCATAATTTGATCCAAATTCCTAAGTTCTTTAAAGTGTAAAGTCATGTGACAAAATAAGAGGAAATTGGGTGAGTATGATGCTTTAAGAATGTATTGGTGCTTGAATGTGTTATGAAAAGGAATTGCTATCATAAGAGGTATGTTATGCAAAGAAAAAGGAAAGGAAAGCTGAAAAGTTGCTTAAAATTGAAAAAACAAAAGAGGAGAAAAAGGGTGGTAGAATAAAAGAAAGTAGAAAGGTTGTTTGAAAGAAAAGTGTTAATGATACAATGTGATGTATTAAAACGCTTAGGAACATAGTCACTATTTCTGGCCAAAATAGTCCTACCGGTCCCTTAGCCTACATTACAACCCATAAAAGACCTAGTTGATCCTAAGCTTAGCATTCTGACATTTAGTGGAGCATTACACTAAGGGCAAGCCTATGGTAATCAGTGGCTGCATATGAATTCTTTGAGAGAGCGAGAGCAAGGATATTTCTATACCCATGTTTGATAAATATACTATGCTTGAGAGTGATTATGGGTAATATATTGTGAGACACACATGGTTGATGAGTTTTGGTTAGTTGTGTATGATTCTTTGTACCTTAACTTTTGGATACGAATTAACTACCATCACGAGTCTATGCTAGAGGTTAAATTGTTTCTACTAATGATCGGAGAACTACTCTTTGTTGATAATTATTGTGCTTGTCTTGACGAATATTTTGTGTGAATACTGTGAAACCCTAAGTTGATGTTTAGATGGACATGATATTTTGTTTAAGGACGAACAAAGCTTCAAGTGTGGGGTGTTGATGATAGGCGAATTTACACGCCTAGAGTGCTATATTTTACCCATATTTTAGCCTAGTTTTGAGAACAAATTATATATTTCATGCACTTTTAGTCTTTTTTCCTGTAAGTGAGCTAACGAACATGATTAGCAAAGTTTCAGGTATAAATGATGCAGAATTCAGCATTTTATGGATTACTTGACGCCAAAGAAAGCTTCACAAAAGGAGAAGAGGGAGTCTTGGACGCCTAAGGACCAAAAGTGATGAAGGGAAAATCTGTCCCGGGCTAAAACAGCATTTCTGAAGACTTTGGGGACTAGCAGTAATTTATTAGGATTAGGATAATGATACATTAACCTAGTACAATTGGGTTAAGTATTTCATTAGCTTATTAGGATTTGGTTAAGTATTTCATTAGCTTAGTAGGATTTGGTTAAGTATTTCATTAGCTTAGTAGGATTTGGTTAAGTATTTCATTAGCTTAGTAGGAATAGGATATGGGTATTATAAATACCCTATTTTGCTAGAGATTTTTAAATTCATTCTTCTACTATTCCTCCATTAGTTACAATTAATTCCTCCTTAATTCTATTACCCTATAACTCTTCCATTAATTCTACTTTTTATTCTTCTTCTATTCATCTATTTTTCCACAACAAGAGAAACGTTACTTGCTAGGGAAGTTCACGCCTAACGCCTACCACACCATTATTACACGAAATCTGTATTGTGGTATAATAATAATGTCTATTGTGATTTCCTTCGCAATCATGGGTAACTAAACCTCTCTGTTGGGGTTATGGAAGCCGTATGAGGTACTATCTATTGCTATGAGTTTGTGAGTTTGTGACACGTATGCCGCTTATATCATTATTCTCTTCGTCTTAATCTAAATTCTTTGTGGTTGCAAACGCAAGAATACGCCAGTATAACATTTAACTTGTTCTAAAGAAAGGTTATCTGTCTGGAAAAGAGATAATGTCAAGGTAGTAGGGTCCCATCCCCTATTAAAAAGTTAGTGCCGTAACTGGATTAACCTCTTGGAGAATTCGTACCGTAAGACACGCTTTAAGCTCGAAAGAGTTAAAGTGAAATAATCCTCGAATAGGTCGAAAGAAGCCTGGATTTACCATCGAATACAATTCTCTATAAGCACATGCATGTCGGAATTCAACACACTCATAGCCAATAGAGACGTATAACTCAGAAGGTGGACATAACCCCAACTCTTCAATTCTTATTGTTTTACAATCTACTAAACATTCTTTCTTTTTACTTTGCTATTTTCAGTTTTTACTTTAATATTTTGGTTACACATTACAATCCCCCCTTTTTACGAGACTTGCACCAAAAGTCTAGTAATCGTTGCTTACTTATTGACCAAGCTATTCCCTGTGGGATCGATACCCAACCCAGTTGGGTTCTATATTTGCTAACGACCGTTTTACACTCCTACGAGAGCTGTAGATTGAGCGTTACCAAAAATTGGCGCCGTTGCCGGGGAATACGAGTGTCAATTAAGTTTGTGATAATTACTAGACCCTTTGGTCAAAGATTCTCGTACTTTTACTTTTAGTTTTTGTTTTTGTTTACTGCAGGTTTTTATTTAGTGCATGCCCCATACTTGAAGTTCTGGTCAACCGTTATTACCTATCAATCCTGAACCACAACGTATTGGCAGAATGGAGGCACAAATGGAAATCAAAAGAATGGCTGCTCAACAGGAGCAGGCGAGATTAGCTGCTCTTGCCGCCGCCCAAGTACACCAACAAAACATTGATAACCCTGGGCGAACAACAAATCCTGACGATGAGGATTTAGGTGATGACGAGTTACTAAACCCAAGGCATGATGCTGAAATCGCAACACCTGCCAACAGAAGAGGTCGTCAAGCTCGGTTTAGGTATGATCGCCAACCCATGCAACCAGCTTTTGACGATGATGATGATGATCTTGATGGAGCCGGAGCCATTATTCCTCCACCATTAGCGCCCGGAGCCAAGTTCAACATCACAAGCACCATGATTCAGTTATTGCAACTTAAGGGATTATTTGGTGGACTAGCAAGCGATGACCCATAGAGTGTTATATTTTACCCATATTTTAGCCTAGTTTTGAGAACAAATTATATATTTCATGCACTTTTAGTCCTTTTTCCTGTAAGTGAGCTAACGAACATGATTAGCAAAGTTTCAGGTATAAATGATGCAGAATTCAGCATTTTATGGATTACTTGACGCCAAAGAAAGCTTCACGAAAGGAGAAGAGGGAGTCTTGGACGCCTAAGGACCAAAAGTGATGAAGGGAAAATCTGTCCCGGGCTAAAACAGCATTTCTGAAAACTTTGGAGACTAGCAGTAATTTATTAGGATTAGGATAATGATACATTAACCTAGTACAATTGGGTTAAGTATTTCATTAGCTTATTAGGATTTGGTTAAGTATTTCATTAGCTTAGTAGGATTTGGTTAAGTATTTCATTAGCTTAGTAGGATTTGGTTAAGTATTTCATTAGCTTAGTAGGAATAGGATATGGGTATTATAAATACCCTATTTTGCTAGAGATTTTTAAATTCATTCTTCTACTATTCCTCCATTAGTTACAATTAATTCCTCCTTAATTCTATTACCCTATAACTCTTCCATTAATTCTACTTTTTATTCTTCTTCTATTCATCTATTTTTCCACAACAAGAGAAACGTTACTTGCTAGGGAAGTTCACGCCTAACGCCTACCACACCATTATTACACGAAATCTGTATTGTGGTATAATAATAATGTCTATTGTGATTTCCTTCGCAATCATGGGTAACTAAACCTCTCTGTTGGGGTTATGGAAGCCGTATGAGGTACTATCTATTGCTATGAGTTTGTGAGTTTGTGACACGTATGCTGCTTATATCATTATTCTCTTCGTCTTAATCTAAATTCTTTGTGGTTGCAAACGCAAGAATACGCTGGTATAACATTTAACTTGTTCTAAAGAAAGGTTATCTGTCTGGAAAAGAGATAATGTCAAGGTAGTAGGGTCCCATCCCCTATTAAAAAGTTAATGCCATAACTGGATTAACCTCTTGGAGAATTCGTACCATTAGACATGCTTTAAGCTCGAAAGAGTTAAAGTGAAATAATCCTCGAATAGGTCGAAAGACGCCTGGATTTACCATCGAATACAATTCTCTATAAGCACATGCATGTCGGAATTCAACACACTCATAGCCAATAGAGATGTATAACTCAGAAGGTGGACATAACCCCAACTCTTCAATTCTCATTGTTTTACAATCTACTAAACATTCTTTCTTTTTACTTTGCTATTTTCAGTTTTTACTTTAATATTTTGGTTACACATTACAATCCCCCCTTTTTACGAGACTTGCACCAAAAGTCTAGTAATCGTTGCTTACTTGTTGACCAAGCTATTCCCTGTGGGATTGATACCCAACCCAGTTGGGTTCTATATTTGCTAACGACCGTTTTACACTCCTACGAGAGCTGTAGATTGAGCGTTATCAAGGATCATAGCTCGCTATATTCTATCCACCCTAGTACTATGAAAATGTATCAAGACTTGTGTGGGTTGTACTAGTGCAAAGGTATAAAGGTTGATATTTTGAAACATGTTACAAGTTGCTTAAATTGTCAGTAGGTCAAATACGAACATCAAAAACCTGGCGGACTGAAGCAAAAATTGATTATTCTGGAGTGGAAGTGGGAAAGGATTACTATGGATTTTGCTGTCGGTTTGCCAAATACTTTCAGGAAGCATGACTTAGACTGGGTGATAGTGGATAGATGATGATAGGCGAAATTACGCGCCTATATCAATATATTTTGCCCATATTTTAGCCTAGTTTTGAGAACAAATTATATATTTCATGCACTTTTAGTCCTTTTTCCTGTAAATGAGCTAACAAATGTGATTAGGAAAGTTTCAGGTATAAATGATGCAAAATACAGCAATTTATGGCTTACTTGACGCAAAAGAAAGCTCACGAACGAAGTGGAAAGAAGCTGGACGCCTAAAGGACTAAATCTGCTGCATGGAAAATCTGTCCCGGGCTAAAACAACAATTCTGAAGACTTTGGGACTTACAGACACAAAGCTGGATTTTTGCCATAATACATTAACCTAGTGCAATTAGGTTATGTGTTTCATTATTCTATTTGGATTATAATTTTGTAACCTTACCCTAGTACATTTGGGTCAAGGATTTCATTAGTATATTAGGATTTGGTTATTTATTTCATTAGCTTAGTAGGAATAGGATAGGAGTATTATAAATACCCTATCATGCTAGAGATTTTAATCAAGTCCTCCCTTAGTGGAGGCAACTCCTCCCTTAATTCAAGAAATTCATTCTTAAACTATTAATTTTCTTCCATCTCTCTCATCTTCCACTACAAACACTTCTAATCTATTCTTCTATTCATCTATTCCACAACAAGAGAATCGTTACTTGCTACGGAATCACCAAAATCACACGCCAAACACCTACTATTCACGCCATCCACCATGCAAAACGTGATATCCTTCGCATTCATGGGTAACTAAATCTCTTAGTTGGGGTTATGGAAGCCGAATGAGTTACTATCTATTGCTATGAGCTTGTGAGTTCAAGACATGTATATTGCTTATATCATTATTCTCTTCATCTTAAATCTACATCCTTTGCGGTTCAAACACAAGAACACGCCATTCTAACATCTAACCTGTTCGAGAGAAAGGTTATTTGTCTAGAAAAGAAGACGCATAGACTAACGCCAGTCTAACATTTAACTTGTTCGAGAGAAAGGTTATTTGTCTGGAAAAGAGATAATGTCAAGGTAGTAGGACACCCTTTCCTATTAAAAAGCTAGTGCCGTACCTGGACTAACCTCTTGGAGAATTTGTACCGCTAGACACACTTTAAGCTCGAGAGAGTTAAAGTGAAATAGTCCTTGTTTAGGTCGAGAGACGCTTGGATTTACCATCGACTACAATTCTCTATAAGCAATTGCATGTCAAGACTCTACACACTCATAGCCAATAGAGACGTATACCTCTGAAGGTGGACATAACCCCAACGCCTCAATTCTCATTGTTTACAACTTACGTAACATTCTTACTCTTTTTACTTTGCTATTTTCAGCTTTTACTTTATTGTTTTGGTTACTTATTACAATCCCCCCATTCTTACGAGACTTGCATCAAAAGTCTAATAATTTTACTTACTTGTTGACCAAGCTATTCTCTGTGGGATCGATACCCAACCCAGGTTGGGTTCTATATTTGCTAACGACCGCTTTACACTCCTACGAGAGCTGTAGATTGAGCGTTATCAAAAATTGGCGCCGTTGCCGGGGAATACGAGTGTCAATCAAGTTCGTGATAATTACTAGACCCTTTGGTCAAAGATTCTCGTACTTTTACTTTTAGTTGTTGTTTTTGTTTTATTTAGGTCTATTCAGTGCATCAATGGAGGCACAACGTGAAATTGAAAGGATGGCTGCTCAAGTGCATCAACAAAATATTGATAACCGTAGGCGAGCAACAAATCCTGACGATGAGGACGATCTGGACGGACCTGGTGCCACCGGAGCTATTATTCTTCCGCCATTGGCACCCGGAGCAAAGTTTAATATCACTAGCGCCATGATTCAGCTTTTGCAACTCAAGGGATTATTTGGTGGACTAGCAGACGATGATCCGAATATGCATCTCATCAACTTTATTTCTACATGCAAGTCTTTTGACAATCCTGGTGTTGGTCAGAATGCAATTCGATTACGTCTATTTCCATTGTCTCTGTCTGGGGAGGCAACTATGTGGTTGAATGGGCTGACTCCTGATTCTATTACAAATTGGAGGCAATTGAGAGACGCTTTCCTAGAAAGATTCTTTCCGTCATCCAAAAGAGCACAGTTGAGAGATGAGATCATCAATTTTCGACAGCTTCCCACTGAAGCTCTCTACGAAACATGGGAGAGGTTCAAGACGAAGCTAAGGCGATGCCCAAACCATCATATGACCAATATCCACTTGATGGAGATATTATACAGAGCTTTGAATTCGGTGACTAAGCCAGTGGTTGATAATGCGGCTGGAGGATCTTTTATGGACCTCACCTTTGGGCAGGCAAGCCATATGCTAGATCGGATGACAAAGCAAAGTAGAGCTTGGCATACCAGGGATTCTGAGGTAACAAGCCCCACTTTATCTTTTGGCATGACTGCAGAGCAGAGGCGAAGACAAGAGGATCGTGACCAAGACATGGCTCACATGAAAATGCAGATGGATCTTCTTACCAAGCACTTATTATCAGGGAAGACCGAAAAAGTAAAAGCTGTAGCGCTAAAAGGAAGAGACGAATCTGATTCTGAAGCGGAGGCCGACTACTTGAACGATCAGAGGGGTTTCCGTGGGAATGCCCAAGGAAACCAAGGTCGGAACTATTATGATAAATCTAGAGGTAAAGACCAAGGTAGTTGGAAGAAAAATAATGAAAATAGTGGTTTGTACGTTCCCCCTGGCAGACGTGATACCACCATATCTAATTCTGGGAGTATGGAAGACATGATGGCTAAGTTATTGAAAGGAGTGGAAGCAACGAGCGCGGGAGTTAAGGAGGTGATTGATGATTTGTCCTCCATGAAGCAATTAGTTGATTCTCATTCCACTTCTATAAGACAACTAGAGCAGCAATTCAGACAACTTTCAGCAGCACTCAACCAAAGAAAAGCCGGCACCTTACCTAGCGATGCTGTGCAAAACCCAAGGAATGATGGGTCATGCATGGCCATCACTACCAGAAGTGGTAAGGCGCTGGAAACTTCAGCAAAAGGCAAGAAAGTGGTTGACGAAGTTGTACGGTTTGATATATGCAAAACAATGAAGCAGCCCAGCGATATGAATGAGTCATCTGTAGCTGATGTTCATTATGAGGATATGAAAGCATTATCTATAGAGAAACAACCTACTGTTGAGCCATTGTCTGCCGCGCCACTGAATGTTGAGCATGAGGATAATGAAGATTATGAAGAACTTATGGGTGATCTAACAGAAATAGAGTCTTATACTCCTAAGAAACCGGATTGTGATCTCAAGAATCAACCAACAGCGAAGACTCACTTTGACGAGCCACCAATGCTAGAATCGCAAGAGCTCCCCGATTATCTAAGGTATGTGTTCTTGGAAAGTAGAAATATACTTCCAGAGAAAGCAGATGATTTAAGTGAACAGCACGTAGAAGCTCTCATCTCTGCTCTGAGGAGATACAAGAGAGCTATGGGTTGGACTATTGATGATATAATTGGTGACTCTCCGGAGAAACGTATGAGCCAGCTCGAAAAAGATCGCATGACCACAGGTAAGCCTCATTGTCGTCTAAATCCTTTCAGAAAACGATCCATCACTTACCTCGACGAAGTCTGAGTACTCGAGGTAACTACGTCGAGCCACGACAATAAATAAGGCGCTAGATGGGAGGCAACCCATCGTACTAATCGTTTTCATTTGGTTGTGAGCAAAAATAGGTGCAAGAAAGATGCAACGAGGAGATTGATTTCAATTGACGATTTGGTCACAATGTATGGTAAAGTCGGTAAGTTAGGAATGGTGATGCATAAGGCTATGAATTGAGCCTTTCTCACGTCATAATAGGCTTCGAGGAAGGCTAGGCCTTGGTATAAACAGGCCACGAACGATGCACAACCTATTCTATAGCCTAAAGACTCGGAATCTAGTGTGCTATACACAATGCGCCGCCTATTCCTAGGTGTGCTTTTGACTATGCGCCGCCTATGCTATGGCATTTGAGATACTGAGACCAAATGCCATACCATATGCGCCGCATATGTCTAGATATGCCATACCATGTGCGGCGCATATGTCCCATTATGCCATGGACAATGCGCCGCATATACATGTGTTATGCCTAGGGATATGCGCCGCATATAGGGTGATTTTGTCCCCAAATCCGATTGTAAATGGGTCATAACCCGACCCATACTCTTCCTATATAAAGGGGACATAGTTTTACAACACAACCACATTAGAAAACACCCTAAAGGCGCCACATAACCTTCCAAATCTTCTCAAAATTTTCTTCTTTTGCTCTTCCAATTCACAACACCGTCTCCACAAGCTTCAAGCAAGTAAGTACTCTCATATTCTTCATTTATTTATCGTAAGTACTACGTTGCTATGCTTATTATAAATTGCTAAATCATATAAGATTGTTGGTGATGTTCATGTGTTCGAATTGTTGTTGCATAATCATGTGAGTGAACATATACGTAGGGAATTCTTGACTTATTTCCGACTTGAATTTGGTTTCAATAGCATTGTTATGATATTTGCTGAATAGATATGGCGATGAATATTGCTTAAGAGTGTTGTTTGGATGCTTACATGTTAGACTATCCCGGCCATCGGGATAAGATTATAGTGCCTATCGACTTAGGAGGTTGTGCTTGTTGTAAGAATAACGATTCCATATGGTAACCCCTATGTCGTAGTGTTGCTATATCTACCATGAAAGTAGTCCAATGGCTGCAAATAAGTGATACAATGCTGATTTTCTTGTTGGAATACAAGCCTAAAACGTATGTCGACGAAATCTGAGTAAATCGACTACGTTCACCTCGCTGATTTGTGCAACAAAACTAAGTGTGGGGTGGTACCCCTAGTACTTGCATATAGATTGTATCAAGTGAGATTGTGCTGCAACTAACACTATTTCTAGTCTCAGGTACAATGGCACCTAAAGCGAGACAAGGCAAGGAGAAGGCTACCACCTCCCAAAAGGGCAAAAAGAGAAGTTGCAAGGACCAAGGAGAACCCTCCTCGCAGCAAATACCCCGACTCACGCTTGGAATTAAGTGGGATACTTATGAGGAACTTCTAAGGATGACGACTCTGACGATGATTCCAATGCAAGGGGTATAACCCCAGACATAGAGAATAAGTCCGACCAACCAGGTTCCTCGTATTTATTTTCCACTGAGGACAGTGTGCCGACTAAGTGTGGGGTGGTGGTATTGCATGCTATACTTCTCTATTCGCATCTATGTTTGTTTGCTTTTGTTTTGTTTTTGTTTCATTTTGTTTTTTTTAGTAGTAAAATTTTTTTTCTAGCTACGCATGAAATTATTTTGATAGGCAGCACGAGATTAGAACAAGAGTATGTGCTATAATTGTGACTATTGAGACATTTAGGCTCTAGTTGTGACTCATTATGTGATAGTGTGTGATTCAATTCCTTCACTTGTTGGGTCGAGAGTCTATATTACTACCAATCAAGTCGACCATGTGCCTTGTGTGTGTGAGATTAATAGTATATTCTATGTATGTGGCTGATGCTAGAACTTGCCTCGTATGTATGCAAAGCGAAAATAAGGAATGTAAGTTTAGGATATGATTTAGGCATTTCTTTGGCAACCTATATTTGTTTACCATCAGTTTTACCTACCCATGTAAATCATCCTAGTTAAACCCTTTTGAGCCTTTAGCCTATTTCTTTGACAACCTTGTATGTAAGCCTAATCCATTTTTTTCAAGACCGTAATTTGATCCAAATTCCTAAGTACTTTAAAGTGAAAAAGTCATGTGACAACATAAGAGGAAATTGGGTAAGTATGATGCTTTAAATTGGAATGGTTCTTGAATGTGTTATGAAAAATGCTATCATAAGAGGTATGTCGTGAAAAGAAAAAGGAAAAGAAAGCTGAAAAGTGAGTTGTTCTTAAAATTGAAAAACAAAAAGAGGAGAACAAGGGTGGTAGAATAAAAGACAGAAGAAAGGTTGAAAGAACAAAGTGTCAACGATACAATGTGATGTATTAAAGTGCTTAGGAACTTAGTCACTATTTCTGGCCAAAATAGTCCTACCCGTCCCTTAGCCTACATTACAACCATCTAAAGACCTACTTGATCCTAATCTTAACATTCCGACATTTAGTAGAGTACTACATTAAGGGCAAGCTTATGGTCATTAGTTGCTACATATGAATTCTTTGTGAGAGTGAGAGCAAGGACACTTTGATACCCATGTTTGAAAAATATGCTATATTTGTGAGTGATTATGGGTACTATATTGTGAGACACACATGGTTGATGAGTTTTGGATAGTTATATGATTCTATGTACCTTAACGTTTGCATGCGAGTTGATCACCATCACGAGTCTATGCTTGAGGTTAAATTGTTTCTACTTATAATCGGAAAGCTACTCTTCGTTGATAATTGTTGTGCTTGTCTTGAAGAATGTTTTGTGTTGTTGCTGTAAAACCCTAAGTTGATGTTTAGAAGGACATGATATTTTGTTCGAGGACGAACAAAGCTTCAAGTGTGGGGTGTTGATGATAGGCGAAATTACGCGCCTATATCAATATATTTTGCCCATATTTTAGCCTAGTTTTGAGAACAAATTATATATTTCATGCACTTTTAGTCCTTTTTCCTGTAAATGAGCTAACAAATGTGATTAGGAAAGTTTCAGGTATAAATGATGCAAAATACAGCAATTTATGGCTTACTTGACGCAAAAGAAAGCTCACGAACGAAGTGGAAAGAAGCTGGACGCCTAAAGGACTAAATCTGCTGCATGGAAAATCTGTCCCGGGCTAAAACAACAATTCTGAAGACTTTGGGACTTACAGACACAAAGCTGGATTTTTGCCATAATACATTAACCTAGTGCAATTAGGTTATGTGTTTCATTATTCTATTTGGATTATAATTTTGTAACCTTACCCTAGTACATTTGGGTCAAGGATTTCATTAGTATATTAGGATTTGGTTATTTATTTCATTAGCTTAGTAGGAATAGGATAGGAGTATTATAAATACCCTATCATGCTAGAGATTTTAATCAAGTCCTCCCTTAGTGGAGGCAACTCCTCCCTTAATTCAAGAAATTCATTCTTAAACTATTAATTTTCTTCCATCTCTCTCATCTTCCACTACAAACACTTCTAATCTATTCTTCTATTCATCTATTCCACAACAAGAGAATCGTTACTTGCTACGGAATCACCAAAATCACACGCCAAACACCTACTATTCACGCCATCCACCATGCAAAACGTGATATCCTTCGCATTCATGGGTAACTAAATCTCTTAGTTGGGGTTATGGAAGCCGAATGAGTTACTATCTATTGCTATGAGCTTGTGAGTTCAAGACATGTATATTGCTTATATCATTATTCTCTTCATCTTAAATCTACATCCTTTGCGGTTCAAACACAAGAACACGCCATTCTAACATCTAACCTGTTCGAGAGAAAGGTTATTTGTCTAGAAAAGAAGACGCATAGACTAACGCCAGTCTAACATTTAACTTGTTCGAGAGAAAGGTTATTTGTCTGGAAAAGAGATAATGTCAAGGTAGTAGGACACCCTTTCCTATTAAAAAGCTAGTGCCGTACCTGGACTAACCTCTTGGAGAATTTGTACCGCTAGACACACTTTAAGCTCGAGAGAGTTAAAGTGAAATAGTCCTTGTTTAGGTCGAGAGACGCTTGGATTTACCATCGACTACAATTCTCTATAAGCAATTGCATGTCAAGACTCTACACACTCATAGCCAATAGAGACGTATACCTCTGAAGGTGGACATAACCCCAACGCCTCAATTCTCATTGTTTACAACTTACGTAACATTCTTACTCTTTTTACTTTGCTATTTTCAGCTTTTACTTTATTGTTTTGGTTACTTATTACAATCCCCCCATTCTTACGAGACTTGCATCAAAAGTCTAATAATTTTACTTACTTGTTGACCAAGCTATTCTCTGTGGGATCGATACCCAACCCAGGTTGGGTTCTATATTTGCTAACGACCGCTTTACACTCCTACGAGAGCTGTAGATTGAGCGTTATCAATAGACTTAAAAAATCTGCCCATTTCATACCAGTTTGGGTTACTTATAGCACGAAGCAGTTAGCGAAAATTTACCTTCGGGAGATAGTTCAGCTTCATGGGGTTCCTATCTCAATCATTTATGATCGGGGTGCACAGTTCACTGCTGAATTTTGGAAATTTTTTCAGAAGGTATTAGGTTCGCAGGTTAAGTTGAGTACAACTTTTTATCCGCAGACCGACGGGCAGTCTGAGCGAGTTATTCAAATCTTGGAGGACATGCTTAGAGCTTATGCGATTGATTTTAGTGACCATTGGGATGATCAGCTATCTTTGGCAGAGTTTACCTATAATAATAGCAATTAGTCGAGCATTTAAATGGCACCATATGAGGCTCTATATGGTCGCAACAGTCGTTCATCAGTTGGCTGGTTTAAGCCCAGCAAAGCACAGTTATTAGGTCAAGATTTAGTTCAACAAGCATTGGAGAAGGTTGCAGTGATACGAGGCCGACCTAAGATGTCACAAAGTAGGCAGAAGTCTTATACATATAAAAGGGTGGGTGATTTGGAGTTTGAAAAGGGGTAAAAAGTTTTTTTGAAAGTTTCTCCCATGAAAGGAGTTATGAGATATGGCCAGCAAGGTAAGCTAAGTCCTAGATACATTGGTCCTTATGAGATTTTAGACCGAATTGGATTAGTGGCGTATAGGCTTTCTTTACCTCCGAGATTGTCTACAGTTCATCCTGTGTTTCATGTGTCTATGCTTAGACTGTATGTTCGTGATGAAAGCCATAAGATCCAGCCAAAGGATGTAGAGCTTTATGAGAATCTGACTTATGAGGAAAGCCCGATAGCTATTCTTGATAGGAAAGTGCGATAATTGAGGTCGAAAAAAATACCTTCAGTCAAGGTATTATGGCGTAATCATCCAACCGAGGAAGCTACTTGGAGTCTGAGGAGGAGATGCGAGTTAGATATCCTCACTTATTTGACATTTCAAGTATGATTCTAAACCCGTTCGAGGATGAACATTATTTTAAGTGAGGGAGAATGTAATAGCCAGCTTATTATTTTCTTTTTAATGAAGGGTTAATGGGTAATTATAACCAATTATTAATATTAATTAAGGAATTAAAAGGGGATAAGTCAAGAGCCTTTTTTAGTTTCACGGTAATAGGGCTATATATATTATCTTTTATCCCTGGGAAAACAAAAAGCAAAATAGCATACCAAAAGAAGAAAAAAAAAATAAACAGAGAGTATCTACATGGTGTTGGCAGGTATCTTCGTGAAGTGATAAGGTATGAATTTGTTTGTAGTTTTGGCATAGAACTTTAGCAAAGGAGTAAATAATGTATGTTTAATCTTTTTCATAGTGGTAATAGTTTGCTGCTGCAGTAACTAATATATGTGTATATGTTTGAGATATTCATAAAGTGTTGTTTGTAACATTCTTTGTTACTGTAAGGGTAGAAATTGATTGTTGTAGGCGTAGAATCCAACCATTCTTTATTACTATAAGGGAAACAATAATTTTAAGGCAATAATTGATTAGTGATGAGAGAAATAGTTGGCACTGGAATCGCTTCTCAGGGGTAGAAATTTAAATAGTGAAGTTATTGACATTATGGGTTAGAAATCATTGGTTATTAGTTTGAATTTTTTGTTTTGTCAACCTTCCCTTATTAAATTATCCTTAATTCATAGATAATGATGTGAGATATTAAGGTTTAGCATTAACCTTGAACAATAAAGATATTGGAATCTGACCCCGAATAATATAATTAATATCATTATTTAATATTTTTGCATAGATTGAAGCTATTGAAGGCTATTTGATTGGCGTTCTACGCATATTGTGGTTGTGGAACTTATCGTTAGCGAGGCAAGTGAGACTTTAAGCTTTGATGCTTGCTTTTTAAATTTGCTTTATAAAAATTATGTTTTTCTGCCTAGTCCATGTGTTGGAACAAGCGTGCAACTTGGTAGAATCGGTGGTATTGATTATTTATGTATATGTATTTGTAAAGTTTGGTAAGAGTTGTGTAGTTATAATAAGTGAGGTGATGTAGGGGTGTTGAACATATTTTTGGTCGTTGCCGTTATAGTCTCTAGGGACATACATAGTTGCTGTAATATGCTAGGGACATTACTTATGCTGCCGTAATATGTTAGGGGCATTAATTATGTTGCCGTAATATGTTAGGGGCTTGTACATGCTGCCGTAATAGACTTTTTGGGGAATTATATATGTTGCCATGGACTTATCGGGGTGCTAAGTCGATCACCTTCACTATCATTTATGACAAGTCGTGAGTGTGGATTGAGTTGAGATATAGGGTGGCATTTTTGAACTTTCTTTGGATCTTATTGACATTACTTTATGAGAGATATTATGTACATATTATTTGTGTATTTTGTATTTTCTAATACTTGTTCCAGGGATATTAAAGTAGTGGATCGAGGATCTTACAAGGTTATATTTATCTAACTCACTCCTTACTTGCATACATGCAAATACGGTTGCAGAGAGAGAGGCTCGTGGCTGACTGTCTTTATGTGTGGATTCTATTGCTAAGGTTAGCCTTCACATTGTTCGTGAAGGCAGTCATTCATCTTTAGTTATTTTTAGCTTATGTTTCCTTTCGTTGAGCTTGCATGCCCAAAAGTTGAACTCATGTAACTCTGTTTAGATGCTCCATGAACTTAGTATTGGACTTGGGTTAGAGATTTATTATCTAAACTATTGTCGTTTTCATAAAGCGCTATGCAGTATCTTTGTTAGATAATTACCCTGCGTTAATGATTATTTCTTGCATGTGGAGTTGTATATGTTTTCATCTTAGTGTTTCTAGATATTGTGAATGTACAGAAAATTGGTTCTTCCGACAAGTGGTGTTATCGGGTGTCAGTCACGCCTAGGGGTTATTTAGGGACATGACAAGATTATTTGTAAAAATGCATATTAAGTAATGTATTACTGGAAGTTCTCTTTTTATCTTGACTGAGAAGTTTATTTAATCTTTTTCTATTACATGTTAAAAATAATAATAGTCAACACATTTATGTTACTCTTAGACTAAAGTAAAGTGTTAGAGCCTTTTGGATGGGTTTATTGCTTTTGGCTTATAAGTCAAAAGCCGATAATTTGTAAAAATGCATAGTAATGTATTACTGTTAGAAGTTTATTTAATCTCTTTCTATTACAAGTTTAAAAAAAATAACACATTTATGTTACTCTTATACAAGATAAAGTAAAGTGTTAAGGCCATTTGTATAGATTTATTGCTTTGGCTTAAAAGTCAAAATCCATAAGTTAGGATTTCTAACTTATGACTTTTGCTCATTTTTTCATTTTAGCTTAAAAATAAGTGTTCAAAAGCACTTTTGAATTTTACCAAAACACTACAAGACTACTTAAAATCAATTTTGATTTAAAGCACCTAAACAAGTCAATCCAAACAGGCTTTTACACTACTTTTGTAATAACAAGTTCGTTCTCAAGTCAAATATAGGCAAGTTCAATTATGGGCTTCTCTATTTCAGTGTAAAATGTAGTATTTTTGCTGCATTAAAACTATTCTGAGACGTGTATCATGTAATTTTCCAGGATAACTACTCTACCTTAAAAATTTAGGTCGTCTAAACATTTGGGTTTACAAAGTTAATGTATTAGTTGCAACTTGTAACCACTATGTAACTTTGCCTTGGTTTTCTTTTTTCCAGGGAATGTCCAAACGAAAGACGTGCCGCCAATTGTAGTTACAACAACCTAACTAGATTTTTATCCACTTATACAATCACTTTTTTATTGGTTGGACCAGTTTAGCAAGCTCAATTGTTCCACAGTAAATGTGTATATTATGTTAATATTGGTTCATTGTACTACATTTCTTTTCTTTTACTCTTATACTAAATAATTAAAACAAGTAGGAAATAATCTTCCCAAACTTGGATCTCTTTTGCACATTAGTGTTGCTAAAATGCTCGTACCTTGCATGAGCACGGATATATAGTATGTGGAGAAGAGGAAGTATGTGTTTTAAGATTGTTGGCTAAGGGGGTTTTGAATATGATGTTTGTTGATTAGTTGTATACATGTGTTATTTTATTTGGATACGATAACATTAGCCCATAAAATTATAACTTATTTAATTTTATCGGTGGATTATTGATTTGCTTATTTATTAGCTCAGTCTATTTTAGTCTGTCAAAACTTGAATGGATATTTAATCCAAATTGATTAGTGAAAAATCTTATCAAAATATTTACAAAAAGACATTCGTTATTTGATATCTTATGACTTATATATAGTCATGTTAAAAAATAATAATTTTATAAGGTGCTATAAAGGGGACTCTTTGTTAAATGACCACTTCAAGTCTACTATTTATTAAATAGACTATAATTTTTTTTAAGTGAAATAACCCACTTTTTGAATATTTTAATTTATTTGTGATTTAAAATTTAATTACAAGATTTAAAAGTTACAAATTAGTCCATAAATCACCAACTGTCGAGAATTTTTTAAAAATAAATATCTCCTACCAAAATCTTTTAAAAATTATAAATTAACCAAAAATCAGATTTGCAGGGACAGAATATTATTCATCTTTCCGATATATGGACAGGTCGATTATCAATCCCACTGATATATTCAATAGTTGATTGATTATAGTAATTAGTCCAACAAGTTAATTATCGATCCATTTTGTCCGACAATCAATTCTATTGATTAAGTATCGATCCTATATAATCTGACAGATTAATCTGACCAATTACATATATATACCTAAGATTTTCTCCAACAGATTCATCATCAATCTTTTTTTAGCCAACAAATTATATATATGTATATACAAACTTTTTTCTTTTGAAAAAATAATTAGTACTAAAGTTAGAAGAGAGTAGAAAACTTAAAATAAGGAGAAGAAAGAATATTTAGATATAAAACACAAAACTTCGAAAAGGAGAAAGTTAAAAAGATAAGGAGTTTTTAGTAATAATCAAGGAGAAAAAAAGTTAAAGATAAGGAAATAAGTAATTTGAAATTGAAAGAATGGTTTAGGATTTTATGTTTTAAGTATATTTATAAATAACTCCTATAGTTTTTAGTATGTTATAATAGCCCAATTCTTCATTAAAATTATTTTTTTTGTTTTTTTTTAAAATGAGAAAATGAAAATAGGTCATTTTGCTAATTGAAAACTTGAGGAATTTTTCATATATATATATATATATATGAAAAACTAAAAGCACCACAAAAAGGCAAGTGACAGCACAATAGAAAGCCACGTGGCAGTTTTTAGAACAAGGTTATAAACATTGTAATAAAAAATTTGAATTTAAAGATTAAATATTTAAATTTGAAATACAGTATCTCTTTTTTTAAAAAATCATTATCTTAATAATTAGAAACTCATAATTGAAGAGTTCTAATAGATTTTTACTGGTTCAAACCTATATCTTATATACATACATATATATATATATACATACATACATACATACATATATATATATATATATATATATACAAAAAAAAAATAGTGGCACTACGTAACAGTAGTACTAATATTGATAGTAATAATAATAATAGGAGGAGGAGTACGTATAGTAGATAAAAAAATTAAATAAAAAAGAAAAAGAAAAAATAATAGATAAAACATGATTATAACCCAAGTAGTATTACTAATAATAACAACAAAAAATCGTGACTATAATCCAAGTGATCGGTACTTTCAGCATCTAAAAAGATCATGATATTATTTAATTGATGCTACTTTTTAACCCAGTTGATCCTAACTTTCAGCAATAAAAAGATATTCTTGCCAAATGACAATTTTGAATTTATACAACTACCTCTAAATTTTAGAGTTTTAGTTTTATCCCAACTCTTAGTGCTTATCATTATTTAATTTGAATAAATTTTTTGAATTGAAATATTAAATATTTGAATTTGAAACATATTATCCTTCTTTTTAAGAAAAGAAAAGAAATTTCATTATCTTAAAAATAAAAACTCATAATTAAAAAGTTCTAATAGATTTTTACTATTCCAAACCTATTTCTTTTAAAATATAAATGCTATGAAATATATTGAAATATAATTTATTTACACATTAATGAAAGATAAAAGTATTATTAAAATAATAATAATAGTTAGTAATAGTAGTACGTAGGATATGTAATAGAAGAAGTAATAATAATTAGCGGCAGCAGTGGCAGTAGGGGCAGCAGCACCAAGAGCAGCAGCGGCGGTGGCGGCTACAGCGGTGGTGGCAGCAGCAGCAGCGGTGGCAGTAGGGGCAGCAGCAACAACAACAGCAATGGCAGCGGCGGCAGCAGTGGCAGCGGCGACGATAACAGCAGCAGAGGCGGTGGTAGCACAGCAGCACGAGGAGTAGTAATAGTAGTAACAGCAGCAGTAGTAGTAGTAGTAATAGTAGTAGTAGTAGTAGTAGTAGTAGTAGTAGTAGTAGTAGTAGTAATAATAATAATAATAATAATAATAATAATAATAATAAAGAATAATTATATAATATTCAAAATAAATTAATTTATTTTTAATAAAAAATGATAAAAGCAAAAAAAATGGAGAAACTTATGGAAAGGTTAAAATAAGTTGATACTAATATTTTAAAATCGATATCATTAATTTGAAATATTTTGTCATAACCCAAAAATAAGGATCATGATGGCACTTGTCGTGGCGTACCTTGACAAGTAAGCTTATCCCCCAAATCGATACAAAAAGAGAAAAAGACAGAAATATCCCAAGGTAATGCTTGTAGAACGAAGACGAACCATATAAGTAATCATAACAATGCGGAAAGAACTTATGCAAAATACCAATCATGCCCAAATCAGGTGTCAATAGTGTAAGAACTACTAATACAATTCAAAAGTCAAACACTTCAGAAAAATAATCACAAGAATTAATATTTGTCTTTGAATACTAATAAAGACATAAATACTATAGAAAGATAGAGGTAAACTTTGGATGCATGAATGTCCAACCGCTACCTTGAAAACTCTAATAATTGCCCGAGTCGAGCAAGCTGAGGCACACTCGAGCTATGACCTGCACCGAAAGGGTGCAGTAGGCATGAGTACGGTCTACTTGTACTCAGTGGGTACCATAGGCCGACCAAGCAAAATAGTAAATAAAGCATACAAAATATACACTAAGGGCACATCACCTGCAATCATAAAATGTCCCACAATGGTAGACCACACTGTTTGCACTAACAGTTGTATAATATCCATATATAATACAACAACACATAAGATAGGGATACAAATATACACATTATCATATACAGGTAGAAAAAAATAGGATAGGTATAATCAATATCATCAAGTCTAATTAAAGGAAGATAGAACAATTAAACATTAACAAGTCAAGATATAGAACAAATAGGTAGATGACAAGTCAATATGGCAATTAAACACAACATAAACACAATAAAGAAGATGAAATGTATATAATGATGATGATAATAGTGATGATGATGATGATGATGATGCATGGTATTGGCACACAGCCTCAAGTTCTGCATACAGCCTCAAGATCACCAATATTTGCAACTCTTCTCCGGCATGATCCTTCAGAGATGGTCCATAAAATTTAATATCCGATACCAATATCTAGTATTCCAGTGTTTTCAGTACTTTCAAAGCACATCATAAAATAATACATAAACCAATTACACATACATGACAACAAGTATATGTAAAGTAGTAAAACGAACAAGTGAAATGATGCGTATGATGACATGAGAATGACGATGCAATGTTCACAACTATTCAAAATGAGTATTTTCATAACCAATCCACGTGATATATTTTCACACTCAATCCACATGATGTATTTCCACAACCAATCACAATGTTACAATTCCACAACCACGTGAGCCAATATCCACTCATTACTTCTGTTTCATCCATGAATTTCCACATGTCTCATATACCAATAAGTATGGATATATCACAATATACCAATGAAACCACATTATTCATTTCAACAACATAATATAATTATTCATATGTATTCAAGGCTATCAACATACACCACATAGGATCTCACACGGTCACACATATCACATCATATCACAATTTTAACAATTACATCACATATAGGCCCCCACACGAGCAAAAAATATCAATAGCCATTGTTCATGATTAGTTCCCACCCTTAACATGCATTTTGTACCATCATTTACTACCTATCTCAGTTTGAAAGAGTTAAGCCATAACCTACCTCGAATGCCGAAATCGATATGCTAAACTTTGAAACCATAACCTTAATTTTCATAAATAATACCAAACTCCATTAAAAATAATAAATATGAAATCTACACGTCAAAATAAAACCAATGACACCCATATTGACTACTTTTGATTTGGGGTCAAAACGGACCGCCGAAATGAATTTCCAAAAAAGAAGGGCAAAATTAAAACTTTACTTCAAAAATATGTGAAACATAGATTTTCAAAAATCTACAGCTGAAATCCAAGTCAAATCAAGTAAAAACGAGATTCAAATTAAAGAAAAATCATTTTTGAGCTTTATCGGGTAAAATTTTTGAAGTCCGAGTTAAAATTAAGAATCGAAGTTGTTTTGAAGGTTAAATTGATGAAAGATTAGTAATTATAAGATAAAAATATTATTCAAGTGGAAAAAAGTGAAATGGAGGTTTAAAATCAAGTCCTAAGATTTTTGAGGTTTTGAAGAAATAATCAAGAAATTACTAAGAAAAGGGTGAATTCTTATCTTAAATCCGTAATAAACCCAAGAAATATATGTTAATATAGCTTTCCAAGATCCCACAAACTTTACTTTTAATCTCTCACACTATTTTAGGGTTTCACTCTCAAGAGGCAAGATGAAAAATGAGCAAAATAGGCCAAAAAGGGAAAAAATCTGCTATAACAGCAGTTTTTTTCAAGGCGAGAATGCCTTGAGTCTTGGAGGTGGAGTACGATGATCCCGTTATATAAAAACAAGGATGACATTTAGAGTTGAAATAACTATAGGGGTATTAAGCTGTTGAGTCACACTATGAGGATTTGGGAGAGAGTGGCTGAGCGGAGATTGAGAAGGGTCATGTCCGTTTTGGAGAATCAGTTTGAATTTATGCCTGGTCGCTCGACAACAGAGGTAATTCATCCAGTAAGGAGATTGGTGGAGAAGTATAGAGAAAGAAAGAGGGATTTACACATCGTGTTCATCGATTTAAAAAAAGCATATAATAAAGTTTTGAGAAAGGTTCTTTGGAGATGCTTAGAGGTGAAAGGGGTCCCGGTGGCGTACATCAGAGCTATTAAGGACATGTACGATAGATGGAAGACCCGAGTGAGAATGGAGGGAGGAGACTCAGAGCATTTTTCGATCGAGATAGGATTGCATCAGGGATCGACTCTTAATTCGTTCTTTTTTGCGTTAGTGATGGACGTGTTGACGCGGAGTATCCAAGGTGAGGTATCTTGTTGTATGTTATTTATGGTTGATGTAGTATTGATTGATAAAATTCGGGGGAAATGGGGGTGAATGACAAAATAGGGTTTTGGAGGCAAACCCTTGAGTCTAATGGGTTTAGGTTGAGTAGGTCCAAGACAGAGTATTTGGAATGAAAGTTTAGTGACTCGAGGAAAGAGGACGAAGTGGTGGTGAGGTTGGACTCCTAGGATGTATGTAAGAGGGATAGTTTTAAGTACCTTGAGTCTATGATCCAGGTGGATTGTGAGATTGGTGAAGATATTTCTAACCGTATTGGAGCAAGTTGGATAAAGTGGAGGCTCACCTCGGGAATTTTGTGCGATAAGAAGGTGCCCCTTAAGCTTAAAAGCAAATTCTATAGAGTGGCAATTTGTCCGACCATGTTGTATGGGGCGGAGTGTTGTCCAGTTAAGCACGTTCACATACAAAAATTAAAAGTAGCAAAACTGAGAATGTTGCATTGGATGTGTGGGCTTAATAAAGGGGACAGAGTTAGGAATGAGATTATCCGGGATAAGGTGGGAGTGGCTTCAGTGGAGAACAAAATGCGGGAAGAAAGGCTGAGATGGTTTGGGCATGTGATGAGGAGGGGCGCGGATGTCCAGGTTCGGAGGTGTGAGAGGCTAGCGTTGGATGGCTTCAGGCGGAGAAGAGGTAGGCCAAAAAAATACTGGAGGTAAGTGATTAGGCATGACATGGAGCAGCTTAGTTCTTGTGTAGCTGGATTTAGTAATCATATTATAGTGTACATAGGTGTCTTTGGTATGTGAGTGTATGTCACTACTAGGTGGGTGTCCAATTTTCTATTGCTTAGTTCCTATTTTCTTACTCCATGTTGCTCTTATTTCCCGTATTTCATAATTCTGTGATTTTATTCTATTATTTCCTATTCTTTATTTCGATTATGTCATCCATCCCCTTGTTTATTATCCTTTATCTTGAGCCGGGGGTCTATCGGAAACAACCTCTTTACTTCTTCAGAGGTAGCTGTATGGACTGCATACATCTTATCCTTCCCCGACCCCACATTGTGGGAATACACTGGGCTTTTTGTTGTTGTTGTTGTTATTGTTGTTTTTCTTTTTAAAGTTCAACCCACACTTCGATGGGGTATTCGAGATTCGTTCGGAGTCTGATATATACAAATGAACTATGCAACCGCACTAAATTAGACATTCCGGAATCGTTAGCAAAGTCAAATTTTTGAAAAAATACTATTTTCACAAAGTTGACCCCCGAAATTGAAATTTTTCAAATCGAGGGTCGAAATGAGATTTAAGAGCCGTAAAATCATACCAAATATGCTAACATCCTAAAATTAATATTTCGGATCTGCTGGCGAAGTCGGATTTTCCATCCAAGGTTATTTCGATCAAATGTGGGTTCCACACCCATATTTCAATTTTGCAACTTTTCGATCAACAGGTTGAAATAAGCTCGGGTGAATGGGAACCCAAACCAAAGGTCTACCTTGCCTAAAATAGATACTCCAAAGCTGTTGGCACAGTTCGTTCGGCCATCCATTGCACCGATCAAAAAATATCCCCATTAGTCTGAAATAAAGCTCTCAAAGCCATCAAAAACCACAATATCATATAAATGGTACCAAAATGCATCAATAATCATGTCTATCACTCCCACACTCGAGAAATAACATAATACAACTACGGGGAGGGGTAAAATAATCAAATCACACAAAATCACAAATTTAACATATTTCATCAAATTTTTAGGTCGTTACATATTATTTTTTATTTCGTTTATTTTTATTCTAGAAAACACCTAATTGGTATTATTAATTTCAAATATTTTATTTTGCAAACTCAAAATATGAAAACTATAAGATAATCATGACATTTTAGAATCTTATCATTCTAAGATTCTAACATATTTTAAAATCTTCAATTTGAAATACATTATCCTTTAAAAAAAAATAATAAATTTCATTATCTTAAAAATAAAAACCCATAATTGAAGAGTTCTAATAGACTTTTACTATTCCAAACTTATCTCTTTTAAAATATAAATGCTATAAAATATATTTAAATATAATTTATTTACATATTAATGAAAAATAAAAGTATTATTAAAATAATAATAATTAGTAATGGTAGTAGCACGTAGGATATATAGTAGAAGAAGTAATAATAATTAGTATAAGAAGTAGCAGTATGTAGGATACGATGTAGGAGCAGCAATAGGAGCAGGAGCAACAACAACAGCAACAACGTAGGAGCAGCAGCAACAGCAGCAGCAATAACAGAAGCAGCAACAACAACAACAGTTTTTATTTCATTTATTTTACTATAGAAAACTCCTAATTGGTAGCATTAATTTGAATTTTTTTTTTTTGCAAACTCAAAATATGTAAACTATAAGATAATCATGACATTTTAGAATCTTATCTTTCTAACAAATTGATATCATCATTCAAATTTGAATTTGAACGAAATTTTAGTATGCATGAATATCCAACTTCATATATATAGACACCTTCAGTGACACATATATCACTATAAGCTTTCTTCTTCTCTTTTTATTGTTAATCATTTTCATATTCAGATTTTATTTATCTCGAGAGAATATTCCATGATCATTTCATTCACAAAAGTACCGATTAATCTTTCTTTACTTGTCTTTATATTATTTTATACACAATTCACCTAAGTTATATGCTTCCCATGTTGTTAGGCACAATAAACAAAAATACAAAATGCTAATTGCCACACAACCTTTCCTCGAGAGTGTACTGGTTCGAGGAATAGAAGTCCCTTGCACGGCCTCGGAGATCAGTGAGATCTATTTTCCTTGCAACTTAGATTCCGCGGTGCAGTGCAAGAGGTTGATATTTGGTGGACGTCAAAGTTATCCATGGCTTGCTAAGGTGATTGCTAAGGTTCTGCTTCCATGGTCTAATGGTGTGGGTCAAATCAAGTGGAGAGATCTTTCGATTCAAGCCAAACATTGGCTTGGATTTAAAGGTAACCGTCTACTTCCCTCAAGAAATGACTAAGATGTCATGGTTTATAAGGCCATCATTGTTGGGTGCACCATGGATAAAATTGCTATAAACCCGGGAGAGTTAATAGTGGAGATGATTAAGTTTTAGGAAAAAGCAACTGGGTACTTTATTGCCTTTTTCGGCACTCATATCCATGCTTTGTCTTAAGTTTAAAGTCCTCCTACTCTCTAATATTGATCAATGGGTTATATGCACCAGCGTCATTGACATCACACAGTGTAAGGATGAGGATAACCTTACGGTCTTAAAAAAAAAAGCTTTGGTTTTAGTAGACTCGGGTGCGGAAGAATTCTGAGCTCAGAGGGGGTGGAGATTCCTCTAGATTCTACACTTGATGCCGAGACTCATCAATATTCTATTGATACTCCTCCACCATCAAGCACCTCACCACCACCTCGGTTCACCCAATTGGCACGGTCTTCTATGGTGACGTTTGCCAAGGTTACTTCTATGACTTCGAAAAACAAGTCCACTCTTACCCGATTGGTGGCGGACATTCCCTGATTTATTCAGGATGATATAGAATCTCTTCGTACCCATGTAGTGAAGTTCGAGCAGAGGGTGAACACTCTTGAGGCAAGGGGAGATTTTGAGGGGGTAGTATCTGTGAAGACAGACCTTGATAGTTTACGAGCGGAGTTTCACTCCGGACAGCCCTCCTTCGGTATTGATGAGGCAGAGATTGCTTTTCCACCGAATACTTCAGGCCCAGTACTTCTATTTGATAATTTGTTTGGAGAGGGTCATGAGGACATTGATGATGAGGTAGAGGTTGATCTTCTAGAGGGGTCACCTAAGGCTCGACAACGTGAGCTCGTCATGCAATTATCCAGTGATGAGGAGCGTGCACGAATGGTTGGGGCTAGTTCTAGCACTTGACATGATGATGAGTCACCCTTCATAGAATATTCGATGAGAGGAGCCCAGTCTAATGAGGCTCCCATTTAGACAATGAGATCATTCACCGATAGGGATCCGAGCGCCTAGTGCGCCATAGGGAGTCTCTACCCTCCTCTATTCTCTTTTATTTTCGCATTGGGGATAATGCAATATTTTTAGTGGGGGTGGGGTATTGTTATGATTCATTCGATGGTTGGTACCTGCTGTCTCAATTTATGGCATGTGGTTTGATAGATTGTAGAGACATATTATATTTTATTACTTTGATGCTTATGGGATTTTGCTTTTATTTTATTATTATTGACATTGCTTTAGATGGGCCCTTGTCGGGCATTTTGATAATGATGTCAAATATTGTCGTTTGGTTTTTGAATTTGTGTCATGCACTTATTTTAAATGTGGTATCCGATTGTGCGCATTGCTCTTGTCGCCTTTTGTATATACGTGTCTAATAAACACCAAGGGTTTTCTTCGAAACTCAGTTCTTTCCTAAGGAGCAAATTTTTATTTTCCCTTTTTTTATCTTTTATTTTTAGTTTAGTTTAGTTTCTTTGTCAAACTGAGTGATAATTAACCCATGAGGGATTGCTAGGCGATATCCTTAGGTGAAGTATCTAGTCATCTTGGTTAATTAGGAAGAAGCATATATTCAAAAATACTTCCAAATGGTCATTCGGAAGGAATGAAATTTTTTTTAGAAAAAACCAAAAATATAGTTGCAAGATCAAGGATGTCTTGATTTTTGTTTTGAGTGAGACCATTAAACTTAATTTTTGGCTCTCTCTTTACAAGGATGATTCATTGACTCGGAGTAACTTATGAATCTCAAATTGCTCAAATTGGTTGGGAGACTAACTTTTTACTCTATGATTTCGATGCCATGAGTGCTGAGATTTTTGAATAATTCTTGTGCATTTGTGTAGTCTAGAACTTACCCCGGGTATATTTAAAGAAAAATTCCAGGCAAGCTTGATTTGGAGGATGACCCGAGGCCCTTTTTAACTCGTCACATAGCCAAATTCCCACCTTTCCATCGCTCCCTAGTTAACCTATTTTAACCTTTTTGCCCTTCTTTCTTTCTTATTATAATGATAACCATGCTAAAACACCTAAACCCTTTTTGAAAATATTTCTTTTGGCACTTAACCTCCTTTGATGCGTTGCATGATTCTAGATAACGGATTATAGGCAAAATCTTAAGTTTGGAGGGTTGTATATTTAGGAGAAGATAATCAAAGAAAATATAAGAAAGTTGTATGTAAGGATGTCAATACATGTGCTTAAAAGACAAGAGATATGCTTGATGATAAAATTGAATAGCCTATCCCATAGAACTTGAAGAAAAAAAGAAAAATTGAATGAGTGAGGGGCTAAGAAAGGCTTATAGGTAGAAAATCTCTTGAAAAAGTCAAAGAAGAGAAAGAAAGAAAATGGTGGCTTTGAATGGTTTGGTAAATGCTAAACAAAAAGTTAGGAAAATATGGGAAATGATTTGAAAAAGAATTAGGTGGGTGGTTTAAAAATTTTGGGGGTATAAAGGATTAAGCAATTGCATTGAAGGAGATCTTTCAGTCACTTGATCCATATATATTTCTTCCCGCACCTTAAACCTTTATCGTAACCCGCAAGACCTTGCTGATTCCAAACTAAGTCTACATTAGTGGCAAAAATCCCAAAGGGCAAGCCTATGGTTCTATTCAATGTACTTGAATTTCATTGTGAGAGTGAGTATGAATTCTTTCTTTATTTGGGCTCCCTTAAGAATTGAAATATCTCTGGTGTGTAGAGCTAAATCTTTCATGTGAGCAGCATCGGTACTTGTGTGTTGAGGGTGATATTTTACTACTGGTTTGGGTAAATGAGTGAAGTAAGTTGCATTGTGAAAGATTGAGACAATCTTTGATGATTTTGTGTCTTACCTTAAGACGTTTTGTGATTTGGAAAATTCATTTGACACACACTTGCATCCTTACTTCATAAATATGCGCTCATTGAAAAGTTTTTGTTTACTTATTGCCATGACATGTGTGGAAAGTGTTTGCAGAGTTTTGTTAGCCTATTCCTTTAGTATAGCTTTCTTCTAGGTGGATTTGAGTTAAATACCCTATCTCATTGAGTCAGTCTTGGGTGTTTGAGGAAAAACAATAGTTTAAGTTTGGGGGTTGATAAGTCGTTAATTTGATGACTTGCTAGCACCTTTTAAACTTAAATTATCATGTTTATCCATTAATTTGATGGTACTCTCTTACGTAATTCCCATGTATGTAGGTAAAAGTAAGAAGGGGAGATCGGGCAAGTCATTCAAGTCATCAAGAGGCCAAATATGAAGGAAATGAGTCATCTGCTTTGCATTCACTTCAGATCTGCTTTGGAGCTGTTAGCCATCTGCTCTCTGTCTGCTCTTCATCCGCTTTATATTAGCTCAAGCAGATCAAAAATAACATGGCAGTTTTGTAATTTCCATCAAATGTAGAGTGGAGTTTAAAAGGAGGGTTTTAGCTCCTTTTCCAAGACCTAGTTTTTCATCTCTTAGCAAAATATCCTCCCTTTTAGCTCTTAGCTTCTCTCTTCTCTTTTAGCATCTATCTTTTCATCTTTTGAGAAATTTGTACTAAACTTGAATGAAAAATATATGGTAGTGATTTTCCTTTGAAGAATTATTGAAACCCCAAGTGTGGAATTACATTGTCTCGATTTCTATGGATGAAGTTAATGAGAACTTTGGTATATTCTTATCCTTTTTATCTATGAGTAGCTAATTTCCACTCTTGGGGTTATGCTTTCTTAGGTAGTGGTAGTGCATGGGTTTTAGCTAATTATTTTTCTAATTAGCTAGTTGTGATGGGTGTTGCATTTATTTCATGAATTAATTGAGAGTTGGGGGTTGCAAACTCCAACCACCCTAGAACCCATGTCATTCTTTAAAGAGAGGACATAGGTGAGGAATAAATGCAACCAATAACTTTATTCATTTTATTTAGTGATATCTCTTAGACATAAGGATGTCAATTGGGGCAATAGATGTGGAAAATTATCACACTTGTGAGGTGTTTGAAAGAACCGATTTGTGAAATTTGTTTTTGTAATTGAAAGTTTGACACCAATACATTGACATCTAGCCTACCCATGACTTTTAGCTAAAAATTGAACAAATTGCCAAATACCCATGCATGATCCCACACCTATAATTGCATTACCCCAAGGCTTATTCTCAATTGAATTCACTCTTAGCATTCTTCAATGTCAAGCTAGTGCACTAAAATATAAGTAGTTGTCATTTATAAACACATTCAAACTAAATCCCCTATTTTACATTTATGCTTGATTTATTCACACTACGGGTCATCTTTTAGTAGAATATTAATACTTTTGAGTTTTGAATTCCATGATTTCACTCCTTGTGGATTCGACCCCAACCTAAGTTGGGTTATTATATTGACAATGATCGCTTACACCCATTCAAGAGTGTAATTTGAGCGTTATCATAAACCAATATATATATATATATATATATATATATATATGGATGGACCTATGTTGAATGTTAAATTCGCCACAGATAAAGTATAATTATATAAAAATATATAAAAGTAGATATAAGATTTAAAAAACAACTAGAAAATCAAGAAGATAAGTGAACACTTTGATTTTTAGGCGGAACCTTAAAGTTTTGAACATCAATATGTGTGTTTAAACCTCCCAATACCCACAACTCCAAAATCTTGGATCCTCCATAGTAGTAGTAGTAGTAGTATATATGTGTGTGTGTATATTGTAAATACCTCTTTTATCTATATTATATTTAATAAAGTTATTAATATATTTAGACTTTAGTAATCGCGCGAAACACTGATAAGTTTACTAGTTATAGAATAAACAAAGAAAAGTCACCTAAAGATAGATTATAGGACAAACAAATTTAATACAAAAATTTGCTTCCACATCATTTATTAAAGTGTATAACAACATCATTTAATAAAGTGTATAACATTTTAACTTAAAATTATGATCAGATAATTTAAAGAGCTGAACGAATAGTAATCAAATCTCATATTTATAATTATATTTTTGAAAGAATTTTAAATCATCTTTCATACTTTATCTTAAATTTATTGATATAGTTTGCGTAGAAATTTTATGGAGTAGGGACAGGTTGTAGGGCTAAAGCAGGATGGTGGATGTAAATTTTGGTGTGTATTGGGGGGGGGCAGGGGAGAGGGTCGAGGAAGGGGTAACGGTAGGAACACAATTTTATATTTTTTTATAATAAGCAATATTATGAATTGTATGTGCATAGTTTTTTAATTGAGAGTGGTAAATATTTAAATTTAAAATAAAATTTTTTGAATTAGAGAAATCAATTACTTTTAGTGCAGTTAGCTGTTGATTTTGAATCGATAGACAAAAAAGTTAAAATTAGAAATGAAAGAAAAATATAATCACGTATCTTAATTAGTTAAAAATATAAACGTAAAAGTCAAACTATAAAATAATAATAATTTAATATTCTATATTAATTATTTTTGAAAATCAACAACAAAATATGGTTATATATGAATACTAATTTAATTCTTTTCATATAACAACATCTCAAATAATTGCGACTATGATTAGTAATTTCACTATTAACAATTGTTTTTAGTATTCTATAATCAATTTAAAATATGCTAATATGTGTAGAAGATATGTCTCAAAAATAAAGTAGGAGTAGATAATTTTAGTTATTTTAAATTATTAAATTCTATGTGGCTTAGACTTAGGAATTAGAAATTAGTTATTATTATTTGAATTGAACTCTAGTTAGAAATCTAGCTATAAATATATGTCTCTAAATTATTAATAAAATAATTTTCTTTGACAATACATGCAGTATTTTTTTCTCTCCAACTCTTTCTCTGTTATTTCTCAAATTTTAAAGCCAAAAATCAACAATTGGTATCATTGCAAATTTTCTTAAGGGATCTATGAGAGAGATGAATTATGAAAACAACGTTTCTCAAATAGCTCCTCCTGTCTTTGATGGTGAGAATTATCATCTTTGATCAGTAAAAATGGAAACTTATCTTGAGGCTTTAGATCTTTGAGAGGCCGTGGAGGAGGAATGAGATTCTTTCGCTGGCCGATAATTCCACGATGGCCCAAATCAAAATCCAAAAGAAAAAAAAAATCAAAAAATCAAAGGCAAAAGAAACTTTGTGATACAAATCAGCCAACAAAAGACACAAAACAACCACAAATACGACAACAAAATGGACAACAAACAACGGATTCAACAACAAACCGTGAACAAAAGATAGCAAATAAGAAAACATAAAAATAGATAGATTAACTTGACATACAAATGCACAAATCTAAGAACCAAAATTTGTATCAAACATTAAGGCCCAAAGATTCTTACAAGCAACACCAAGTTCTTACAGAGACCTCAAGGGAACCAAAATTTTCTAAACTAGTAACCAACACAGGTTATTCCCCACTTGCCACAAGTGAATACACATTTGCAAGACACTCTCAAAGAGTTTATCTCTCAAAATACTATCAAAGTTATGGACAAAAGACCTAAGATGTTCTATTTATAGTCTAGGTTAATCTTATTACACAAAATAACCAAAAGGCCCTTAATGAGCCATTACAAAGGGGCGGCCTTGGAGCGTGCTCTTGGATGACCTTATAGTGTTTTGAAGGCCTTCTTGACACTTCAAGGCTTGTTGCCTTGGTTGGGAAGCCCCCAAGCTTGATTCTTAACGTATTGGTCTACATTCACGTCCTCAAAAGCTAAGAGGCTTCTTTGTCCCGTATCATTCTCCCCTTCTTGAAAAGGATTCGACCCCGAATTAGAACCTTGCAAAACAATAGAAGAGACAAAAGAACACATATTTCTCATAGCATGAGGGTTAATATTAGCACAACCAACAATAGTATCAAACCAAGGTTGCACACACATCACATATCGAGTGGTCATAGGGAGTAGGATACCTTTCCAATCATAGAAACCCGAACACAAAGTTAGAGAAACAAATTATCTATCCACATAAGTGTGACAAGAAGCAAAAAGGGGTAGGAACATACATTTGGAGCAAGGACTTGAGCTTGCTCTCGGCTTGGAACTTGGCACAATGCTAGTGCCGAATGTGGTGAATAACAAGTGATTGGGTTTGACACCAAGTTCTTCCTCCTGAACCTGAGATGCATCACCTTCACCATTCGAGTAACTCCCCATTAAAAGGTTTAAGTTCAAGACCTCTCATTCTTCTGGCCAAGCATCTTCACACAGAGCCTTCATCATCAACTCGCAAGGCACACTAATATCCTCTTCTTCTACCACCAATTTGGTTTCACCATTATTTTCATCATCCTCTTGAGAGATTTCCCCACTACCATCATTGAGGTTCACTTTATCCCTAACAAAGTAAGGATCACCCTCCACCAACATAATGTTCCTTCGATTAGGGTATTCACTAGCCTTGTGACCCCAACCTTGACATTTAAAACAAATAATACCCTTAGTATTAGGAGTAGAAGATGTATTACCTTTAAGGCATGGTGGATACCTTTGGATAGCCCTATCAATAAGTTTCTTCTCAAAGGGGTTGTAGGCATCCTTTTTCTTGTTCCATCCGAAGGGCTACTTAGAATCATTGTTCCTTTCAACATCAATGGTCGCTTCAACAAAATCCTCAATTCGGTCAAACTTATGGACAAATAGTTGAGAAACGGTCTCATAGCATAAGCCACTTTTGAACCAAGCCAAGTAATGATTTGGAGGTTCAGTAATATCAAGACGAAGAATCAAGTTTTGAAACTCCTTATGATACTTCTTCACACTGCTATCTCCTTGTCGTAAGTTGTAGAGCTTTGTTAATTGATCTTTCTTGAACCTTTTCATGACATACTTTTCTCTCATAAGTGCTTTTAATTCAGCCCAATTTGGAAAGTCAAGATTTTCATTTTTTGCTCTTTGAAACTGTATGGTCTCCCACCAAGTAGACGTATACCCTTCAAATTGAGCAATGGCATGGGAAGCCTTCTTGTGAGGAGTTAACTCATTGAGTTGGAAGATCCAATTGCATTGTAACTCCCAATCAAGATAGATAGACGGATCACTAGTTCCCTTGAAAGTAGGGAGAGTGATCTTGATGGATTTAATACTTGTGTCTGTACCTATATTTCCTCCTTGGTCCCCTAGACCTTCTTGAACAAGAGGACAGTGTACCAAGTTGCCTCTACCATGAGGAAACGATCCAAACCTCCCCTCACGGCCCCTATGCCCTCCGCCATGATATCCTCTTTTATTTCTCACGAACTCTGCAAAAAGAGCCACTTCATCTAACTCCTCAACTCGATAAGGACCCTTACCTTCCACATCATCAATTTGGATTGGTTGGTTTCGGTTTAGTGGTGCTCTTGTCATTTCAAAGGGGTCTCGATTTTGGGGAGCTTCTTGGTGAACTGGTTTTTTGCTATTTGGATAAGTATGGACTTGGTTTATGGGTTCATGGACTTGTCTAGGTGGATTGAACATTTGGTGAAGTGTATTCGGAGTGATAGTCGGGGAGGCATCAGTAACATATCCACTAGTTGAGGCATGGTAGTGGTTAGGACTTGAATGGTTGGAATCTAAACGAACTTCCAAGGTGTCCATTCTCCTTGAAAAAGAACCTTTCATCCCTTCCACCTTCCCTTCCATCCTTTCCATTGCACTTTCATGATATTCAAATCGGCTATCTATGGCATAAAACCTTGCCATGATTGATTTCACCCAACTAGGTATTTCACTTCATCCGCCATTGTACCTATCAAGAACCACTAAACAAAACAACATAAAACAATAAACAGGTTAAAGGTTAGTTAAAAAAAATCTTCACAAACTCTCAAGCTCACACCTTTGAAATATCACTCAATTGGCCTCACAAGTGTTGGTAACCTCCTTATACTATAATGAGATTACTTGGTTCTAATTGTGGATCGAGGTCGGAATAGATTCTATTTTGAAATAACTCAAAGAAAATATGTACAGACTTGAGTCAAGAAACTACAATGAGTTACAAAAACAATAAAAGCACACAACGAAATGCAAACACGAACAACGGACACAAAAACAAACTTACAATCTAGTAGAGGAGAACTAGCTTGTCAATTAGTTATTAGAGTCAACAAACAAAAATAAGAATCAACAATAAGAAACTAGGAATCCAAGATTTTGAGCCCAAAATTTTGATATTGTACGAAAATTGGTGAGGTAGCGGTCTAGGATTAGTTGCGGTTTTTGGAAAGGTTATTATTTTTCCCAACTTTGAAATTTTGGTTCAATTTTCGGTTCTTGAAGTGGTATAACCGCCCTAGGATATGAAAACAACAAGATTGGAGCCCTTTTCACCTTTAAAAAAGGTTTGACTTGTCTTACACCTTTTGGGCAAGACACCTTTTTGAGGGGTTGGTGGACTTTTCCTCTTTTGTACTCCTAGGAAAGTGGTCTTTCTCCCTTTTGGAAACTAGACTTTTGGTAGATCTTTTTGTCCCCCTTCCCTTTTGGTAGGTCTTTGGGACTAGTTTCAAGACAAACACAAAGACTTCACTTCCTTCTACTTGGTTTTTGGATCAAAACAACACTATTGAAGAGCCTTCTTGCAACTAGACATAAAGATTGGTCTAAAACAACAAGAACATTCAATAGAAGTTTGAAACCCTAGCCTTGAGTTGAACCTGCAAGAATCAACAACACCTTTTCAACTTAAAAACCACAACACATTATCAAAAACACAAGTTAAAACCAACACATTCAAGTTTTAGATCCACAAAACAACACCAACAACGCTCAAGGTTCCTAAACCACAACAACAATACTAATAACAATCGTCAAGCTCACTTAGATCTAAACTCAAAGTGTTAGGGAAGAAGAAATCTAACACAAGAAACTACCAAAACACATAAAATACACCTAGATCTATGACTCAAATCTCGGCCAAGACACAACAAAAACTTTTTTCTCGGCCAAGAACACCAGACTCAAGAACACAACTTTTTTTTTAATTTTTAAACAACCAAGCCCAAGATTGATCTTGTGGAAACAAAATCAGCCTTAGCTCTGATACTAAATGATACAAATTAGACAACAACATACACAAAACAACCATAAACACGACAACAAGATGGACAATAAACTACAGATTCAACAACAAACCATGAACACAAGATAGCAAACAACAAAACATAAAGATAGATAGATTAACTTGATATACGAATGTACAAATCTAAGAACCAAAATGTGTATCAAACATTAAGACCCAAATATTCCTACAAGCAATACCAAGTTCTTACGGAGACCTAAAGGGAACCGGAATTTTCTAAACTAGTAACCAACACAAGTGATTCCACACTTGCCACAAGTGAATCCACACTTGTAAGATACTCTCAAAGAGTTTATATCTTAAAATATCATCAAATTTATGAACAAAATACCTAACATATTCTATTTATAGTCTAAGTTGAGTTTATTACACAAAATAACCAAAAAGCCTTTAATGAGCCATTACAAAAGGGCAGCCTTGGAGTGTGATCTTAGACGTCCTTGGAGTGTTTTAAAGGCCTTCTTGACACTTCAAGGCTTGTTGTCTTAGTTGGGCATCTCCCGAGCTTGAGTCTTAACGTATTAGTCTCCATTCACGTCCTCGAAAGATAAGAGGCTCTTTTGTCCCGTATCACTTTGCTTGCTAGTGTTTCTCCAATAATTTTTACAAGAATTATGGCTCATAAATCACCAAAAGAAGTTTGGGATTATCTGAAGGAAGAATATACGGGAGATGAATGAATATGAGGAATGAAGGATTGAATCTAATAAGAAAATTCGAATTACAAAAGATGAAAGAATCTGAGACCGTCAAAGAGTACTCAGACCGACTTCTTAGCATTGTTAACAAGGTAAGATTACTTGGCACAAAATTTAAAGATTCAAGAATTATTGAAAAAATTCTTGTTACTGTTCCTGAAAGATACAAAGTATCAATTACTAACTTGGAAAACACAAAAAACCTGTCCAAGATTACTTTGCCAGATTGTTAAATACATTGCAGGCACAAGAGCAAAGGAGGCTTATGAGGCGGAATGGTATGGTTGAAGGAGCGTTGACAACCAACCATAAGACTCAAAGAAAGGGTAATAATTCAAGGAAAAACTACCTGTTTGACCAGCACTGTGGCAAAATAGGTCATTCTTCATTTAAATGTTGGAAGAGACCAGATGCACAATACAAGACCTCCAATCAACTTGTCCATGAAGCTGTGATTTGCAAAAACAAATCTAAAAAATATGAAGCAGATGCTCAAGTCATTAAATAAGAAGAAGAAGATCACTTATTTGTGGCAACATATTCTTCCACTAAGAAATCTAATTTTTGGATGATTGACAGTGGTTGTACAAACCACATGAAATATGACAAAACTCCTTTTAAAAAGTTTCTTGCTTTGAAAAATAAGAAAATCAGAATTGGGAATGGTGACTATATTCTTGCAGAAGGAAAAGGGAATGTTGCAATCAAAATAATTTCAGATACAAAAATAATTTCAAATGTCCTTTACGTGCCCGATATTGACAAAAGTTTATGAAGTGTTGGTCAACTAATGAAAGAAGGATTTAAATTATTATTTGGAGATAAATATTGTCGAATCTTTGATTCCACCAATCATAAGATTTTATAATTTGATATGAGAAGCAAAAGTTTCTTATTTAATCCGACAGAAGATGCACACGAACCTTGCAAGACCAAAGATAAATTGACAGATTTATTCAAGAGGTCAAAATCAGCTTATACTATAATATACAATTTCTGATCCAAGGAGGAGTGTTGAAAATGTCTCAAAAATAAAGTAGGAGTAGATAATTTTAGTAGTTTTAAATTATTAAAATTCTATGTGGCTTAGACTTAGGAATTAGTTATCCCTTTGTTATTAGAATTAGAAATTAGTTATCCTTATTTGAACTGAACTCTAGTTAGAAATCTAGCTATAAATATATGTCTTTGAATTATTAATAAAATAATTCCCTTTGACAATACAATTGCACTATTTTTTATCTCTAACTCTTTCTCTGTTATTTCTCAAATTTCAAAGCAAAAAATCAACAATATGATACAATTAAAATTTTTAAATAGTTTATTAGTTCAAATGAATAAGTTAATATTTTTTTAATGATACTCTTAAAAAAGGAGTATTTTGCGCATCGCGCGGGTACTTATATTACTAATTAATTATTGCAAAAGGTTATTTGAGTAATTTTTTTGTATTTTCTTGATATGTCAAAAGTGAACTAAAAATAAATTTTTTTTGAAATAAGTGACAAGTAAAAATGAACAAAAAAAATATTTATTTCACTGAGAGGTGAGATAATTTCATCCCAAAAATATAAGGGTAAAACAACATAAATTTCAGTTCTTTAGTACCTAATTACATTTTCTAAAAATTACACAAATACACAACTTATGTTTTCAATATTACAAAAAATCCCAATTTCTTAAACATATTACAAAAATCCCAACATATACACAGAATGCTATGTATATGTTGGTTATGTTATGTATATTAATGAGAAAATGGTCTATTACCCCCCAACCTTCAGTCGAAATCTCAACTACACACTTATACTTTGCGGGGGTCCTATGACCCCTCTGAACTATTTTAAAGTGGAATTATTACCCCCTGAATGCTGATATGGCAAGAGAGTAAGAACAAATTTTTTTATTAAAAAATTATTTTTAATACTTCTTTATTTTCTTTATACATTTTTAATTATTCTTCTTTCTTCTTTTTCTTCTTCTTCTTCTTCTTCTTCTTCTTCTTCTTCTTCTTCTTCTTCTTCTTCTTCTTTTTCTTCTTCTTGTTTCTTACAAACAATGACATTCAAAAACTCATCAATGACATCCAAAATTAATTTATTATTTTCCTCATCTTCAAGCACAAAATCGATTGATTTCGACTTTAAATTTGTCAAAATTTTCAAAATAAGTATTATGACTTCAAATTTGTCAAAATTTTCAAAATGAGTATTATTTATTGTTTCCAACTTCAATATTGTCGAAAATTTTAAAATTAATATTGTCCATTTTATACTTGCAACAATTATTTCCCACCAACCATAAAGTTGAAAATTCGACATCTCAATATAGAAATTCAAGCGGATTGAATTTTATTGTCATTAACGAAGAGAAATTCATTGGGTAACAGACCCACCAATGCTGATCGCAAATTCATAACAAAATAGCAAGAATTAATCGAACCTTTTGATGTCAACATTATTAAATCAAAATTAACATTAATCGTTCTTCCTGTACCTTCATCCCAGGTAGCCGTCCACTATCAATTCTCTGAAGCATCATTTACAGGTCAAAAATAAAAGCGGAAATTAAAGTGTTCCGATGATGAAATTTCTGTTCACCTCTAGCTTCAATCAAGAACATCAAAATTCAGTTAGTTTTTAAACCTATAATGAAGGTGAAAATGTGGAAGTCATGGATGACATCTTAGTTGTTCTGCAAAAGCTATTAGTCAAAGTGTAAGAAAAAAATAAGAAAAAGAAAAGATAAAAAGTAAAGAAAAAGTAGAATAAAGAATAAGAAAATAATAAAGTTAAATAATTAATTTTTTAGAGTAAAAAATTAAAAAAAATGACGTGGCAATAACGTGGCATGACGTGGCAGCGAATGCTGCTCGCTGCCTGAAACAATGTCTGGGCATGAGCTTTTAGGGGTGTAAATATTCCACTTTAAAATAGTTCAGGGGGGTCATAGGACTCCTGCAAAATATAGTTGTGGAGTTGGGATTTGGGGTAAAGGTTGAGGGGGCTTTTGACCATTTTCTCTATATTAATAGGGAAAGAAAGTAAAGTAATTAAAAAGGTGAGAGAGAGTGCAATTACTTTCAAAAAGGTTGGTATTTATGTTATTTATACTTACATTTTATCTCCACTCTTTTGGTAATTAAATAAAATCTCAGATTTTAAATTTTTTGATACATTACGAAGGCTTAGATACATAATCTTCCTGATACATAAATATCGATACATAATTCTTATGTATTAATATCACAAAGATATATTCAAATACATAAATCTTATGTATCATTAACACAAAAAGTATTCAGATACATAATTTTGTTAGATTTCAACCAAAGATATCTTTATTACATATCTGTAACTTAATATTCAATAAAATAGATAACTTTTGTACATTTGATGAAAGGTCGCGTATTATATCTTCTTATCTTTTTCAACTAGATAAATCACTTTTATATATCTACGAACTTCCTTAACATATACATCATTCTTGTGTATCTTCATTAACATCATCAATTTCAACCTCAATTGACGAATCTTCGAACTCCCTCTTCCGTACTCCACCTCCAACTTCCTTCGGCTATATCTCAGGCCACCGTGGCTAGTAAACCCTCACCGCTAGACCCCAACTCAATATCTTACACCATTGCGCATCTATACCTTTACCCCACTTCGTCCTGCGTCGCATCACCGACAAAAATTCGTCGACAAATACTCTCTCCGACCAACCCTTTGCTTCTAAACTTTGGCGAAATCCGATAGAAAAAACTATTAAATTCCATCATTTAGTGACTCCACTTGGTTTGTACACTTGAAAAGTCGTGGTTTGATTCTGTAAAAGGGGTTGAAATAATTGGATTCATCGTTTGGGGATTCGTCATTAAACTTGTTCGGTCGAAAGTAGGAAAAAATGAATTGAATTTGGGATTTGAGATAGATGTGATATATGAGAGGATTTGAAGAGATGAAGTAAAATTTAAATTTTTTATAATTATTTTAAAGAGTTGAAATTTTAGGTAATAATGATAAGTTGTGTGGTATTATATAATTTTTCCTTTTAAGAATCCAAGATAACTTTATCGTCAACCAAAGTAGCCTAATGAATACTTTAGGGACTATTTTGAATCTACTCAAACGTAAGTAACCATTTTAAATCTCTCACTACTACTAGCACAAGGATGAAATGTGGACGACAAAAGCGAACTGAATAGTAGTAGTAGTTGAATTTGAATTGAATTGCCGGAGAAGCGACGAAATCATCTTCGAAATCGAAAATGGGAAGAGGGTTGGGTTCGCAAAATCTGCCGGCGGACGTGACACAAGTGGTCGATCAGTTAGAGCGACATTGCTTAGCCCCTGATGGATCTCTCATCTCCAAATCCGCTTACTACGATCTCCAACAAGTAAGTGTTTGAGATAAAATTGCGAGATACTTATCCGAGATTGTATTTTAGTGTTATTTTTTCTCCACACTGAGGATGGGATAAGCCAGGATAACTAAACTGATTCCGTGATAATTAATCCGGGATAATCAAGACACCCTTTAATGAGGACTCTAATTTTATGAGATTGATTTTATTTGGCAATGCAGGCGAGAGAAGAGATGTCAACGGAAAGACAGCGATACTTGGAATCCTTAGTAAGGCTTGTAGTTTTTGGTGACATTTTCTTTGAAATTAATTTCTTTTTCATGGATTTTCTAGTCTAATTGTTGTATATACCTTTTGACTGGATACACCTTATATAGTCAATATACATTGAAGCAACTGCGATGATAGAGGATTACCAGCAGGCTCTTTCTGTGGCGAATCTTGGTGGTATTCGTGATGTCCAGGGTTTATACTCTCAACTGGGCTTGAAAAACCCTCCTCAGGTTCCACTTTTTTTTTCATAATTTGATTTTATGGATGCAGTTTTACATGCTTAAGTACCAACTCTATGTAAAAAGATCCCTCTCCTTTAGTTCCCTTGGGGGTCGTTAGGTAATGTGTAAAGCGGCAGTTTATCCATGTATTAATTTTTGTGTAAGTTATACAATGTTTCATCGCTAGTTAGGAAGTAAGTTATTCATATATAAAACTAATATGATGTTTGGTTTGCAATTTAGAAACCCCCATAACTAATACTCTCTTTTTTCCCCAAAACAATGACTTGTTTTAACTTGGCACGGAGTTTGAGAAAATAAAGAAGGCTATTGAATCCTGTGGTCTTAAATTAAAGTTATGTCAAATGTACCAAAATGTCATTTAATCTCGTGGTCTTAAATATGTCACGTGAAAAGTTGGAATTTAAGTGTTGCCAAAAAAGGAAAGAGTCATTCTTTTTGAAACGGAGGGAGTATAAGTTATGAGGAAATTGGTGTATCATCTTATGTAGGGTAGAAGGTGGAATAGCTAATACTTGTATAGCTAATACCCACATAACTAATACATGTATTGCTATACATGCATGATTCTTACCAGCGACCAAACGACCCCTTACATTACAGGTCTGATTTGGGATGTGTATTTCATGTGGACTCTTAAAATACAGGGGAACTTACTAAAAGATTGCACATACAGTATAGTGAATGCTTATGCACACTCGTATTGAGTGTGTACTGATAAAATAAATTGATTGGCAATAGATGCGAATGTAAGATAAATATCAGGTGCTATGCATTGTACATTTTGAGGGTCTGGCGATAGCCTTTTCCAGACAAGGTTTTTCTTTTGGTTCATTCTTCAAATAATTTAAGTTCTGTTGGTGATTTTGACTCTGAAATGAATTTAGGTTTATGAGGCTCTTGAGCATAGGATGGTTGTTGCAGAAGCAGCACAGAGATTGAGGCTTCCTCTTATATCCAAAAACGGTGAGATTCACGAGGAGGATATTGAAAAGTGGAGTACACTGTCAAGAAGTTCTTTTGATAGCACAAGCACCAGCATTACATTAAGCTCGAGTGCAACTGCGGTTGGAGCTGTTGCTACAGCAAGCAGTGCTTCTACTACCAGTACAACTGATGCAACAGAAGCAGATGTTGGTGGTGTACCCAATCGGTTCCTTGGAATCACGCCTGCATATTTATGGCAAATTCAACTACATCAGATGTCATCAGTGGTATGATGACACCTACTTGATTGATGGGAAATCTTTTTTTTCTTCTGTTAACTCTTAAACCGAGTGTGGTAGTTATCTTCACGTCTATCTTATTTGTGTGCTTCTATTGATGTGTTGACTGCTTTTCATAACAAATGTAGAATGCTATTCATCTGGTTGTTTAAGTGTTAATTCTACACGTCCATAGATGCTTATATATCTGCCACTGTAGGACGTGGCAGAATACCAGAGATTGCTTTCACGGGAGATTGGTAGCCGGTTAGATGCTAAATGTGATAAGTTAGCCGATGCAGTTGCTATTGATGACATTGGTATGTTTAGTTGCTAATTTCTCCTACTTTATCTTTCCTTGGTCCTTTGCCTTTAAATATGTTGGTCTCCAAATTTCAATCTGTTTCCTCTTAAACAAAACCAGTATTGAACATAGGACCCGGCCATCTATGCCAGTTTTATAATTAGCTTCTATAAGCATATCTTTATGTGGATGTATATATTAAAGCATTGTCAATTGCATTGTAATGTTTCAAACTGTGGTGTAAACAGGAAATATATTGCTGAGGTGCATAAGTTCTAAATTTACTCGTTATCCATTGACACAAAACTGTGCCCCACTGTCCCTCAGGGATATCTCAGTTATAAAAGTTCTAGATTTTCTCATGTCAGTGTATTCTTCTGAGGCTGGTTGAGCAGTTCTCTTATTATTTAAATAACAGAAAACTCTTACAAGTTGTTGTTCTTCTCATATGATGTATGTAAGAACATAGCCATACCTTGATTCTACAGATATATCTGCTGCCAGTCAAAGTTCAGCTGCCCGACTTCCAGAAAGGTCTCTCTCTCTCTCTCTCTCTCTGAACTGATTCTTCTATATTGTATGAATTATTTGTAAAACAAGTTGTGCATATTTTAGCTTGTTAATTTCACCAAAGTTTTCCTCCTATCCCCGTGAAAGATTAGACTCTAGATTGGATTTATGTTAAGAATAAATCATTTGGGGAACAAAAACTTCATATTCTGGAATATGGACTGGCTTTTCATGTTGTAAAAAATGAATAATCATGTTTTACAACCTCCATCCCCCCCCCCCCCCCCCCCCCCCCCAGGAGGTTAATGGTTGAAAAGTTGGAGTAGCAGCCATAGGAACTAAGAGAAGTCGTCCTATCAATGTAAATGTTGATGGGTAGAGTTAACTTGTACCTGCTATTGGCATTACTCATTAGGAGATAATAGGCTATGTTGCTTAGAGTCTTCAAAAATACCGACGGGTGCATGTCGGATTCTCCAAAAATACACTACTTTTGGAGAGTCCGAGCAACATAGGCATAGGTACTCAATGCTAGTGGGACAGTCGGTTTATGCACAAGTTGTCCTGGAGGCCACTTAATATAAAATGATAAAATGAGAATAATCATATAATAATATTCTTGATAGCTTTATAGATCTACGCGGGGGAGCTTCTAATCTATGATGTAACAGGGTAAAGTTGAGCACTGAGGAGATTGAGAGAGAAGAAGAAGCATGGCGTGAGGATTTATATTCGTCTAACAGAAAATTTGCAGAATACTATAATGTAAGAATGCCCTTCTGCATCATTTTTGTCTATTTTCTTCTTGCCGGCCTTTCCATTCTAAGGTTTTGATACAAGCATGGTTAGCGTGGGGCTCATTAGGATGGGCTTCTACATATGGATGATAGCTTGGAGCCTGAAGAAAGCCACGGAGCAATAAAGACACATGGCCATAGGTGATCAAGATGCTAATTGGTCAATCAAGAAGGCCCTTGTGGGTTATTTCCTAAAATAGCCACTTTTAGGCTATGTTTGGAATAGGTTATTTTTGCAAAGGCAATAACTATAGATAGTTGCCTTAGCCATTATCTTCCTTAGTTTATGATGTTTATGATGAATTGAGACCTTTTAAGCTTGTAGTTTCTAAATCATGCCTAGTATTAGATTAATCAAGTAGTTGTTAATTGTAGTTAAGTGATTAAGTGGATTTCCGATATTGCTCGTGTTAACTTCTTTCGAATGAGACTCGATGATTGATTAAGAGAAAGAAGTTAACACAAGCAAAATTGGGAATCATCCCTAATTATTCAACTACAATTAACAGCTAATTGATTAATCTAATGCTAGGTTTCACCTAGAAACTACAAGCTTAAAAACTCTCAATTCATCATAAACTAAGGAAGAAAGTGGCCAAGGCAACTATTTATAGTTATTGCCTCACCTATTACAAAAATAGCCCAAAAGTGGCTTCTTTAGGAAATAACTCACAAGAGCCCTTCTTGATTGACCAATTAGCATCTTGATCACCTATGGCCTTGCGTCTTTATTGCTCCATGGCTTTCTTCGGGCTCCAAGCTATCATCCATATGTAGAAGCCCACGCTAATCATGCTTGTATCAGGTTCTTCCACAGATTTGGCTAAAGGCTCATGTTACTTAAGAAAATATTTGACTTTATATGTTTCATGTCTAAGGTTTTGGAGCAGATCCTTGGTGTTCTTATTAAACTTGTCAAAGATATAAAGTTGGACCATCAGCATAAATATGTAAGTTTACCATTGTGCTGTTGTTTCTTGTTCAAATTAAGGCTTCATCATTCCTCTGATTTGTCTAATGGACTATGGTCCCTAACACTTGACTAGTTTCAGATATTATGTGGAGTGTGGACATTGCTGATGGTTTTTTGCTCTTTAAGATAGATGTTTGTTCTGATTATAATTATAATTCATGGATCCATTAATAGGATGAACTGCAAAAGACGTGGTTGTGCAAAAGATGTGAGACCATGAGGGCAAAATTAAGGTATGAGATACCTGATTCTTGTTCTGGTTTATTGTACCACCTGGTGACTTGCCTTTTTTTTGTGTGTGTGTGTGTGTTGGAGAGAATTTGGAGAGTCGAATAATTTCTTCTATTCATTTGTGTGAGCATTGACTGGCTATTAGTTTTTCAGAAGGGTTCTCTTTCTTTTCTTAGATTACTGTGAGGTTGGAATTGAGTGCAAAGCTCCGTTCAACTATTGCTTCCTCAGCCTTAGTATGATGACCCCGTGTCAATTGCCTAGTTTCTGCTATGAAGGTTGTGGTCTTGCACTTCAGTGTTTGAAGCCCTGGCTGGAGTTTTTTTTAAAATTTGATTCTTTATCTATTTGGGAAGTACCTTGTTTCTCATCCGGTTCAGGGATTGAATTTTGTCATCCAGGGGACTCCAAGGCAGTGATTGTTCTCTTTATATTTCATGATATTTTCAAACTAATGTGTTCTATCAGTTTTCTCCTTTACATACAAAAGGATATAATTTCTTGAGAAATCTCACATAGTAATGTATTACTTTCAATGAGAGTTTTTTTTTTTTTTTTCATGTGGAATCCCCAGAAAGTTGTTTAGCATGATAGTGTTGTCATCAACTTCAATAGCTGTTTAGCATGATAGTGTCGTCATCAACTTTAATAGCTCTTCTAAAGGACATCATCTCTTTAAGACTTGTAACATTGAGATTTGAAATACTAATATTATGATCATCAAGTATTAGTAGCTCCTGACAGTTCCTATTTGTTCCCCAGAGTTCTGGAACATATTCTCCTACTTGAGACTTATACCCCAGAAACTGTTCCTGCTCTTCACAAAATAAGGTAAAGAAAGATGACTTAATAAATATTTATTGCATTTTAAATGTCGAAGAAAGTATACTTCAGTCTGCCATCATCCCAGGAAATATTTGATTGAAGCAACAGAGGAAGCATCACTTGCATATGAGAAAGCGGTACACTTTTTTATACTATTCTAATATTGTTTTTTCAGTTTGATGGATCATTTTCATTCTTATTATATTTGCTTGAGTTGCTTACACTTGTTCCTTGGACCCTCACACCGCATTTGGGAGAATCATGGAATCTTGATCAGCCAGAAATTATTTAATGCTCGTGTTAAGAGTGCAAGTGCGTTAGGCGTACATTGCGAGTTTGAATTCTGTGGTAGACAAAAACATGGTCTTACATTCTGAAAGGTAGAGGGGTGGGCCCATTGTCCACTGAGTTTCGAACCATGTGCCAACTAGCACAGTAGATTTCTCAATTATAAACCAAAAAGACTAGCGGTAATCTGCTATATGCAATGGGAAGATAGCCTGGCACCATGTCATTCACCTTCCCAAAAACTGCATCAATTAGGATTCTTCATGGGCATCTTTCATTTTGCATGTTATGTCATCGGTGACGAAGGACCTTGATGATGAAAAAAGTGACCTCTTATAAAATTGAAGAAAAGTAAATTAGACTTCAATGGATTAGGACTTCAGGAGTTCTTTCCTGCATATTTTTCCTTGTCTTTGGTTTCTCCTCACTGTTTTGTTTTGAAAAAAGTAGCTCAATACTTGAGCAAATGCCATCGCTATATAAGGGTCTCTATCTGGCTGGTATGGTGTTGAATAAGGATGAAATCACAGCTTTGGCTTGAAACTGATTTATCCATTAGTCTGATGTTGCGGGGGCATGGGTTTGCTCCTAAACATCTATTCCACAAATACTAGGTGATTTCTTCCTATATGTTCTAGCCTTGGTGGACAAAGTTACCTGATACCTGGTGCTGATGGGAGGTGGCAGGTATCCGGTGGAATTAGTCGAGGTGCGTGCAATCTGGCTCAGACACCACGGTTATCAAAAAATAAAAGCAGCTGTTCCTGTATTTTCTCTTCTTGTAGGGTTTCTGTTTTTTCTCTGTTCATTGTGCTGAACTGTAGGTTGACAAAGAGTGCATCTGCGGCATGAAATTTAAATATACTGTCAGTAAGATAGTAGAATCTAGCTCTGTTTAGTGCTTGGCACCACAAGACTGACATGTATTTAACTGTGAAATATGTTAGGCTTCCCGCCTTCGTGAGTATCAGGGCGTTGATCCTCATTTTGATGAAATTGCTAGGCAGTACCATGACATTGTAAAGGTAAAGAAAAATCTCCGCGAGTTTTGTTAGTTATTATTAGTTCGTTATTTTTCCTTTTTTGGAGATAAAGGTTAACTCTGACTCATCCAAACAGAAATTGGAGAGCATGCAATGGACCATTAACCAAGTTGAAATGGACTTGAATCCTTTGCCTGCTCACTTCAGCACCTAAGGCATCTCTCTCTATAGTCTGGACAAGGTTCATGTAATATCCATAGTGTTTTTTTGTATTATAGAAACATGTATAAAATTGCTGATTCTCATATTTGGATTTATTAAACACTTGAATATCGACATATATGATGTTCTATATTTCCGTTTGCTGGACGGTTAAAAAGCTAGTCTCTCAGCCACCTTAAAGAGCCTAACAAAGAAGGGAAATGTTTTCTGAATTGCAATCTTTCTGAGGGGACTGTAGAACACACATTTAGCAGTACAGGTTAGAGAAATATTCGGGGTAGTTTGGTGTAGGATACTAAGTCAAATAGTCTCGGGATAAAATAATAGTCCTGTTATAAAAAAATTGTTGCCTTATTTGGTTGCAAGTTCAGGATAGGTTATCCTTGGACTAACAAATAGTACCGGGATAAGTTTTCCATTCTTTGGATGGTATAAGAAATTTGGAGCTATTTATATGTGAAAATAGAAATTGATTGTAAAGGCTACAGAGGCGTGTTTGGATTGACTTATTTTTAAGTGTTTTTAGCTTGCACTTTTTAAATTTTAGTAGTGTTTGACAAAACTAAAAAATGCTTTGAAGCACTCACCTTTAAGCTAAAAAAAGTATAAAAATAAGTCAAAAGTCAAAAGTAGAGTCTCTCCTACTTATTACTTTTGACTTTTAACTTATAAGCTACTTTTTAAAAGATGCTTATAAAGTTAAGTCGTTTCACAAATTATTCATTTGAATGGTTGTAATCGTACAATTAACTGATAATGGGTGAGTGATTGGTGAGGATGTGGAGAAAAAAATAGGGAATGGGGTTGTGCAGGTGAATTAAGTTAGACTAATTTATCTTTTTTTTTAATTTAAATTTTTTTTTATCCTTCCAAAACAATTCATTATGTTACAATATTTATTGTAGATTTATTAATATTAATTTAATTATTCAAATGAAAAAAGAGTTCAAAAACGGATAAAATCATTTTTTTTCATTTCAATGTTTAAAGATTTAAAAATTGTGCTTGAATAAGCCACTTCTAAGAATCAATTATTTTTTTTTATAAATGATATGCATGTATATTTTTGTTATACATTTGTTCAAATTTTCAAAAGTAGTGTTGAAAACATATTTTTGTTTGAGTTTACAATATTTGTTTTGTTTCAAATTTTAAATAGATTATTGTTTTAATGAAGTTGTGAAGTTTTATTTATGTGTGACATAAAAGTTTTTTTTAAATATTAAATGTATGAAGGGTATTTTTATAAACAAACAATCTATTTTTAGAAAAAATGCATGCACATTATTTTTAGTACCACAAACCAAACAATCACTAAAAACTAATATCAGGATAACTAATCTCAGGCTAACTAATTTCAGTATAACTAATTCCAGCATAACTTGTTTCCAACAAAACTACCCCAAAGGCTATAAAAATTTCCTAACATCCCAAGACAACTAATTTCGGTATAATTAATCTCAGCATAACTTGTTTTCCGACCAAACTACCCATAAAGGCTGTAAAAATTTCCTAACTTTAGAGAGGATAAAGAAATCCAACAGTAGGGTAACATTCCAATTAATAATAACAAACCAAAAGGACATGCATTTTAAGTTAGGCCAAATTCATCGATAGGACCTCAAACTTATCCCGAAAATTCACTTAGACCCCTAAATTAAAGCTTGTACCTATCAGACTCCTAAACTCCCGAATTTTGTTTCAATTGAACAATTTTTACCTACGTGGCACACTGCGTATTATGCACTCACGGGAAGCGCGTGAGAAGTATTTTTTTTTTAACTAAATCTCGAATAAAATGGTGCCAAGTGGCACTGTGAGCCCCCCAAAAATTATTAATGAAACAAAATTAAAAGAAACAAAAGAAAAACCTCATTTTTTTCTCCAACTTCTTCTCCAACTCATCTTCTTCATTTTTTTTCCCTTAAACTTAAATTTGTTCGTCTAAGGCTCAAGGTTTCATTATAGTAATGCCTTCATCCTTGGCAAAAATAATCACGATGATGAAATTAAAGGTTTCTCATTCAGTTGAAAAACTCAAAGTAAACTTGAAGAGTGATACATTTGCTTTTATTTCCATGAAAACACATGAGTTCATGGCTGAATTCCTTCAATTCAAAATAAAATAACTTGTGTCCATGGCTGAATTCGATTTAAAATCTCTACTGGCAAAGATTCTAAACTCAATGTTTTTATTGTTGTTCAAATCTTGTTAAAAGTTTTTGAATTATTAATATAGTGGCTAAAATCTTACTTCTTGAAATTTCAATGGTATTTGACAATGAAGAATATAATTTAGATTTTAATTTATTGTCTTAATCTGATCGTCGAAAAAAATGGAGAAAAAGAATAAAAATGGAGTTGTGTGAAGACAACGGGGGAAGGGGATGAAGACGACGGGGTGGGGGGTGGGGGTGAAGACGATGACTGTGTGTGTGAAGACGATGGGGGGTGGAGTGGGGGAGGGGTGGTAAAGACGATGTATGTGTGTGTGAGGGAAGACGATGTATTGGGCATTTTTTCCACGTCACGTGAGTGTAACACACTCTCTATATACATTTTGCTGATTGTGTAAAAAATGTCCAATCGAAACAAAATTAGGGGGTTTAGGGGTCTGATAGATACAAGCCTTAATTTAGGAGTCTAAGTGAATTTTAAGGACAAGTTTGAGCTCTTATCGATGAGTTTGGCCTTTAACTTATTTCCACTGCGGTTTAGTGCCGGTTTGAATGCATATATTCTTTCTACCTAGGCCATTATTATCATCTTGAAAATCATCAATTTCCTAACATTTCTAGAAAATAAAGAAATAGCAATTGATGTCATCTTTTATTGATCCAAGTTTACAGGTCAAACTTCTATTAAATCTTAATGCAATAGTGGAAAGCTACTTGACCGTAAATGAAGGATAATATAAACATTTAAACTTCAGAGGCACTACCTGCTTCCTTTTCACTAAAATAGAGTATGTCACTATTGATTGGAATACTAAAAATAGGAATATTTATGGCAGCAAACTTCGAACAGAAGGACAGCCATGACATCGTCATGTTGCGTCTTTGATTTTTTGTTCATACCCCTTCTTTTTTAATTTATCCGATAGAGAGAACTTATATTTAAAATAATTTATCTTTACATTTAGGATTTTACAAATGATTTATAACCATACAAATTAGCTTCTATGATTTACTTTAAAAAATAAAATTTTAAAATATTCTCTCTCCTATTTAAAATACTAGTCAAAGCGTACGTGTCTCGCACGTATAACGTTTGATTATTTAAAATTAAATAATTTTATCTATTGTGGAGATTTTTAATGAAGTGAAAATAATTTAAATTACTTTTCAAAGATTCTTCCCACTTTAATATAATAATGTAAACATATATTTTAGTGTAAGCGCGCGCACACACACACATATATAACCACAAGAAGTTCCAAGTCATTGATGGATCATCACTAAGGTGGACAAACCCTTCTCAAAGGATACTCCGGTTGTTCCGTAAGCTCTTTTAACTTAACTAGAGTCATTCTATAAAGAGGGATAGGGCCAAATGTTCGGAGGAAGATCAATCCCAAAATCGATTTTTCCATCGGGTGGGATACCAAGAAGGTCATTAAGGAAGACCTCAGGAAATTCACTCACCACTGGGACGGAATGTAAAGAAGGACCCTCTGAGTTAGAACCTTTAACCCGTACCAGATAATAGAGACACCCCTTGGAGATCAATCTCTGAGCTCTAAGATATAATATAAACCTCTCCTTAGGAACTAGGGAACCACCCTTCCACTCAATAACCGACTTGCTAGGGAATCTTAAGACGATCCTACTGGTCTAACAGTCTAGAGATGCATAACAAGAGTACAACCAATCCATCCCTAATATGACATTGAAATCAACCATATCTAATTCAAATAGATCCACCACAGTTTCTTTGCTACTGATAGATACCACACACCCTCTATAGACTCTTCTACCAGTTACAGAGTCACCTACTAGGCTAGAAATAGAAAAAGGGGTTCGAAATACACTCGGGACCAAACCAAAATGCATAGCCACAAAGGGGGTCACATAAGAGATAGTGGACCCTGGATCAAGTAAACAATACACATCACAGAAAAAGAGTTTCAACATACCAGTAACGACATCAGGAGATGCCTTGAACTCTTAAGGGACAGTGAGATCATCAGGACGATCCCGTCCCGTGCCGAGGCCCGAAGTAGCACCCCTTGGTGCAAGAGTTAGAAAAGTGGCAACCGGTATCCTATTTGCCCCAGTGGCAATCCTTGTGGGACACTCCCGCTGTATGTGACCGAACTAACCACAACTAAAACACATATTCCTCCCTTTCTAGCAATAACTGCGGTGCAACAGACTCTAAAATTGATAGGGAGGATAGGGTGGGGCCGATCGAACTCCACCAGCCCAAAAATGATATTCACCAGAAGAAGACTGGGGATAGAGGACACTGACAACCACATGGGAACTCCCCGAATTCCCTTGCTCAGACCACTGTCCACCACCACTACCACTATTTCTCTACCCCCACCCCTCAATCTGAATATTAGGACTTCTTGTTCTGCCTATTTCTTGACCTTTCCTTATTCTTTCTCATACTAATAGGACCAGACTGACGTGACAGGGATGCCATTATATGGGTCAACAAATGAATAGAACATCGAAACTTAGCATTGGTAATATCTCCTTGAGGTGACTGAGCATGAGTGTTACCTTCCAGAGTTGGGTCAGTGGAAACTTATGGAACTTCATGGGGAAAATCAGAAGCAGTGACCCTTGACTGAGTTTGTACCCTATGAGTTGAATAAGATCCATCCATGTCATCCTTGGGTGGGACGGATGAGTTTCCACAAGCTTCAGGTCATGGAAAAGACATGATCTGAAAGGCGAACAGAAGAAAATTTAGGGGAGAGTTCAAGACCCTAGACTCTGTAGACCGAAAATAGAAAAACAAGAAAGTGAAACATTCCTAGATGCCTCGTGGCCTCTCCCTTATAAGTGTGGTGCACTACATACCCATAAAAGAAACTCTACTTGACACGGCTTTGTGGACACCTTATGACACCAAAGCCTAGGCTCTGATACCAACTTGACACGACTCGAATCAGGGCCTTGTCAAAATGGGCATCTCAAGTCCAACAATGACCGAAGACCACCCCCGATACCTAAACCAACCAACCAAATATATACCCTAAATTTGATAAATTTTAAACATATGACAAGATAGAGTAATTCAAAATGTAATGACTTTGGGATAGGTCTATAACCAAGACCAACCCAACCAAGTCAAATCAACCAATAACAACCCAAACACAACAATAACCAAAACCATATCTATTCCATACCTAAGTCTATAGTTGTCCATACAAAGCCTCTAAATAATGACCAAGAATATCTAGTCGGGACATGCCCCCGACCATAGTAAAAAATAAATGTCAAGAGAATAGTAAAAGCATAAGGTAAACTATAACATGAAATGGTCCTTTCGAAGAATGAAAGCTCACCACTTCAGTCTGACTCAAGGTGTCCCCAAATCACTAAGTCACTGAGCAGGAGGTGTGATAGTATGGCTAGTTCCAGAATTGCGTGGGGATAAAATGCCCAAAGATGGGTTAGCGGGTGAACGCTAGCATGTACTCAGTAGTAAGGATAAAATAATGCCATTATTCAAAACCAAAGTAAATAACCATATGCAATCACATGCATATATATATATATATATATCATGCTGGGAAAGGAAACTGGGTTAAGCATGTATTTGAAAGCATTACCTGGGTCGTGTAGCTTTATCGTCATAATCCACCCACTGGCTATATGGGTCAAGTGTTACCCCCTGGATGGGCCCCAGTACGTGTAGCTGTACAAAATGGAGATATCATAAGGGTAGAGGATTCCCTTGGACCCTTTGCTCTCTATGATACATATGTACGTGTATGTACTTGAGGGATTCCTTTGCACCCTACAAATACGTGGTCATCAATACCAATCCTCATGTCCGCAAATATGAGTTTGTAGTGTCAACTTTTTGGACTCACACCTTTACAGCTAGCTATCACAACCCGTTAATATTGCCTAATTAATATATTTAACACATAACCAACCACCAGTTCCAGGAGTCAATTATTAAGGCATTATAAAATGGTATCGTCATACCGACTATAGCTTGTAAGCAATGTCATTAACCAACATAGGGGATTTCCATGTACCCCACAGACTCCATTATAAAAATAACTTGGGGGATTTCCGTGTACCCCACAAGGTTTTCGTTATAAGTTCACTTGGGGGATTCCCGTGTACCCCACAAGGTTTTCAAAACCATTCTTAACCAATTAACCATTTATTCCATGCATTAGTCGCAAAAAATGAACCAAACCAAGTAGTAATGCATAAACAAAAACAATCAAGCAAGTGGGTTGAGTTTATTACCAATTTCCATTCTAAAACAATCAATTGGGTTCTATGGCCACCAAGGCCTTTTTCAACCATTTAAAACCAACCAAACCAATTTAGGTTCCATTACCACATTATGCAATGCAAGGTTTTTAATAAAAGTCAAACTATGTGACAGAACTATTCTCATAGGCATTTTAAGAAACATATTGAGGGCATATAGTTTCTAAAACCAAAACCAAGAACCAATTGACCATTCCTATGAAATGACATGTTCAATTTCATAATTTTAACATGAAAATCATAAGAAAAACTTGGGAAAATAATATTCATCCATTAACAATAAAAACACCCAACATACAATTCAAAACCAAACAATACCCACAGTTAAATCATGAAAACCATTCATTAGAACATGAATTTAGTTGAACTAACAATAAGGGAGGAGTAACATGCCTTATTTATGAAGATTCACGAAGAGAATTTGGTCTTTATGCCTCTAGATGAACACTTGAAGAAAACCCTGGCCCAATCTTCTTGACAGAGTTTAGAGAGAGTTTCAGGAGTGCTTTGATCTTTCCAAGTGACGAATAAGAGACCAATTAATGTTATAGGACATGGGTCTTACGGGTTTTGGGAGTGGGAAATGTCTAAAATTTCCTTAGCTGAAAAGCTGAAAAATGAGCATAGGAGGGTACGACCACACCACCCAAACTGTACCCACAACATGCGAGTGGTACCCTCCGCTCGTACCCTAGGCAGCAACTTGGACTTCAACACTCTCCAACATATGGCCACAAGGGCCAACTCGTATCCATAATATACGATTGGCACCCTTAAACCATACCCTAGGAAGTATTATCAAGTCTAGACATTAGATATTATACGATTTGGCACTATACTTCTTGTACCCTAACATACGATAAGTATGATGTTTATTCGTACCTTGGATAGAAACCAACCAAACCATGCTGATTATCATACGAGTTGTGGATCCTAAACTGTACCCACATCATACGATAAGTACCCTCAAGTCGTATGATGTCCAGAAGCTCATACTCAAGAAATTTTCTAAGGGTCAAAACCTAGGGTGTTTAAGTTCCCCCCACTTTGATCATTCGTCCTTGAATGACCGGTAAAGATAAGCACAAGCACAGTTTTAACACAACACTACCCATCAAACTCCCCTTTAACGAAGTTAAAAAAACAAAGACATTAAGGAATCACTATTTTCTTTAATTGAGACAGACAACAGAGATGTTAAGAATACACACACTCTTTAACCATGATTATCCAAAATAGAGAGTGAATACGTATACTTGGACTTTATGTCCTCTTTCGCTTTCCAAGTAGCCTCTTCCTCTACAACTTATGCGTCTAATCTAATATCCCCTAAATACGGCCACACCTTCCACAAAACTTTCAACATGAAGACAATACTCCTCAATTTTCAACCTTCCAACTTTCTCGATAAATATATAACTAGAGGGCTTGAGTATTCCCGTATATCCATCCCATGTTAAAGACTAATTGGGAGTTAATGGTGCTAGCGGAAGCCATGAGACCCTATACTTTACACCATTCCGATAATACCACCCCGTCTATCACTATAATCAAGAAACCTCATGTCTTAATCAACGAGCTTTATCCGCATAACACAATGGTTAGGTACCTATAAATAACCACGCTCCAGCCTATATCTACTATACCCACTGTATGGATTTCGTCACCAAAACTAATGACCTTAATCACTATCACAAAGGTTTTCACCACGCCCTCTCTCCGCAAATATTTTATATGACAACATTCATCTCATTCTTCCATCTACACTTATAGCCTTAGCTCCAGTAGTCACCCTATAATTTCACAACAAAGGACATTTACTCACTTATCCAAAATATCACTATGCTCCTAAGGTTACACCATCCAAACATAAGAAGGGTCTCTGAGGATTTAAAGTATAAGCATCAAGAAGGAGGGGGGCACTTCTCAATTACGACTCTTATCTGTCCTACTACCCAAGGCGAGACCTACGAAATGACAGATGGTACTATAGGAACGAGGTACTCTAAAGAAACCACCAGGTTATAAATGAAGGATTACTCCGACATAAACATACCATAATACGAGTCCTTAAGACTGGGCACCGGAAGAAACACAGCTGCATACATCATAGGTAGTGTAACGTAAAGCTAATATTCATATTCAGGGAACAAAGCAAGGATTGCCGCTAAAAACTACTGTTTCTTGAAACCAGGCATGACGTAAGACATGAATATACGAATCAGGAGTATCATGGCATAGAGCTTCAACACCTGGAAGCTTCAATTTTTGAGGACCATTATTATCTTTGATTCAGGGGCTGAAGTATGGACATACGCGACACATAAAATGCGGACCTTAGTCATAAGCACTATTAGAATGTGTGAAATACTAGAAGACTGCCCTCTTAATCAAAATAGGAGAGAATTGCTAGAAAAAGAGTAAATTCACCTCGACTTTCCCTTAAACTCAACCGCTAGTAAAAAATTTAAATTTAACCCTTCGATCTCCATTTTACTATACCTACAAGCACAACACTCCGCTCTAAGGGGTATTACTACGGACATGTCTAGGGACACTTGGCTCTTTTATACCTAAAACCTCATCTATCCAGATTCTACTTGGGGTCTAGCATAGCCTCACAAACCCCATGCCCTAACCCATTCAATAACTTAGCCCCAATCAATCACGCCTTCAAGTCATAACTTTCCCACTCATGTTTCCCTTGAGTCATCAACCTCGTCTCCTCTGTACACCCCACCAAGCCTACTAATATACCCCCACAACTCTCACTTAGTAATCCTCGAACTAACATACTCCCTTCACTAAAATCAATATCTAAGGTTCAAACTTAGTATCTATCAACCATTATGCACTACCTACCAAGTACCCCACATAAAATAAGGGTATATAGTCCACTCTACAAAAAGGTCACCCTAAATTCCTTATTCGCTCACCGCTAACCTATATATACTCGGAGGAAACCATCACTCCTTATACACAAAAGAACAAAAAAATCCCATGGAAAAACACTAAAGCGGACAAACCCTTCTCAAAGGATACTCCGGCTATTCTGTAATCTTCTTTAACTTAACTGAAGTCATTCTATAAAAAGGGATAGGGACAGAACGAGTGTTCAGGGAGAGATCAATCCAAAAATTGATTTCTACATCAGGTGGGATACCAGGAAGGTCATCAAGAAAAATCTTGAGAAATTCACTCACCTCTGGGACGGAATTTAAGAAAGGACCCTCTAAGTTAGAACCTTTATCCCAAACCAGATAATAGAGACACCCCTTGGAGATTAATCTTCGAGCTCTAAGATATAATATGAACCTCCCCTTAGGAACTAGAAAACTACTCTCCTACTCAATAATAGAATTCCTAGAGAATTTAAAAGAGACCTTACGGGTCTGAAAGTCTAAAGATGCATAGCACGAATACAACCAATCCATCCCCAATATGACATTGAAATCAACCATATCTAATTCAAACAGATCCATCATAGTTTTTTTACTATCGACAGATAACACACACCCTCTATAGACTCTTCTAGCAGTAATAGAGTCACCTACTGTGGTAGAAAAAGAAAAAGGGATCTGAGATACACTCGGGACCAAAATTAAAATACACAGCCACAAAAGGGGTCACATAAGAGAGAGTGGACCCCGGATCAATTAAACAGTACACATCAGGGGAAAAAAGTTTCAACATATCAGGAACGACATCAGGATATGCCTTAGACTACTAAGGGATAATGAGATCATCGGTACGATATCGACCAGTGTCGAGGCCCGAAGTAGCACTCTTTGGTGTAGGAGCTAGATAAGTGGCAATCGATATCCTATTTTCCATTGTGGCAATCTTTGTGGGACACTCCCACTGCATGTGACCCAACTGACCAAAAATAAAAACACCGATTCCTCCTTTTATAGCAATAATCATGGTGCAACAGACCACAAAATCGGCAGAAAGGATAGGGTGAGGCTGACCAAACTCTACCAGCTCAAAAATGATATTCACCAGAAGACTGAGATAGGGGACACTGACAACCACATGGTAACTCCTTGGATTCCCGTGCTCAAACCACTTTCCATCACCTGTACCACCATTTCTCCGACCCCTCCCCAATTTAAATATTGGGACTTCTTATTCTACCTATTTCTCGACCTTGCCTTATTCTTTCTCAAACTAATAGGACCAGGCTGGTGTGATAGGATGCCCTATCTGGGTCAACAAATGAATAAAATGTCAAAACTCGATATTGGTAATATCTCCTTAAGGTGACTGAGCATGAGTGTTACTTTTTGGAGTTGGGTCTGTGGAGACTGGTGGAACTTCACGGGGAAAATCAGAAGCAGCGACCCTTGACCGGGTTTGTACCCCATGCATTGAACGAGATTCGTCTATGTCATTCTCTAATGGGATGGATGAGTTTTAACGAGCTTCATATCATCGAAAAGGCATGATCTGAAGGGCGAACAAAAAAAGATTTAGGGGAGAGTTCAAGACCCTGGACTTTGTGGCCCAAAAATAGAACAACAAGAAAATAAAACATTCCTAGATGACTTGCAGCCTTTTTTTTATAAGTGTGGCGCGCTACATGCCCATAAAAGAGACTCTACTCGACACGACTTTGTGGAAACCTCATGACACTGAAACCTGGGTTCTGATACCAACTTGACACGACCCGAATCAGGGCCTTGTCATACTGGGAATCTTAAGTCCAATAAGGATCGGAGACCACCCCCCATACCCAAACTAATCAACTAAACATATACCCTGAATCGAATGAATTTTGAACATATAAAAAGCTAGAGTAATTCAAAATGTAATGACTTTGGGATAGTTCTATAACCGAGACCAACCCAACCAAGTTATATCAACTATTAGCAACCCAAATCCAACAATAACCAAAACCATATCCATTCCATACCCGAGTCCATAGTTGCCCATACAAAGTCTCTAAACAATGACCAGGTGAAAAGGGTAAAACCTTTAATATCCCATTACTATCTCTGATTGAGCTGTGGCAAAGAATATCTAGTCGGGACATGCCCCTGAACATAGCCAAAAATAAATGTCAAGAAAATAGTAAAAGAATAAGGTAAACCATAACATGAAATGGTCCTCCCGAAGAAAGGAAGATCACCACTTCAGTTTGACTCAAGCTGTCCTCGAATCACCAAGTCACTAAGCAAGAGGCCTGATAGTATGGCCGGTTCCTACGAAGATAGATTAGCGGGTGAACGCTATCATGTACTGAGGAGTAAGGATAAAATAATGTCATTATTCAAAACCAAAGTAAATAACCATATGCAATCACATGCATATATATATATATATCATGCTGGGAAAGGAAACTGGGTTAAGCATGTATTTGAAAGCATTACCTGGGTCGTGTAGCTTTACCATCATAATCCATCTATGGGCTATATGAGTTCAGTGTTACCCCCTGGATGGGCCCACTACGTGTAGCCGCACGAACTAAAGATATCATAGGGGTAGGAGATTCCCTTGTACCCTTCGCCCTCTATGATACATATGTATATGTATGTATTTGGGGGATTTCTTTGTACCTCACAAGTATGTGGTCATCAAGACCGATCCTTATGTCGGCAAACATGATTTTCTAGTGTCAACCTTTCGGACTCATACCTTCACGACTAAATATCATAACCCGCTATTATTGCCTAATTAAAACAGTTAATACATAACCAAACCACCAATTCTAGGAGTCAATTATTAAGGCATTATAAAGTGGTATCTTCAAACCGACTATTGCTTATAAGCAATGTCATTAGCCAACACTTACGGGGATTCCCATGTACCCCATAAAGTCTATTATAAAAATCACTTAGGGGATCCCGTGTACCTTACAAGGTTCTTATTATATGTTAACTTGGGGAATTTCTATGTACCCCGCAGACTCCATTATAAAAATCACTTGGGAGATTCCCATATACCCCACAAGGTCTTCGTTATAAGTTCACTTGGGGGATTCCCAAGTACCCTACAAGGTTTTCAAAACCATTCTGAACCAATTAACCATTTATGCCATGCATTGGTCTCAAATCACAAACCAAACCAAGTAGTAATGCATAAACCAAAAATAATCTTGCAAGTGTGTTGAGTTTATTACCAATTTCCATTCCAAAATAATCAATTTGGTTTCAATGGCCACCAAGGCCTTTTCCAACCATTTAAAACCAACCAAACTTATTTAGGTTCCATTACCATATTATGCAATGCAAGGTTTTCAATAAAAGTCAAACTATGTGACAAAACTAATCTCATAGTCATTTTAACAAACATATTGAGGGCATATAGTTTCCAAAACCAAAACCAAGAACCAGTTGACCATTCCCATGAAACCACATGTTCAATTCCACAATTTTAACATGAAAACCATAAGAAAAATATGGGAAAAAAATATTCATCCATTAACAACCAAAACTGCCAACATACAATTCAAAACCAAATAATACCTATAATTTGCTAAGGGTCAAAACCCAGGGTATTTCAGTCTCCCCCACTAGGATCATTTGTCCTCAAATGACGGGTAAAGGTAAGCACAAGCACAGTTTCAACACAATACTACCATCCAACTCTCCTTTAACGAAGTTAGAAAAAAAAGACATTAAGGAATCAATATTTTCTTTAATCGAGACAGACAACAGAGATGGTAAGAATACATACACACTTTAAGCATGATTATCCAAATCGGAGAGAAAATATAGATACTTGGACTTCATGTCCTCTTCCGCTTTCCAAGTGGCCTCTTCCTCCACAACCCATGCATCTAATCTAATATCCCCTAAATATGGCCACACCCTCCACCAAACTTCTAACATGAAGACAACACTCCCCCATTTTCAACCTACCAACTACCCTCACAAATACATAACTAGAGGGTTTGAGTATAACTGTATATCCATCCCATGTTAAAGACTAATTAGGAGTTAATGGTGCTAGCGAAAGACATGAGACCCTATACTTTACACCATTCCGATAATTCCACCCCGTCTATCACTATAATCAAGAAACCTCATGTCTTAATTAAAGAGCTTTGGCTACATAACACAATGGTTAGATACCTACCAATAACCACGCTCCAGCATATCTTTACTATACCCACTGTATGGATTTCATCACCAAAACTAACACTCTTAATCACTATCACAAAGGTTTTCACCACGCCTCTCCTCCACAAATATTTCATATGACAACATTCATCTTATTCCTTCATCTACACTCATAACCTTAGCTCCAGTAGTCACCCTAGAATTTCACAACAAAAGATATTTACTCTCTCATCCAAAATATCACGACGCTCCCAAGGTTACACCATTCTAATATAAGAAGGGTCTCTAAGGATCAGAGTATAAGCATTAAGAAGGAGTGGGGTCACTCCTCAATTACTACTTACCTGTCTTACTACCCAAGGTGAGACCAGGGAAATAACATACGATAGTATAGGCATGAGGTACTCCAAAGAAACCACCTAGGTTATAAATGAAGGATTACTTCGACATAAACACACCATAGTACTATTCCTTAGGACTGGGCACCGGAAGAAGCACAACTGCATACATCATAGGTAGTGTAACATAAAGCTGAGATTCATATTCAAGGAATAAAGCGAGGATTGCCACTTGAAACTACTATTTCTTGAAACCAGGCATGACGTAAGACATGAATATACAAATCATGAGTATCATAGCATAGAGCTTCAACACCTGGAAGCTCAAATTTTCAACGACCATTATTGCCTTTGATTTAGGGGCTGGAGTATGGACATACACGACACATAGAATGCGGACCTTAGGCATAAGCACTATTAAAATGCATGCAATACTAGAAGAGTGCCCTCTTAATCGAAATAGGAGGGAATTGCTATAATAGGATTAAATTTACCACGACTTTTCCTTGAAGTCCACCGCTAGCAGAAAATTTAAGGTTAGCCCTTCAATATCCATCTTACTACACGTACAAGCACAACACTCCTCTCTAATAGATATTACTACAGATATGTACTAGGGATACTTGGCTCTTGTATACCTAAAACCTTATCTATCCAGATTCTACCTGGGGTCCAGCATATACTCACAAACCCCATGACCTAACCTATTCAATAACTTAGCCCCAATCCATCAGTTCAACCTGGACCTCTGACCTTTATGTCATAACTTTCTCACTCTTGTATCCCTTGAGTCATCAACCTCATATCCTTCGCACACCCCACCAAGCCTACCAATCTACCCCCACAACTCTCACTTAGCAATCCTCGAACTAACATACTCCCATCACCAAAATCAACATCTAAGGTTCAAACTTAGTATCTATCAACTATCATGTACTTCCTACCAAGTACCTCGTACAAAATATGGGTATATAGTCCTCCCTACAAGGAGGTCACCCTAAATTCCTTATTCGCCTGCTGATAACCTACACATACCAGAATAAAACCATCCTTCCTTATGCATAAAAGAATGAAAGCACCCACGGGCAAACACTACGGCAGACAACCCCTTCTCAAAGGATACTTCTACTATTCTATAAGCTCCTTTAACTTAATTGGAGTTATTCTATAAAGAGGGATAGGGACAAAACGATTGTTCAGAGAGACATCAATCCCAAAATTGATTTCTCCATCATGTAGGATACCAGGAAGGCCATTTAAAAAGACCTCAGGAAATTCACTCACTACTGAGATGGAATATAAGGAAGGATCCTCCAAGTTAGAACCTTTAACCCAGACCAGATAATAGAGACACCCTTTGGAGATCAATCTCTAAGCTCTAAGATATAATACGAACCTCTCCTTAGGAACTAAAGAACTACTCTCTCACTCAATAGCTTGCTTGTTAGGGAATTTAAAGACGGCATTACAGGTCTAACATTCTAGAGACGCATAATAAGAGTGCAACCAATCTATCCCTAATATGACATTCAAATCAACCATATCTAATTCAAATAGATCCACCACGGTTTCTTTACTACCGAAAGATACCACATACCCCCTATAGATTCTTCTACCAGTTACAAAGTTACCTACTGCGCTAGAAATGGAAAAGGAGGTTCGAAATACACTCGAGACAAAACCAAAATGCACAGTTACAAAGGGGGTCACATAAGAGAGAGTGGACTCCAGATCAAGTAAACAGTACATATCACGGGAAAAGAGTTTCAACATAACAGTAACGATAATAGGAGATACCTCAGACTTCTATGGGATAGTGAGATCAATAGGATGATCCCGGTCAGTTCCGAGGCCCGAAGTAGCACCCCTTAGTGTAGAAGCTAGAAAATGGTAATTGATATCCGATTTGTCCCAGCAGCAATCCTTGTGGGACACTCCCACTGAATATAACCCAACTGACAATAACTAAAACACCGATCGCTCTCTTTATAGCAATAACCGCGGTGCAACAGACCATAAAATCATCAGGAAGGATAGGGTGGGGCTGACCAACCTCTACCAGCCCAAAAATGATATTCACCAGAAGATTGAGAATAGGTAACACTGACAACCATATGGGAACTCCCCAAATTCCCATGCTCAAACTACTGTCCACCACCTCTACCACTATTTCTCTGACCTCTTCCCCAATCTAAATATTGGGACTTCTTGCTCTGTCTATTTCTCGACCTTTTCTTATTATTTTTCACACCAATAGAATCATACTAGTAAGACAGGGATGCCCTATCTAGGTCAACAAATAAATAGAACATCAAAACTCGATATTGGTAATATCTTCTCTAGGTGACTAAGCATGAGTGTTACCTATCGAAGTTAGGTCAGTGGAGACTGGTGGAACTTTATGGGAAAAATTAGAAGCAGCGACCCTTGACTGTGTCTGTTTCCTATGAGTTGAACGAGATCTATCCTCATCATTCTTAGGTGGGACGGATGAGTTTCCACGAGCTTCATATTGTCGAAAAGGCATGATCTTAAAGGCGAACAAAAGAATATTTAGGGGAGAGTTCAAGACCCTAGACTTTGTAGATCGAAAATAGAATAACAAGAAAGTGAAACATTCCTAGATGTCTCGTAGCCTCTTCCTTATAAGTGTGGCGCGCTATACACCCATAAAAGAGACTCTACATGATATGACTTTGTCGAAACCCCATGACACCGAAACCTAGTCTCTGATACCAACTTGACACGACCCAAACCAGGGCCTTGTCATAATGGACATCTCAAGTCTAGCAAGGACCGAAGACTACCCCTGATACCCAAACCAACCATCCAAACATATAACCAGAATCAGATTAATTTTGAACATATAACAAGATAGAGTAATTCAAAATGTAATGACTTTGGGATAGGTCTATTACCGAAACCAACCTAACCAAGTAAATTCAACCAATAACAACCCAAACCCAACAATAACAAAAACCATATCCATGTCATACCCAAATCCACAGTTGTTCATACAAAGCCTCTAAGCAATGACAAAGAATATCTAATCGGGATATGTCCCCGACCATAGCCAAAAATAAATGTCAAAAGAATAGTAAAAGCATAAGATAAACCATAACATGAAATATGCCTTTCAAAGAATGGAAACTCACCACTTCAGTATGACTCAAATTGTCCCTGAATCACCAAGTCACTAAGAAGAAGGTGTGATAGTATGGCTGATTGTTGCATAGCATGGGGATACAACACCCGAAGATGGGTTAGCGGGTGAATACTAGCATGTACTTAAGAGTAAGGATAAAATAATGTCATTATTCAAAATCAAAGTAAATAACCATATGCCATCACATGCATACATATATATATCATGTTAGGAAAGGGAATCGAGTTTAGCATGTATTTAAAACCATTACCTGGGTCGTATAGCTTTATAGTCATAATCCATCTACGGGCTATATGGGTCTAATGTTACCCGCTGGATGGGCCTCAGTGTGTGTATCCATACAAACTAAAGATATCATAGGGGTAGGTGATTCCCTTGTACCCTTCGCCCTCTATGATACATATGTATGTATATGTACTTGGGGAATTTTCTTGTACCCCACAAGTACGTGGCCATCAAGACTAATCCTCATGTCGGCAAACATGAGTTTCCAGTGTCAACCTTTCAGACTCATACCTTCACGGCTAGCTATCATAATTCGCTATTATTGCCAACTAAAACATTTAACACATAACCAAACCACCAATTTCAGGAGTCAATTATTAAGGAATTATAAAGTGATATTGTCATACCGACTATAGCTTGTAAGCAATGTCATTAGACAACACTTAATGGGATTCCCATGTACCCCACAGACTCTATTATAAAATCACTTGGGGGATTCCCGTGTACCCCACAAGGTTTTCATTATAAGTTCACTTAGGGAATTACTATGTACCCCAAAAGGTTTTTAAAATCATCCTTAACCAATTAACCATTTATTCCATGCATTAGTCTCAAGAATCAAACCAAACCAAGTAGTAATGTATAACCAAAAACAATCATGCAAATGGGTTGAGTTTATTACCAATTTCCATTCCAAAATAATCAATTTGGTTTCTATGGCCATTAAGGCCTTTTTCAATCATTTAAAACCAACCAAACTAATTTAGATTCCATTATCATATTATGCAATGCAAGGTTTTCAATAAAAGTTAAACTATATGACAAAACTATTCTCATATGTATTTTAACAAACATGTTGAGGGCATATCGTTTCCAAAATCAAAATCAAGAACCAATTGACCATTTTCATGAAATCACATATTTAATTCTATAATTTTAACATGAAAACCATAAGAAAAATATGGAAAAACAATATTCATCTATTAATAACCAAAAACCCCAACAGACAATTCAAAAGTAAATAATACCCATAATTAAATCATGAAAACTATTCATTTAAATATGAATTTAGCTTAACTAACAATGAGGGAGGAGTAACATGCCTTATTTACGAAGATTCATGGAGATAATTTAGTCTTCTAGATGAACACTTGAAGAAAACCCTAGCCCAATCTTCTTGAGAGAGTTTAGAGAGAGTTTTAAGAGTGCTTTGATCTTTCCAAGTGAAGGATGAAGGACCAATTAATGTTATAGGAGGTGGGTCTTAAGGATTTTGGCGTTGGGAAATATCTAAAATGTCCTCAGCTTAAAAGCTGAAAAATAAGCACTAGATGGTACGACTATACCACCCAAACCGTACTCACAACATACGAGTGGTACCCACCACTCGTACCCTATGCAGTAGCTTGGACTTCAATACTGTCCAACATATGACCACAAGGGCCAACTCGTATCCATAACATACGATTGGTACCCTTAAACCGTACTCTAGGCAGAATCATCTAGGCTAGACATAGGACATCATATGATTTGGCAGTATACTTCTCGTACCCTAATATACGACTAGTATGATGTCCATTCGTACTTTGGATAGAAACCAACCAAACAACACTACTTATCATTCGAGTTGAGGACCCTAAATTGTACCCACATCATACGACAAGTACCCTCAAGTTGTATGATTTCCAAAAACTCAAACTCAAGAAATTTTTTAAGGATCAAAACCAGAGTGTTTCACAACCACTCTATATAATAATTGTCCTGACTTTCCGTTACCGTGCATGTACACTGAAATAATTAACTCCTCCTTCACTAAATATTTAAGAAAAAAAATATTATATCAAATAAGTTCAATATAAAGTTAAAAGTGAAAAACTAAAGCTTACGTAGCAAGAAGATCGAATACGAAAACTACAAGTGTTTGATTCTAGAGAGACTATAGATGGAAAAAATTTTAAAATTGTTTTGTTTGTGTAAATATTCAAGAACGAATTGATGATCTACGACATAAAACTTGCCTCATTCCATTAGTTCTTCAACCTGGATTGCACAATTACATAACTTTTGTTATTTAATCGTATAAGTAAAAAAGAAATCAAGTAAACTTACCATCATCAAAATACATAATATAATTCTTTTAGAAAATTCATCCTATAAATATATATGAGATCAAATCTAGTATGATTCACACACAAACACACGTCGGAGCACATATCTCTCTCCACATAAACTTTAATATATATAAAATTTAGTGTTGGGTTTTAATTTGGCTCCACAATATTTTGGTATAAAAAATAATTATTCCAACAGCAGTGGTAGCCCAATGGTAAGGGATTGGTCTACCCTACCCACAGGTCGAGGATTTGACTCTGGATATGGACAAACACTCTATTGGGAGCTCTTCCCCCAACTGGGGCCCGACGCAGGGCGAATTCGGATATATTCGGACTCCTAAAAAAGCGGGTACCGGACACCGAGTGATTTAAACAAAAAAACAAAATATACATAGACAAGGAATTCTAGATGAAATACATAAACGCAATTAGTTTTGGGTGGCTATTAATTGTCCTTAATTGTGATGACTACTAAAATTAGGAATTTCTATATATATAGTTTTATTAAAATAAGGAAAGGTTTTTCTAAAAAAGTATTTAATTCATCTTTAAATCTTTATTATTTGAGAAAAATAGTGAAAAAACGATTTTATCTATTGTGGAGTATTTTAATGAAAGACAAAAAGTTCAAATAACATTTATAAAATCCTTCACACTTTTAAAATATTATAGATTATAGATATAAATATAGATTATAGATTATAGATATAGATATAAATATTTAGTCAAATATTATAATATAAATAAAATAATTTATTAAAAAATAATAGTAATAAAAAAGGAAATAATTTTACTTGGGAAGAAAGTAAGCCACTTTAACATAATAATAATACAGGAAATAATTTTACTTGGGAAGAAAGAAACCCCTTTTCAACAAAAATAATAACAATAATAAAGGAAATAATTTTGCTTGCGGAGAAAGTAACCCTCTATGAAAGTCGGCGTGTTTATAACGCCCGCGCGTTTTGCTACTGTTTGAAACTTATAAATACCGAGGCATCATCCCTTTCCAGTTCAAAAATATCGAATTCCATTCATCAAGCTTTCTTGATTAGCCATCCGAAGGTTAGTCTTTCATCAACTCCAAATATTCACAGGATTTGTAGTACAAAAACGTACATGGTCGATATTAACGTCGTGGAGATCCCAGCATCATTCGATCCATTTGCTGAAGCCGAGGAATTCAGCACCCACGGAACCAAGGAGTATGTACATATCCGCATACAGCAAAGGAATGGAAAGAAAAGCTTGACAACTGTTCAGGGGCTGAAGTTGGAGGGTCTAAGGAAAGAGTACTCGAGTTACGAAAAGATCTCAAGAAAGAACTGTGCTGCAACAGCAATGTCGTGCAGGACAAGGAGCTTGGCAAGGTGATACAACTCCAGGGCGATCAGCGCAAGAATGTCTCTCAGTTTCTTTCGAATGCTGGGATTGTGAAAAAGGATCAGATCAAGATTCATGGTTTTTAATTAGTTGCTGCATTAATATAAGTATTGTGTGTGAATTGAGTGACGGTTGACCTGTTTCCTTTTTCTTTAGTGTCATGAATTTCATCTGTTCTTTGTTTTTCAATAATAAACACGGGTTAATTAATTTTGTAGCTCTTCATAAAATTTGTATTTAATTTTGTCTAGACCTGACTAGGTCGACCCACTTGCTTTGATGAAAAATTTCCAGTTAAATCCATGAAACTGAACCCATAACCAGCCCATGGCTTTACTAACACCTGACCACACCAACCCCATAAATGAAAAGGGGTCTGAGCGGTGTTACAATATTTTGACGCGTATACGGCACAACCGAGGACTAGCCCGGACCCAAAAGCTGGCTTTTGGGTCAACCGGCCTGGTAAAGACTATTTTAATGTTAATGAAGTGTGATTTTTCTTTTTATTTCTTATTCAAAATATATATTGTTCTTGTATTTGTTTCAAATCATAAAGGTCCTACATGTGATAAAAAATATGAAACTATCATCATTTGTGTTGATTAAAAGATTCAAAAAACTTATCCTACTATATTTTACCAAGCATAGCACAAAGTTTAGTATATCATCATCATATGAAACTTTCACCCTTCAATATTTTACCAAGCATAGCACAAAGTTTAATATATCAGATTTTTTAAAATTAAATTTGATTCAGTTCATTAGGATCCGGGTTTAGAGCTCACGCTTGGGCCCAATCCACTGGTTTGGTTAAAAGCTCAGACCGGTGGTTTGGTTAAAAGCTCAGACGTGAAACCGGACCTTATAATAAAGTGAATTGTACTGGTTTGATTCAGAACCCACACGCCAATATAAGAAAGTAAACTGTACTGGCCTGATTCAGAGCCCACACACCAAGAAAATAAACTTTGTTTTTTGTAAGACATTTTTATTATTCACTAGTTACTAATAGCCAGTGCAAGGCACAAGCCTAACAATTTTTTTTAAAATTTATTTTAATTATTATGATTTATAATATTTTGTATAATACTTTTTACGTATTTTTTAAATAATATATATCGGTCTCGTTGTCCAAACTTTTGTGGCATTGATAGTCAATTATATTTTAAATAATTTAAGTTTTAAATTATTGTAATGTATAATATTTTTTTCTTCTATTCCAATTTAACTGTCATAATGATTAGATGAACATAATAATTATAATAAAGTGAATTATACTGGTCCGATTCAGAACCCACACGCCAAGAAAATAAACTTTTTTTTTGTAAGAGATTTTTATTATACACTAGTTACTAATAGCCCGTGCAAGACACAAGCCTAACAATTTTTTTAAAAAATTTGTTTTAATTATTATGATTTATAATATTTTGTGCAATACTTTTTATGTAATTTTTAAATAATATATATTGCTCTCATTGTCCAAAATTTTGTGGCATTGATAGTCAATTATATTTTAAATAATTTAAATTTTAAATTATTGTAATGTATAATATTTTTTTTTTCTATTCCAATTTAACTGTCATAATGCTTAGATGGACATAATAATTAATTATGAGTGATATGGTAACGTTACGATTGAAGTAGAGAAGCTCACAACAACTAATTAGAAGTGATATACCAAAATTACTATAAAAAATACTTGTGAAGTTTTTTGGATTAACTTATCATTTTATATCTATTTTACCCTTTTTATCAAATATTATTAATTGATACAATGCTTAAATGGTCATAATAATTAATTAGGAGTGACATAGTAAAAACACAATTGAAACAACAAAACAGACATGTCTAATTAGAAGTGATACAACAAAATTACTATACAAAAATACTTGCGAAAAAAATTAAATGGGTATCATATAAAATGTCAAGTAAATTTAACATTAAATATTATTAAATTTTTAATACTTGGATGACTTTATAATAATTTTTTAATATTTAAATGACTTATAATAATTAACTGTTGGTGATACAGTCAAATTATGGGTGAAACAGCTGAAGCAGACATGTCATAAATATCTGTTTTATTTTTTATTAAATATTATTAATTTTCTAATACATAAATAACTTATGATAATTAATTAGAGATGACATAATAAAATTACGGAGGAAGTAACTTATGAAGCAGGCAGGAGAAACAGACATGTTGACGGAGACCTACCTGTTTCCCCTCCCCATTCACTCTTATAACATATGAATTAACATTGAATATTATTAAATTTTTAATACTTTGATGATACAAGACAAACAAGAGGAACACGAAACAGCCACAAACAGTCCAATACACCCTTCAAAACAGTCCACAAATCACAATAAATCGTGGACCAAATGAAGACCTCACTCGGATTCGAGAAATACAATAAGAATACAAGAAACAAAGGTGTATTTGACACCCAAAACAACCACAAATCGTGAAGAACAAGATGATAACAAGAACACAAATTTTCAGATTCAACAAGACATAAAAACAGTCCACTATAAACAATAACAAGATTATAAGAATAAAAGGATAGATAGTGAGATATAGATTTGTTACAAGACTTAGGAACAAAGTTTGATTCAAACACTAAACTCCTAATTAATGTAACAACAACACCACACTCTTACGGTGACTGCCAAGGGAATCACTCAACTCAAGATCCACCGTTTCCTAGCAAAGAACAATATTGGCTTTTTCAAGCCCTATACTAAGGATGACTTTTCCAAGCCTTAACTAAGAACTATACTAAGGTATTGCACTCTCCAAAGAGAGAATAAGTCTTTCAAATGTTCATTATTCATTAACTAAAGAGAAATAACCTAAAATAGACTATATATAGTATATTACAAAAGAAAGATAAAATGACTCCAATGCCCTTAATGAGGTGGGTGGCAATGGAGTGTCATTTAGACAAGACTAAAAGACCAAAATGATCTTGAGGCTAAGCGACCAAAATGACCTTAATAAAAGGGGACAAAATTGTGAACCATCAAATATGGTCCAAACCCGTGAGTCCTCTTGTCTTCAAGGCTCCAAGCAATCTTCCACACACAGGTTTGTTTGATGGCATGCTCAAAATAACTCCTACAAGTATGATCCTTGCCCTCCATGGGACCAAAGCCTGATTTTTCACGTAGTAACTTTGAATGATGCCATCGAAAGCTAAGGCGGCCATTTCACTTGCATCAGTGTTGAAGCCTATATGTTAAACGAAAGTACATCATCTTGTGTAATTGGTGTTGATCAACTTTTTTGTGAAAATTATCCCCCACTTGAATATGTGTGTGATGTTCTTAATAGAACTCAAGTGAGTGAAGTATTTGAAAATGTTGGTCAACAAAATGGGAGTGAACCCGAGATCTCTTCCTGGGGTAATCTTGTGTTTGGAACATCCTTGAAACTTGATATTGATTATTTAGAGCGTGAGGAACTTGCTTGTTCCAAATCTGTCCATGGGGTAGATCACACTCTCTTTAGGTGTAATGTCTTTTTTGAAGATGATTTAAACACTTCTAATAAAGCTAATGGTGAAAATGATAGTATAGCTTGCCTTGGAAGCTATAGCCTATATTATAACCCACTTTAGTGTGACAACATTCCTCCTAAAGATAGAAATCTCTTCTTGGAAGATGAGAGTACTCTTAGGGGTAAAGAATGTGTAGTTGTGGAAGCTACTTCTTCTTTTAATTTGTGTGACTTTATTGTTGAGAGTACTCATGGTTATTATTGGGAAACTAGTAGGGAGTACACACATGAGGGCACCTTGGTAGAAATTGATTTGAGTGATACCTTTCTCTACTCTCTATTTGCTTTGGATGATATGTATGCTATTATAGAGAGTATGTTGTGTAGTTTGGGTGTAGACCACGGGAAAGGGAAGTATTGTCTAGACCCATGTCTATGGCCACTTTTCCTATTTGACCCTGGTGCCAAATGTAGAAATAGTGATGTTGGTGCACCCAACTTGTTGCTTGGTCTACATGACAAGCAAAGTATCACTCTTGGTGTATTCCATAACCAAATCCTTTGTACATCTTTCATTGAGTTTTTACTACTCACTTCAAAGGATTCTTGGTTATACTTCAAGTATGTACCCCCTTGGCGGGATGATGTTTATTGTTGTTATAACCCTAACCCTCATGCCATGAGGATGTTGTTCTTGTTTGTCCTTTCTCTTATTTTGCAAGGTACGAATTCGAGGTCGAATTCTTTTCAAGAAGGGGAGGTGATACAAGTGAAATGACCGCCTTAACTTTCGATGGCATCATTCAAAGTCGCTACGTGAAGAATCAAGCTTTGGTCCCATGGAGGGCACATGATCATACTTGTAGGGGTTATTTTGAGCATGCCATCAAACAAATCCGTGTGTGGAAGATTGCTTGGATCCATGAAAACTAGAGGACTCACGGGTTTGGACCGCATTTGATGGTTTACGGTTTTGGCCCCTTTTATTAAGGCAATTTTGGTCACTTATCCTCAAGGTCATTTTGGTCTTTTAGCCTCATCTAAATAACACTCCATTGCCACCTACCTCATTAAGGGCATTGGAATCATTTTATCTTTCTTTTGTAATATACTATATATAGTCTATTTTAGGTCATTTCTCTTTAGTTAATGAATGATGAACATTTGAAAGACTTATTCTCTCATTGGAGAGTGCAACATCTTAGTATAGTTCTTAGTTAGGGCTTGGAAAAGTCATCCTTAGTATAGGGCTTGGAAAAGCTAATATTGTTCTTTGCTTGGAAACGACGGATCTTGAGGTAAGTGATTTCCTTGGCGGTCACCGTAAGAGTGTGGTGTTGTTGTTACATTAATTAGGGGTTTAGTGTTTGAATCACACTTTGTTCCTAAGTCTTGTAACAAATCTATATCTCACTATCTATCTTTTTATTTTTGTAATCTTGTTATTGTTTGTAGTGGATTATTTTTGTGTCTTGTTGAATCCGAAAATTTGTGTTCTTATTGTCATCTTGTTCTTCACGATTTGTGGTTGTTTTGGGTGTCAAATACACCTTTATTTCTTGTATTCTTGTTGTATTTGTCGAATCCGAGTGAGGTCTCCATTTGGTCCACGATTTGTTGTGATTTGTGGACTGTTTAGGAGGGTGTATTGGACTGTTTGTGGCTATTTCATGTTCCTCTTATTTTTATTGTATCAAACACTAGGAGGACATAAATTTATCTTACAAGAAGAGTCAATTTCATCATCAATAGGATCAACTAGTGTATCCAAACTCACAATATGTACATCATCAACAAAAGGTAAGGAATCATTAGACTCATAAATAAGAAAGCTACTACTCATACTCAATGGCTTACTAGCCACACAATTGTCATTCACATGCACTAAAGTGTAAGAGTTAGCTTTCTTACCTTTAAGATCTTGAGTAGACTCTTTCTTGCCGTGAGGTGAAGGTTTTCCACAATCTTGGACAACAACTTTCTTTTGGCATTGTTCGCCTTCACTTGCCATGTTGGTACCTACACAAATGTCCTTAGAAATGGAAGGACAACCAATGTTATCACGGTTTGGTGGCAATCCCCTCACTTCGCTCCACATATCCTCTTATTTTTCCACTCTCGAATTACCACTTTGCACTCCCTTACTCTGTTCAATCTTTTGTCTCTCATAATGATTCAGATTGGAATAGGTAGGCACTTCTCTTTGTGGCTTGGACAGCAAGTAAGTCATGAGGTGATTCCCTTATTGGTCTCTTACAACACTAGGCCAATTTTGCACATTAGGAACTTGATGTCGTGCAAACCAATCGTCACCTAAATATACATGACCATAGGGCAAGAGAAGAACATCGCACCACACCTCCTCATGGTATTCATATTGGGAGAAGACAACTTTTACCCTCTCGGTAACCTTGAACTCATCCAATGAGTATGGAACAAGTAAAGGCTCTCGAAACAACCCCAAGTAGTTGACCATGGACGGAAGGATGTATTTTTTATAGTACCTATCATTCAACACAATAAGGCAGTCCGGTATCCCACAAATGGTCACCTTTTTGGAGTGTGTACTTCTTCTCGGATCAACATTATAATGCACACAAGTACCTCTTGGTTTTGGAGATGCACACCCTCTTCTTCTCGTTAGACAATCTCCACTTGAACTAGTATAACCATTCACACTATATTGACCTTGATAAGAAGAACTACAAGGTGAAGAATATGAATCTTCACACTCCTCACGTGCACTCTTATCGTAGCTCTCATAAGCTTTGCGAATGAAAGAGTTACACCTAACACCAAATCTAGGTTCGGAGTGAGAAGTTTAGGACTCCTCACATGCCCCAACGTCATCATAAGAACATTCACGAGGTCCTACATCATCTCCAATCTCACTACAAGCACTGGGCACTTCATTCACCTCATTTTCTCCCTCAAAATCGCAACTCCCAAATATGCCCAAGTTTTTTTCATGGCTATTTTCATAGCCTCCACAATCTCCCTCAACTTTGTAGCCATAAAACCCCTCACTACAATCATAGTCTCCCATGTTATAGTCATAATAATCCCCGAATATCGAAGACATGTTACTCTTGTATCACCTTTGTACCTACACAATGAACAAATAAGATTAGTAGTAAAAGCTTCTCACTAACACTCGTATATATTCACCTTTGTGATTCTCACAATTGGAGCAGCGAATATTGAAAGTTGCTTATACTCCGGTAGTCAATAGGATATCAATTCTACTTGGCATCTGGAATAGATTCTTGTTTGATCGACTCAAGATACAAAAATAAAATTTACTTACGAACTTGAAACAAAGAAGTTACTACGAGTTAAAAATAAGAAAAATCACACAAATAACGAAGACACGAAAGGAATGGATTCAATAATTAATCTACAACTAAGTAAGTGATTACTACTTGTTAATTAATTCTAGAATCAAGACAGGAAACTAAGGAAACAATAAAGTGAAACTAATAATCTAAAATTTGAGCCAAAATTCGATGCTTGAACAGTAGTAACTTGATGATGTGGCAGTCACGTATTGGTTGTGGTTTCTACAATTTTTATTTTTCAAACCTCAAGTCTTGACCAATTTTAATTTGGATTGGTGGAATTTGTTTTAAGAAGGGAAGAATAAGTCTTGGCCTTTTTTTCAAGTTTCAAATTTCAAAACTTGACTTTTGAAGTAATTTTCCTTAAAACATGGACCCTTGTTTCACGGAAAAGTGGTTGAGAAGTGATGTAAAGTCTTTTAGTGGTTGGGGTCTTTCAAGACTAACAATTACTTACACCTCTTTCCTTCACCTTTTAGGATCTATCATTCACTTTATGTTCTAACAATATATGAAGGAAGGTGAAGAACTTAAAGAAAAACAACAACCACACCAAGAACAATAACAACAATCTTCAAGAACAACAACAATTCCAACGGCCAAGTCCAATCCACTACAACAAACAGCCAAGTCTCTTTAGTGTTGTGTCTTCGGTTTTAACAAGAAATGAAAGTTGTGAAAAACTTCAAGAACAAAAACAACATTCACCAAGAACAACACAACAACAACACTCCTTTCAACAACAATAACAACAACAACCAAACACACGGTTAGTCAAGTTTCTTAACAACAATGTCTACCACAACAATGTTCAACAACAATGGGCCAAGCTTATGTTCACAACAACAACATCAAAATACAAGCTCAAATCAAGATATAGACTCAATGTGTTAGTGAGGAACAAAACTAACACTTAGAGACAATAAAGACAAGTACAAATCTCGGCCAAGACACAACAAAAACATAATTTTTAGCCAAGAACACAAAATAGGCAGATTGTTCTTTTTCTGAAATTTTCAGATTTTTTTTTCAAGTGAGCTAGCCCAAGATTTGATCTTGTAGGAACAAGATCAAGCCATGCTCTGATATCAAATGATACAAGACAAACAAGAGGAACACGAAACAGCCACAAACAATCCAATACACCATCCAAAACAGTCCACAAATCACAACAAATTGTAGATCAAATGGAGACCTCACTCGAATTCGACAAATACAACAAGAATACAAGAAACAAAGGTGTATTTGACACCCAAAACAGCCACAAATCGTGAAGAACAAGATGACAACAAGAACACAAACTTTTGGATTCAACAAGACACAAAAATAGTTCACTACAAACAATAACAAGATTACAAGAATAAAAGGATAGATAGTGAGATATAGATTTGTTACAAGACTTAGGAACAAAGTATGATTCAAACACTAAAATCTTAATTAATGTAACAACAACATCACACTCATATGGTGACCGCCAAGGGAATCACTTACCTCAAGATCCACCGTTTCCAAGCAAAGAGCAATATTGGCTTTTCCAAGTCCTATACTAAGGATGACTTTTCCAAGCCCTAACTAAGAACTATACTAAGGTATTGCACTCTCCAAAGAGAGAATAAGTCTTTCAAATGTTCATTATTCATTAACTAAAGAGAAATGACCTAAAATAGACTATATATAATATATTACAAAAGAAAGATAAAATGACTCCAATGCCCTTAATGAGGTGGGTGGCAATGGAGTGTCATTTAGACAAGGCTAAAAGACCAAAATGACCTTGAGGCTAAGTGACCAAAATTGCCTTAATAAAAGGGGCCAAAACTGTAAACCATCAAATGTGGTCCAAACCCGTGAGTCCTCCAGTCTTCAAGGCTCCAAGCAATCTTCCACACACGGGTTTGTTTGATGGCATGCTCAAAATAACCCCTACAAGTATGATCTCATGCCCTCCATGGGACCAAAGCTTGATTCTTCACATAGTGACTTTGAATGATGCCATCGAAAGTTAAGGCATCTCTTGTATCATTTGATGACTTTATAATAAATTTTTAATATTTAGATGACTTATAATAATTAACTATGGGAGATACAATCAAATTATGGGTGAAGCAGCTGAAACACACGTGTCATAAATATCTATTTTACTTTTTTATTAAATATTATTAATTTTCTGATACATAAATAACTTATAATAATTAATTAGAGATAACATAATAAAATTACGGAGGAAGTAACTTATGAAGCAGGCAGGAGAAACAAACATGTTGACGGAGACCTGCCTGCTTCTCCTCCCCATTTTCTCTTATAAGATATTACTAGATGTAGAAATCCGCACTAGCGTGGACCCAATAATAAAGACCTAGCTATAATTTGTAAACGATAGTTTTGTATGTCGCAATCAGAATTACATGAGAGTTTTTAAGAAAAAAGAGTCTCAATTCAGCTGAATTTGTAGGAATTTTGAAAAAAATCCACTTTCGCAACTCAACTCCATTTTCAGAAATATACAAAACGCACCAAAGTAACAACACAATTTCCATTAGTTCTAGCTCTTCTAAACTACAATCAGTAAATTACAAAATACACTCAATGCTAAAACATCAATATTGTCTCTCAGCTCCCAATTCTCAGAAATATGGCGACAAAGTTCGAGCCTTTGAGCTTTTCAATAGTTTCAGAATTTTCCTTCTTCCCCTGATTTCCCACCTTGGGGCTGTTCCCCTAAGAAAGCTTCATACTGTGCAGGTGGTACTGAAAAATCATCAGCTCTTACAACCACTTGCTGTTGTAGTAAAAAAGATCCACAACTTAAATAAGCTAATCATCATACAATAAACTACTATATAGGAACAACCATAAGCAGTATAAAAGGGCTAGCTAGTAATAATCATCAATAAGTAGTAGAAATACGAAGAAGAGGCTTGATCGGCAAGCTAGCATGCCAACCTTCAACTGCTTCCAAGGTAGCATTATCATATGATAGGATTCTCCACCCAAAAGGACAAAACATCATACTTGATATAAATGTAAGAGAAATTTAAAAGTTCTTTCAAAGCTTGCATTTTATTTTTGATGAAGTATATAAGAAGAGTTCCATTAAAGTCACTAAGACGATGCAGCAAAATTACCAAAGGGAATGACAAGGAGTTTGCTCAATTACAAAATTTTGCCTAGTCTACATCTACTACTAAGGAACAAACCCCATGAAAAACTTGTTTACAACTAAACTTGTGTTTTATCAATCGTTATGGTCCCTATAATTGCTCTTTAAGTTCATATAGAACAAAAATAAAATGAATTAAAGATTTTATAATTTAGTGGCAACTGAGAGCAAGAGGTTTTCATCAAATCCCACACAAGAGTTATTACTATCCTCTCTCATTTGCAGTTCATTTATCTTACTTTTCAGTTAGTCCGTTTAAAGAAATGGCTTGCACTTTGATTTGTTTCAGTTAGTGGCGTAAATAATCTAAGAATTTTATGAAAGAACAGTGTACATAAAACTTTATTTGCAATAGCATGAGATGGGCTATTTTAATATTGCTTATAGATAACAAGCCTAACATGTAAACGAAGAACATAAATGAACTACGAAATATAATATGACCGATATGAGTTCATCGTAATCTGATAGCTTACCCATCATATCAGGTTGAAATGAATTTGCGCAAACATGCTGTATTTAGCTCCCTTGGACTTGTTTGTTCCCGATCTGCTGAAAGGGACAACGCCCTATTCCCGATACTTTTCCACCTTGACACTTCTGGGACTGTCAATTGCAGCTTTTGTAGGTGTGTTAACCGAGTTTTGAAACTTTTTTCTGCTTAAGTACATCAATATCCTGTCCTGAGGTTCCTTATCATCACTGATTGTGACTTTTGTGGCACGCTTCATCCTGGTGGAGACGAACTTGAATCACGATAACATATATAAGCAAAAACAGTGCAAGAATGAAATGGTTGTCGGTCTTTGCTGTAAATCTGGTGGACGTTGGTGTATTTGCTGCTATTGGGTGGCCTTTGGTGGTTACCTTGTAAGAGTTTCAGAAGGTTAAGGGTGGGCAAAGCAGTAAATCAAAATGATATTCCTCTGCTTCTTAAGTTGTAATTTATATTTTATGGCCTGTAACTCAGATAGCAGATCGATAGGAGTCTGATTAACATTGCTCGAATCTTGATTGTTGCTGAAGAAACATTCTTCTGAAGATTCAGTTATTGGCAGTTTCACACAAAGGCTGTTGAAGTTGTGGAAATTTTGTAAAGAATGTTGTAGCTATTCTGATCTAGACATGAATGCACCCTTTAGCTCTCTGTTAAGAGACAAAAAACGTTCTGGCTTTTGGGAAGCTACCAATGTTTCCATAGTCAGTGAGAATTTGGGAGAAAGGCTTGTGAGTGACACGATCAATCCCCATTGCAGCTAGCTTCTTTTTCAGCTTAGTGTTCCATAAGTTTTTCACATCATTATCTGTTCTCCCAGTAAGTTGTTATGCTATTATAGACCACCTGACAATGTTTGCAAGTGTGTTAAACTATAGGCTAAAGGCAATATTTGTCAATGCACCTTCAAAAATTTGTTCCTTTATAGAATCAGTTTCAGTATTTACAACATATTTTTCAACGCTTGATGTTTATCAGCTACTTTATATTTAATCAAATATGATATTGAATATTTAGTGCATATACTTAACGAGAACATGTGGATATTTTCTCGTTATTTTCTAACGAGAAAAAAACATTTATAAATAGCATAATCTGGATATTGAATAAAATGTGTCTATTTAGTGCATATACTTATTTGCAATATATAAAATTTAATCTAAGTGACAATGTTATGCCTTTCACATACGTGTCACAATTAGGGGAATAAAGGGGTTATTTATTATTTTAATTACAGTCCCTCAAGAACTGCAATTCTCTATGTTGACTTCGTCTTAAATAAGTTTTTTTGAGTTCTGGGTGTCTTCCCAAGACGACCTTCATCTACCTTTGTGGTTCTTCCTCTCAAAAACAGAAAAAGAAAGCCATTCAAGACCTTCTAACTCTCTTACAAATGGTTGTTACGGTCTAATAGAAGTCGAAACACAACCCCGTGAAATTATTTTCCCTATAATATTGAAGGTATGTCATTTCCCGTGTCTTAAATCTATTTTATCTTTTATTTTGAGAAATCAAATTCTCAATTTTTCTCCAAATTTGTTCGACTCTGGTCAAAGTATTCGGACGGGGTTGACCGAATCCGACACGCAACTTGCATCCGCACCAGTGTCGTTATGAAATGGCTTTGACAGCAAAAATGAGGAGTCCATGCAACATGTGTGTGTACACGTACATATACATACACACACATATGTACATATACACGTGTATCTAAAGAAGGCATATGACAGAGTTCCTAGGGAGATTCTGTGGAGGTGCTTGGAGGCTAGAGGGGTACCCGTGGCATACACTAGGTCGATTCAGGATATGTATGATGGTGAGAAGACTCGTGTGAGGACGGTAGGTGGAGATTCGGAGCACTTCACAGTTTTGATAGGGTTGCACCAGGGATCGACTCTTAGCTCGTTTCTTTTTGCTTTGGTGATAGATGTTTTGACACGTCATATTCAAGGGGAGGTGCCTTGGTGTATGTTATTTGCAGATGATGTGGTTCTGATCGATGATACTCGGGGTGAAGTTAATGATAAGTTGAAAATTTGGAGTCAGACGCTTGAATCTAAAGGTTTTCGGTTAAGTAGAACCAAGACAGAGTACTTGGAGTGTAAGTTCAGTGATATGTCGCAAAAAGATGGACTGGTTGTGAAGCTAGACTCTCAGGCCATCAAGAAAAGGGAGATTTTCAAGTATCTGGGGTCTATAATTCAGGGTAATGGTGAGATGGGGCAGGATGGTTGAAGTGGAGGCTCATTTCGAGAGTCCTTTGTGATAAGAAGGTGCCCCAGAAACTTAAAGGTAAGTTCTACAGAGTGGTAGTCCGGACGGCTTATATTGTATGAGGTGGAGTGTTGGCCAGTTAAGAACTCCCACATCCAAAAGGTGAAGATGGTGGAGATGCGAATGTTGCGATAGATGTGTGGACATACCAGGAAAGATAGGGTGAGGAATGAGATTATTCGGGAGAAGGTGGGAGTTGCCCCGGTGGAGGATAAGTTGCGAGAAGTGAGACTACGTTGGTTCGGACATGTGATGAGGAAGGGCCCTGATGCTCCAGTGAGGAGGTGTGAGACTCTGGCTAGGGATGATTTTAGGCGGGCTAGAGGTAGACTGAAGAAATATTGAAGGAAGCTGATTAGGCATGATATGGAGAAATTACAACTTACAAAGGACATGACCCTTGATAGGAAGGTGTGGAGGACGCGAATTAGGGTAGAGGGTTAAGGGGTGGGAGCGCAGAGGTAGTAATGTGGGAGTGCTCCTTTGGGTCTAAAGTTTCTGGTTCGTAGTGTTGTGGCTGTAGTTTGGGGTTAGTGGTGTTGGCTTTTTTACATCCCGTACTAGTTTATTATGCACTTATATTTTGTGTTTGTTATACGATTAGTTTGTTTTGTGTACTATACTAGTTTATATGCGCCTACTTTTGTATTTGTTATACTGTTATTGGTCCTAAGCCGGACGTCTATCGGAAACAACCTCTCTACTTCTCTTGAGGTAGTGGAATGGTCTGCGTACACTCGACCCTCCCTAGACCCCACTAGGTGGGAATACACTGGGTATGTTGTTGTTGTTGTATGATATTGATACACCTGCTACCTATAGTGGCATGAAGCTTAATGATCAGTTCCTCTTCTTGGGGTGTCAAGTTGTCCTGCTTGAGATCAGGTTTCAGACGATTACTCTATCGTTGCTTCTGAATTCTCCCACATCTCCCATATCTTGTTTAAAATTACACTCATTTAACAAAATCTTACGATTTAGTACCCGAAAAATTGTTAAACAAGATGAATCTTAAGCCTAATTAACTCAAAAGTTAACTCGTGAGGTGATCAAAATCGGCCAAGATCAAATTAAAAGGCATCCTATATCCTCATCTAATTTAGGACAATGTAGCATTTTTCACACATCTAGATCAAGACAACTGAAACGTGGATAACATAACATTCGACCCAACATTTGAAAACACAAGAGCATGATGATGGGTTCGACTTTAATAATATATATTATAAAAATGGACTTTGAGCATAATTCAATTTCCAACACTAAATCATGAAGTGAATGAGGATTTTACATGATCATATAAAAAATACCTGATTTCTTGGACATGATTGTCCAATTATCAATTCTATGTTAGGTTGGGACAAATGTAGATGAGCATAGAGAAGGAGGCACGGGGCTTGAAATGTTACTCCGCTTGCCTTAATGTAGGTCATTTGGTAAGAGAGAAATAGAGGAGCTATTTAACGGGTGGAGATGAGCTTTGCACAGGGCTTGGAAGGTTAGTTCTCATGCGTATGTGAATACTCACATAAGCATGCTGATTTTCAGAACCTCCGTCAATACAGAAATAGAGAGAAAGTTGAAATTTCCCTTTAACATCCAAAACAAACCAATTAAAATTCATTATGTGGTCCAGTAAGATCATCAATTACTCCAAAACATACATGTCAAGCCAAGCTGTGAAATTCAGGAAGTTGATATATGTCGTCCCTCAAATTGTGACTCATCCTCTCCAGAGTCGAGAAAATAATTAATAAGAACTACAAATGAAATCATAAGCACTCGAATACAGGCAATTTATCCTTGCAACCGATACTACCACTTTCAAAAATCGTTGGACAGAAATTTTTGTTGTACATTATTTACATTTCACACCATAGATAGTCCACTTATCCCAATACTTACAAATTCCTCCACATTTCCAAGCTTTATGTTCTCCAAATCAATTTTTTCCTTATGTTTTCATATTTAGGGACAAAATTCATTTTGTCTAAAACATTCAAATTATCCTCCATTTCCTACTTTCTGAAAAAATCCCACAAAGTTCAAATACTTCAAGAACTCAAGACAGAGAAAAAAACTCGAAACATGTCATACTATAGAAAAATCTCAAATCTGTACCAAGAACAAATACATTAGTCCACCAATTGTAATGCTTAGAAATTCCTCCACATTTCCCATCTTTATGTTCTCCTCACCAAATCTTTAGGGCCAAAACCTTTTTTTGTCTAAAACATCCAAATTATCATCAGTTACCTACTTCTCTCAAAAATCCTACAAACTTCTAGAACTCAAAACAAAAAGAAAAGATCTTAAAACTGCCTGCAAGAGCATTGTCGAGTGGCTGAGTAATGGGTCTCCCAGGTGGGAGACCGCGGATAGAATTCAGTTTCCATATGTCACTCAATCATGAGCTTGTCGCATGTGCTTCCTAATATGGTCATGAGCTTGTCGCATGGGCTTCCTAATGTGGTATACATCTCTTGTGTGGTTCGCGAGTTATTGCACAGTGAGCAAGTTACCACAAAGTGCTCACCTAAAAGGCTGTGGCTTTGCAAGAAAAAAAAAAGCTCAGAACTTGTATATTAATGCAGAAAAATCCATAATCTGTACAAAGATGAACTATTACACAAGTATTTACTACAATAGAAACACTAATTCAAGATGAAAAGTAACAAAGTTTCAGCTCGAAGTCCCTCTTCAATATTTCCCTTAAAGCTACAATATTTCATGAATTCAATTCACCACAAAAAAAAAGAAGAACATTTACCCACAATAAAAACACTAATTCAAGCTGGAAAGTAACACCGTTTCAGCTAAGCAGTCCCACTTAACCAGTCAACTAACTCCCCACTTCAATCCTCCCCATAAGAAGGCCACAGTATCACATGAACTCAATTCACCACCAAAATAGTGCAGCATTTATCCACAATAAAACAATAATTTAAGCTGAAAAGTAACCAAATTTCAGCTCAACAATTCTACTTTAACCAATCCATTAATCTACTCATCTCTTCAATCCTCCCTGTAAAATCACAGTATTTCATAAAAACTCAATTCACCACCAAAAAAATAAAAACAACATATACTCACAATTAAAACACTAATTCAAGCAGAAAAGTAACAAAATTTCGGCTCAAGTGTCCCACTTCAACCACTGAAACCATACTATTTCATGAACTCAATTCACAATCAAAAAATACAAAATTTTTCTAATACTCTGACATCAATTCTCCACACTTTCGATCATAAACAGAAAAAAATCATCAAAATAGCAAAACAAACCCCAAAAAATAACAAATTTTCTTTTTACACAGCTCCTAAATCCCAATTCTACATAATCTAACTACAATTCATGCTGAAAAGTAACAAAAATTCAAGAGAACAACAAAAAAACAATGAAGTAAAAATTTTCATCATAAATAGGGAAATAAGACAGTTTTTTCTGGCACAAGCTGCACAAGGAAACAACCTAAATTCTCAACTCAAACAAATCATATAATTAAATCCAACCAAGAAGCACAAATAAAAGCAGACTGAATCTATACAACACGACATATAAACAAATAGGCGACAACCTACAACCTAAACAAAGAACTAAGACAACTTAAGTATTCCCTTTTCCATACAACTACCGCTATACCCACGAAAAGTATCTGTAAAGAGAGCAAAGAAGTAAAAGACGAAAAAAAAAAATACAAGATGACATAAATTGATACTAATTTTCCAACCGTTCATACTAATAATCCACCCAAGGCACATGAAAAATTGAAATTTAAAATAGTAAAAATCACTATCACAAATATCTGTAGCTAACAAAGAGCAAAAAAACCCCAAATTCAGCTGACATGCAGAGCTATATGTAGTACACCACAAAGAGGAAACTAAGTAGGAACGTATTTGACGATTTCAATGGAACGGAAAGACAATTGCAGCAGACCAATTTCCTGTGAGAAGAAGCTTGTGAGAAGAGACGGTGTAAACAATGGGCAAAAGAGTACAAGTAGCGATGTAAACAATCTGACAAAAGAATTTGTGAAAAGACTTGTTTTCCCTTGAAAGCAGGCATGACGACCTTCGCCTGCTTCCAAGGCTCTTCTATATATTAGAATATAAGAAATCTAAAAGCAACACAAGTGGTTTTTACAGGATATTTTCTCCCATTCAAATTGTAAATAGCTATATTCACCCATTTCCTCCGTCATCTTTGTGGGATAGAAAATAACTTGGTAACTAATGAGCAGACAAGTAGTTTATACAAAAGTGAGAAAAAAGAACCACAGAGAACATAGATTCTAGAAACAATAATCACCAATTTACAGGTTTCCACTTGGGAGCTTTGAAACTCCAACTAGTTAAGGTTGGCCATGTATGATGTCTTCCCTATGGCAGTGCAACAGTCCATAGTGCAAATTTTGAAGAATCACTCCCAAGGTTTGCCTACATCAACTAGGAAAGTCGTGTTACTAGAAGAGCTTGCCTGGCTGTTTAGCTCCACTTCTCATCATTGTACAAAATTCCTCATAGTTGATTCTTCCATCCTGTAATGTGACAGAATTAGCACACCTTAAGATGACCGTTTAACCTATCAGAAAAACAAATGTTCGGTCTTTTTGGAATGATCAAAGACTAAACAAACCTACATTATCAGCGTCTACTTCAGATATTATTTCCCTTATACTAGCTGGATCGCCTATTCCATGCTCTTCCATAGATGTTTCGAGTTCATCTCTTGTGATAAACCTGCATTATACGAAAAAAAATTCAACTGATTTAACAATTCCACAGGTTTGATCATCCACTGCTGCATTTGCACAAGAGACTTACCCACTGCCATCTTTATCAAAATACTGGAATGCTTTGTATAGGTTTTCTTCTCTTTCTAGTCTATGTTTATGCATGGTGGCAGTGATGAACTCAATACAGTCGATAGAACCATTTCCATCCACATCAGCCTGAAGAGCACAAGGCATTAGTTATTTCATGGCACATCAATTGACAACAAAGTGAAGGGAAGAAGCAGTTAATATCTTCCAAGTAATTCTGCTTTACCGCTTCCATCAATTGCATAACTTCTGCCTCTGAGAGCTTTGATCCAAGTCTGGCCAATCCACTCTTCAATTCTTCATACGTGATTGCGCCGCTATTATCAGTGTCAATATTATGGAACATTGATTTGAGCCCCTGAATTTCATCTGCTGAGAGATTCTCAGCAATGACCTGATCCCAAAATCATTTCAATTAGCAATGAGCTAGTTCTGTAAAGAGGATACTCCTACAAATGAATTCACAAGAGCGAATAAATATGATCTGCCACTTCGTATTGATTTTTGGATGTTTTTTTGTAAAGAATCATATCCTTGAATGTTCTACTGTTATATACTTTTACCTGGTACTTTTGCCTGTTATATCAATATACAATTAATTTCATAGAAGAAAGAATTCACAAGGAGGATAAAACGAATCATGCAATTGCACTAGGCCCAAATCAGGAAACTAAATATGCCCAGAGACATTAGGTAGCATGTCAAAGACAGTCTGCACCCAATTTGATCCGATAGTCGAACCTACATTTGCTTATTTGCAACAAGTATTGTCAAGCTTCTGTCAGTTAGTGTGAAAAAAAAGAACATTAAAAGAAGAGTACGAAGTTTATTTCTGAAATATGCTCAGAGATTTACATCTAGAAGAACACCAACACACCAAATTCACCACCTTCATCCAAAAGAATATGATTCACAACAAAAATGGTCGCTTGAACTCACATTATAATTATGTTGTAAAATTGTCTGTTGAAAGAAAGGGCAGGATGGGTAAACGATAACAAGGACAAAGTAAGGAACGTATTTAACTTTCTTTTGTTTGATGTAGAAGGGGAAGTTCTAAGCTTCTACTGCTTACTCATCTAAATAATTAGGCCAAAAGGTAAGTGGTTTCCTCATCTTATTTCTTCTTTAGGCAAATAAAACAGAGAAGTGAATTTGAAATTATGCAGCTTAAACCCTTTTTTCCCCTGGCATCAAATTAGGCTGAATGAATAAAATAGGTACAAATGGAAGATTCATATAGCAAACTCAACCAGCTAAAGATTGATGTATAGTTGTATTGAGTTACAGCAACGAAATCAGAGTTGAATAACACCAAGATTACCTTTAAAGCAAGTCTCTTGAGTTTGTTCATAGCTCTGAATTGCTTCATTCTTGAGAGGACAGCATTATCTAATGGTTTATCTGATGCGACTCCACCTACCTTGAGCCAAGGATGCTCTATCACCAGGCAAATGAAAAGCTCGGTTAGACTGTACTACATGAAAGAAAAAAAATCGCATGTGTATTTGATGTTCACGAATAAGTATGGCATTCATATATGCATGGTCTAAGTAATCTCAGTTTCAATGCTTAACCAGAATAGCAAAAGTATTTGTTCTTGTTGCAACAGTTGAGTGAAAGCATAAATCAGGATCAAACACTTTAAAGTTTTATCCATAAAACAATAATTTTCATCCAAGATTTAAAACAATGGGGAGCAGGTCCTGCTGTCCAATGATGAAATAACATTTGAAAGTAAGTAAACCATATCATTTACCTTGAAATAAAATGAAGAAATAGGAAAGGCAACTAATCCAGACTATTTCGAGCTGCAAACAGTAAGTCACCTCAACGAAATGACATGCAAATTTTCTGTATTTCATGTTTATCCAGGCTTTCTCATGTTTGGTGTTACACGATCTTTTAGGTTTCATATCTGTTGGATATAGCATCTGTTCTTTTTCTTATCACCTGATATGACTACTTAAGGTTTACAATTCTTACAAGTAATTGTGTGCGGAGGTATTTGATGCCAACAAACTGAATTAGCATATCCTGTTGCAGTTAAAATTTCCTAGGCTCCATGTGAAATCAAGTGATTTGTAATCCATCGGAACCTATGTTGCTCGGACTCTTCAAAAATGTCACTGGGTGTGTGTCGTGTATTTTTGGAGAACCCGATATGGGTGCGGCACTGAAAGTGAAGAATCCGCGGAACTTAGCTTTGACCACAAGAATGCCATTTTGGCATACATGAACCTGAGTTTTAACTTTAACATCAAAGCATTTTGTAAACCTTCCGAGTGAATATCAGATAATCTAAGTATTGGTGTCATTCTCAAAATCTTTTTTTCTTTCGGGTTAAGTCCAATTTGAACACCTTTATATCTCGACAAGGACAGAGAGATAACTTCAATCTGGAATTTAATTTTCGACTTCAACTAATCTACCAATAACAACTTCAATAACAACTACGCTTCGATTCTCAGCTAGTTGGGGTGATTTAGTTAATCAGTCATAAAATAAACTAATTTACCGCAATCAATTTCTTGTTTTATTGCTTCAGTAACTGAGCTAAGAAATAGAAAGGAGAAGCAAAAAAGAGGTCTGGAATCAAATGAGCAAGAGAACTCACATGCTAGAAGAAGACAATTTTTGAAGAAGAAGAAGAACAAAAAGAAGAAAGAAGCAAATGTAGTAGAAGAAAAGGTGTAAACCTCGAAGAAGAAGCACAAAATGATGGGAGCGATGATGCTTATGTGAAGAGGAGTCCTAGTACTAAAATTGTTAAATGTCCAATTTCCCTCCACTATTTTCTTTTCCTGAAATTTTGAGTTAAGCACTTCTCGCAAAGTTACTTTGAGCCATATAGTATAAATTGCACATTTCTAAGAAGCTCATTGCTTCATAATAAGCAGATAACCCCTGCTTTATATCTCTCCATCATTTGAAGGGATGAAGCGATCACCTTTATAACACTATTCACAAGCCAAACCTATTTATTTATCAAGAAAGAATTAACTATGAAGCAAAACCATCAGCAAACTGTAAGACAAATTTAATTAGATTTATGCAAAACCACCAAACTCATAGAAAACTACACTTTGCATCCTTCAAGGTTTCATTTAGAAAGCAATAGTGGCTAATCTTACTACTCAATGTGAAACCATCACCACTATCAAAGTCAATAAGCTATTTTTTGAAGGATGCAAACGAGCTATTTTTTGAAGGATGCATACCAAGAACTTGAGCAGCAGAAATGCGTTTCTTTGGGTCTTTATTGAGCATCTTGCGGACAAGGTCTTTTGCACTACTTGATATAGAAGGCCAAGGTTGACTTTCAAAGTCAATGTCTTCTTCTAATATGGCATCAAATATACCCCTCTCCGTTTCTGCATTGCAGAATACAGAAACCAATAAAAACAAAAAGTCCTAGATAAAACCACAGAGTAAACTGATAATTATTTAGATAATTATAGAGAAGAGAGTACTTGACTTTACCTGCCCAAAAGGGAGGCACACCGCTGAGTAGTATATACAACATAACACCTGCACTCCAAACATCTATTTCTTTGCCATAACTCCTCCGTAAGACTTCAGGGGCAACATAGTAAGCACTCCCAACTATATCCTTGTACACCTTACCTGCACGAATGCCATTATTTTATTACAGCCCAAACAGAGTATGAACAGAGGTAGCATCAGTAAAGAAACACAATGAATATGGGAGATTTATAAGTATTATATCTTTATATAGAGGGGAAAGGACAGGCTTAATCATACCAGAGCTTGCTTTGAATGCTGGGTGGTTAGATATTGCTCTAAAGATAGACAGGTTCATTAAATGCCAGAGGAAGAAGGTGCAAATACCTAGCACAAGGGCATCTACAGATTACCCTTATACTAGGGCTATTCAAGAAAGCAAATGGCAATCGAGGAACCTACGCGAGGCAGAGATCAAAAGCAAGAAAGGAACTGTTGGGGTTCGGGATAAAATGGATGTTCAGGAAGAGAGTCTGCTAAGTAGATGCCAAGTTGGTTATTGCAGCGAGAAGACCAAGGAAAGGCCAACCTTAGCCGATATTAGAAGATGGACCTCAACAAACTGGAAGAAAGACTTTGGTATAAATATTTACGAGTTGAATGATGACATGTTTCTGTTTGAGTTCCCAAATAGAAATATGGCAGAACAGACTATTCGAGGCCAGTGGAAATGGAAGAGTAGCAGATTTCTCCTTGAATGGTGGAAGCCAACATCAGGGTGTGTCCCTGTATCTGCAAATACCAAGGAGACCTGGATTAGAGTAGTGGGAATTCCTCTTCATCTCTGGTCAAACAAGATTTTCCAAGAGATAGGAGGAATTTGTGGGGGTTGGGTGGCGACGGAGGAAGAAACAGAGCTTAAGAATCATATGAAATGGGCGAGGATTTTGGTTGCAAATGGTGGTAGTAGTATCCCAAGAGAAGTGGCTATATTGCGAAATGGCATCATATTTCATCTTCAAATATGGTCGGAATGCTAGCCTAGATTTGAATTCTTGCCAGAAAGTGACATCGGAAAAGGAGAGGAAAATTACTCGGTCCATAGCTTTACCCAGAAGTTCTTCGAGGTGCCAGTCCGTGATGTTGCAAGAGAATCACAGGATCTAGTCGCCGGAATGTGGTTTCAACTGAGAGAAACATGTCTTTACAATGTGCGGGGCACGTGAATCGCTTAAGTGAGAATGTTAGAATGGACCTGGATATTGGGCCTAACATAAAGACCAAAGGCCCAGATCTGGCAGGTCAAGTGATTGAAAATAATTTTCAAGGTGAAATAAGAAGTTTCTCAGAAGAACAGAGCACGTTTAATTCATTTGGAGACATAGAAGCGCAAATGACTATGCATGGTGAAGATCCAGTTTCTAAAATAGTAGGGAAGACAACACAATTAAGGGAAGAGATGGGGTTGTGGGGATTGCTGATAACAGATGAAGAGGAAGAACAACAACTGGAAATAAATTGTGACCGCAGTGGTGCTGAGCAGGGTAATAATGAGGCGACAGAGTAATCTGCTGACACAGAGATAGTTAATTGGGAGGTTGATGAAGCAATGCCATTAATGACACAACAACTGATCACACAAGGGACGAAAAAAGAAATCCAATTAGGTGCAACAAAATTTAATCAAATTGGGAATAATGTTTGGGGTCGATTTTCAAGGACATGAAGAGGAAGCTACAGAACTCCTCCTACAGATAGAGAGTTGCAGACATGCAAGAAGGCTAGAACAGGGTAGTGAGATCAAGAAGGCTAAGACAAAGGGAGTGCAAGAATTAAGAAGTCTGATGGGTTTTGACGTTAAATTTTAAAACAATGGGAATAGATGTAAGGGGAGAAACACAAGGAATAGTTCTTGATGAAGTTCAAGTTAGTGTCTTGGAATGTGAGGGGATTAAACGACAGAGATAAAAAGAGGTTGGGGAATAGCATGTTATGGGGATGGAACTCAGACATCATATGCCTTCAAGAAACAAAATTGGAGGGTAATGTCACAGGATTGGCCAAACAGACGTGGGGAGGCAGATGGGTTAAGCAAGCATATTTAGAATCTAATGGGACAAGAGGGGGGATTTTATTAATGTGGGATGGGAGGGCATGTGATGCAAGTGAAAGCGCTGCATGGCCAAGATTTAGAGATGAAGAAGAATGTTGTGATCCCCCATGAGAAGGTTAGAAGAATGAAGATGCATCATGTTGAGTTTTTGGGCTTTTGGATCAGTTTTGGGCCCAATTTGCATTTAGGGTCACTTTTGTGCTCAAGTTGTAATAAATGGCCTTTGGCCTATAAATAGCTAGGACTCTCCTTATTTTAGACTTAGATGATTTTGAATGTAAGTTGACACTTGAGAGTGTTTTAATGATAGCTTGTTGGGAGCTTTCTTTGATTGTGAGAAACGTGGGTTGCTCGGGAATCCTTCCCGTGGTGTCCTCGGAAGAGGTTGGTGTTTATTGGTGAATGTGAAACACCTTGGCTTTTGACCCTTAGAAAATTTCCTAAGTTTTGAACTCTCTGGACATTATACGACTTCACTTACTAGTCGTATGATGTGGGTACAACCTAGGGGGCCCAAGTCGGATGTTAAGTAGTGTGTTCTTGATCATGTACTGTCCTAGGTACGACTAGACCCCATACAAGTCGTATGGAGATGGTACGAGAGAGTCATGCCACTCGTATGTTGGACAGTATCCAACCCCTTTTGAATCTATCTTGGATACGGTTTGAGGGTACTGATCGTATGAAGAAGGTACGATTTAGGTAAAAGAGTCGTATGATTGGAAAAACTGTGGTGTCCAATATTCTGATCAAGGTACGAGTGAAGGGTACCACTTGTATTATGTGGGTACGATTAGAGGGGTCAAACCATACCCTCCTGCGGTGATTTTTACAATTTAAGTTGGGAGTATTTTGGACATTTCCCCTCTTAACCCTTTTTGACCCCACGACTTAAAACACTTTTGGGACTTCATTTTCCTTATTATTCTTAATCAAAAACATTTTAAACACTCTTAAATCTCTCTCAAGGCTCTTGGTTCAAGAAAGGCTAGGGTTTTTTCCATACAATCAATTTGGGGCTTACAAGGGTGGTTTCTCTCTGTATTCCTTGGTATCTAAGGCATGTCACTCCTCCCTCATTGTTAGTTAAACTAAATTCATGTTTTAATCAATGGTTTTCATGAGTTAATTGTGGGTATTGTTTGGTTTTAAACTATATGTTGGGGGGTTTTGGTTGTTCATGGATGAATATTCTTTTTCCATGTTTTCCTTATGGTTTGCATGTTAAAATTGTGGAATTGAACATGTGGTTTCATGGGAATGGTCAATTGGTTCTTGGTTTTGATTTTGGAAACTATGAACCCTCAACATGTCTGTTAAAATGCCTATAAAAATGGTTTTGTCACATAGTTTGACTTTTATAGAAACTATTGTATTGCATAATATGGTTATGGAACTTAAATTGGTTTAAATGGTTTTAAATGATTTGGAAAGGCCTTGGTGGCCATGGTTTTGATAAATTGGAAATCATTTGGGGTACATAGTAATCCTGTAAGTGTTGGCTAATGACATTGCTTGTAAGCTATAGTCGGTATGACGATACCACTTCATAAAGCCTTGGTTAATAACTTCTAGAATTGGTTGGTTGGTTATGTGCTAATGGTTTTAATTGGGAATAATAGTGGGTGGTGATAGCTTACCGTAAAGGTGTGAGTCCAATGGACGGACAATGAAAACTTATGTTTGCTGACATGAGGGTCGGTCATGGTGACCTTCTACTTGTGAGGTACACGGGAATCCCCTAAGTTATACTCGTATATATGTATCATGGAGGGCGAAGGGTACACGGGAATCCCTAGCCCCTGTGATATCTCCGATTCATGCGGCTACACTCATTGGGGTTCGTTCAGGGTGTAACACTGGAACCATATAGCCCGTGGGTGGATTATGACGGTAAAGCTACACAAACCCAGGTTAAGGTTTTAAATGCATGCTAAACTCGGTTCCCTTTCCCGGCATAGATTATATATATATGTATGGATGTGATTGCATATGGTTATTTGCTTGGTTTTAAATGTTGGCATTATTTTATCCTTACTCCTGAGTGCATGCTAGCGTTCACCCGCTAACCCTTCTTCGAGCGCTGTATCCCTACGCGATGCAGGAACCGGCCATACTACTCCTGCTCAGTGATCTTGGATTCGGGAACAACTTTGTGTTGGATTGAAGTGGTGAGCTTCCATACTCCGGAAGACTCCATTTCATGTTATGGATATCATTTCATACTTTTGGTTATTTCTTAGACTTTGGTTTTGGCTATGCCCCCGACCAGATGTTGTTTTGATTTCGGATAGAGGCTTTGTGAGACTACTTTGGGTTGGCATGGGCGGTGTCGGTATTGGTGTACGCCTTGGCATTGGTATTGGTATTGGGGCTGACACCGGTTGACTGTATTTGATTTATGATTGTTCCCATCTTGTTATGCTATATAATCAAAATTCATCCGACATCGAGTGGAGGGTGGTTATGGTTGAGTATTGGGGGTGGTCTCCGGTCCCGGTTGGGAATGAGGCACCCGACACGACTAGGCCCTGGTTCAGGTCGTGTTATAATGATAGGAAGGTCTTAGGGTTTAATATACCCTTTGATTGTCCTCTCTTTATCGATTTATGTCAATCTTATATCCTTTTACCCTTTTGAGTTTTTGTCTCGTTTTCCTTGTTTTTCCATGCTTTGGTGTTGTTTTCATTGACTGTATTTTGGTTCGTATCATCTAGTATCAGAGCCGAGCTTGATTTCGTTCCCACGAAGTCAATCTTGGGTCTCATTGTGTTGAAAAAAATAAAAAATCACAAAAAAAATTATTATTCCCATTTTTGTCCCTAGGTCAAATTTTGAGTATTTAATTTTTGCGTATTCAGAGCATTTCCCTATCTTGACAGGGTTGCATCAAGGACCAACTCTTAGCTCATTTTTGTTTGCGTTGGTGATGGATGTGTGCGTATTCAAGGAGAGGTGCGTTGGTGTATGCTTTTTGCAGATGATATAGTTTTGATTGATGAATCGTGGAGGGAAGGGGGTGTTCTGTGAATGATAAATTGGAGGTTTGGAGACAGACCCTTGAGTCAAAAGGTTTCAGGTTGAGTAGGAGCAACACAGAATATATGGAATGCAAGTTTAATAACTTGGTGCTATGGAAAGAAAGGAATTCTAGATGTTTTGAGAGCATAGAGAATAGTGTGTAGAAGGTTAAACTCAACTTCATTTTGCTTCTATGATTCTGGTGTAGTAAACTATACTCTAATGATACTGTCTCGATAATTGATGTTCTAGACTCAATTTAGATATCGAGCAGTAGATTTAGGAGTACTCTTGTATATTAAGGTTTTATTACAACCCATGTACTGTGTGATATAATACAAAGTTACCAAGTTCAAAAAAAAAAAAAACATGCAAACCCTGCTAGGTTGTGGAACTTTAAAAAGGAAGTACTAAGGGAAAGGAATTATCTCAATCAGATAATGCGCTATCATCTTATGGAATAGCCAATTTTAAATAATGGTAAGATTGGTTCATAGAAGCTCAGTCAGGCCTAACATATTCTGAACGTCCTAAGCAAGGGAGAGGAGTCTAAATAGGCCGCACAAATATAACTTTACATGTCAATTTGAGTAGAGTCGAGACATTAACGACAAATTCTAAGAACCTAAGTTCAAAAGGAAATTAAAATGTGAGAAATCATTTACCATGCTAAAAAGGTAGGAGTGGATTTTACTTTTATCCTGAAATGATGACAATTATTGTAGCAAAATCTTTCCAGTAAAAAGTGAGGCCTCTTTGGCATAGACACATTGGGTTAACAAGCATTTTAGTGATGTGATCATCCCCGGAGTCTAACCGGATAAAGCCATATGCTCCTAAACTTAACAATTAGGATCTTAGCCTACATAGATACAATTACTTTTTTTATGTAGATAGGAGACATAGGTCTGAAAATATGGAGGTCTGAGATTTGATGATTGCACATGAATTGCCACCAAAGAGACTCATCCAATGTTGCCAAAGGCGCGCTTAAAGCGTGCTTAAGACCTGAACTGAGGCTCAAAACGTGTTGAGCGCATCGCTTCACTTAATGGGCTATTCAGTCTCATCACCAAGGCTCTAAGACATTTTTCCTTCCTAGTGAGCGCCTCCTGAAGCGACAACACTAAACAATTTTTTTTTTATAACCGTGGTGTCCGGGCCAGCTTTCGCGCATCTCGACTAAATCCACGAGATACCTACCACCTCCCACCAGCAACAGATATCAGGTAACTCTGTCCACCAAGGCTGGGACAAATCGAAAGAATCACCTAGTGTTTTTGTTCGTCTCCGCTGGGGTTTGAACCCGAGACTCACATTCTCAATCCACTTCATTGACCACTAAAACAATTGATATTTCATTTTATCATAATTCTTTATCTAATTCTTTGTCCATATAGTCATCCATGCTTTATAATTGTTAGTCTCAGAATGAACATATATATATATTTGTATTTTTCTCCATTTGCTCCTTTTTTAATTAAATTTCATGCTTTATTTGTGCTTAAATGCCCGATGGATCTTAGAGTTGTTTTGCACTTTTCACTTTTGATAGCACTAGACTCATCCCAAAGCTGCTATATACAACAATAACATACCCAGTATAGTCTCACCAATGGGGTTTGGAGAGGGTAGGGTGTACACAAATCTTACACCTACCTAGGCAGGTAGAGAGTTATTTTTGATAGACCCTCGACCACAACATTGATGAAGAAATAGGCAGTAACAACAGCACAACATTAAGGAAATCGAGGCATAAAAGACAACAAGTAGTAATAAAAAACTAAAAATGAGAAATATGGAACTAGTAAAATAATAAAAATACCGAAAATAATACTAATGAGAGAGCATACACCAGACTTACCTTCTTCAATGAACACAGACACGCCAAAATCTATTGCCTTCAAAGCAGCATTTTCACTCTTGTCTAACAAGAGAAAGTTCTCAGGCTTAAGGTCACGATGCATAACACCCATAAAATGGCAACCATGGACAACATTAACAACTGCTCTACACATTGATGCAGCAGCGCTTTCACTATAATGTCCTTTAGCAATAATCCTGTCAGATAACTCTCCACCTGCACACAACTCCATAACAAGACACACTGAACTCTTATCCTCATAAGCACCTTTAAATGCAACAATATTTGGCTGTCCACTCAAATGCTGCATAATCTGAATCTCTCTCCTCATATCAGCCTTATCAGACTTTGTAACAAGCTTCTTCTTTGATATTGACTTGCAAGCACATTGATGACCAGTTTCTATTTCAGTACAAAGAAATGTCACCCCAAATTGACCTCTACCCAATTCTTTACCTAGTGTATAGTGTGCCTTAACGTCCTCAAATGGCTTACCTAAAATGGTTTCTTGCTTGAAAACTGGTTTTGGACTTGCTTGAGGCCTCGTGGGTAATTGAGCTTCTTGGCCTGGAGATTTTGTATACTGTATCTGAGTTTGATGGGTTCCATGATGATGATGATGCCCTCCTCCCCCACCCCCGCCTCCTGATCTGTGGTGCCCATGGGACTTGGACTCTGCTTGTTTAGTTTTGCTCAAACAGAAATCCATTATCTGAGTAATGAAGAATCAACAAAAAGAGTTTAGGAATGAAAGTAAGGCAAAATTCTCTTCAGACCTTGCACTAAGTGGTTTTGTAAGTCCGATAATTCTAGTCATTTGGATCCTAAACCTATTAAAAAAGTAATATTTTAAATATTTTTTTTGACGAGTGTAATACATTTTCCCTACATCAACTGCCACGTCTGGCACATCTACAACATCATTTAAAAAAAATAAAAAAAAGTATTACATTAAATTCTAAATTATTTTTAAAATGCTAAATAATAAATTAAATATTAAAATTAATTTAATTAAATAAGAAAAATTTTATAATTGTAAAAAAATTTGAATAATCATGTTTTTATTTTTACTCACAAATTAAATATCAAATTCATTTCAAATAATTAAAATTCTTCTCCAACTAATTTAAATTTTTAACTATACATTCATATATAAATTGAAAATTATTTCATTAATAATATATCTAATCATAACAATTTTTTTTAACTTTTTTTAATTACAAAAAAAAACTGTAATTAGCGGTCATCTTCTTCATCCACCCCCACCCCCACCCTCACCCCTCACTAGCGGTCTTCTTCTTCGTCCAAAATTGGAAAACAAGAATAACCGACAATTGTCCATCCAATTCCAACAAATATAACCGACTCCTAACACCACAACTAATTTCATTCGGCAACTGAATTTTCCTCCAAACATCATTACTCAAATCAAGAACAAGCATACACAAACAACTATCCGTTAACCAATGCAACCCTCCATTAACAAACACAACTTGATTCTTATTCATATGCGTAAACTGTTCATCCTACAACGACACAAACTTTCTCCATTTCTTCAACTCCGAATCATAAACCATATGATTTTTAACTGAAATTTCATTATAAAGATTTATAAAGTACTTATCAGATATCAATCTATACAAAAGTTTACATACAATTTTTGTCTTAAAAACTGATTTAACAGGTAATCTAGCAAGAATCTGAAGAATTATTTCATCGGGAAAAACCCCATATGGTGGATTCATCTCAAAAAATTGATTTTTTGGGTAAAAAAAAAATAAGAAAAAATATGTAGAAATGGAGTAAAGACTCTACCTTTTTCACATTTTTGAGTTTTTTTGAGAATTTGAGGAAGATGGGGTGTTGAATTTAGCTTGGAAATTGAAGAAAAAATGTGTAAATGGCTATAATTTTGTGAGAAATTGGAGTGAAAATGGAAGGGGTAGTTTTCTTGATTTTGTTATACAAATATTGTAGCTGGGGTGGGTGGGGAGGGGTTGGACGGGCTGGGGTGGCGTGGGGGCATGGACTGGGGTGGGTGTGGAGGGGCTGGACAAGGGTTGGGGTGGGTGGGAAAGTTTTATTTTTTTTAAAAAAAATATTATTTTTAAAAATATTTTTAAATTAAAAAAAATGGAGAAAAAAAGGATCTTTTTTTCTAATTTTAAATATTATTTTTATTTTTTAATTATTTTAATATAAAATTAGCTAAAAATTGATCCCCAATTGTACTCCAGACGAGTGACTACACTCTCTTTGTCCTGGCCATCATTTCAATGCCACATAGGCAAAATTAATGGTCAAAGGGTGCAAAATATTATTTTTTTAATGAGTTTAAGGATCCAGAGGATAATCATATAAGTAGAAGCGTTCAACTTATAAAACTGATACAGTATAAGGGTTCAAAAAGTCATTTTGCCTCGATAAAAAGTTAGGATTTTTATTCAAGAAAGAGAGGAGGACTTTCTTATACAAAATAAAAAGAAAGAGGAATTGTTCAAGATTCTAGATGGGTGAAAATCATTTTTCCCTTCGAAGTTTGTCTTAAAAATCAACCTCTCAAACTATCAAGAATAATCAACCTCCCCTTTTATCACAATCCGACCATTGACCGACAACTTTATAAATTTAATCGATGTCTAGATGGGTAAATAGTAATTTCCACTTTTTTTTAATCTAATTAACTTTTTAAGTTAAAATGTGAAATTTAATTTAACGAAGATAACATTTTTATTTTACTGCTTATAAAGCTACACCTAGTTATTTATCTTCTTTTTTTTCATATATAAAAGCAAAGCATCTCAGGCCCACCCATTTTTTACATTTAAATATCAAAATATAGTTTTTTTTTTTTAAAAGCAAATTTACATATCAAAATATCACAAAATAAAAATAAAAATTTAAGCATCTCAGACCTACCCATTTTTATATTTAAATATCAAAATACACTATTACTACTATTGTTGCTGCTATCTCTAGTCCCTCTAACTCCTAGTTTATTATGTAATGCTGGTGCATCTCCCTTTACTATGTATTTTAATATGTAAATGTAATTGTTATTAGCATTATCCATGCTACTGCTACTACAATTATTATTACTACTATTAATCCTTCTACTCGTACTAGTACGTTTTCTTTATGTAGTTCGACTAATTTGTTTTTCATTCCACTTATTCAATAGCTAGCATGTTTATATAATATAGGATTATATTGTCTTATATATTTTGATGGATATGATAGATAAATTATATTCCATTGATATTATGGATGATAGGCTGCGGATGTAGTGGTATGGATTGCGTATATTCTACCCTTCTCAGACCCCACTATGTGGGAATATACTGAGTTTGTTGTTGTTGTTGTTGATTATGGATGATAGAGTTTAGCAATACGAGTCCAAGAAAAGAAAAAGAAATTGTTCAATAATTTTGTAATTGAAAAGGCATAACATATGACAAAGTAGTTGGGGTAAAGTGAAGTTTATTCAAATTATTAACCTTGATTTTGAGAGGTTGGAGATGAACTGTCCTGTGCTTTCTAGCATGAACAAAAAAGAGAAAATCACTGTTGTATAAGATAAAACACAATATTAAGGGTAATATTAATTAATAGGGTCCTTAATTAATAAGGCAATATTAATAAATTAAGTAACTTAATTAGGTTGAAAGAAAGTAGAAATTACTATTTACTCATCTATTCATCGTCAAATTTGCAAAGTTGCCGGTCAATGACCGGATTGTGATAAAAGAGGGGTTGATTATTGTTATTAGTTCGAGGGAGGTTGATTTTTAAGACAAACTTCGAAGGGAACGATTTTCACCCATTCTAGATAGGAATTGTAACAAGATGTCTACAATTGTAATGAGTTGAATTGAATCTTATAGGGAAAGTAATAAGAATATTAGAACCTTGGTCACCATTAAACCCTTTAAACACTGACAAAGGTACTAAAAAAGAGGAGAAAAGAAAAGAGATTTTTTTGGAAAAGATAATTTTATTTTTGGTGGGTTGTTACAGCCATTGCATGATATAAAACCCTCAAGTCAAAATAATTAGCTTAATTAGTGGTAGCCGGTGGGTATGGCGATGACCTGAGTTGTCCATGCGGGCCTGGGTCAATGTACACACAGCTTATTCATTAATCATGTTTAATCCTTTCTTAAACACTTGTATACTCTATAAATAATTCAACTGAACTTTACAATAGAATAGTTTTAAATAGTGTGTATTAGTATTGACGAGATTAATAATGATAGAATCGTTTAGTTTGCTGTACTAAGAACATTTTTGTCTTTAATTATACTTACTCATGTAGTAATACTTCTTGTATTACTAGTATCATAATTTTCTTTGAATTAGCTATACACCCGATAGTATTAAGAGGTACAATTATACATATATAAATTGTATTTCGATTGAAACTTACTAGACAAAAAATTAAATAATATTATATATAAGACATGCATTAGCTTTTCTAATACATCCTAGCAAACGAATCTCAATAGTAATGCCTGTACACAATAGAACGTAATAATGAAACAAGTTATCTCAAGAAATTAAGAAGTGGTATTTTATTTTGAGACCTCTGCATTGCATTTTGGCAATCGTTTTCGTAATGGTAAGATAGTAACTTAATGACACAAAAGTCAATAGTGCAACACGAGCTAAATTGGCAGGGTGATGTTGTTGGGAAAAACAGTGGTAAGCAACCAATAATCATAACAAAAAAAAGATATATTTTAGGGGTCTCAACACACACACACAAAAAAAAGTTGTGTGGAGACCCCGGTGCTGCAGTTACACACTTTCTTAATATATAGAGGAGATTTCGAAGTAGGTGAAGATCGCCATGCTTTCAAGGGTAACTAAGTTTTTTCATCAAAAGAGGGTAATTAAGTTTTTCCATCAAAAGTATAGTGTTATTTTATTTGTTTATCATGTGATAAAAAGCAGTACATACTTTTCGTAAAATTCTTTCACCCACAATCTAGAAATTTAAATCAATTGAAGATCTTTAATCTTTCTATCTAATTCTGAACTAAGGAGATTACAAATTAAAGTTGTACTGCTGAAACTGCAACAAAAGCTCCATCTATTTCTTCAGCCAATTTTGCTTCAATGAAACTAATACAGATCTAATCTCTATTTTTGTTTGATTTTTATAATTATTGAATAATTTTTTGATTTGATATTATAACTTATACCTCACACCAAACGATCCCTTAGAGTTGAGTGATTCATGAACCAAGTGGGAGAATAGGCGTGAGTGGTCTTTGGTATGAAACTTCTGTCAAGGTGTTGTATTTTAATTATGAGGTAGTCGTAAGTAATTATATTAGAGTTAAGAAGAGTATGTTGATTCCCTAATTTTTTGTATTGGCAAATTCAAACAACATTTAGAGTCTGTTTCATAAAGTAACTTTTTCTATTTTTTGGCTGTTAAGATCCAAGATTGATAGAGGAATTCATATATTTCTTCGATGGAATTAATACAGGTCTAATATTCATTTTTGATTGATTTTTACAATTAATGAGTGATTTTTTGATTTGATATCATAACTTCTGCCCCATACCAAACGACCCCTTAGAGTTGAGTGATTCATGAACCAAGTGGGATAATAGGCGTGAATGGTCTTTTGTGTGAAACTTCTATCAAGGTGTTGTATTTTAATTATGTAATAGTCGTAAGTAATTATATTAGGTGTTAAGAAGAGTATGTTGATTCCTTAATTTATGTATTGCAAATTCAAATGATATTTGGAGTCTGCTTCATAAAGTAATTTTTTTTATTTTTTCCTTGATAAAAACAATAACATATCCAGTATAATTTCACAAATGGATGTGAGAAGGGTAGAGTATTTGTATTAGTCATTATTCATATAGTAAATATTTTTCTGGAAAACCCGTGGTTTGTCTCTAATTGGGGAGTTTTCCATGTTAAATCTTTGTGTTGTTATTTTCTTAATTTCTCTGTTATTTTCTGCTTGAAAGCTCTCCGAAAGAGGCGAGAAAAATAGTCCATTTTTCCCAACAAGTGGTATCATAGTCTTTGGTGTGGAATAATTCTTTTGAAATTTTAGTATGCTCTGTGGTTGTAGCTTTGTCTGATCTTCCACATCAGAAAATTCTTTTGAATTAGAATTATTGTTCTCAAGTAGAAGTTTCGTCCCGGTGGAGTAGCAAGTAGAGTCTGATTCCGGTGGAGTTTGCTATTCTGGTGGAGTTACTTTGGGATACTTGTATATTTGGTAATAGTGGGAATAAGTACAATCTAAAGAGGTTCTGGCTAAGGAAAGACTTGGTACTTAAGTGTATACCTTGTGATCCACCTCTCTTTCTTGAGAACTAATTTAGTGGGTACTTTACATTACTATTGTCCATTTATTAGTACTGATAAACAAGATGGGGACAAAATTTGAGATTGAGAAATTTGATGGGAGAATTAATTTTGACTTGTGGCAAGTGCAAGTCAAGGATGTGTTAATCCAATCTGGATTACATAAGACATTAAAAGAGAGACCAACTAGCGGAAAAGGTGATAAAGATTCAGAAAAATCTGAAAGCAGTAAAGATTCAAAAAAATCCAGAATTAGTGATGAAGAATGGGAAGAGCTAGACATGAAAGAGGCAAGTCAAATTCGCTTGTGTTTAGTTAAAAATGTTCTTGCTAATGTGATTGGATTATCTACAACAAAGGGATTGCGGGAGAAACTTGAAAAATTGTACCAAACCAAAAGTATTTCAAATAGGTTATATTTGAAGGAGCAATTTCATAAATTGCAAATGGCTGAAGGTACAACTATTTCTAATCATCTGAGTGTCTTGAATGAGATTGTTTCTGAATTGGAATTTATTGGAGTGAAAATTGATGATGAAGACAAGACACTTCGACTTATCTGGTCTCTTCCATCTTTCTACAAGCACATGCAACCCATTTTAATGTATGAGAAGGAAACTGTGATTTTCTCAGAAGTGACAAGCAAATTGATTTCTGAGGAAAGAAGATTGAAGAATGGAGATGAAAAATCTCTAGAAGATTCAACTCTTGTTGTTAAAGGAAAATGGAAGCAAAACTCTAAGAAGAAGGTCATCTGCTGGAATTGTAAATAAACGGAACATGTTAAAAATAATTATCCAAATGATGGGGCTAGTTCGGTTAGAAGCTCCAAAGAAAATGTTAACAATGTTGTCTCCCTAGCACAGGGGGAATGATCTTTTGTAAGAAATATGAAAATCCTCATGGCATGAATGCTACCTTTAGAATTGCCATGAAAGAGGATGTTTAATTGGCAGCTGGTTCACAAGTTTGCACATGGGCATTGGTTGATAAATGATGCAAGGTGTGTGGTGGAAAGAATGTCGATGGCTAATGAACTCTCAAGAAATCAACAAGAGGGTTGCACCATAAGTTATTAGCAAGTTTCTCGATATGTGTCGAAAATGAAATTCTTGAAATTAGGAAGTGATTTCAAGTGAAACTTCTTGAATTTGTCTTTCAATCTGAGTGGATGTACTCTTTATGGTGGGGATATGATAATTCTTGAATTTAAAATTATGATTGTCAGTAGTAGACAATGTGAAAGTTGCAGTTACACATAGTTGACCGAGTTTAGAGTCAGGTGGAGAACTGATTTTGTTATGTGTAGCTGTACAACTATAAAGGGCCAACAAATTGCATTTTTCTTCTCTTCAAAAGGTGGAGATTTGTTGAAGTTGAAGTTGTTTTGAAGAAAGAAAAGAAAATCTCCCACATCGGAAATTTACTTTGGTTGGGAGGAGATTGAGAGTTATAAATAAACTCCACCTCCTTCATTGTTTAAACACACAAAAATATTTTTTCTTTGTTTACTATTAAAGGGGTTTAGAGATAATTCTCTTGGAGATCTCTTTGAGAATAGTATTTTAGGAAGTGAGGGTGTGTGAGAAAAATATTGTGTATTGTATGGTGTAATAATTTTCATATAGTGAATATTTTTCTGGGAGACCCGTGGTTTTTCTCCAATTGAAAAGTTTTTCATGTTAAATCTTTATAGTATATTTTTCCCAACAGGTATGACAGTGTTCATTTAAATTATTTTGTAACATAATTTATTGAGGAAAGAGAATGAGGGCATTAATGCTTTGAGAAATGGTTATATTTTCACTCTCTGGTAGGTATTATTTCACATGTCATTCCTGTGTAACAATATTTTATTTGAATAATTGAAAGATGGTTATGCTAATGTAGATTTTGAGAGCAGATAACAATCTGTTTGACTAGGCACAACCTGTTGGTTCCACTGACCAAGCTAGACAGACGATAACAATACCTCAAGCTATTATTGCATTGTAAGTTTCTTCTCTTGGTACTTTTTATTTTCTCACTGGTCAGTTCTATTTGAATTACCAAACGTTGTGTGAAATGGATAGGATCCCTCCATCCTTAATCGGTGATTTACAAAAATTCATTCTATACTAAAATAAAAGCAAAAGAGGTTAGCAGATCTCATAAAGACACATCTTCAATTAGTTGTGAATCTCATTAGTTATACAACAAACATGATCACTGGATAACTAGATTTAGCATCCGAATCTTTTCTAATGATCAATTTATTAAGAAATTGGTGTTTAAACTTCTCTATAACCTCTGGCTCATCTTTTGTTAATATTTTTCATGTAGAGTCTAACCTTGTGGTGTTGTGGAACTTTTGCCTATTTGATCGATCACCCATTCTTTTATTGGAGTTAGTTATTCTTTGGTATGAAAAACGTTTGACTTTATGTTTATACAAAATCTCCAATTAGATTGTAATGCCTTTATAGCTATGAGCATTTTTTGAGTGTATCAACATAGAAAATATCAACTTTGAAAGCACTTGTAAATGAACAGACATCCAACCTTATTAATTTTTTTATTTTCTCTCAATTTAAAAGCATCTGATAATATTCTTGCAATAACAGGTGTAGACACTGTAAGAATCTTGCTCCTGAGGTACTACTTTTTTTCTCAAATATTTAAAAGGAGGAAGATCATTCTCCTCCGCCATTATATTTTTCTAGACACATTCAGTCTCTGTCCTTGATTTATCGTAGATTACTTTCTTTCCAGTATGAAAAATCCACCGCAGAGATGAGTAGTCACGATCGTCCAATTGTTCTAGCCAAGTATGATGCAAATGATGAAGCTAATAGATAAATAGCCACAGTATGAGATCTAAGGCTTCCCAACTATTAAGATCTTGCGGAATGGAGAAAAGAAAGTTCAAGAATATAAATGCCCTCATGAAACAGATAGTATTGTAGCCTATTTGAAGAAACAATTGGGTCCTACATCTGCTGAAATCAATTTAAAGGAGGATACGATAAACATTATTGATGGAAAAAGCATCTTTGTTGAAAGTGGTGACACTTTTTGATTTTTTTCATTATCATCATTATGAAAATTTATTCTCAGCATGTCGTAGCTTCTTGTTTTCTAAAATATAATTGTGTTTCTTTAGGTTGGTATATTTCCAGAAATATCTGAAGAGAAGTTTGAGAACTATTTAACACTAGCAGGAAAATTGTGAGCTGAGATTGATTTTGCTGACACTGTTAAGGCTAAACAACTCCATCGGGGTAGACCAGTCAATAAGTCCACTTTTCATCTTCTAAAGCCATTTGATGAACTCTTTGTTGATTTTGAGGTATTACCATTATCTATGTAGAATTTTTTTCTTTGTTTGATACGAGCTAAATGGCCAACTTAGCTTTTGATGACATCTTTGGAGGACAACACATAGATACTCAAGATTTGATCACCTTGAATATATAAGAACAAGAATGGAGGACCGATTTCGAGCATGCCATTAAGCAAGGCCGTGTGTGGAAGATTGCTTGGAGCATTAAAGACTTGAGGAGTCACAGTTTTGGTCCACACTTAATGGCTCACAGTTTTTGGAGCATTGAAGAGCCTTAAAATACTCTAAAACCGCCACTCTACTTAAGGGTGTTTTGGTCATTTTGTGCCCTTTTCTTACACTCCATAGGAGCTCCTTTCATTAAAAGCATTAGGGTCATTTTGTAATAACTATAAGTAGGCTCTCTAGGGTCCATTTCATACTTGGTTGTTTATTGATATAAGATATAAAATACTTGTAACACCTAAGACTCTCTCAATTGAGAGTGTATCACCTTAGAGTAGGGCTTGGAAAAGCCATCTCCCCCGTAACTAGGGTTGCCCAAGTGTAGAATCACTTGAGTTGCGTTTTGTCTTGAGAAGTTGGTGCTAGAGGAGGTAAATTCCCTCTTGTGTCTCCATAGGAGTTAGGTGATTATCTTGTGTAGGTGTTAAGGGTCTTTAGATTTGATATATCTTAGGGTTCTTAGAATTTACATCTTCATTTGTCTAACTATCTATCCATTTATCTATTTCAAATCGTGTGTTCAACAGAGTTCAATCCCCCCTTGATGGTGATTCCTTTTGCCAACTCCTTTGTAATATTTTTACTAAGTTCCTCGTGATTAAAACAAAGGATGCATGGTTATATCTCAAGTGTGTACCTCTTTGGCATGTTGATGTTGTTTATTGTGATAACTCTAACCTTCATGTCAAGGGGATGTGGTGTTGTTTGTCTTTTCTTTGTTCTTGCAAGGTTTGGATTTGAGGTCGAATCCTTTTCAAGAAGGGGAAAATAATACGAGCCAAATAGCTAACTTAGCTTTTGATAACATCTTTGGAGGCCAACACATAGAGACTCAAGACTTGATCACCTCGAGTATACAAGAACAAGAATGGAGGATCGATTTTGAGCATGATATTAAGCAAGATCGTGTGTGGAAGATTGCTTGGAGCATTAAAGAATTAAGGACTCACAGTTTTTTGAGCATTGAAGAGCCTTAAAATACTCCAAAACCACCACTTGACTTAAAGGTATTTTGGTCATTTTGTTCCCTTGCCTTACACTCCATATGAGCTCCTTTCATTAAGGGCATTAGGGTCATTTTGTCTTCATTTTGTAATAACTATAAGTAGGCTCTTTAGGATTCATTTCATAATTGGTTTTTTATTGATGTAAGACAAGAAATACTTGTAACACCTAAGACTCTCTCTTGAGAGTGCATCACCTTAGAGTAGGGCTTGGAAAAGCCATCTCCATCGTAACTAGGGCTGCCCAAGTGTGGAATCACTTGAGTTGCATTTTAGCTTGAGGCGTTGGTGCTAGAGGAGGTAAAATATCTCTTGTGTCTCCGTAGGAGTTAGGTGATTGTCTTGTGTAGGTGTTAAGGATCTTTATATTTGATATATCTTAGGGTTCTTAGGATTTACATCTTCATTTGTCTAACTATCTATCCATTTATCTATTTCAAATTGTGTGTTTTGTGTATTTGTTCTTGTTGCCATTTGTGCCTTGTTCTAGTGAACTATTTTGTGGCGTTTTTGTGGCTATTTTGTGACTTTGTTAGTTGATCTTGTATCATTGTTACTCCATGCATTATGGTTACGAACACAATTTTTTTCTTATATTATCTCTTTTCCTATGCAGAAACCAAATGGGTTTAACATATTCTTCCCAGACCGCACTTATGACATATTGCATTAGGTATGTTATTGTTGTTTAATTGAACTCTGTTGACATATGGAAATATCAACTACGATGAAATTAAACTATTTTGAAATTGATAAGAAAGTTAAATAAGGTTGTGTTTGTTAAATGTATTAAAGTGTTCTTCTTGGATTCTATATATTTATAAAGAGAACTACAAATCTGATTCTGATGAAAATTTTGCAACAGAGAAGATAATTTAATTGGAACCACCACACATAGAATTCTTTACTAGAAGGTAAAACTACTAAAATTGCTTAAGTTAACCGTGGAGAATCATATCATATGATAATGATAACATATGCTTTTACATTATCGAATAATCAACTCTTTTCAAATTGTTTCAGGTTATATTGGCGAAACCTCAGTCTCTATGTTGGTTTGCCAACATAGTTATAGCGAGGTTGATATAGACATAAATCCAACTTATGAGGCGACTGCTATAATTTCAGAGTTCCGTATAACTTGACATGACTAATTGTGAACGCAGCAACATGTGCTCTTTAGTTTGAGTTTACAAAGTGGAAGAAACAACTACATACAAGGAAATATAAACAGTGGCCATGACGACAAAAGATCAATAACTAATGACTCAAACACACTTCCTACTTTTATGTCAAAATTAGATTCAAACAAAAATTTCTGATGTAATTTTGATTGTGACATACAAAACAGACACTTATAAATCACAGCTAGGTCATTATTTTGGCCCCGCACCAGCGCCGACTTTCCTATCTAGTAGTAACAAATAAGAACTCGTTGTCCATGTTAACATTTGGTCACACATACTACCAATTTTAATACTCTTTCTTTCCCAAAATTATATAAAATAATTTTATTTTTAATCAGTCCCAAAAGGTGTCTTACTTTTATTTGTCTAATATGTAGTGAACTATCAGTACTTTACACATGTTGAATGGTACTTATTTAGAAAATTATTTTGAAAAATTGTAAATTTTTTGAGTTAATTCTTTGTATGGTCATTCAAGTATTGAAAAGATTTTACTAAAGTAATTTTTTAATTTTTGTTCCTTATATGATCCTTCGAGTATTGATAAGATTCATTTTTGAGTTTTCTTCCTACTCCCTCAGTTCAATTTTACTTATCATTTTTGACATGACACACCCATTAAGAAAACAATAATTGATATAGTGATTTATCATATTACCTCTATTAATTATTTTTTTAGTAATAGGTATTGAAAAATAATTTGAGGAATAAATAATTAATGCTAAGAGTAAAACATTAAAAAAAATATCTTTTCTTGATTTGTCAAAAATGACAAGTAAAAATAGAAATTAAATTAGAAAAAAAATGACAAGTAAAAGCGAACAAGAGTATAAGGTCATTTATCTATAACTTTATCTCCAGGAAAGATAACAACCTCCACAAGGCAGGCTCAAGCCTAAAGCAACTAAAGTCGTTGCTTTAGGCCTCAAACTTTCGGGGCCCCTAAATTTTTTAATATGTGTATATAGCATCGTTTATAAATAAATGATGTTTCTAATTTGAGAAAATTCCTTAAAAAAATTATTCTTGAAAATAAAAAATATTTTTACTAATTTACTTCGAATTAATTATACGTCTTTAAGGAAAAAGTAATTCTTTAATGGTATAGAATTTCATGTACCCTTTCCTTATCATTTTACTTGGTATTTTTTAAATATGTTTGTTTCACATTAGTTGTTCATTTCACAAATCAAGGGTGTTTTATTACTTCTTTTCCCATATTTCCCTCAATATTAAATAACTAAAGGGAGTAGTAATTGTTAGATATCGAGTTTCAAGACATCAATAATAAGTTAATTTTGCAAAATAAATTTTAGATTAATATTTTTTAATGGGTGTGCCAAGTCAAAAGAGGCCGAGTAAAATGAAACAAATGAAGTATTAAAACAAGATTAATTTTGAAAGACTATACAAATTCTTTCCTTAATCTCCAAAACACACCTATTTTGGAACTAAATGAAGAGGCTAAAACACTATTTATCTCAATTTATGTCGTTTTGAATTTTTAAAAAGCTAAAAATCCTATGTTTAAGCACATTGTTAAAACCAAAAAGTTTGAATTTCGAAAATAGAAAAATATCATGTAAATTAAAATAAAGGGAGAAACTAAAAAAATAAACTGATATTATATATAACATATTATTATTATTTTATAATAAAATATCAGACCCCTTATTAAAGTTTTGCTTTAGGTCACCATATTTATTGAACCGCCTCTAGCAACAGATTTCTTAGTTGACATTTTATGTCATATTAATTTCTTATTTTTCATACCATGTAGGATAAATTAAATTAAATTTGAGTACAAAATATTAAATCTAGTCGTTAAATTTTAAATATATGTCAATTTAAGTCATAAATCATTTAGACATGAAATCTTATTGTCCTAATGAGGATGATTTTTGATGCAGTGACTAATTAACTTAGGTATAAAATAAATATTCTTGTTAATTTTGAGAGTGGACTTTTTATATACATACTGTAGACACCTAATTTTGTCCTTCCTAAATACAATTTTATTCATTTTTAGCTCACATTACCACACGCCTTCAACCGTGTGATTATATCCCACAAAAATACAAAATAACAATCCATAACAAAATCCCTAACAAATTTTATCTTGTTTTAATCTATCCTAACAAACTTTATCCTAATCACCTACCTCACCTCACTATCCATGCCACCCCACCCAATTCTCTTTATATTTTTTCTATTCTTTGGCCATAACAGAATACAAAACAAAAGGTGAAAGGGGGACCCACAGAAAGAAAACCATTTTCATTTTAATATATAATATATAAACTCCACTCACAGAAAAGGAAAGGGATTTTTTTTATTTTTCATTTAAAAAAGGGGCCCCACTTGAAAGATTTCTTGATTTTTCAATTCATTAACCATAAAAAGGGGACTCTCCATTTTCACACTCTCAACACGCAACACACACCTGGATTCCATTTTCATCTGACCATCACAATATACGAATTTCCATCACTGAACACACACACTGGTCACACAGAAAATCACACATATACTCTCTCAACGCATACGAATACCTATAGTAATGGGAAAGACAGAAGTGGGTCATAGTTTGAGCAAAAACAATAGAGTGACACAAGGAAGAGGGAAGCAATAGAGAAGGATTAGGGAGGTTTGACTGTGGGAGAGGAGAGAAATCATAAGAATAAAGAGAGAGAAAACACGTGAGAGAAGGTAGATCGAAAGTAGAAGAGTTGAATGGAGGAGTGGGGTCGCTTGAATTTTTCAGCGAGTCCTTACCGGAAACTCATCGGATACACCAACCAGTCACCTCCCATCCCCGCTTCTATCCTCAACCAGTAATCCCAACTGATTGTTCCATTTGAATCATCAGAAAACACCGTCAATCCCAAAGCACCCAAACCCGACTCAAAAATCCAAAACCAGCTAGCTAAAAATGGCCCTTTATCACTGTAATCATCGGAGATTGACTTTTTCAGTCCAATTCTATCCAAATCCTGTTGGGTTAAGTTCGATTGCAGGGTTTCTAAGGAAAGGTGGTACAATTTATCTTTTAGCTAACATTCGATTCTCGTCTGAACTAGTCAACGTTGATTTTGGATTGTTCGAGTTGCGAGTTCATAGATTGAGTTCCAATTTGAGGTCTTCGAATCCAGCTCTATATTTTAATTGCATAATTTGGCTCAATAAAATCAAGGTCCAATTCTTCTTTCTCTCATTTTATCTTCTCGTTTACTTTAATTGGTATGTTGATTTGAATATGGGTGTTGATTGATCTTGATCGATGATTGAATAGAAACTCATTTTATTTATTATTTGATCATTTTGAGTTATGAATTATGTAATAAAATAATATCTCGTTAAGAATTAAAAGAAAATTCGGGGAAGGAATAAAAAATCGGCAAAAAAGTGAATATTATGGTATTTTTATTCATTGTTGATGTTGAACGTCGATAGTATCATGTTTTACACCATGGATTGGTTGGAAAATCGTAGGTTTTGGGTAGGAAAAGTTTAGGACTTGTGGTTTTGTTGAATGTTTGAAATTTTGTTGAGTGGTTTGATTTTATCGCACTGAAAAATATATTCATTTAGCTTGGGAATGCGCCGAGTTCATTTATATTTCTTCACCGGGGAATGCCCTGCAGTGTTTTGTACTCGAAGGACATCCGTGATGAAGACCCGAGGTATCGGGTAAAGCATTGGAGCATGGTTCAGGATTAGCAAAGGTTAGAATAAGATTTATTTTTCGCATTTTTATTCTTGGGACTGTATAATTGGACTGAACATTATATTTTGAATTTATTTTGTTTCGCATGTTTGATTGATTATTTTATGTAATTTATGTGATATATACATTCATAGTGTTCAAATTAGCCGATACGCTCCACCACGGGACCGTGGTTGAACCACGGGATCAAGGGGTGCCTAACACCTTCCCTTCAGTCAATACAATTCCTTAACCGGAATCTCTTTTTGTGGATCAGTTTTAGAGTCAAAACCATTTTTAACAAAGGATTTCCAAAGGTGACTTGGCACACCCAATTTATGCTAAGTGGCGACTCAAAGTTTTAAATATAAATAATCCTTTTTGAAATAAATTTTCATTTTGTCACTTTAATAATAAAAGCCCTTTCAAAACTTAAAAGTAAATCTTTTTGGTTAAAAAAAAGGGTGTGACAGCTCTGGCGACTGCTGGGGACTTTTCAGAATTCGAGCTTATTTTGGATTTGTATCGGTGGCACTATAGGTGTATAGAAATGTTGTTTGTGTTATTTTGTGTTATTGTATTATCAATAATGAGTGCCTACGTGCTCTTTGTTTACAGTTTTTATCTTATGTGTTATCGCTTTATATCTGACATCATGTGCATAACCCGTGTCATTCTTTCTGCTACAAGTCCGTAGTACACGTGTTGTACACGACCTCTAGTTGAGTCACCCTTATTTTAGGGGGGGAACCGCCCGTGTTATAGAGTAGGTGAAAAGTAAAGCAGCTACTATCGACCATACACTTTCCCGAACAGCCTTGTTAGTAAACCCCAACGTAGGTCAACCTTTAGGTCATGCTTATGTGCATCATATTGAAGACCTAGCAGGGCCCACTTGGTCCTTTGTAGGAAACTCACCTCTAAAGCATCCCTACGTGCTAAATATTTCATCTTTGAGGGTAACGAGGTCATTTGACAGACTGATTTGGGCAAAAACATGAGTTAAAAGCAAAGTGTGTAGGAAGGAAATTATTGAAAAAAGGAAGAAAAAAAGAGTGAAAAAAAAATTTGGTAGTTTTTAGGGTTCTTTATGGATTTTGTTTTTCACAATTCAAAAATTAAAAAAAATAATATTTTTTTTACTTTTTGTACTCATTTTTCAAAAAATAAAAAATGTTAAAAAAAATTCCTTTTATTTCTTTAGTAAGCATTCATAATTTGAAAACTCCAATTTTTTTTTCCCTTTTCAATAGGATCTTTGTAAATTTTTGTATAACGAAAATATCAAAAAGATTTTTTCTTTCATAGTTGTTGGTGTTAGTTTCTAATTAAAATCCCAAAAATATTTTATTTTCATCGTCTGTCTTTAGTTGTGTCTCTCAATTCAGGGTTTAGTTTGTCATTTAATCCTTAATTGCTCAATCTAGACGAACTACGCACCCCTGATTCTCCTCTCTCGGGAGTGAGATACGTAGGCAGCTTATTGTTGGTTCGGGGATCTTATTTGAAAAATTCAATAAAAAAGATTTTCTTTACTCTTTATTAGAGTAGATGTTTCATATACATCTTTAAAACAAAACTACAAAAAATATTTTTCCTTTAATAGGTTCAAGTTTCATGTTTATATGAAATTCAAAATTGAAAACCCAAAAAGATTTTTCTTTGGTAATCATAGGTTTCATTTTGTATAGGGATTTTAAACTTGAAAAATGCCAAAAAAAACAAATTTCGTCAATTCTTTTGACAATTTGTTATTTCCTTTTCTTTTAAAAGTTTCAAGAAAAAGAAAAAATAAAGGAAAAAGAATTAATTGGCAATTTTGGCAAGAATTCACGAACTACACATACCTGATTCTCCTCTCTCGGGAGTGAGATACGTAGGCGCCCTTCTTGGGTTCGGTGATCTTTTAAAAAAAAAGAAAAAGAAAAAGGTTTTAATAAAGTGTCGAACTCTAACGAATTTACTCTCTCTTGTCCAGTTAGTTTAAGGTGGTTGGTTTGTGGCATTTTGGCTGGTCCTTCATATTGTACCAAATCGAAGAGAAAGTTATGGCCAACAAGAATACTGAGTTTGTTGTCACTGATCAGATAGGGAGTTTGGGCAATGAGAATTTAAGTAATGAAGAGATTCGAAAATTAAGGCAACAAATGATAAAAATGCATCGAGCTTGGGATAATGGGTTGCCACCTCCTCTATTTCCCGCTGATAATCTTGAATATCTTTCTAGCTTGCCTCCAGAGTCACATACACAGTTTCCTATTTTTGTTGACACACCATAATATGTATCAGGACCTGCTCTGGGGCAACACTATCCAAACACTTCCAATATTCATTTTCCTCACTCTTTAACACAAAGCTAACATATGCTCGGCTCCACTTACTGTTATGTTTTTGCAGCACCACCCCCACCTGAATGTAACATCCCGTATTCAAGTACGTGTATTAGCGTATTCAAGTACATGTATTGGTCTTATTTATATGAAATAAATTTTTTTATTTTATTTATACCGAAATTTGCCCGTCAGTGATTCCATGCGAAGGTTATTGAATAAGCTTTCCAACGATATAAAGATTCCCAAAATGGATAGGTTTCGAATATAATTGAGCACGTTCGAAACTATAAAACAATGGCCGGGATATTTGAGAATAGTAAATGTGCACGAAAATTTCCTGCACACAAATTACTGAGGCCAGCCGAATTTTTGGGTCAACTTTGAACGATCATAACTCCCTTAGTATAATGAACTGGGAGAGCTGCTACCTATGAAAAGAAAGATCGTTGAGTCTTCTTTCTAAATCAATTAGTTTCATCTAAATCCAACGTCCAAGTAAGGATTTATACTCGTTTTACTTCATCCTATCAAAACAAATTTTTAGGGTCAACTTCAAACGACCATAACTCCTTGTACAGGACGAACTGGGTGGCCTAATTTATATGAAATAAAATTTCTTTGAATTATCTTTCCAATGATACCAATTTCACCCAAATTCGATATCAGAGAAAAGAGTTATGGTCGATCTACTTTAGCTTATCCAAACAGTCCACCAAAGGACAAATTTGACATTATTTAAATTTTAAAGGCATTTTGGTCATTTCCTATTATATTATGGATGGGAATATGTGTATATATACATGTATATGAGTTCAAAAACTCATTTTCGTCATCAATCATTGATAAAGAACAAACCCTAGCACAATTTGACCTTTAAATTACTTTTGATTCAATTGTAGAAATTCCAAAGTAATCCGATAACTGCATTTGTCATCTCGAGAGCTTCGAACGACACCTATTATTTGTGCAAACAGGATTGCATAATCAAGAGGTGAATACTAAGGTATGAATATTGTTTGCCTTTGTTCTTTTCTATATGTATATGTGTGATAGAGGATTATACGTATTGGTTGTTATTTAAATGTGATGGAAATAGGGTTATGGACTATTTTGCATGGTTTAGTTTTATTGAATTGTGGAAGGTGGATATGGTAATTGAGTTATAGAAGGTGGATATGGTGATTTACTATTGAATTGATGATTATTTATGTCTATGGCTCAATTTAGTTTAATGGATTGGTTGGAAGAATAAATGAATTCAAACTTGATATTGGAGGATGTTGTATGAATATTCATGACATGTGAATGTAATTGGAGTATAAGAGGGCTAAAGTGACACCCTTTATGGTGTAATTAAGTCTTACTACTTAACCACTAGTTTGGTGGATTCAAATAATTGAATTGTGACGTGTGGTTGCTAATACTAGATTGCTATATATGTTTTTTGTAGATAAGTAATCTGAAAAGACGGCAAGTCTATTTGGGACTAATATTGAAGGTTAAAAGTCAGGTATGTAAAGCATACTTTATACCATATCTTTGGCATGAAAGTAAACAATTGTTCTATTAAGAAAGTTTCCAAAGTTATTCAATAACATGTAATCCATAATGGTTTTGTATGATGTCCTACGTTACCAATAAACTTGTTTTCACCCTACAAGATGTCAAGATATTCCAATACTTATCTTCCATATATTACATGTTTATTGCACTAATGAATGTCAGAAGGCATCCGGTTACTCAAACAAGATCCATGTTCTAGTAATGACTCCAAAATGTTTCATTGATATACCAATAAGTTCCTAATTCATTGTTATGGCATTGATGACTCCAAAACAATTCATTGATGTGCCAATGAGTTCTTACTTCATTGTTATTGCATTGATGGTCTATTTATATGTCTCTTATTGATATATCATTGTTTCAAAATATCAAAAATATGGTGGCAACCGAAATAACAATCTTAAAGATTAATTGAACTAAGTAATGGAAGTTCTCTCTGATTGGGTAGTATTCCAGGGGCATAAACCTATCATGGGTCGATCCCTATTTATGTGTTTATGGGTGGTACCCCAGGGGCATAAGCCTATCATGGGTCGATCCCAGTTGATATGTACTGGAAGCAGCCTAATGGTCACAGTACAGTACAATAATGATTACAAAGATGATAAGAACGAAGATAAAGTGATTGAATAAATACAATGTACAGATTGTCACAAGTTCTAGTAAGTGTGGTCCACTCCTATTACAATTTATTCACTTGTTTCTGATTTCTATTGAGCTCCTATATCATATGTGATTATCTACAGCCTTACATACTCAGTACATATTTCGTATTGCCGTCCCCCACAGGGGACCTGCATTTCATGCTACAGGCACAGGTACCTCAGCTCATACACCGCACAAGTAGGAGCCAGGATATCTAGCTGCTTTGGTGAGCTCCAGTTTGCTTCAGGGCTTTCCCTGTCATATCCAGTCACGTTTGGTATTGTATAGGAGTTAGTTATATGGAGGGGTGTGTCCCGACCTTAGTTAAACTCTGTGTATTATCTAAAGGTTTTGTAGACCTAATGTACAGTCAAGGTGGTGTTTTATTAATAGATGTGATGGCTCTAACGACCAAGTATTATATATACATATATATGTGTGCTCGAGCTTATACAGGTGATTATTTTCTTTTATATGTGACATGATGTTGTCCGAATTTTTGGGTTGTCATAGAGGTATACATGGGTAGTATAAGGTTATGAGCTGGTTCTCTCGGGCCTCCTTGGTTATGGGTGCCAGTCCGCCCCAATAGGATTTAAGGCGTGAAAAAATTGGTATCAGAGCAGTTCATCCTAGTGAGTCTACAAAGTCGTGTCTACGTAGAGTCTTGTTTATCAGTGTGTCTTGCACCACATCTATAAACAGGAGGCTATGGACATTTAGGAATTGTTTCATTTCTTCATGTCTTAGATCGTGTGATAGAGACTATATTGTATGTGAAGTCATAGTTAACCATTGAGTCCATTTGTTTCTCTTATTATAGTAATGATACCGGTTACCAGAAGCAAGAATACCAGTAAGCAAGTAGATGTGGCTGCCAGAGAGGGGACTAGTAAGTCACCCACTATACCAGCTAATCAATGCGAGGCTCCAGCTGAGCATGCATCAGAAACTTCTTCCATTCTAGAAGAAATAAGGGGGAGGAGAACTATATCCCCAGATCCACCTATTAATGCTACTGATCAAGATCTTAGAAATGCAGTACAACTTTTGACTCGTATAGTTGCTAGGCAAGCTCAAGGGTAAGCCATTCCTACCACGGGTCCTAGTGGTACAGATAGGGCGGCTAGCCTTCGAACATAGGATTTTCTTAAGATGGATCCTCCCACTTTTACTGGATCAGATCTTAACGAGGACCCATAGGACTTTATTAATCAAATTCTAAGGGCCTTAGATGTTATGCATATAACGGGTAGAGACAGTGGAGTTAGCAACGTATAAATTTAAAGGGGAGGCTATATATTGGTACGAGGACTGAAAATGATCTAGGGGTATTGATGCACCCCCAGCTACTTGGAAAGAGTTCAAAGAGGTATTTCTTGATCATTATCTTCTATTCGAGATTCGTCAGGCTCGTGGAGATCAGTTTTTAAATCTTTGACAGGGGAATAAGAGCGTGAGAGAGTACAGTCTCCAATTTAATTCCTTGTCGAGATATGCTCCTAATGTTGTAGCTACTATGGATGACAGATTTCATCAATATGTGTAGGCTGAATCCATATCTGGTTAGAGATTATACTATTGCCGCTTTAAACAAAGATATGGACATAGCGAGGATCCAAGCTTTTGCACAAAAAATGGAAGATAAGAGGCAGATGACAAGAACACAGGAATTAGAAAGAGGATATTCCAAGAGGGCCAGATCTACAGGGCAGTTCATGGCATCCCAAGAAGGGTTCAGACCACAGTTTTCTGCTAGACCACCTAGGCCATTATCTTCTTATTCTGCAGCTAGTGCCCGACCACAGTTCCAAAGTTCCAGAGGAAATCCATTTGGGCACAGAAGTGAGAGTCAGAGTTTGCGGACAGTGGGGTACCAAGGGCAAGGGAATATGAGCCAATCGAGACCTCCTCAAGATCTATGCAATAAATATGAAATTTATTATTTGGGCGCATGTCGGATGGGGACCAATGTTTCCTTTTGGTGCGGTATGTCGAGGCATATGATAAGAGAATGCCCATGAAGGGGCTTAGGGGGTATGGCATGACCTACGAGGTTATTTGTTGTATCATTATCATCGATGACTTATTCAGGAAGGGGTGCATAACCAATGGGTCGTGTTAAAGGTGATAGAGGAGCCATGAGTTCTAGCGGGGCAAAAAATCGTGCGTATGCTCTAGCGGATCGACAGAATTTAGAGGCTTCCCCAGATGTGGTTATGGGTACGTTGTCTATCTCTTCATTCGATGTATATGCCTTAATTAATTCCGGTTCTACATTATCTTATGTTACTCCATTGGTTGTTGGAAAGTTCGAAAGAATACCCGAACTATTAGTTAAGCCATTTGAAGTGTCCACACCGGTTGGGGAATTTATTATAGCTAAAAGGGTTTACCAAAATTGCATAGTAACTATTTGTGGTCATGATACGATGGCTGATCTTATGGAATTCGAAATGGTAGATTTTGATGTTATAATGGGTATGGTCTGGTTGGCGTCTTGTTATGCCATAATTGATTGCTACACGAAAAAGGTATATTTTCATTTTCCAAATGAATCAGTCCTTGAATGGAAAGGTGAAATTAGAGCGCCAAGAAGTAGATTTATTTATTATTTTAAGGAAAGAAGAATGATTTCCAAGGGATACATATATCATTTAGTTAGAGTAAGGGATACAAAAGCGGAGGCACCAACTCTTCACGCTCTTTCGGTGGTAAATGAATTTTCTGATGTATTTTTTGAAGATCTTCTAGGTTTGCCTCCTGAATGAAAAGTAGAGTTTGGTATTGATGTAATACCAGACACCCAAACAATCTTCATTCCTCCGTATAGAATATCCCCAGTAGAATTACGAGAATTGAAAGATCAATTGAAAGATTTGCTAGAGAAGGGATTTATAAGGCCTAGTATGTCCCCCTGGGGAGCACCAGTGTTATTTTTGCGCAAAAAGGATGGCTCACTGAGAATGTGTATTGATTATCGGCAATCGAATAAGGTGACTATTAAGAATAAATATCCTCTCCGAAGAATTGATGATTTATTTGATCAGTTACAGGGCGCCAAGTGCTTTTCTAAGATTGATTTGAGGTCAGGTTACCACCAATTGAGGGTCAAAGAGAAAGATATACCCAAGACATTTTTCCGAACATGGTATGGTCATTATGAGTTTCTAGTTATGTTATTTGGGCTAACAAATGCACCCACAACTTTTATGGATTTGATGAATAGGGTGTTTAAGCCATTCTTGGATGTATTTGTGATAGTTTTATAGATGATATTCTAGTTTATTCTAGATCAAAAGAGGACCATGCCAATCACTTACGACAGGCATTGCAGACTCTTCGTGATAGTAAGCTTTATGAAAAGTTTTCTAAATGTGAGTTTTGGTTAAAGTCGGTGGCATTTTTGGGTCATATTGTATCTAGTGAAGGGATAAAGGTTGAAACTCAAAAGATAGAAGCTGTGAAGAACTGGCCAAGGTCCACAACGCCTATGGAGATTCATAGTTTTCTCAGGTTGGACAGTTATTATAGAAGATTTGTTGAAGGATTTTCTTCCATTTCAGCACCCTTAACCAAGCTATCCCATAAAGCATCCAAATTCCGATGGAATGATGCCTATGAGGAGTTTTCAAGATTTAAAGAACAAGTTAATTTCTACACCCGTGTTGGTACTTCCAGAAGGCACCGAAGGTTATATAGTGTATTGTGATGCTTCCAAAATTGGTTTAGGTGGTGTATTGATGCTACATGGTAAGGTAATAGCATATGCTTCTAAACAATTGTGGCCACATGAGAAAAATTATCCTACACACGATCTTGAGCTGGCAGCAATTATTTTTGCTTTAAAGATATGGCGCCACTACTTATATGGGGTTCATGTTGATATATACTGACCATAAGAGACTTGAAATATATTTTTAATCAGAAGGATCTAAATTTAAGGCAACGGAGATGGCTTGAACTATTAAAGGACTACGATATTGATATCTTGTACCATCCAAGGAAAGCAAATATGGTAGCTGATGCGTTAAGTCATATGGATATGATGGCGCCTATATAAAGGCAAGTGATGATTAAAGATCTTTACCAGTTAGCTAGTTTGGGAGTCGCCTTCTTGAAACTCCATAATGCTGCGGAATCTTCATTAGTAGCTAAAGTGAAAGAGAAGCAATATGCAGATCCTATTTTATTATAGCTTAAGAAGAATGTTCAGAGTGGTGCGACCAAGGTATTTGAGCTTACGTGAGAAGGAGTACTTCAGTGCCAAAACCAATTGTGTGTGCCGAATGTAGACGGTCTAAGAAAGAAGATTATGACAAAGGCACATTGTTTAAGGTATTCCATTCATCCAGGATCAGCCAATATGTATCAAGATTTGAAAGATATGTATTGGTGGAATGACATGAAGAAGAGCATTGCAAAATTTGTACCTGAATGTCCAAATTGTCAAAGAGTTAAAGTTGAGCACCAAAAACCCGGAGGTTATATGCAATGCATTGATCTTCCAAGCTGGAAGTGGGACATGATCAATATGGATTACGTTATTGGTTTGCCTCATACATCCCAAAAGTTTGATTCTATATGGGTGATTGTTGATAGGCTTACCAAATCCGCATATTTCCTACCAGTTAGGACCACTTACACAGTTGAAGAGTATGCGAAGCTGTACATTAAAGAGATAGTCCGATTACATGGAGTGCCAATCTCTATTATATCAGATCAGGGAACCCAATTTACCGCAAACTTTTGGAAGTCTTTTCAGAGGTGTTTGGGAACACAAGTGAAGTTGAGTACAACTTTTCACCCTCAAACAGATGGACAAGCAGATCGTACCATCCAAACACTTGAAGATATGCTACGAGCTTATGTAATAGATTTTAAGGGCAACTGGGATGATAATTTACCTCTTATTGAGTTTGCCTACAATAATAGCTATCATTCAAGTATCAAAATGGCACCATATGAAGCTTTATATGGAAGAAAGTGTAGATCACCAATAGGATGGTTCGAAGTGGGTGAAACTCTTTTGTTCGGACCGGATCTTATTTATCAAGCCATAGAGAAGGTTAAAGTAATTCAGCAACGACTGAAAACAACCCAAAGTCAACATAAGTCATATGCGGATAGTAGAAGGAGAGGGCTAGAGTTTTCTATCGGTGATTAGGTATTTTTGAAGGTATCACCAATGAAAGGGGTAATGAGATTTGGCCAAAAAGGAAAGTTGAGTCCACATTATATAGGCCCGTATAAGATCACTCAAAGGTTTGGACGAGTTGCATATGAATTATAGCTACCCCAAGAGCTCTCATCAGTATATCCAGTATTTCATGTGTCAATGATTTGAAAGTGCATCGGAGATCCATCACATATCACTTCTACTGAGGATGTGCAAGTTGCGAAAGATCTTACCTATGAGGAGGTGCCTATTGCTATTATAGATCGCCAAGTTAAGAAGATGAGAAATAAAGAGATAGCATTTGTGAAAGTACGTTGGAGAAATTGTCAAAGGGAAGAGATTACATGGGAAGCTGAGGAAGCAATAAAATCTAAGTACCCACATTTGTTCAAAGATGAAGAGGAAGTTCAAGAAATGGAGTTAGAACATTAACAAGTAAGTTTTTTTTTATATATGCATAGTATTTATGTGATGATGTGAATATTAGTGATGGATTTGAACTTGTTTCGATTGAATAACTACGCTAACATTCGAGGACAAATGTCCTAAAGGGGGAAGGATGTCACACCCCATATTCAAATACATGTATTGGCGTATTCAAGTACGTGTATTGGTCTTATTTATATGGAATTAATTTTTTTATTTTATTTATACCGGAATTTGCTCGTCGATGGTTCCATGCGAAGGTTATTGAATAAGATTTCCAATGATATAAATATGTCCAAAAACGAATAGGTTTCGTATATAATCGAGCACGTTCGAAACTATAAAACGGTGGTCGGGATATTTGGGAATAGTAAATGTGCAGGAAAATTTCCTGCACATAAACTACTGCGGCCAGCCAAATTTTTGGGTCAACTTTGAATGATCATAACTCCCTTCATATAATGAACTAGGAGAGATGAGACCCATTAAAAGACATATCTTTGAGTCTTCTTTCCAATGCAATTGGTATCATCCAAATCCAACATCTGAGTAAGGAGTTATACTCGTTTTACTTCAGCCTATCAAAACAGATTTTTAGGTTCAACTTCAAATGATCATAACTCCTTGTACAGGACGAACTGGGTGGCCTAATTTATATGAAATAAAATTCCTTTGAATTATCCTTCCAGCGATACCAATTTCACCCAAATCCGACATCGGAGCAAGGATTTATGGTCGAGCTACTTTAGCTTATCAAAACAGTCCACCAAAGGACAGATTTGACATTATTTAAATTTTAAAGGCATTTTGGTCTTTTTCTATTATATTATGGATGGGAATATATGTATATATACATGTATATGAGTTCAAAAACTCATTTTCATGATCAATTATTGAGAAATAACAAACCCTAGCCAAATTTGACCTTTAAATTACTTTTGATTCAATCGTAGAAATTCCAAAGTAATCCTATAACTGCATTTGTCATCTCTAGAGCTTCGAACGGCACCTATTATTTGTGCAAACAGGATTGAATAATCAAGAGGTGAATTCTAAGGTATGAATATTGTTTTCCTTTGTTCTTTTCCATATGTATATGTGTGATAGAGGATTATATGTATTGGTTGTTATTAAATGGTGATGAAAATAGGGTTATGAACTATTTTTCATAGTTTGGTTATATTGAATTGTGGAAGGTGGATATGGTAATTGAGTTATGGAAGGTGGATATGGTGATATACTATTGAATTGATGATTATTTATATCTATGGCTCAATTTGGTTTAATGGATTGGTTGGAAGGATAAATGAATCCAAACTTGATATTGGAGGATGTTGTATGAATATGAATGACATGTGAATGTAATTGGAGTATAAGAGGGTTAAAGTGACACCCTTTATGGAGTAATTAAGGCTTACTACTTAACCACTAGTTTGGTGAATTCAAATAATTGAATTGTGACATTTGGTTGCTAATACTAGATTGCTATATATGTTCATTGTAGATAAGTAATCCAAAAAGATGGGAAGTCCATTTGGGACTAGTATTGAATGTTGACAGTCAGGTATGTAAAGCATACTCTATACCATATATTTGGCATGAAAGTGAACAATTGTTCTATTAAGAAAGTTTCTAAAGTTATTCAATAACAAGTAATCCATAATGGTTTTGTATGATGTCCTACGTTACCAATAAACTTGTTTTCACCCTACAAGATGTCAAGACATTCCAATACTTACTTGTCTTCCAAATCTTACATGTTTATTGCACTTTTGAATGTCAGACGGCATCCAGTTACTCAAACAAGATCTATGTTCTATTAATGACTTTAAAATGTTTCATTGATATACCAATAAGTTCCTAATTCATTGTTATGGCATTGATGACTCCAAAACACTTCATTGATGTGCCAATGAGTTCTTACTTCATTGTTATTGCATTGATGGTCTATTTATATGTCTCTTATTGATGTATCATTGTTTTAAAGTATCAAAAATGCGGCGGCGACCGAAATAACAATCTTAAAGATTAATTGAACTAAGTGATGAAAGTTCTCTCTTATCGGGTGGTATCCCAGGGGCATAAACCTATCATGGGTCGATCCCTATTTATGTCTTTATGGGTGGTATCCCAGGGGCATAAGCCTATTATGGGTCGATCCCAGTTGATATGTACTGGAGGCAGCCTAATGGTCACAGTACAGTACAATAATGATTACAAAGATGATAAGAACGAAGATAAAGTGATTGAATAAATACAATGTACAGGTTGTCATAAGTTCTAGTAAGTGTGGTCCACTCCTATTACAATTTATTCACTTGTTTCTGATTTATATTGAGCTCCTCCTATATCATATGTGATTATCTACATATTTACATACTCAGTACATATTTCGTATTGCCGTCCCCACGGGGGACCTGCATTTCATGCTGCAGGCACAGGTACCTCAGCTCATACACCGCACAAGTAGGAGCCAAGATATCCAGCTGCTTTGGTGAGCTCCAGTTTGCTTCGAGGCTTTCCGTGTTATATCCAGTCACTTTTGGTATTGTATAGGAGTTAGTTATATGGTGGGGTGTGTCCCGACCTTAGTTAAACTCTGTGTACTGTCTAGTGGCTTTGTAGACCTAATGTACAATCAAGGTGGTGTTTTATTAATAGACGTGATGGCTCCAACGACCAAGTATTGTATATACATATATATGTGTGCTCGAGCTTATACAAGTGATTATTTCCTTTTATATGCGACATGATGCTGTTCAAATTTCGGGTTGTCATAGAGGTATACATGGGAAGTATAAGGTTATGAGCTGGTTCTCCCGGGCCTCCTCAGTTATGGGTGCCAGTCCACCCCAATAGGATTTGAGGCATGACACCAAAGCTCCTACTTTTGAGGTTTATCCACAAGCTATGCCTCCCCACTCTGCGAGAGAGCCTGTATTGAATATTTTTGCTGATCAACTTCATGCTATTGATCCCACATTTAAGTCGGCTAATTCTTATGGCTATACTCACCCACCTACATTTCCTCTTAACACTGAGAAGCCTGTTATAACAAAAGAACAAGAGAAAATGACCAGAAAATTGAGAAGAATGGAACTGGCTATGAAAGACTTCCAAGGAGTTGGGGCTACAAAAGTGTCTCATATAAAGATCTGTGCATGTTTCTAGGGGTTTATCTTCCTTTTGGTTTCAAAATGCTGAAGTTTGAGAAGTATGATGGACATGGCGATCCTATATAACATTTGAGATGTTATTACAACCAACTAAGGGGTGTTTGGGGGAAGGAAGAATTACTCATGGCATATTTCGGTGAAAGTCTTCCAGGCCTAGCTTCGGAATGGTTTATTGACCAAGACATTGACAAGTGGATTAGTTGGGATGACCTAGCTAATGAATTTGTGCAACAATTCCAATACAGTGTGGAGTTGATTCCTAATGAGAAATCCCTAACTAATATGAAGAAAAAGAGTACTGAGACGTTCAGAGAGTATGCGATTAGATGGCGTAAACAAGCTGCTAGGGTGAAATCGTTAATGAAAAAAAGTAAGATGGTGGAGGTATTTATTCAAGTACAGGATGAAACATGTTATCAATACTTGTTACCTGCATTAAGAAAGCCATTTATTGAGGTCCTCAAAATAGGAGAGATGATAGAGGATGGAATTAAGACCGGCCGTATTGTGAGTTTCGCAACATTGAAAGCAACTACTCAAGCGATTCAAAAAGGTTTGGGAAGTGTCGGAGGGGAGAAGTATGAGGAAGATGCATCCGCCATTATAGTTGGACAACAGACATGGGCAACAAGACTACACCATCGTTACCCACAGGCTCAAACCCAAGCTCCACAAAATCTTTCCTAAAATCCATTATACTGTATTCCCCCACCTATATATCCAATATACAATGCACGACCCTATAGTCAATTCCCTTCTTACCCACAATGGCGTGCACTATCTCTTCAGAGTCATCCTCAAACTCCACAAACATAGCAAAGCCCTTCTAGGTCCGATTTTCAATCCAAGCTAAATAATGAAATGAGGCAGAAGTCAAGAGATAGCTTCACACCAATTGGAGAGTCGTACACTAGTTTATTCCAGAGATTGGTACAACAGGGCATGATCACTCCTCTCTTTGGGTATACTCCTGACTCGCATTCAAGAAGTTTTGATGCTAATATATGATGTCTATATCATTCTGATGTTCAGGGTTACAGTATTGAAGATTGTCGTTCATTGAAAAGAGAAAAAATAAAGATGATTCAAGATAAATCAATTATGGTACAGACCATTGACAGTGAGTAAAGCTCTAGTTATGCTGATATGCAAACCAGTGACTAAGATGTCAGGCTGAGCAATTGAGAAGTCATCCCTCTCTCTACTAGGAAAAGGTTTGATAGTATGTTTTGTTTTATTTTTCTATTGTTCAAATTATTTCAGGGTTGTAGGTCGGGATCGATCTTGTTTTGTCTTTTTGTCGTTTATGTTCAAACCCTTCTATCTTTTGTTTCAACTAAATAAAGTGTCCCATTTTTCTTTGTGTTTTAAATATGTGTTTTTTGTTTGTTTTCTTTACATAGTACATTTTGTGTTGACTCTAGAGATATGACATGCTAGTGAAATTTTAGCCAGATCTTAAAATCTAGTTTAAGCATGAACGTTTAATTAGAGGGTTAAAGCTAGAAAAAGAGAGCATCTGAGAAAATAGGTAGAGTGCTGAGACATTTGGTGATAAATTCCAGCTTTGTTTGAAAATTAAGGCAATTATGTTGAGAATAACAAGAATAACTTGGTCATCAATTGAAAAATATAGCCTAATTAGGTCAAATTACGGATGTGTGATTCTGAGGAATAGAAAAATAGCTCCACAAAAGCATGGGTCAGTCGATGTGAGGGATCTATAACACAGGTGGAGTTGTATGTTTGACAAGCCCAGAAGAAGTAGTGGCACACATGCTCAGTTAAAGTTAGTATTGTCAAAGTGTCACAAATGATCTTCATCTTTCACTTTCATATTACATGATGTGTATTGACATTTTCAAGGATTTATATGATGAAAGCATTTCATTCTGCTATCCATACATTGTGTCATCCTTAGTGTACCCCATTTGAGCCTTAGTGTTATTTCTTTCATACACCTCTTTTGGAATCAAGATAGAGTCAGCAAAACTCAAAACAAATGTATCGAGAAAAAAAAATAGTGCACAAAAAAAGAGAAAATGTGTCCAATAAAGAAAGAAAAGAGAAGAAGGTCAAGAAAAATAGAGTCAAAAAAAGAAAAAAAGAGTCAATAAAAGAGAAAAACAAAGAAATCAGAATCAATTAATAGAACAAGCTTCCAGAACTACGCGTGACCTGATTCTCCACTCTCGAGGGTGAGATATGTAGGCTTCCCTACCCGGGGATCGGTTCAACCAAATAAACAATTTAGAGTCACCCAGCCAAAAGAAACTGGGCATGAGTTAATCCTCATTGTTTGAGTCAATTCCAAAAGTTGTAAGTCCTACCCCACTTCAAGTGTCGTTTGGGCCTCATGTCACCCTTTCTTTCTAACCTTATCCAAAAGCCAAGATACAACCAAAGAAAGACCTTCAAAACTGAGAATGTTAAGGCTAAGCATGCAATGAATGTGATGACGCATTTTTGGAACTACTTGTCTTCCTCAGCAATAAGAATCAGGAGAGAAATAAAAATGAGAGAGTCTTATTGGTGAAAACGATCACGGGCACCGTAAGACGATGGTAAGTTGAGAGAAATAAAAATGAGAGAGTATTATTGGTGAAAACCCTCATAGGCACCATAAGACGACTGTGAGTTGAGAGAAATAAAAATAAGAGAGTATCAATGGTGAAAAACCCTCACAGACACCATAAGACAATGGTGAACTAAGAAAAAGAAAATGAAGGAGGCTTGTTGGACAAAACCCTTCAAGGTGTCACTAGCCGAATGAGGTCTTAAATGTAATTGACCTAATGAAGCAACTCATTTTCAAGGACATTAACACAACAACAATTGGTGAAAGTGTGGATGGAAAGACCAGGCAGATTAGTTCAAAATGCATGGCATAATCATTAGAGTTAACTGTCATTTTTAGATAATTTTTTTATTTCTTTATTTCAAATGGGGACATTCATGGTTTTTTCTTTCCTTTCTTTATTTTTATTTTTATTTTATTTTATTGAGTTAGTTATCCAAAAAGTCATTGTCATTTTTCTCTTGTCTTTAAGGTAAGTCTACGCCAAAACAAGTGAGAAAAGATTTCAAAACTGGCTACCAGCTTCTCTATTTGCACAAAGCAAGACAAAGGCCAACACATGAAAGAGACATGATTGTGAGCTGAAATAAGGCATACAAAAATTTTGTCAACAGATAAGTCTGGGAACTTGTGGAAATATCAAGGTTCAAAGGGTTTATTTGAGAAGCGTGGCAAAACAGAAATACTATGTTTGATTCAGAGTCACTCTTAATAATCTGAGTTCGAATCAATGATGCAGCGAGTCAATGACATATGCTAATGGTTGAAAGCAAGATTAATATGACAGGGGCAAGAGCGATTGCCACGAAAGCCAAAGCCACAAACCAGCCACCATGTTTTTAAACTAACAAGTTTTCTGTGTATGAAACAGGAACACATATTACATTCAAATCAAGGATTTCGGAGCCTAAACATCAAAGACCATAATTTTTCACTTCTACAAATGTAAGAGGCAATGTTGTTGCACAATTTTGGTAATCAAAACCATGGTAAAACTCATAATTCAAGAGCTCTAGGAGACACACTTCCTTGTTAAGGAGACGCATTTCCTTGGAAAATTCAAGTGATATTTGTAAGGAGACGCACTTCCTTGTTTGGGATTCAGGCAGCATTTGTAGAGAGACACACTTCCATATTTGGGTAATTTAAGCAGTATTTGTAAGGAGACGTACTTCCTTGTTTGAAGTGGTATTTGTAAGGAGGCGTACTTCCTTATTTGGACAATTCAAGCAACATTTGTAAGGAGACGTACTTCCTTGTTTGGGTAATTCACACAACATTTGTAAGGAGACACACTTATTTATTTGGGTAATTGATGTTAGGCGTATTTACACGCCTAAAGCAATATAATTTACCCATATTTTAGCTAAGTTTTAAGGACAAAATATATAATTCCTGCACTTTTAGTCCTTTTTCCTGTAAGTGAGCTAACCAACGTGATTAGCAAGTTTTTAGGTATCAATGATGAAGATTTAATCATTTTGTGGACTGCTGGATGCCAAAGGAAACTTCAACGTAAGAAGGAAGGCAGCTTCTGGAAACTGGTGGACTGAAAGTGATGCATGGAGAACTTGTCCCGGGCAAAAATAGTATTTCTAAAGTCTTGGGGGATCAGCAGTAACTTAGTAGGATTAGGACAAGTATGCAGTAACCCAGTAGGACTAGGACAAGGATAAAAACCCTATTTTAATAGGACTAGGATATGGATGTTATATAAACCCTATTTTGTTGAACTTTTCAGCAATTCCCCTTTCAATTCCTTCCCATTCATTAATTCATTCCACCCCATTCATCCTTATTCCTCCCTCTTCGATTCTTTCCCATTCTCTTTAATTCATTGTTGACATTATTCTTCATCTATTCGACTTTTAATTTTCACAACAAGAGAAACGCTACTAGCAAGGAAATCACACCACAAGTGACGCCTACACATATTTATCGTGATATTATTATTGCTTTGGTATGATGATTATATCTTCATTGTTTTCCTTCACAATTATGAGTAGCTAAACTTCTCTGTTAGGGTTATGGAAGCCTTATGAGATACTATCTATTGCTATGAGTTTGTGAATTCTTGATACGTATGCTGCTTATATCATTACTCTCTTCATCTTAATTGAATTCTTGTGGTTGCAAACATATAGAATACGCCAGTATAGCATTAACTTGTTCGAAAGAAAAGTTACATGTCTGGAAAAGAGAGAATGACAAGGAAATAGGGCTATAAACCCCTGTTTAAAAGTTAGTGCCGTAACTGGATTAACCTCTTGGAGATTTCGTACCATTAGTTATACGCTTTAAGCTCGAAAGAGTTAAAGTGAGATAATCCTTGATGGTCGAAAGACGCTAGGATTTACCATAGAATACGAAAATCTATAAGCGCATGCATGTCTGAATTCCGCATAACTCATAGCCAATAGATATGTATAACTCATAAGGTGGACATAACCCTAACTTATAATTCTCATTGATTAAAACCTACAAAACATTCCGTTTTTACTTTGCTATTTTGATACTCTTACTTCACGCATAAAATCCCCCCTTTTTGCCGCAGAACTTTCACCAAAAGTCTACTAATAGTTGCATACTTAGTGACCGAGTATTACCTGTGGGATTCGACACCCAACCCAGTTGGGTTCTATATTTGACGACGATCGCTTACACTCTTACGAGAGCTGTAGTTTGAGCGTTATCAGTAATTCAAGCGGCATTTGTTAGGAGACACACTTCCTTATTTTGATAACTCAAGCAACATTCGAGCTCGCCCGAAGCACAAAACAAATAAATGGAAAGTCAAGCAACAAGGTGAAATAATTGAAAGCCAAGCAACAAATTAAAAAATTATAAGTTAGGAGCCCGCATGAAGAATAGGGTGAAGAAACTCAAGTCAAGAGTTCAAAAGAAGCTTCATAGATAGGAATTTTGTAATTTTATTTATATTTTTAACTCTTGTAATTTTTCATTTTTTGATGTAATGACAGACCGCGACCGAAACCTCGATGGGACCTCACTCGACTCTCCAACTCGGTATAGTCCATCTCCTTCTAATCCTTTGAGATACCTGTCACTTGATTCCATCATAACTTGGGTAGGTAGGATGTCCTAAGTCAAGACTTGGTGTCCCTCCTTCCTTCTGTTTCTTTTTTTTTAATAATGGTCAGGACAAATTTCTATCTCGTTGTCTACTTCTTTGTCTGAAAACACTTCATGTTTACATTCAAAGGGGCATGCTGTAGACACCTAATTTTGTCCGTCATAAATCCAATTTTATTCATTTTTAGCTCACATTACCACACGCCTTCACCCGTGTGATTATATTCCACAAAAATACAAAATAACAAACCATAACAAAATCCTTAACAAATTTTATCTTGTTTTAATCTATCCTAACAAACTTTATCCTAATCACCTACCTCACCTCACTATCCACGTCACCCCACCCTATTTCCCTCATATTGTTTTTATTCTTTAGCCATAATAGAATACAAAACAAAAGGTGAAAGGGGGACCCACAGAAAGAAAAACATTCTTCATCCTCCATTTTAATAAATAATATAGAAACTCCACTCACACAAAAGGAAGGGGATTTTTTTAATTTTCCATTTAAAAAAGCGGGCCCACTCGAAAGATTCCTTGATTTTTCAATTCATTAACCATAAAAAGGGGACTCTCCATTTTCACACTCTTAACACCCAACACACACCTGGATTCCATTTTCATCTCACCATCATAATATACGAATTTCCATCACTAAACACATACACTGGTCACACAGAAAACATACTCTCTCTCAATGCACACGAATACCTACAGTAATGGGGAAGACGGAAGTGGGTTGTTGTTTGAGCAAAAAAAATAGAGTAAAGCAAGGAAAAAGGAAATAATAAAGAAGGATTAGGGAGGTTTGAGTGTGGGAGATGAGAGGAATCGTAAGAAGAAAGAGAGAGAAAATGCGCGAGAGAAGGTAGATCGAAAGTAGAAGAGTTGAACGGAGGAGTGGGCTCACTTGAATTTTCTGGCGAGTCCTCACCTGAAACTCACCGGATACACCGACCAGTCTCCTCCCATCCCCGTTTCTAGCCTCACCAGTAATCCGATCTGATTGTTTCATTTGAATTATCGAAAAACACCGTCAATCCCAAAGCACCCAAACCCGACTAAAAAATCTGAAACCAACCAGCTAAAAATGACCCTTCATCACTGTAATCACAGGATATTGACTATTTCAGTCCAATTCCATCCAAATCCTGTTGGGTTAAGTTCGATTGCGGGGTTTCTTCGGCAAGGTGGTCCAATTTCTCTTTTAGCCAACATTCGATTCTCGTTTGAACTAGTCAATGTTGATTTTGGATTGTTTGAGTTGCGGGTTTGTGGATTGAGGTCCGATTTGAGGTCTTCGAATCTGGCTTCATCTTCTAATTGCATAATTTGGCTCAATAAAATCAAGGTCCAATTCTTCTTTCTTTCTTTTTATCTTCTCTTTTACTATAATTGGTGTGTTGATTTGAATATGGGTGTTGATTGATCTTGATCGGTGATTGAATAGCTACTCATTTGATTTGTTATTTGATCCTTTTGAGTTATGAATTGTGTAATGAAATAATATCTCGTTAAGAATTAAAAGGAAATTCGGGGAAGGAATCGAAAAATCGGCAAAAAAGTGAATATTTTGGTATTTTTATTCATTGTTGATGTTGAACCTTGATAGTATCATGTTTTAGACCAAGGATTGGTAGAAAAATCGTAGGTTTTGGGTAGGCAAAGTTTAGGACTCGTGGTTTTGTTGAATTTTTGAAATTTCATTGAGTGGTTTGATTTTATCGCACTGAAAAAATGTATTCATTTAGCCGGGGAATGACCCGAGTTCATTTGTATTTCTTCACCGGGGAATGCCCCGCAGTATCTTATACTCGGAGGACGTTCGTGATGAAGACCCGAGGCATCAGGTAAAGCACAGGAGCATGGTTCAGGATTAGAGTAGGTTAGAATAGGATTTATTTTTCGCATTTTTATTCTTGGGACTGTATAATTGGACTAAACATTATATTTTGAATTTGTTTTGTTTCGCATGTTTGATTGATTGTTTTACGTGATTTGTGTGATTTATACATTCATAGTGTTCAAATTAGCCGATACGTTCCACCACGACCGTGGTTGAACCACGAGATCGAGGGGTGCCTAACACCTTTCCTTCGGTCAATAGAATTCCTTAACTGGAATCTCAATTTGCGGATCTGTTTTAGAGTCAAAACCATTTTTGAAAAAGGATTTCCAAAGGTGACTTGGCACACCCGATTTATGCTAAGTGGCGACTCAAAGATTTAAATATAAATAATCTTTTTCGAAATAAATTTTCATTTTGTCATTTTAATAATAAAAACCTTTTCGAAATTTAAAAATGAATCTTTTTGGTTAAAAAAAGGGGTGTGACACATACAAATCAAGTAATTCATCTATTATATGGTTGAACAAAAATTATTGCAAATGAAATTATAATTTTTGAAATAAATAATTCGTAGATAGAGGTCCTTAAACCATATATAATACGCATAAAGGCAATTTACCTTTTTGCAGTACTTCAAATTTGATTCCATTTCATATTATGTTGGAATTACGAGTGGGTTATTATATTTTTTTCTGTGTTAATATCTTTGGTTGACATACGTAAAATTAGATGGCTATTTTTTTTTAGGTGTATCTAAAATTAGTTTAGGTCTTGTACTAACTGATTAAAAAATAAATAAATATTATATGTCATGATATATCCAGTCAACTTAGAAATCTGGTAAGATAAAAATGTTTTTGTAAGACATAACATTATAACATTATAGTTAAATGACCTTATAAGAAAGAAAAATTTAAGTGATTTTAGCAGGATCTTTTATACTTTAATGACCATATATGAAAGAAAACTTAAAAAATAACTTCAGTGAGATTTTTTCAATACTTGATTGATGAATAATTCTTTTTCTCTCTTGATATTTTTGTGAAAATCTCATGATTTTTTTTTTTTTGAAAATTTCTATCAAGAATTTTTTACTTGGAGCCAAAGTTTAGCTACGTGGATGAGATTTTTTGAAATTTTCTTTTTCCTTTTTATTCTACTTGGATCCCAGGAACCTCCTTCTAGAACACACTGTTTGGATGGTGATTTGACATGGTATGGTATAATATGGTTACTAAGAGAATCATGTTTGTTTCTTAAAATGTATAGTATGGTATGGTTTAATTTCATGGTTTAATAACCATGAAAACCCACTTTATGTAACCATTGATTTGATGGTATCCCATGGTTTGCTTATTTTTGTTTCAATTATACCCTTTCTTCATATTATATAATCCTATTTTACCTTTAGGGGGTGTTTGGTTTAAGGTACAAAAACAAATAATCCCAGGATAAAATGATAATTCTGGGATAAAATTTTTAATGTATGTTTGGTTGGCAATATTTGTGATACCTTATCCCACCCATTTGGTGGGATAACAATCCCATCATTATTTATCCTTGGGAAAAAATTAAAAAAAGACACAATTGCCCTCCAAATTCTTAGATTATCACTTTATATATATATATATATATATATATATATATATATATATATATATATATATATATATATATATATATTAATTTATTTTTCTTATATAAAATATAAGGTATTTTTATAAAATTATGGACAAGTTATTAAAGTATGTTGACATTCCCTTTCTAACTTAATACATGCTTAATTATTAAATAAAATAATATTTTTATATTTAGCTAAAGATATTTTAAAATTTAATTTTTGTAAAAAAATATAATTTAACTCTCCAAATATTAATGATACTAAATAATGAAAAAATGAGAGTAGTTCTTTTTCACATTTTTTGATGATGAATTTTTTTAACAAAAAAATGATATTATCAATATTTTATGAAATTTAGAACAAAATAAGTAATTTAACATGAAATATTTGAGATTCATACACATTTAAGAAATATTTTATTTATGAATATATGATACGTTAAATTTATTTGAATAATTATTATGTTTATTTATATATTTTAATTTCTCTAAAAAATAATAAAAATGTCGACTCCATTGTTGTATTACATATTTTAAATTAAATAGTTTTTTAATCACTTAAAAATTGATATTGTATATATCAATTAAATGAATTTTAATATTCTATATTATATGAGTGATATGTGATTAAATGAAGTGACATAAACAACAAACCATCTTTTACTTTAACAAACTTAAGTTGAAAGATTTTATTTCAAACTAAATTTAAACACACACGGCATAATCATGGGAAGGCACACACAAAAAAATTAAAGTTAAATAAGATGAAAGTTTTATTTTTAAAATAGACACGATATAATTATGGAAATGCACACACACAAAAAAATTAAGCTAAATAAGATAAATTTTTTATTTTTAAGAATAAATGTTTAAAGCTTGAAAAGAAATATATATATATATATATATATATATATATATATATATATAAGGTGGAGGGTATTTTGGTAATCAGTTAATTTATTTTTAGAAATTATACCATGCATATTACATTTAATACAACAAACCAAACACTCAATAAAAAATAATCCCAGCATAACTAATCCCAGTATAACTACATTCCCAACCAAACGACCCCTTACTATTTAACTCCACCTCTTACCATACCCCCCACCAGCCACACCCCCCCTCCAAAAAAAAATAAATTATTTTTTAAATTTCTGTTTTAGAAGTTTTAATTTTTTTTTTACTATCCCACCCCTATCCCAACCCACCCCCCTACCAAACCCCACCCAAATTTCTTTTCAAAAAATCAAAATTCAAAACTTTTTTCTACCCCAACCTCACCTACCCTTACCCCTACCCCTACCCCTACTCCACCACCTACCAACACCAATATTTTTATTTAAAAGAAAAAATTTAAAAAGATTTTCTTACTCCACCCCGACCTCCTATAAGTTGTCCTCCCCCTCCAACCCACCCACAATTTATTTAATTTGTCTTTTAAAGAATTTAATTTCTTTTCTTACCCCACCCCTACCCCTACCCCTTCTCCTCCACCACCCTAAAAATATTTTTCTTAAAAAACTTCATAATTTTTTCTCTCCCCCCTCCCTCATTCTATTCATTCTCATTGTTTTGTATTGATTATATACAAATACTTTTAGAAATATTTTTTTAGTTGTGTGACGAACAAAAGAAAATAAAAAACAATTTATTTTCCTAGAAACTTTGTTTAGGGGGTTTCATACCGAACATACCCATAGAATGCACAAAATATGCATTCAAACTTTGTACTTATCGTTGATGGTCATATCTCAAACACCAAAAACAATGAAATTTGTTTCTATAAAACATAAATCCGACTACATTTAGTTGATTTACTCTTTTGTTGATTTTATTAGAGTTTACATGAATTTAACTTTATATATTTACATGACATAATTTGTAACAAATTAGCAAGAAGAAATTATTTTATTAACAATTATTGATAAGTTTAGCATTTGTAAATTAAGGGCATTTTAGTAAACTTACCGTTACGATACAGTACCATACCGTTAAACCAAATAATAAAACTGTTAAACCAAAAAATACAACTGTTATTAAACAACAGTGAACGATACATTCATCCAAACATTGTATTATACTATACTTTACAATACAATACCATACAATACCGTACATTATAAAACCATGGCAAACCACCATCCAAACAAAGTTTAAATAAAGGAGAGTTCCTTCTTTTCACAAGATTATAAGACATTTTGATGTATTTTACATATTTTAAACTCGATCTTAAAAAGGTGTACAACAAGGTCTCTAGAGAGGTTCTGTGGAGGTGCTTGGAGGATAGAGGTGTTCTGATGGCGCACACTAGGTCAATTCAGGATATATACGATAGGGAGAAGGCTTGTGTAAGGATGGTGAAAGGAGATTCAGAGCACTTTTCTGTTTTGACAAGGTTGCAGCAGGGATCGATACTTAGTCTATTTTTATTTGCTTTGGCGATGGATGTTTTGACGCAGCATATACAAGGAGAGGTACCTTGGTATATGTTATTTTTGGATGATATAGTCTAATTGATGAGACTTGAGGAGGAGTTAATGATAAGTTGGAGGTTTGGAGACAAACCCTAGATAAAGAGTTTTGACTGAGCAGGACTAAGACAGAATACTTAGAGTGTACGTTTAGTGATTTGTCACATGAGACGAACGTGGTAGTGAAGTTGGATTCTCAGGCCATTTAGAACATAGATAGTTTCAAGTATCGTGGGTCTATGATCCTGGAGAATGAAGAGACTGACGAGGATATCACATACCATATTGGTGCATGGTGGTTGAAATAATGGCTTGTTTTAGGAGTTTTGTGCAATAAGAAGGTGTCTTCTAAACGTAAAGGTAAGTTCTTCAGAGTGACAGATCGACCTGCTATGTCGTGTGGAGTAGAGTGCTATCCGATCAAGACTTCTCACGTCTAAAAGTTGAAGATGACATAGGTGAGGATGTTGGGATAAATATGTGCACTTACTAAGAGATATAGGGTTAGAAATGAGAGTATTCGAGAGAAGGTTGGAGTAGCTTCAGTAGAAGACAAGATACTAGAAGTGCGGTTGAGATAGTTCATATATGTGATGAGAAGGTAAAATGATACCCTAGTACAGAAGTGTGAGAGGTTAGCTATGGATGAATTCAAGACGGGTAGAGGTAGGCCGAAGAAGTATTGAAGGAAGGTGATTGGGCATGTTATGGGGCAGTTATATATTATTGAGGACTTGATCCTAGATAGGAAGGTATGGAGGACACATATTAGGGTACAGGGTTAATAGGTAGGAGTATATCCTTACTAGTAGAAAGGCGTGCTTTGTTTGTATTTGTGCGTATAGTCGGAGTGTTATGTGTGTGTCTTCTAGTCCCTTGTTGTCATAATCTAAAAACAGTTCATGATGACACTTATCACGGCCGAGGCCTGCTAAGTAAGTCAATCACCTAAAGTGAACAAAGAAAATAAAACCAATAATAACATGCCAAGTGAGACTTCTAAAATAAAGTTAGGCCAATCACGAAAAACACACACACACACACTTATAAAATAAATGAAAGTCTAAAGAAATATATAAACCACCAAAAATTTAATGTCATAATGTAAGAGTAATCTAAGTATAACTCCAAAACTAAAAAGTATAAAATCTGTCTCTGATTCAAAATAAAAATATAAATATGATAGAGTGATATTTGGAAATTTATCCTGAATGCTTGAACAATCCAATGCCTCAAATATCACCAATCAACAGCACGATCTCAACCTCCACGTGTCATACACACGTTAGGATCTACACCAAAAGAGCACAGTAGAGGAGAGTGTAGGTATCATAGGCCAACTGAGAAAAGTAGAAAATAAGATAAGTAAAATATACTATGAGCACGCCGACTGCAAGTAGAAAAGTCTCAAGTGATAGATCACACTGTCTCCACTAACAGTTCTAATATATAAATACACAAAAAATAACAACACAGATATAACAGAAAAATACGCATAATAAAACACAAGCCAAGAAAACTAAAGAGAACAGATAAGATGCGAATGTAGATGCAATGCAATATGGATAGGATGAATGATGAAAGCCATCACATGACTTTCCATCTATAATCTTCAAGATCGCAGCTACCAGACAAGACCCATGGGAGGTTCGTAACCCTTATATTGTATCTCATATCCCAATATCAATCTTAATCTCAACTCTCTTCTCTGGCTTGTGTTCACGGAGAGGATTTTCATAAAAGTATCTCATTTTTTTTAAAAATAATATTTCTCAGTGTACAAGTGATGATAGGAGATATTACGCGCCTATATCAATATATTTTGCCCATATTTGTGCCATGTTTTGAGAACAAATTATATATTTCATGCACTTTTAGTCCTTTTTCCTATAAGTGAGCTAACGAACATGATTAACAAAGTTTCAGGTATAAATGATGCAGAATTCAGCATTTTGTGGATAACTTGACGCCAAAGAAAGCTTCACGAAGGAAGAAAAGGGAGCTTGGACGCCTAAGGACCAAAAATGATGCATGGAAAATCTGTCCCGGGCTAAAACAGCATTTCTGAAGACTTTGGGGACTAGCAGTAACTTAGTTGGATTTGGATAATGATACATTAACCTAGTACAATTGGGTTAAGTATTTCATTAGTTTATTTGGATTAGGATAATGTTACAGTAACCTAGTACAATTGGGTTAAGTATTTCATTAGCTTAGTATGATTTGGTTAGATATTTCATTAGCTTAGTAGGATTAGGATATGGGTATTATAAATACCCTATCATGCTAGAGATTTTTATTCATTCTTCTCTTATTCATATTCATTCATTCTTCTCTTATTCATATTCATTCATTCTTCTCTTATTCATATTCATATTAATTCATTCTTCTCTTATTCATATTCATACATTCTTCTTCCATCAATTACAACTCTTCTAATCTTTCCATTAATTCTACTTCTTATTCTTCTTCTATTCATCTATTCTTAATTTCCGCAACAAGAGAAATGTTACTTCGCTAAGGAATTCGCGCCAAATGCCTACCACTCTTGTGCTACACGAAATTAATCATTATTGTGGTATAATAACAATGTTGATTGTGATTTCCTTCGCACTCATGGGTAACTAAACTTCTCTGTTGGGGTTATGGAAGCCGAATGAGATACTATCTATTGCTATGAGTTTGTGAGTTCGTGACATGTATGCTGCTTATATCATTATTCTCTTCATCTTAATCTACATTCTTTGTGGTTGGAAACGCAAGAATACGCCAGTATAACATTTAACTTGTCGAAAGAAAGGTTAGTTGTCTGGAAAAGAGATAATGTCAAGGTAGTAGGGTCCCATCCCTTATCAAAAAGTTAGTGCCGTAACTGGATTAACCTCTTGGAGAATTCGTACCATTAGACACGCTTTAAGCTCGAAAGAGTTAAAGTGAAATAATCCTCGAATAGGTCGAAAGACGCCTGGATTTACCATCGAATACAATTCTCTATAAGCACATGCATGTCTGAATTCTGCACACTCATAGTCAATAGAGACGTATAACTCAAAAGGTGGACATACCCCCAACTCCTCAATTCTCATTGTTTCACAACCTACAAAACATTCTTTCTTTTTTACTTTGCTATTTTCAGTTTTTACTTTAATACTTTGTTTACATTACTTGCACGACAAGACTCCCCCCTTTTTATGAGACTTGCACTAAAAGTGTAGTAATAGTTGCTTACTTGTTGCCCAAGCTATTCCCTGTGGGATCGATACCCAACCCAGGTTGGGTTCTATATTTGGTAACAACCGCTTTACACTCCCACGAGAGCTGTAGATTGAGCGTTATCAAAAATTAGCGCCGTTGCCGGGGAATACGAGTGTCAATCAAGTTCGTGATAGTTGCTAGACCCTTTGGTCAAAGATTCTCATACTTTTACTTTTAGTTTTTGTTTTTGTTTTATTCAGGTTTGTTCAGTGCATCAATGGATGCACAACATGAAATTGAAAGGATAGCTGCTCATGTGCATCAACAGAATATTGATAACCCAGGCCGTACAACAAATCCTGATGATGAGGACCTGGGAGATGAGGAGCTACTAAACCCACGGTATACTGCTGAGGTGGCGGCACCAATGCAGAGGAGATATCGTCAAGCACGATTGAGGCCTGATCGCCGAGCTGTGCAGATTCCTTTTGATGACGATGAGGATGATCTGGACGGACCTGGTGCCACCAGAGCTATTATTCTTCCGCCATTGGCACCCGGAGCCAAGTTCAACATCACTAGCACCATGATTCAGCTATTGCAACTCAAGGGATTATTTGGTGGACTAGCAGGCGATGATCCGAATATGCATCTCATCAACTTTATTTCTGCATGTAAGTCATTCGACAATCCTGGCATTGGACAGAATGCAATTCGATTACGTCTGTTTCTATTGTCTCTATCTGGGGAGGCAACTCTATGGTTAAATGGGCTGACTCCTGATTCTATTACAAATTGGAGGCAATTGAGAGACGATTTCCTAGAAAGATTCTTTCCGCCATCCAAAAGATCCCAATTGAGAGATGAAATCAGCAACTTTCGTCAGCTTCCAACTGCAGCTCTTCATGAAACATGGGAGAGGTTCAAGACAAAGCTAGCGAGATGCCCAAACCATCACATGACTAATGTTCACCTAATGGAGATATTATACAGAGCCTTGAATTCAATAACTAAACCAGTGGTGGATAATGCGGCTGGAGGATCTTTTATGGACCTCACTTTTGGTCAAGCAAGTAATATGCTAGATCGGATGATGAAACAAAGTAGAGCTTGGCATACCAGGGATTCTGAGGTAGCAAGCCCCACTTTATCTATTGGCATGACTGCAGACCAAAGAAGAAGAGAAGAAGAACATCAAGATATGGCGCACATGAAAACACAAGTGGATCTTCTTACAAAGCATTTATTATCAGGGAAGACCGAAAAAGTTAAAGCTGTTGCGTCAAAAGGAAGAGACGAATCTGATTCGGAAGAAGAGGCCAATTACTTGAACAATCAGGGCGGTTCCCATGGGAATACCCAAGGAAACCAAGGTCGGAACGATTATGATAAATCTGGAAACAAAGACCAAGGTAGTTGGAAAAATAAGAATGAAAAGAGTGGTTTGTACGTTCCCCCTGGAAGACGTGACGCCACCACATCTAGTTCTGGAAGTATGGAAGACATGCTGGCCAAAATATTGAAAGGAGTGGAAGCAACAAGCGCTGTAGTAATGGAGGTAGTTAATGACTTGTCCTCTATGAAACAAATAGTTGATTCTCATTCCCCTTCAATCAAGCAAATAGAGCAGCAAGTGAGCCAACTTTCAGCAGCACTCAATCAAAGAAAGGCTGGCACCTTACCTAGCAATACTGTGCAAAACTCAAAGAATGATGGTTCATGCATGGCCATTACTACTCGGAGTGGTAAGCTGATGGAAACTTCAGAAAAAAGCAAGCAAGTGGATGACGAAGTAGTGGACATTGATAAAAAGACGAAAGAAGAAGATGCCGTAGCAACTAATCCTATCGTCTATGACGTCAATCCCAATAATGTGCAACCTGAAAAAGCTGAAAAATGGAAGCATGAGGAGAAGAAAGCCGTGGAGAGAACAATGCCATACCCACCACCACCTTTTCCTCAACGATTGAAGAAGGTGGCGGATGATACAAAGTTCAGCAAATTCATGACTATGTTAAAGCAGCTGACCATTAATGTTCCATTGGTGGAGGCACTTGAACAAATGCCTGGGTATGCAAAATTTATGAAGGATCTTTTGACAAAGAAGCAGGCAGCAAGCTATGAGTTGAAAGAAGATGTTCATCATTGTAGCGCAATCGCTACCTGATCGATAGTTCAGAAGAAGGCCGACCCCAGAGCTTTCACTATTCCTTGCACCGTTGGATCTTTGAATTTTTCCAAAGCATTATGTGACTTAGGAGCCAGCATCAATTTGATGCCATTATCGATCTATAAGAAGTTGGGGTTGGGTAATCCTACTCCAACTAACATGAGGCTTGTCATGGCGGATAGGTCGGTAAAACGACATGTTGCTATTCTATGTGATGTATTGGTAAAGGTTTCTTCATTCATCTTTTCGGCAGACTTTGTTATTTTGGATTGTGAGGCAGACTCAGAAGTTCCCATAATCTTGGGACGCCCTTTCCTTGCTATAGGAAGTGTGCTCATTGATTTGAGAGCTAATGAGCTTTCATTCCGAATAAATGACGAGGTAGTTCAATTTGATGTGTGCAAATCAATGAAGCAACCCAAAGATCTGAGTATATTTTTGGTGGCCGATGTTTACTTTGATGATGAGAAAGAATTACTTGAAGAGGAGCAGCTGATTGATGACCCATTGGCTACTTTGCTTATGAATGGTAAGAGTAAGGATGCTGAAAATTGTGAAGAAGCTATTTGTGCTCTATCAGGATTAGGGACATATCGCTATGATCCCAAGAAGCTGGACCTTGATCTTAAAAATTGACCCACACCACCAGCTAAGCCATCTATTGAAGAGCCACCCACGTTAGAATTGAAGGAGCTGCCAAGTCATTTAAAGTACGCATTCTTAGGAAGTGGAAACACACTTCCAGTCATTGTGGCAGCAGATTTGGGTGAGCAACAAGTTGCAGCTCTCATTGCTATTTTACGGAAGTACATTAGAGCTATTGGATAGACCATTGCGGATATTATTGGTATTCCGCCTGGAATTTGTACACATAAGATTCAGCTTGAAGAGAATTGCACACCCACCATTGAGCATCAAAGACGTCTAAACCCACCTATGCAAGAAGTGGTAAAGAAAGAAATTATCAAGTGGTTAAAAGCAGGAGTTATGTATCCAATGTCTGATAGTACATGGGTAAGCCCGGTACAATGTGTTCCCAAGAAAGGAGGCATGACGGTGGTTGCGAATACGAAGAATGAGCTTATTCCACTCAGACCCGTCACTGGATGGAGAGTATGCATGGACTACCAAAAGCTGAATTCTTGGACACTCAAAGATCACTTTCCAATGCCATTCATGGACCAAATGCTAGATCATTAGCGGGGAAAGGATGGTTTTGTTTCTTAGACGGTTATTCAGGCTATAATCAGATTTGTATTGCCCCCGAAGACCAAGAGGAGACAATGTTTACATGCCCATATGGTACGTTTGCCTTCAAACGTTTGTCATTCGGGTTATGTAACGCACCAGCCACCTTTCAACGCTGTATGATGTCCATTTTTTTTAATATGGTTGAAGACACTTTGGAGGAATTTATGGACGACTTTTCAGTTGTTGGTGAGTCTTTTGAAGCGTGCTTGGCAAACCTAAGCATGGCACTGCAAAGATGTGTAGAATTCAACCTAGTGCTGAATTGGGAGAAGTGCCACTTCACGGTAAAAGAAGGAATCGTTCTTGGGCACAAAATCTCCAAAAGAGGGATTTAGGTTGATCGAGCAAAAATTGAAGTTATTGAGAAGCTACCCCCTCCAATTTCGGTGAAGGGTGTTCGTAGTTTCCTCGATCATGCAGGTTTCTATCGACGGTTCATCAAAGACTTCTCCAAAATTGCTAGTCCATTGTGCAAACTCTTGGAGAAATATGCAAAGTTTGACTTCAATGAAGATTGCTTGAAGGCATTCGAATGCCTCAAAGGAAAACTCATAGAAGAACCTATCATGGTAGCACTAGATTGGTCTCTCCCGTTCGAAGTCATGTGTGATGCTAGTAGTGTAGCTGTTGGTGCTGTGCTTGGTCAGATAAAGGAGAAGTTATTTCATCCTATCTATTATGCGAGTAAGGTCCTAAATAAAGCCCAAAGGAACTACACTGTTACTGAACAAGAGCTCCTAGCGGTTGTGTATGCGTTTGAGAAGTTTCGTGCCTATCTATTAGGTACTAAGGTGATCATTCATACAGACCATGCAGCTCTAAGGTATCTAATGACAACGAAGGATGCAAAACCAAGACTAATTCGATGGGTTTTGCTGCTGCAAGAATTCGATTTCGAGGTTAAAGATAGAAGAGGTTGCGAAAACCAAGTGGCTGATCATCTATCTAGACTCAAGAATGAGCATGTAGCGCAGCCTGAAATTGAGATTGATGATGCATTCCTTGATGAGGAGATCTTAGCGACGATAACGGAAAGGTTACCATGGTATGCCGACTTTGCAAATTTTGTGGTGAGTAATGTGATACCTGCAAACTTATCTTACCATCAAAAGAGGAAGTTTATGCATGATGTACGACACTACTATTGGGATGAGCCATATTTGTTTCGATGATGCACAGATGGTGTTATCCAACGATGTATATCCCATGTAGAGGTGCCGACTATTTTGGAAGCATGCCACACTTCCCAAGTTGGTGGACATCACGCAGGTAATCGGATGGTAAGAAAAGTATTGCAAAGTGGATATTATTAGCCTTCGATATTTAGAGATGCCTACGACTTTGTTAGAAGATGCGACCAATGCCAAAGACAAGGTGCTATTTCAAAACACCATGAGATGCATATGTCAAATATTCTTGAAGTAGAGCTCTTTGATGTATGGGGTATTGATTTCCTGGGACTATTCATTAATTCGTTTGGAATGAAGTATATCCTAGTTGCTGTAGACTATGTCTCAAATTGGGTTGAAGCTGTAGCGTTGACCGACAACGAAGGAAAGCGTGTTGTAGCATTCTTGAAAAGGAATATCTTCTCTCGCTTTGGAGTACCTCGTACTATCATAAGTGATGGAGGGTCTCACTTCTGCAACAAGCTATTCAAATCCGTGTTAGCCAAATATGGTGTCAAGCAACATAAGGTAGCCACACCTTATCACCCACAAACTAGCGGCCAGGTAGAGGTTTCCAATCGAGAGATCGAGCAAATCCTTGCGAAGACGGTAAATGATAATAGGAAGGATTGGTCTCGGAAGCTGGACGATGCACTATGGGCGTATAGGACGGCATTCAAAATACCCATCGGCATGTCCCCTTATCAACTAGTTTATGGGAAGTCTTGTCATCTACCCATTGAACTCGAGCATAAGGCATTATGGGCTTTGAAGCGATTGAATTTGAATTGGGATGATACAATGAATCTGAGGTTGGAGCAGCTGAACGAATTAGATGAGTTCCGTCTCCATGCATATGAAAGGTCAGACCTATACAAGGAGCGGATGAAAAAGTATCATGATCAGCGGATTGTTCGACGAAACTTCCAAAAGGATGATATGGTACTTCTCTTCAACTCCAGATTGAAGCTCTTCCCAGGTAAGTTAAAATCCAAGTGGTCTGGTCCATACAAAGTTGTCCAAGTCTACTCGTCTGGAGTAGTTGAGTTGGAAGACAGTAATGGCGTTGTCTTCAAGGTGAATGGCCAACGTGTTAAACCTTATATCGGTCCTCTTGATTCGATAAGTTATATGGCCATAACCTATCTCGACGAAGTCTAAGTACTCGAGGTAACTATGACGAGCCACGACAATAAATAAGGCGCTAGATGGGAGGCATCCCATCATTTATAGTTGATCGTATTTTGTTTTTTTTCATGTTTTACTTTTGATAAATGAAAATCCAAAAATAAGAGTCGTGCCACGACCAAAACTAAGGTGCTTGATGGGAGGCAACCCATCGTACTAATCATTTTCATTGGTTGTGAGCAAATGTAGGTGCAAGAGGTATTCAACGAGGAGATTGGTTTCAAATGACGATTTAGATGTATTGCATGGTAAAGGTGGTAAGTTAGGAGTAAAGATGCATAAGGCTATGGATTGAGCATTGATCATGACAAAATAGGCATCGATCAAGGATAGGCCTAGGTAAAACTAGGCCACGAACAAGGCAAAGCCTATACTATAGCCCAAGGTCTCGGAATCTAGTGTGCAAAGGCATAGGCGCCGCCCATGCTCAAGTATGCTATAGCATAGGCGCCGCCTATGCTAAAGCATTTGGTCTCAGAATCTCATATGCCATGTTAAAGGCGCCGCCTATGGTCACTATAGGCATTGCACTAGGCGCCGCCTATGCTAGCATATGCGTTGCATTAGGCGCCGCCTATACCATGCATAGGCAAAGCTAAAGGCGCCGCCTATGGTCACTTTTTGTCTCCAAAACCGATTTTAAATGGGTAAAAACCCGACCCATTCTTTTTCTATATAAAGGGGACTTAGTATTGAAACATAAACACATTAGAAACTTGACCTAGGCACCGCACATACTCTCCAAAACATCTCAAAATTTTTCTTTTTGCTCTCACACTTCACAAGAACATCTCCAAAGGCTTCAATCACGTAAGTACTCTTTTATTCTTCATCTATTTTTCGTAAGTACTACGTTGCTATGTCTATTATAAATTGCTAAATCTTGAAGAAGTATTGGTGATGTGAAGGTGTTTGATTTGTTGATACACAATCAAGTGAGTGAACATATACGTTAGGATTATCGTAACTTGTTTCCGACTTGAATTTGATTTTGGTGCCTTTCACACTACTTGAGGAATTGCTATAGTCATGAACATTGCATAATATTGTCACTTGAATACTTACATGTTAGACTATCCCGTTCATCGGAATAAGACTTATAGTTGCCTACCGACATAGGAGGTTGTGATTGTTGATAGAAACTATACCATGATGAAACCCCTATGTAGTAGTCTTGTTATACCTAACATGAAAGCATTGCAAAGGTTGCAGGAAGTGATACATCACTGATTTTCTTGTCGGAATATAGCTCCTTAAACGTATGTTGATGAAGTCTAAGTAATCGACCACTTTCACTTCACTGATTTGTAACAACAAAACTAAGCGTGGGGTGGTACCCCGATGGCTTGTTTATAGATTGTTTCCATTGAGTTGATGCTAACATGAATATTATTTGAGTATCAGGTATAATGGCTCCTAAAGCAAGACAAGATAAGGCTACCACTTCCCAAAAGGGCAAGAAAAGAGGTCGCAAGGACCAAGGAGAATCATCCTCAACGCAATTACCACGCCGCATGTTTGGAATAAAATGGGTTCTTGAGGAGGAAGCCAAAGAATGGTATAGGAACAACAAGAAAAGAAAATATGTTCATGTCGACTTGACCAACAAGGAAAGCCTAGCGAAGAAGGAGCCGCGTATGTTGGCGAAAATCATGGCTTTGAATCTGGATTTCATTTTCCGCGACATGGGAGAATGTAATCTTGATTTGACAAGAGAATTTTACGCCAACTGGTCGCCGAAAACCACGGGCAGCGAAGTCAAGATTCGGGGCCAAGTTTTACAGCTCAACGTGGATTTGATCAACTCCTTTCTTGGCTTACCTTCAGTCGATCCAGCACCATTCAAAGAGCTGTACAGTAGACCTCCTTATAGAGCAATTCGACACACACTTTGTGGAAGTAGATCCATGGCAAGGTGGAGAAGACAAAAAGACACCGGACGACACAACACCTTCCCCTATGCTCCTTTGAATAGGGAAACAAGGATATGGTTGTGTATTGTCAACTTTGGCCTTATTCCTGGGACCCAGTACACCAAGATAACAAGAGATAGAGTGTGCCTAATTTACGCCTTGATGACAAATGTCCCTATCAACATTGGAGCAATCATTCGTTCTACAATGCGGAAAGCCAGACTACACAAGCGGTCCCACTTTACTTTTAGCAATCTGTTGACTGCAATCTTATGGAAGGAGGACATTGAAGAGGAACCAGCGGATCACAAACTCCCATATAACCCGAAGAAGGTTGACCTCACAAAGGTCAAAGATGCTGAAACATCTCATGGCGTCAACCTTACTATTACGGAGAGACATGCTCGAGATGAGAGTTTCTTCCATCATCTTTATGGCATAACACGATTCACAATGATGAGTGGAGGTCGTGTTCCAACTGTTGCAGAGCTCCAACAGCTGGACCATGACTATCCAGTGAATATGCATGCACGGAAGATGTGTGGAGTAGGCACATACTTTGAGGAACCTCTAGATGATGATGTGCCGACCGATGATGATCGATGCTTGCCAGACTCCGACGTGGAGGAGAATTTTGATGACGACGACTCCTATGATAATTCCGACGAAGGGGGTATGACCCCAGACATTGAGGAAGAGTCCGACTAACCAGGTTCTTCGTATTTATTTTTCACTGAGGGCAGTGTCCCGTTTAAGTGTGGGGTGGCGGTATTGGATGCTATACTTCTCTATCCGCATCTATGTTTGTTTACTTTGTTTTATTTTTATTTCATTTTTTTGTGTGTTTCATTTTTTTTGATAAGTTTTTTAGTAGTAAATTTTTTTTTTAATTTAGCTTCGCATGAAATTATTCTAATAGGCAGCATGAGATTATAACAAGAGTATGTGCTATAATTGTGACTATTGAGACGTTTAGGCTCTAGTTGTGACTCATTATGTGATATTGTGTGGTTCAATTCCTTCACCAGTTGGGTCAAGAGTCTATATTACTTCCAATAAAGTCGACCATGTGCCTTGTGTGTGTGAGATTAATAGTATATTCTATGTTTGTGGCTGATGCTAGAACTTGCCTGGTATGTATGCAAAGTGAAAATAAAGAGTGCAAGTTTAGGAGATGATTTAGGCATTTCTTTGGCAACCTGTAATTGTTTACCTTCATTTTTACCGACCCATGGACATCATCCTAGTTAAACCCTTTTGAGCCTTTAGCCTATTTTCTTTGACAGCCTCATATGTAAGCCTAATCCATATTTTTTAAAGACCATAATTTGATCCAAATTCCTAAGTGCTTTAAAGTGTAAAGTCATATGACAAAATAAGAGGAAATTGGGTGAGTATGATTCTTGAGAATGTAATGGTTCTTGAATTTGTTATGAAAAAAAGAAAGTGCTATCATAAGAGGTATGCTATGAAAAGGAAAAGGAAAAGAAAGCTAAAAGTGAGTTATGCTTAAAATTGAAAAACAAAAGAGGAGAACAAGGGTGGTAGAATAAAAGAAAGAAGAAAGGTTGAAAGAAAAAAAAAGTGTCAATGATATAATGTGATGTGTTAAAGTGCTTAGGAACTTAGTCGCTATTTCTGGCCAAAATAGTCCTACCCGTCCCTTAGCCTACATTACAACCATCAAAAGACCTATTTGATCCTAAACTTAGCATTATGACATTTAGTGGAGTATTACACTAAGGGCAAGCCTATGGTCATCAGTTACTACATATGAATTCTTTGTGAGAGCGAGAGCAAGGATATTTTCATACCTATGTTTGAAAAATATGCTATACTTGGGAGTGATTACGGGTACTATATTGTGAGACACACATGGTTGATGAAAATTGGGTAGTTGGGTATGATTCTTTGTACTTCAACTTGTGGACACGAATTAACCACCATCACGAGTCTATGTTGGAGGTTGAATTGTTTCTACTAATGAGCAGAAAACTACTCTTTGTTAATGATTGCTATGCTCATCTTGACGAATATTTTATGTTGTTGCTGTGAGACCATAAGTTACTGTTTAGAAGGACATGATATTTTGTTCGAGGACGAACAAAGCTTCAAGTGTGGGGTGTTGATGATAGGCGATATTACGCGCCTATATCAATATATTTTGCCCATATTTGTGCCATGTTTTGAGAACAAATTATATATTTCATGCACTTTTAGTCCTTTTTCCTATAAGTGAGCTAACGAACATGATTAGAAAAGTTTCAGGTATAAATGATGCAGAATTCAGCATTTTGTGGATAACTTGACGCCAAAGAAAGCTTCACGAAGGAAGAAAAGGGAGCTTGGACGCCTAAGGACCAAAAATGGTGCATGGAAAATGTCCCGGGCTAAAACGACATTTCTTAAGTCTTTGGGGACTAGCAGTAACTTAGTTGGATTTGGATAATGATACATTAACCTAGTACAATTGGGTTAAGTATTTCATTAGTTTATTTGGATTAGGATAATGTTACAGTAACCTAGTACAATTGGGTTAAGTATTTCATTAGCTTAGTAGGATTTGGTTAGATATTTCATTAGCTTAGTAGGATTAGGATATGGGTATTATAAATACCCTATCATGCTAGAGATTTTTATTCATTCTTCTCTTATTCATATTCATTCATTCTTCTCTTATTCATATTCATACATTCTTCTTCCATCAATTACAACTCTTCTAATCTTTCCATTAATTCTACTTCTTATTCTTCTTCTAATCATCTATTCTTAATTTTCGCAACAAGAGAAACGTTACTTCGCTAAGGAATTCGCGCCAAACGCCTACCACTCTTGTGCTACACGAAATTAATCATTATTGTGGTATAATAACAATGTTGATTGTGATTTCCTTCGCACTCATGGGTAACTAAACTTCTCTGTTGGGGTTATGGAAGCCGAATGAGATACTATCTATTGCTATGAGTTTGTGAGTTCGTGACACGTATGCTGCTTATATCATTATTCTCTTCATCTTAATCTATATTCTTTGTGGTTGGAAACGCAAGAATACGCCAGTATAACATTTAACTTGTTCGAAAGAAAGGTTATTTGTCTGGAAAAGAGATAATGTCAAGGTAGTAGGGTCCCATCCCCTATTAAAAAGTTAGTGCCGTAACTGGATTAACCTTTTGGAGAATTCGTACCGTTAGACACGCTTTAAGCTCGAAAGAGTTAAAGTGAAATAATCCTCGAATAGGTTGAAAGACGCCTGGATTTACCATCGAATACAATTCTCTATAAGCACATGCATGTCTGAATTCCGCACACTCATAGTCAATAGAGACGTATAACTCAGAAGGTGGACATACCCCCAACTCCTCAATTCTCATTGTTTCACAACCTACGAAACATTCTTTCCTTTTTACTTTGCTATTTTCAGTTTTTACTTTAATACTTTGTTTACATTACTTGCACGACAAGACTCCCCCCTTTTTACGAGACTTGCACTAAAAGTCTAGTAATAGTTGCTTACTTGTTGCCCAAGCTATTCCCTGTGGGATCGATACCCAACCCAGGTTGGGTTCTATATTTGCTAACGACTGCTTTACACTCCCACGAGAGCTGTAGATTGAGCATTATCAACAAGTATATGCTAAATGTATATGTATGGAATGAGGATGTATGCTCGTAATTAGCTAAAATGAGGATATCCAATCCAATTGGCATAAAAGTATATATAAGTGAATCCAAAAAACAACTCAATATGTCCATAATTCATGATTATTAACTCAACGTTTGGCACCATCAGGATAAATATACATGAAAGACATCATTTATGTCATATCAACCCCTAATTTAGGTATATCTGTCACAATAAAAGTAACCAATACTCAAAAAAGACTTATATTATCATATCAGGACCTCCTACGGGCATTATATCTAGAATGAAGTCATATAGATGCCCAAATAAGGCCAATGATATCAAATAGAGCCCCACACAGGCAACACACAATATCAGATATCACAAGTCAACAACAATATATAAGCCCACACACGGGCGCTCAACAGTATAAATATTCTTGAAATATAAACCTTATAGTTGTTTTTCCCAACCCATAACATGCTTTACTTATTCACTGACTACCCAATTCAATTTGAAATAAGTTAAGCTATAACCCACCTTAAAATGATGAAAATGCTGATCCAAAGTGCTTCAACATGGAAATTTACCTTTTCAAACGACCTCATAAATAATACAACATTTAAATATAACATCTATGCATTAAAAGAAAGCTAATGATACCCATATTGCCAAAATTTAGGTCAGGTCCAAAATGGGTTCAAAAAATGAGTTCTAAAATAAAAGAGGTAAAACTAGAATTTTGTTTCAGAAACACATTTCCCACGATTATAGAAGTCTATAGGAGAAAACCTATGCAGAAACGGGTTAAAATGAAGTTTTTTTTTAAACTTTACCAGTTAAAACCTTAATTTTTCACTTTAAAAACATTATGTAAAGATAGTTTTGAATATAATTCAATAGGAAATAATGGGATTAAGTTTACAAGTTAACCACACTAAAATTAACATTGAAACCCTCCAAAATTGCCTTTTCCAAAATTGGAGGTTCAAAATTAGAGTAAAATAGGAAAAAAAGTTTTTATACTGTTCAGTGAACAGTGACTCATGATCGCAGGCCCCTACATTATGATCGCGTGGGTCAAGGTTGGCGTCGATGTGGCTGGTCATCATGGGCGTATAGCTGGAATTTGCAATCGTGATGAGTCAATCCAACCTGATCCATCCAAATACTCATCACGATCGTGGTAAAGGAATAATCAAGGCCTGCAATTGCAACACTTGTCTATGCGATCGCGATGAAGCTCCTGATATACTAAAAAATTATTGCACTAGTAACAGAAGTTAAGTTAAAAATGTCTCTGCTCAGACCCTCAAAATTCGTTTAGGACCAGATAGAAGAAAACTATATAAGCTACTAGGCTAATTTTGATGCTCTAGACTCAATGGCGGCGTCAGATTAAAAAAAAAGATTTTTTTTCACAAAATTAACCTCAAAATCGTATTTTAATATTTTTCAAATGAGAGATCGAAATGAGATATATGACATGACTTGAACTGGGGCCTGCCTTATTGTAATAGGTATCCCAAGTCCAACCAGGATCGGGGACCACCCCTGTTACCCAACCCAACCTCCAAATATGCATACCGTGAGTCGGATGAATTTCGAACGTATAACAAAGATAGCACTTATTACAATTTTAGACCCTGGGATAGGTCCATGTCCGTAACCAACCCAAACAAGTCCAACCATCCATTATCCAACCAATAACCAAATCTAAAACAAAACCATAGACCAATCCATACATCCCATACCGAATGAATTTAAATATAAATATATATAACCCAAAACATGATGGGATGGAACAATCATAAATACAATCAGACGGTATCATTCCAATACCAATGCCAATACTAAGGCTTACACCACTACCGACACTGCCCATACAACCCATAGTAGTTCTACAAAGCCTCTAACCAAAAGTAAAACAATATCAGGTTGGGACATGCCCCCAACCATAGCCCAAACCAATGTCTATGAAATAACCAAAGTATGTGAAAACATCCATGACTTGAAATGGAGCCTTTCACTATATCTTGCAAGCAATGTCCTTAGTCAACTTTTTTATAGAAGAAACTCTTCCTATGTACTCGTAGATTACATTATTAAGTTGACTTGGTGGAATCATGAAACCGTACCCTAGGTCGAATCATACCCTAGGCTGAATCATGAGGGGTTGAACACTGTCCAACAAATGAGTTAGAATATATGACTCGTACCTTATCCCTATGACTCATGGTGGGCATTCGTACTAGATCCAAGTTAAGTTACTAAGTTTCAAATTAAGTGAAGGAAAATCCAAACCAACGACCTGTTACCAACCATACGACTCGTACCCATTCCATAAAATCAACCACCCAACACCACCCAATATAACCATTCCAACCTTTAACTAAGTTAGAAAACAAAGATGCAAGGAAATATACCTTTCTTTAACCAAGTTAAAATAAAAAGATATGATTAAGAACACATACCTTCTACCCGAATATCCAAAGCAAAAAACAAATGTGGATAGTTGGACTTCATGTTCTCTTCTGCTTCCCAAGTAGCTTCTTCCACCTTGTGGTTCCGCTATAGAACCTTAATCGAAGCTACATCCTTGGTCCACAACCAACGACCTACCACTCCAAGATCTCAACTGAGATCTCTTTATAAGACAGAGAATTCGAGATACCCAATCCTTCCAAAGGAACAACCAAACAAGGATAACCTAATAACTTTCTCAACATAGAGATATGGAATACTGAATGAATGGAGATCAAACTAGACGACAACTCCAATTCTTATGCCAGATTACCAACCCTCCTTAAAACCATATAAGGACTAACATACTAGGGACTGAGCTTCTCCTTTTTCCCGAACCACATTATTCCCTTCATGGGAGACACCTTTAGGAATATCCTATCCCCAACCTCAAACTCCAAGTCCCTTCTCCTTTCATCCGCATAGGACTTTTTGGTGACTTAGGGCAACCTTAAGCCTATCTCGAATCACCTTTACCTTCTCTATAGCCTGATAAACAAAATTTGAGCCAAATATATCTGCCTTACCAAGCTCGAACCACCCAATAGGAGATCTACACCTCCTACCATACAATGCCTCAAAAAGGGCTATCTCAATGCTAAAATGATTGATATTGTTATAAGCAAACTCTACAAGAGGTAGAGGCTCAACCCAATTACCACAATAACCAATCACACATGCATGAAACATATCTTTCAACATTCAAATAGTTCTTTTTGCTTGCCCATCCATCTGTGGGTGAAAAGTAATACTCAGACTAACCTTAGTACCCAACCCCTTATAAAATGACCGCAAAAAATAAGATGAAAACTACGTACCATGATTAGAGATGATTGAAATAGGTACTCGATGGAGCTTCATAATATCATGAAGATACAACCTCGCATAATCCTTACCCAAGCATTTAGTCCTCACTAGAAAAAAGTGAGCTGAATTTGTCATCCTATCCATGATAACCCAAACCAAATCAAATTTATTTTGAGAACGAGGAAGACCAAAAACACAATTCATATTGATTACTTCACATTTCCATTTCGATAATTCAATCTCCTGATACAAACCCCCAATCCTCATGTGCTCAATTTTCACTTATTGACACCAAATGTTTTGCCATAAAATCAGCCACATCCTTCTTCATACCATTCCACCAATACATCTCCTTGCGATTATGATAAATTTTCATCGAATCAGATTGAGCGACATAGCGCGATTCATGCACCTCAGCCAGTACCCTTTCTCACAAACCATCAACGTTAGGAACCCACAACCTCTCTTGGTACCGCAAGGTACCATCACCACTAATACCAAATACCATTACCTTTTGCCCACCTATATCACTCTTGATTTTCATCAAGACAAGATCTAGCATTTGCTTCTCCTTGATCTCTGGACCAAGAGACGATCGAACTACTATCTGTACTAACACACCACTATTTTCAGAGTCCCAAAGGCAAACTATAAGATTAGCTAAATGGTGAATATCCTCCACCGACTCCTACCTCTTCTTATCCACATGAGCTAAAATCCCTATGGACAATCTGCTAAGAGCACCAACAATAATATTAGCCTTACCTGGATGGTAGCGAAGACTAATGTCATAATCCTTGAGATGCTCAAGACATATCCTCTTCCTGAGATTAATCTCTTTCTGAGTGAACACATACTATAGACTCTTATGATCAGAAAAGATATCCACATGCACTCCATATAAATAGTGCAGCCAGATTTTCAATGCAACCACCACAACTAATAATTCCATATCATGAGTTAGATAGTTCCTCTCATGTACCTTCAACTACCTAAAAGCATAGGCTATCACCTTCTTATACTATATTAGAACATAATCAAGTCCCACATGGGATGTATCACAGTAAACCATAAACATTTCATTGCCTCCAAGAAAGGTTAAAACTGGAGCCTAAGTTAGCTTATACTTCAGCTTCACGAAACTACTGTCATAAACATCCGACCAAGAGAACTTTACTTCTTTTAAGTCAACTTAGTCAATGGGGCAGTTATCGCTAAGATAATCCCGACAAACATCCTATAATACCCAGTCATTCCCAAGAAACTTTGAATATTAGTTGGAGTCGTGGGTCTAGGCCACTTCTTAACCACCACCACTTTTTTATGGATCCATCATGATCCCCTCACTAGAAATAAAATGACCCAAAAAGTGACAACGTTTAGCCAGAATTAATACTTTGAGAATTTGGCATATAACTACTGCTCTTTCAAGGTCTGAAACACCATACAGAGGTGATTGGTATAATCTACCTCATTTTTAGAGTGCACCAAAATGTCATCAATGAACACAATGAAAAACAAATCCAAAAAATAATAGAATACCCTATTCATCAATTCCATAAATGTCGCCGGGGCATTGGTCAAACCAAATGACATAACTAAGAACTCAAAGTGCCCATATCGGGTACAAAATGCCGTCTTAGGGATATCCACATCCCTAATCTTAAACTGATGATACCCAAAACGAAAATCTATCTTTGAAAAGAATTTGCACCTTCCAATTGATCAAATGTGTCATCTATTCTTGGAAGAGAATACTTGTTCTTAACCATCACCTTATTCAACTACATATAGTAAATACACATCCGAAGGGAACCATTCTTCTTACGCATGAATAACGTATCACGAAGACATACTAGGACAGATGAAACCCTTATCCAAAAGATCCTTATGTTATTTCTTGAGTTCTCTCAACTCAGTTGGAGCTATTCTATAAGGAAGAGTAGATATTGAACGAGTGCGCAGAACCAAATCAATCCCAAACTCAATCTCCCTATTTAGAGGAACACTAGGAAGATCATCTGAAAATACCTTAGGAAACTCATTTACCACTTAAACAAAGTGCAAAGAGGGACCTTACGAGTTAGACTCTTTAAATTAGACCAAATGATAGAGACACCCTTTAGAGATTAACCTCTGAGTTCTAAGATTTGATATAAACCTCCCCTTAGAATCTAGAGAACCATCCCCATTCAATAATCGATTCACCTGGGAACCTGAAAACAACCTTACGTGTCCTCTAACTAAGGATACGTAGCATGAGTGTAGCCAATCCATCCCCAGAATGACATCAAAATCCACCATATCTAATTTAAAAATACCACCGAAGTCTTCTTACTACCAACAGATACCACACACTCCCTATAGACTCTTTTAGCAACCACAGAGTCACCTACTGGGGTAGAAATAGGAAAAGGATCCAAAATAACTTCGGGATCAAAACCAAAATACATAGCACAAATAGGATCACATAAGAGAGAGTGGACTTTGGATCAAGTAAATAGTACACGTCATAAGAAAAGAGTTGTAATGTGCCCATCACGACATCAGGTGACGCCTAAGACTCCTGTAGGAACGCAAGAGCATAACTATTTTGTCCTGTGTCGGTACCAGAAGTAGAAATAGATGTAAAAGAAGCACCCCTGGGTGTAAGAGCAGAAGAAAAGGCAACAAAAACCTTGTTCGCTCCCAAAGTAACCTTACTAATTGGATAATTTCTAAGCATATGGCCTGGCTGATCATATTTGAAGCACCTATCCCTTTTCTCATCATAAAAACCCCGATTAACCGACCACAAAACCTATAAAAAGGACATGATGAGGCTGACAGAGCCCTAGTAGCCTGATATTACGCACCCTGTGACTTGAAGATATCGCTATCCTGCTGACGCCTGTCACCCAATTACTTTGAGTCAGGAGAACTAGCTGCGATGAAATAACCAAAACTCCCCCACTTCTTCTTTTGCCACTTAACACTATCCCGACCACTTTGCTGTTGTCCACCCTACTCAGAGAACCTGAACTTTTTACCCTATATTTCCACCCTGTATTTCCTCTACCTCAGCCTATTTAATTTTTTCCTCTTTCACCTGTTGTATATGAACCACCATCCTAGAGATATCTATGTCCTTGATCAGAAATGCAGTCTTGCTTTCAAGGATCTACTCACGAGACAGTCATGAAGAATTTTTTTTTATTTTGTCCCTTATATCTGACACCAATTTTAGAGCATACCTAGGCAACTGGTGAAACTTTAAGGCATACTTCTTAACCGACATCTTTCCCTATTTTAGATTAACGAATTTCTTTGCCTTTACTTTTTCATCTCCTGAGGAAAAAAATGGTCCAGAAATGCATTAGATAAAGCCTCCCATAGAGATAACTCATCAACACCACCCCCTGCTTGATCCCATTTCTCATACCATTGGTACGCCATATCCTTTAGCTGATAGGAAACAAAATTCACCCCTTTCACATTCATGGCCTGCATGACCCTGAAGATCTTTTCAATCTCACCCAGAAAACCCTGAGGATCTTCATCCACCTTAACACCAATAAAAGTTAGAGGATTCAACCTTATAAACTGGCCAATCTTTATGGCCCCAGAAGATGCAATACTAGATGCACTATGCTCAACTTGAGAAGATACCAACTAAGCAATCACATAAATCGACTGACAAAAGTCTGTATTTGTTATGTCTTTCTGAGGAGGACTAGATGAAATTGCTAGAACTCTAGAGAAATTAGGGACTAGACCCCTAGATCGAGTATGGATCCCCTGAGTAGAACGTGTCCCATCAATTCTATCCCCAGTTAGGACAGAGGAGTTTTTATGAATTTTAGATCATTGAGGCATAATCTGAAAAGCGATCAAATAAATTAGATGAGATTCCAAGACTTTAGACTCCATGTTAAAAATAGAACACAAAGAGAGAGAAACATTTCTAAAATACCTTGTAGTCTCTCTCTTACGAGTGGGGCATGCTACACATCCTTAAAAGAAACTCTACTCAACACAGCTTTGTGGACTCTTAATTGACCATGAACCTAAAGCTCTAATACCAACTTGACACGACCTGAACTAGGCCTTATCGTAATGGGCATTCCAAGTCCAACCAGGACCGGGGACCATCCCTGTTACCCAAACCAACCTTCAAATATGCATACCTTAAGTCGGATGAATTCCGAACTTATAACAAGATAGTGCTTATAACAATTTCAGATTTTGGGATCGGTCTATGTCCTTGACCAACCCAAACAAGTCCAACCATACATTATCCATTCAATAACCAAATCTAAAAGAAAACCATAAACCAATTCGTACATCCCATACCGAATAAATTCCAATATAAGCATGTATAATCCGAAACATAATAGGATGGAACAATCATAAATACAGTCAAATGGTATCATCCAAATACCAATGCTAATACTAAGGCTGACACCACTGCCGACACCGCCCATACAACCTATAGTAGTTCCATAAAGCCTCTAACCAAAATTAAAATAATATCAGGTTGGGACATGTCCCCAAATATAGCTAAAACCAATGTCTATGAAATAACCAAAGTATGTAAAAACATCCGTGACTTGGAATAGAGCCTTTCAAAATTTAAAAGCTCACCACTTCAATCTAACTGACCTGATCCTGAATTCAATCACTAAGAAGAAGGAGTAAAATGGTCGGTTCCTACATCGCATGGAGATACAGCATCCCAAAGATGGGATAGTGGGTGAATGCTAGCATGCACTCAGGATAAGGATAAAATAATTTCAATTTTTTAAACCAAGTAAACCAACCATATGCATTTTCAATCATACATACATATATATAACTATGCTAGGAAAGCGAGCTAGGTTTAGTACGTCGTTAAAACCATTAACCTGGATATATGTAGCTTAACTATCCTAGAACCACCCACAGATTATATAGGTCCAGTGTAACCCCCTGAATAACCCCCGATACGTGTATCCATACGAACCAAAGATACCATAGGAGTTGGGGATTCCTGAGTACCCTTTGCTCTCAATAATACATATGTGCAAGTGTACTAAGGGACTCCCATGTACCCTATAAGTATCATAGATGGTATCCATGACAATTTCTCATGTCGGCAAACATGATTTTCCAGTGTCCGTCTATTGGACTCACACCTTCATGGTTAGCTATCATATCCAACCATTATTGCCCAATTAAAACCATTACCACACAACTAAACCACCATACCATTTATTACTAACCAAGTCTATCAGTAGTGGTATCGTCATACCTACTATAGCTTGCAAGCAATGTCCTTAGCCAACCTTTTTATAAAAGAAGCAATTCCTCTGTACCTATAGATTATATTATTAAGTTGACCTGTGGGAATCCCATGTACCCCACAAGTGATCATTATTATGCTTTCTTGGGGGATTTCCAAGTACCCCACAAGGATTTTAGTTAGACCAATCGTAACCACCAAAACTTATCATCTAACCATTCCAAATTATTTAAACCATTTATACCATTTATACCATTTAGGGTTTCATTACTAAGTTATAGCATGTAATTGTTCAATGAATGTCTAAAAATTTAATCAAAAATACTCTCATAGGCATTATGTCAAATATACTAGGGGCATAGTATTTCCAAAGCCAAAACCAAGTATCAATTAACCATTCCCATGCACCTAATTGTTCAACCACCATAATAATATGAAAACCATAAGTAAAGGACATAGGAAAATCATAACCAACCATTATAACCAAAACCCACAGTATATAAATGAAAACCCAAAACCATATAACATTTATGCCATGAAAAAAATTCATAAAACATGCCTTTAGTTGGAACTAAAAATGAAGGAGGAGTAACGTGCCTTAGATTAAGATGATGGTGGAGAGAATTCACCCTTGTATTTCCCAATTTGCTCCTATTGATGAATCCCTACCGTTCCTTAACCCAAGAGCCTTAGACTGAATTTAAGAGTATTTTAAGAGAATTGAAGTGATTGCAAATAGGTTAAATGATTCCCCAAGAATGTTATAAGTTGTGGGGCCTTTAGAGTCTAAGAGAGAAAATGTCCAGATTACCCCCAACTTAAACTACTTAAAATTCTCGCAGGATGGTACGACCGCCTCATACCAATCGTACCCTATCATATGAGTAGTACCCATCACTCATACCCTAGGCCTCCAATTGGACCCTAACATTGTCTAATATACGACCACCCAAGCCAAACTGTACCCAAACATACGATTTGTACTATGAAATCATACCTTAGTTCGAATCATGAGGGGTTGAACACTGTCTAACATATGAGTTGGACTATATGACTTGTACCCTATCCTCATGACTCATAGTGAGCTACTCGTACTCAGATCAAAGTTAAGTTACTAAGTTCCAGATTAAGTGAAGGAAAACCCAAACCAATGACCCATTACCAACGACATGACTCATACCCACCTAGTCATACTTATTATAGAAGCTTAACCACCCAATACTAGACAACATATGACTGAGTAAGGGATTGTATCTTCTCCTAGTATTTTACATACAATAACATATGCCAAATCAAGAATAGAAAATAAAACCCATGAACTTTATAAATTTAATTAAATACTAAAATCATCTTCTCCGACAATATTACCAAAATTTAATGTCGCCAAAAACTAACCCCAAAGACGTATGTGTAATACCCTGCATTTTTGAACTAGTCTATGAACCATCATCCTTACGTGTATAAGCTATAATCCAAGTGATTCTCAAGTAAATACAAGTTTCAAAATATTTCTTATCATGTTTGATTTGCTTTTGAGGTTAAAAATATTCATAGGAATAACTTAGAGCCAAGTCAAGCTAAGATCAATTAATTCGTCCAAAATTTGATATTCGATTCTACAAGTGTCTACTTTAAATGTGTATAACTTTTTATATACATGGAATTTTATATATCAAGACCCACATAATTGTAGATAATTGAATTAGCTTTCCAACGATACAAATTTTGCCAATATTCAATACCCGAGTAAAAAGTTCTGCCATTTTTTATGTGAGGTAGTAATTCGACGCGATCTTGACACGTCGCATCAACTGTGCCCCGACACAAAAAACTGTAGCAAATCCAAAGCTGTTTGATATATTAATTTAGTTCCTAAAAGGTGTAGGAACACTTTGGTTAATTCTCCTTACCCAAATACGACCCTAACACTTTATTTCAGCCCTAAAAACATTAGATAAATTATTAATCATTTTTTTTCTCTCCAACAAAACCCTATATTCCTCAAGAACACCAAGGATTCCATGAAATTTTCTTTAAGAAAAGAATCAAGTTTCCTAATTCAAGAATGCTTTCAAGATTGTGTTTCTCCTTCAAGATTAAAACTTTAAGGTATGTGGGAGTTCATCCATGGGTCCTCTTTCGCCCATGGAGCCCAAAACTCAATTTTAAAATTTAAAGTTATAATCTTTACATGTTTCCATGAATTTTCTTTATAAATTTTCATGAATCTCAAATTTATATCATGTTTCCATGAAATTGTAGGGGATATTAAACCTTTCATGTTTTAATGGTATTATTTGCCAAATTTAAACTCTAATTGGTGATTTTAGAGGTGGAATCATGCTATTATTACTATTTTTAACTATTCTCATGCTTGGCCTAAACCATGAATTACAAGTGTTTGATGAAATGCCTCCAAAAATAATTTTTGAACAAAGTCTTACATATCATGATTTAACTAGTTTCAAGATGAATCCCCAAGCCATGGATTTTGCCATGTAACTCTATTATTCCCTCATGAATAAGACTTTATTATGTTCAAGTTTTGAATTTTACATGCTTTGATAAAAACCCATATCCTATTTCACGTGAATTCCACGTAAAACCTAAAATCATGATTTTATTTATGTAAGCTTGCTATGCTCCTATGTTTTTAATGTATTCCCATGTCAGAGTATTAATCTCCATGTGCTTGATAGAATGCCCATATGAACTGAATAGGGTAATCATGACATGTTACAATGTGTTCTCATCCATGTATAAGTCCATAACCTCCAAATGTTTGACAAAATGTCTTAATGAAAGCATTTGTTGACAATTGATTATTGTTATGCTATTATGATAACAAAGTGCTTCGTAAAATCCCCAACTTATTGTATTATGAATTGTTGATGTTGGTCATGTATTCAAGAATGTTATGCCTTGTCAGTTTCCTTCTATCGCGCCCTGGGGGTACTTGTACCCATAAATTTAGCTGTGTACCTAGAATCAGTGTCATGTTTTCAAGATACTTCCAATCAAGCCATGATCCATAGAATTTAGTCAATCTCATGACTCAGGAAAACTCAGTAATTTTAGTAATCTCAGAGATCTCAAAAATTTAGTAATCTGAGTAGTCTTCCATCAGTCATCTAAATTTAATAAACTTAGTCCTGTTTAGTTCAAATAATTATGTTCAGTGTCTATTCAGATGGGAGTAGGATTAGCACTGAGTGAACCTAAGGATGGAAACTCACTTGCCAATAGAGGATGTGATTCTTATAAGCAATCCTTGCATTCCAAAACTACGCAGCCAATGTAGGTTAGACATCTAACATGCCAGTTGAGGGTTGATGAGGTGTCTTACCTACCAGTTGAGGGTTCCCACCATTTTTATTTGAGTACCTGCCAGTTGATGGTCACTCACAGCTTATATTTACCGGTGGCGTGGTATTGTCACCCTTTTAATTGGGGTTAAGGTTGGACCCCAACTCAGCTATATTACTTTATTTAGGGTATGTCAGTTAGATGACTACTCCCCACAGTTACAGTTTTAGTATTAGTCTTAGTGATATAACTCAGATAGTTCTACAGAATTAGGACTGTCAACTACAGTCACCCAGCTTAGTATATAATTCAGTTCAGTTCTATAGATTTAGGACTATCAGATACAATCACTCAGCTTAGTACGGAACACAATATAGTTCCAAAGAAATAGAATTATTAGATACAGTCCCCCATTTATCAGTAATACAGTTATCAATAATCCAGATATTAGTCACTCAGTTATCAAAACTCAATATTTAGTTCCATTATGAGTTTCAGTTATATTTTAAGTTATAGTCTTTGTCACAGTCACAGTCTTTGTCTAGTAATCAGATCAGTAACTTAGTTCATTTTCAGGTTTGCTTGACCATAGCATAATTTTATCAGTTATCCAGTTATCAGTATTTCAGTACCTCAGTTTATGGACTATTTTAGAAGCATGTTATATGTTTAGTCTTGCATTCTCAGATAATATAGTGTTTACAAATTCATGCTTAATTATCTCATGTTACTCAGTTAGTCCCTTTCTTATATCCATAATACTCTACAGTTTTAGTCTAGTTATTCAGACTAAGTACAGTCCAATTCCACATGCCCAATATTCAGCTTTAGTTATAGTTATATAATTAAAGTAAGTTTTACAGAAACTAAGTGTAGAGATTCTCTAGCTTATCAGATTATGTTTATTTATTATGTTTTAAGATGTTTTCAACTTTTAGTTTATTCCTGCTTATTGGTGAGCATGCTTACAGTTAGCATGCATGTTTTATGATTACATATGAAATCAATTTTACTTATTGCATTCACCCCTTCATACTCAGTATATTCCATAAGTACTGACCTACATATATGCCTATATGGCTACATTTTCTCATAATGTAGGTACTAGTTATAGCCTACGGATCATGATCAGGTAGTTGCAGATTTCAGCCAGCAGGTGATGAGTTTTCCTACTTTAGGCAATCCAAATAGTTTTAGTTATTGTAAAGTTCATTTACTTTCATGTGTATTGATTAATGGTAGTTGAAGACATGTCTTAACTTTCTATAGTCAGTATAGTAGAGGCTTCATAGATGTCAGTCAGAGTCAGTTATGTAAATTTTAGTTTTATCCTTCAAATTTATCAAATTGTAAAGCTTTATCTATATTGTATCTATTTTAGATCTTTAGTATGACTATGTTTCCACATAGTAATAGTTATTTATTATGCCATAATTTAGTTGCTTAATAGTATGCCAGTTTATGGGTTAGCTTGGGATCACTTATGGTTCTAAGTGTTGTGTGACATCTCGAGATAGATTTTTGAGGAGTTACAAAATTGGTATCAGAGCACAGATTTAAAGTGGCCTAGGGTGTCTATGAATTCGTGTCTAGTAGAGTCCTTCAGAACTATATGGAGACATCTGGACTTTTCTTTGAGAGGCTACAAGGCATTTTGGAAATATTTTCCTTATTTCAAGTCTCAAATTGTGCAGTAGAAGTATTATCTAAGAAATTTATGTAGATTTTCATATTTCTATATTCACACTAACTCTGCCTTAGTTTTGAGTTGACAGAAATAGTGAAGCTTAAGTCCTTACAGACAGTGTTTCCTCAACCAGTCCCTACGAACAATTTTGGGATTGCATGTTAGCTCAGAAGTATCCCATCAGTGTCCTTATGTCCTAAATTTTGAAATACTTCATTTATGTATTTGAAAATCATGCATTAAGACAAAGTTAGATGTGCTTTCAAATTTCTTCTCAGAATGCCCTTTTTAGTATCTGATCTAGAATTAGAATCAAGAACCCAGGTGTTTAGCAGTAGTAGAGTTGAGATAGTATTATTCAAATTGAGAAAATTATTTATTCAAGACTCTAGTTGTACGAAAGGTGAATTAGTAGGCTTGAACGGTATATATAAGGATTTAAGTTTGTTGAATCGAGATTAAGTATGATGGTATGGATGATTTATCATTCATGTTTATTATTATACCCTAGATTCTAGAGTAAAGTGATTGCAGTTCAGTTTAGAGTTTAGTAAAATAGCCACATCCTTGAGATAATGGCTTAAAGATAAGGGGGAGATGATAGAACAAGTAACCAAGTCAGGCCTTCAGATTCTAGTAGTAGTGCCATTAGGTGCGGAAAAGTAGTAAGGGAGGATGATTCCCAACCTATTCTTATCTCAGTGCAAAGTTTTTTATCCATCATGATATCTACTCCTACCTAATATGTTAGCTCCTTTGTCATAACTCATATTCATGCACTTTATAGAAAAACCACGTATGCTTTCAGTTTGTAGTATGAGGAGTTCTAATTAAATAAGTAGTATAAATCATGTTCCATGAAATCATGAACTCCAAACTCAGGTCATGCAACTCATGACACATGTACTTATATTTTACAGTATGATCTGATCCAAATACTCATGCTTCACTCATAATGATCAATGAAATTTAGTTTATGTCATGGGTGTCCTCAGTTCGGACCTCTCTGATGAATTCATGTCATTGATACTTTATTCCTTAGGCCTTAGTTAAGTGTCAAAATAATTCCTTCATGCTTCAGGTCCTCATGTTTTAACTTTCAGTGACCTCTCCTTATGTCATGATTAGTTGAGATTCTATATGTATTTTCTTGGGCTAGTGTATGAAAGTTTTAGGGATAGATGTTTAGAGAAAATGAGAAAGATGCTATTGTGGTTGTTTGACTACATGTTCATATGTGGTTATGAAGACATGCTTGAATGTCATGTTGGTGTACAAGTAGAATACATAGTTGAGTATAAGATTTCAGTATAATTCAGTCCGTATAGCTAGCAATACAGTCTAGCAGTCAGACAGACAATTTCCTGTGGTTTTTCGTCTTTCCTATTCATGAGGTAATTCATTCATGACCATGCAAGTCATAAATTCAGTTCAGTTCATGCATCAGTTTCATATTCCAGATATTCAATCATGTTTTAGTCTATAAGTTTTCTATGCATTAACTTAGTCTTTCTTTAGTATTTCAGCCAAGTCAATATCATTCGGGGGACAAAGTATCCCAAGGGAGAGAAGTAATACCTCGAGTATTTATGTCTTTAATATTTTATATCTTCCTCAGGAAACAAGATCTATCTTGAAGTAATGGTTACTCATCAGTTGACTCTCTCATTTCTATCTCAGCCTTATAATCATTCTCATGTCAATGCATTTATTCACGAAATCAGTTCGGTTCATGATATTCAGGTCATATATTATGTTTCAAAATTAGTTATGCAATCATGTTTTTAATCATGCATATTTAGAATATGATTTCAGTTACCTTTGTACAGTACTCTCAGTCTAACCAGTCTCATTCGAGGATGAATGTTTCCAAGGGGGAGATAATGTAATACCCTGCATTTTTGAGCTAGTTTATGAACCATCGTTCTTACGTGTATAAGCTATAATCCAAGTGATTACCATGTGAATACAAGTTTCAAAATCTTTATCCTCATTTTTGATTTGCTTTTGAGGTTAAAAATGTTCATAGGAATCACTTAGAGCCAATTGAGCTAAGATCATTTGATTCATCCAAAATTTGATATTCGATTATATAAGGGTATAATTTCAATGTGTATAACTTTTTATATACATAAAATTTTATATATCAAGACCCACCAAATTGTATATAATTGAATTAACTTTCCAATGATATAAATTTTGTCAAAATTTGATACCCGAGTAAAAAGTTATGCCATTTTTTGTGTGAGGCAGTAAGCCAACGCGATCTCGATGCGTCGCGTCAACTGCGACCCGACACAAAAAACTGAAGCAGATCCAAAGCTTTTTTACATGTTAATTTAGTTCCTAAAAGGTCTAGGAACACTTTGGTCAATTCTCCTCACCCAAATACGACCCTAACACTTAATTTCAGCTTAGATACACTAGTTTAGGTGTACGCGCCTCGCGTGTGTACCACACTTTAATGAGTTCAAGCATTAATAAAGATAAATATAATAATTAAATTCAATATTTTTTCAATATTTAGAGATGGAGAATTTATTTAATTAAACCTAACCTTTACCAAAAAAATTCTCAAAGCCGATCGACATTCATCTACCACTTGAAAACTGCAACAAAACAATACGATGACAGAGACATCACAACAATACAATTAAATCTACCCTTTAAATAATTTTTTTTTAAAGTCGTCCGACACTCATCTACCACCTATAAACTATATCAAACTTTTTTCCCCTAAAAGTTTCCCAAAAAATCCGGCATACGTTTTTTTCTAATATAATTTTTTTTTTCCTTTCCATAGATAGAGTTTTCCCTAAAAAGTTGTGTAGGACTCCTACCAAAAAAATTAGCACATTACATTTAATTTCTTATAGGTATGAGATTCTTCCCCTTCTTTTGTTTCCTAGTCTAAATATTTGAATAATAATTTAATGATAATTATTTTTTTAAAAAAGAGAAAAGATGATTTTGTCTATTGAGGAGTATTTTAATGAAGGGCAAAAAGTTCAAATCACTTTTTTAAGGGGCTTCACACTTTTAATATATTATATATTATTAATCATCTTTTTTTTTCTCTCCTACAAAACCCTAGCATCCTCAAGAACACCAAGAATTCCATAAAATTTTCTTTAAGAAAAGAATCAAGTTTCCTAATTCAAGAATCCTTTCAAGATTGTGTTTCTCCTTCAAGATTAAAGCTTTAAGGTATGTGGGAGTTGATCCATAGGTCCTCTTTCTCCCATGGATCCCAAAACTCAGATTTCAAGTTTAAAGTTATAATCTTTACATGTTCCCATAAATTTTGTTTACAAATTTTCATGAATCTCAAACTTATATCATGTTTTCATGAAATTGTGGGGGATATTAAACCTTACATGTTTGAATGGTATTGTTTGCCAAATTTAAACTCTAATTGGTGATTTTAGAGTGGGAATCATGCTATTACTACTATTTTTAACTATTCTCATGCTTGGTCTAAACCGTGAATTACAAGTGTTTGATGAAATACCTCCAAGAATGATTTTTGAACAAAGGCTTACATATCATGATTTAACTAGTTTCAAGATGAATCCCCAAGTCATGGATTTTTCCATGTAACTCTATTATTCCCTCAATATTAAGACTTTCTTATATTCAAGTTATGAATTTTACATGTTTTGATGAAAACCCATATCCTATTTCACGTGAATTCCACGTAAATCCTTAAATCATAATTTTAGTTATGTAAGCATGCTATGCTCCCATGTTTTTAAGATATTTCCATGTCCAAGTATTAATCTCCATGTGCTTGATATAATGCCCATGTGAATTGAATAGGGTAATCATGACATGTTACCATGTGTTCTCATCCATGTACAAGTCCATAACCTCTAAACATTTGACAAAATGTCTAAATGAAAGCATTTGTTAACAATTGACTATTGTTATGCTATTATGATCATCATGTGCTTCATGAAATCCCCAACTTATTATTTTATGGTTGTTGATGTTGGTCATGTATTCAAGAATGTCATGCCATGTCAGCTTCCTTCTATCGAGTCCTAGGGGTACTTATACCCAAAAATTTAACTGTGTGCCTAGAATTAGTATCATGTTTTCAAGATACTCTCAGTCAAGCCATGGTCCATAGAATTTAGCCAGTCAACTCAGTAAACTCAGTAATTCCAGTAATCTCAGAGATCTCAAAAATTCAGTAATCTAAGTAATATTCCATCAGTCATCGGAACTCAATGAACTTAGTCCAGTTTAGTTCAAATAATCATATTTAGTGTGTATTTAGATGGGAGTAGGATTTGGCATCGAGTGAACCCAAGGATGGTAACTCATCTGCCAGTAAAGGGTGTGATTCTTAGAAGCAATCCTTGCATTCCAGAACTATGTAGATAGCGTAGGTTGAGATATCTAAACGGTCAGTTGAGGGTTGATGAGGTGGCATACCTTTTAGTTGAGGGTTCCCACCATTCTCATTTGAGTACCTTCTAGTTGAGGGCCACTCATAGTTTGTCCTTACTGGTGCCACGGTATTGTCACCCTTCTAATTAGGGTTATATATTGGACCCCAACTCAGCTATATTGCTTTATTTAGGGCATGTCGGTTAGATAACTACTTTCCACTGTTATAGTTTCAGTCTCAGTCTCAGTGATAGAACTCAGATAGTTCTAAAGAATCAGTATTGTCAGATACAGTCACCCAGCTTTGTATAGAACTCAGTTCAGTTCTACAGATTTAGTACTATCAGATACAGTCACTCAGCTTAGTACAAAACACAGTGTAGTTCCCCAGAAATAGGACTGTCAAATACAGTCCCCTATTTGTCAGTAATACAATATCAGTAATCCCAGATATCAGTCACTTTGTTATCAGAACTTAGTATTCAGTTCCATTATGAGTCTCAGTTACAATATTAGCTATAGTCTCAGTCTAGTAATAAGATCAGTAATTCAGTTCAGTTTCAGGTTTGCTTGACCATAGCGTACTTTTATCAGTTATCCAGTTATCAGTATTTCAGTATCTCAGTTTATAGACTATTTCAGAGTTATGTTATATGCTTGTTCTTACATTCTTAGATAATAAAGTCTTCACAAATTCATGCTCAGTTATCTCATGTTACTCAGTCAATCCCTTACTCATATGCATAATACTCTACAGTTTCAATCCAGTTATTCAAACTAAGTACAGTCTAGTTCTACATTCACAATATTCATATTTAGGTATACTTATATAATTAAAGTAAGTTTTACAGAAACTAAGTGTACAGATTCACCAGCTTATCAGATTATTTTTATTTCTCATGTTTTAATATATTTTCAGCTTTTAATTTATTCTAGCTTATTGGTGAGTTTACTTACACTTTGCATGCATGTTTACGATTATGTATGAAATCAATTTTACTTATTGCATTCACCCCTGCATACTCAGTATATTCCAGAAGTACTGATCCATATATGCCTATGTGGCTACATTTCCTCAAAATGTAGGTACTAGTTATAGCCTACACATCATGATCAGACAGTTGCTGATTCCAGCTAGCAGGTGATGAGTTTTCTTACTTCGGGAACTCCAGACAGATTTAGTTCATGTATAGTTCATTTACTTTCATATGTATTGATTATTGGTAGTTAGAGGCATGTCCCAACTATCTATAGTCAGTATAGTAGAGGCTTCATAGATGTCAATCAGAGTCAGTTATGTAAATTTTAGTTTCATCCTTCAAATTTATCAGATTTTAAAACTTCATCTGTATTGTATCTATTTTAGATCTTTAGTATGACTATGTTTCTGCACAGTAAACAGTTATTTATTAAGCCATACTTTAGTTGCTTAACAGTACGCTAGTTCATGGGTTATCTTGGGATCACTTGTGGTTCCAAGTGCCGTGTGACATCTCGGGATAGTTTTTTAGGGTGTTACAGTATGCTTTGATCAATGCTAGATATAGTAACCTAACTAGGTTAGGGTTGACCCCAAAGGTAAAACATTGAATAATTGCTTAACTTGCTGAAATCCATGAGCCATGTGGAAAAGTAAATGGGGGATTTGAGTCAATCATAAGTAGTAACCAAACTTGAATGCTTTCAAGGTTGTAAAAATTAAAAGATGAACACTTGGACTGTGTTCCCCCTGGCTTCTCAACTTTGTAAATTTCTCATGTTTAACAAACCTATTATGTTGTTCTTCATGTAAAGTCAACAAAATAGGTGTATTATCAACTATCTTGTGAACGTGTTGATAAATCTCATCCTTTACTTTGTAAGTCTCAAGGAGTTGCCTTATTGCTCCTTGTCTATGACTTCGGTTCAACTTTTATCTTTTGAGTCTCTAGTTGATTGATGAGATAATGGAATAATAAGATGGATGTGACTCTCAAATTACTATCCTAATCTTGTTTTCCTAATCTTAAACTACCTTGTGAGGATGTTTGCGAATACAGGCTATCCCAAAGCTATTGCAGTAGTTCTAAGGTCAATTATTATGAAGATGATTAAGATACATGCATAACTATTAGAATAGATGAATCTCCCACTTCATTTATGTAGCTGATCACTAGGGTTCCATAACCCTAATCAGGAAACTTAGCTACTCATGTTCACGAAAGAATACATGATAATTAATAAGGAATTCATGCAATTAATTATATAAGAATAAGAAGAATAAAATCCAAAGTCTTCAATTGAATAATAACCCCAAAATCCCAAGAATAATGTAAAGTATGTAAGAATAATGTTAAGGAATGTAAACTAATAAAAGATTAACCCTAGGGTATTTATAGTATCCTAAAATACTCAAAAATCCTAATTAAAATGGAATAGGAAAAGTAATGTCGGCATAAGGTACGACTCGCTCGTCCACTCATAAGGTTTTCTTATGACTCGTAGAGTCGTACTGTGCCTCTCATATGTTCTCCAGTGTCTGATCTTCCAGGCTTTAACTTTATGTTCTTCTAATGAATCATGCTCATGAGTTGTACTTTGACCATACGACTCATGGCCTTTACTCGTTATCACCTGGGAATTTGTCTTTCTAAGCTCTGGACACTGGTTTGCTTATAGTTGGTTGGTACGAGTCATACTTAGACTTCCAAGTCGTCTTATTTTATGACTTAAACCCTGATTGGGAGCCTGAGGTCCTGTTCTCTTTATGTTTCCTTGATATTATCCATATCCTCATCTTACAACTCGTATGCTCTAGTCGTATATTTCCTTCACTAAGATTTTCTGGTTGGCTTTGTTTTTTCTTGTGCTTATGAGTCAACCTACGAGCTGTATGATGTGTTGGTAACTCATAAGGTGACTCATATCATCTGCATCGTTGTTTTGTTCTGGTCTTTTCAATTTTTATTCCAACACTATTATTAACCCGTTTCACCTAGAACAAGCATAAAAGCACCTTATATCTACTAAAACAACCTAAGTACAAGCACAAATTCTTTGTTTTAAGCATCAAAATATCGGGTTTCCACGATGCATCAGTAAGTCATCTTTGGTAAGTTTCATCCTAACTCAAGTAACCCAATGAAATCTCCTCATTAATGGAGTAACTAAGGTATTTCCACCCTAATAAGAGACCACAAGGTCAATTTCTCCTAAGTTGGGATTAACTAGGCTAATCATGCCCAAAATAGACCAAATGATCTAACTAACCCCAAGTATTTCAACTTATCATGGCAAAGCCTAAAATATATCCCAAATCTAACATATATAATAAACATACTATGAATTAGCTCAATCTAACAAGGGATAAAACCTAGCCTACCTGAACGCCAAAGAAAACTCACAAGATATTCTAAATCACCGCTTTTCCCTTCCGAGAAGCATCCGCAAGATGCCAAGCTATCAAAATCACATTCTACTAATCAATATGATAATAATGATACCCATGTCGCACCATTATGCTTCGGGTCCAAAAGTCATATTAAATTCCCATTTGGGTTCCATTTACAAAAAAATCACATTTCCAAAAGCAACCAATGTTCCCAAATGATCATGAAATAATTACCCTAAAAATGGGCGAATTTAGAGCTAATTTGGGGCTAAAAATAATAACCAAAGGTTTTGGAATTTTTGAATAAGAAATAGAAATTTCTACCATGAAAAGTGTGAAATCTTACCACCAAATTTGAAGAAATCAGGTAAACGAGTGTTAGATAAGCTCCCAAAGCACCCATAACCTCCAATTTTAAGCTATCTCTCTAATTAGAGCTTTATCTCTCTTGGAATAGATGAAGAATGGGCAAAATGGGGCAAAAAGGGTCTATTTATTCCTATACTAGGTGCTTGGTCTCACTATTGCGACCCGATGTTCGCAATCACCACATCTTGTAGCTGCACAAGTGAGTCATGATCATAATACCTCTCCTCGTAATTGCAGAACTACTAACCTACTCAAATGAGTCACGATCGTAGCCCAAACCATCGCGATCATGATGCACCAGATATAGTTAAGATGTGGATTGCGATGACCAAGCTATCTTTACCAAGCCTTCGAGATTCATCAAAAATACCTTACACGTAAATAAATTATATTACCACACCAAATTTGACGTTTTGAACTCAGTGGTATGATTGAAATTTGCATTCAATGTTCTTTTGACAAAATATGGGTCTGACACCAAATTTCCAATTTCTTAACTTTTGACCAATAGGTCAAAATGAGCCAAGGTTCCTCAAGACTCGAACCAAAAGTCCTCCTAGACTAAAATCAAAGTTTTAGAGCTGTTGGAATAGTCAAAATTTGAATTCAAGGTTGTTTGACTTAAGTATTTCTCGGTGGCCATTTGGAACCTACTATGACTTCCAAATAGGAAATTGGCTCTAAAAACCAAATAAACTACCGGGTAACCAAACTGTCAATTCCAATAAGTCATAAATGACTTGGGGCAACTATACAGAGAAGCTCTAATGGTTAAAATAAGTGAAACTATCAAAAATGACCTAAAGGTTCACCACAACAAGTCATGCCTAAGATGATATCAAAATCACAAATATCTAGAATCACCAAATTTTCCCAAGTCTGAAAACCCAAAAAATTTATCGAGTAAGCATGATAAACTTGAGTATTTACTACACAGTCTCTAATTAGAGTAGATACATACACAGGTGAGTCAAGCATATTACAAACCATGTCTAAGCCTTCGACAAATTTAACTGATACATATGAATAAGGAGAACATGGATAAAACAATATCATAGACATCTTGTCCCATATAAGAAAAGTAGTTGTAGTGATTGCATCTGAAGATTCTACCTTGGATTTTCTTGGGAAAATCATTAAAATGAGCCCTATCATCAATCTGAGCAAGATCTTTCACAGGCTAAGAACCACCTCTACCTACATTACTACCACCTTAATTTTCATTATAGATGTCGTGATAATTACTACACCCACCCTATGGTCGACCTAAACCATACCGCCACTATATCTACTAGCTGGAACGATAGCTCTATATTACTAATTTCCATGGAAACTGGCCTTCCTAATCCCTCTTGAGGTGTCATGACCCAAGGTTATCCCCTATTCATAACAATGAGCTTAGAATCACGAGTGACCCCAAGATAACCCATGATTTGAACAAGCTGTAAATACTAAAGGAAAATAACTAAATAATGTTCATAAATCATTTAAAAAATTCTTAATTATTCAAGTCAATAATAATGGAGTATGAAATATACCACTGAAAAGCATAACTAATTGACTGACTATCTTAAAGCCTCTAAGAATGATAAGTTGTTGGGATAGGTCCTTAACTAGCTCTAACTACTGAAATAAGCAAGAATTAAAATACTGGAAAGCTTATTAAATAATATAATTAGTCCTCAACTAATGAGGACTCACCAAATACTACAGCTGAGTTGGACATGAACTGTCTAAGTATGATTGGGGAGCTGAGCATTTAAACCTATATATAAGATAGTATAGCACAAAAGAGAGTATGAAATCGGTACTTTTATTATATTGATATGTGAGATAAGGACTAGATGATGTGTAGTTGTACTAAGTATGAATGCATTAAAATATAAATCGAATTCAAGACAAAGTAAAGCATGTACTGAAATAATCTGTAAAACTGTCAAACTGATTAAATGATAGACTGGACACTTGGTCATGCAAACCTAAACTTGTATAATTTGAATACTAAACTGAGAATGTGGGATTTAACTACAACCTACATACCTTAATCTGAGCAAAATTGGGGTCTAACTAGTAACCCCAATTGAATGGGTGTTAATACCTTGCCAATGGTACCAACACTGGCTGGCATAAATTCAATAATCCGATGTCCTGAAGGACAAAAATGTTATGCCTCTACTGATGAAGGATCCTTCAAAGTCTACAGTGGCTCTATAGGTCTGGAACTTAGGGAATACTACTAACAACTTATGCCTAATAGAGGCAACAACCTCCATCCCTACATTTTCTCGATACTAAGTATTATACCAAACATAATAACACTGGTATTATTTTATATTTAGCATAATCTGATATTGATAAGTGCTCATTATGATAATATTCTAAATTTATCAAAACAAGCATAATCTGCGTGACTTGTAACCTGAAGACTGTAATATGCATAATTTCCTAGGTATCGGGTGTTCAAACCCATTAGCACTATCTAATGCAAAATTGGATAACCCATGGTAGAGGAAAAATCACGATTAACACCCAATATTTCTATGATTAAGCATAGGGTAGACATTTGCATTATCAAACATATGGAAACACCATAATCATGAGGGAATATACTTTCATGGTTTAGGATCAAAACAATTAAGGGGAAATTTATATAATTCATAATCTACATGAAATTTCATCAATTAGGGGAAAGGGTTTATACTTGCAAAAGTAGGAAATTATTTGGACTCAATGAGTGGAAGGGACCCATTGATGAATATCCCATATACCATAGTGCTGAAGCTTTGATGGTTTCTCTTTGGAATTGAACTTGCTTGATGAACCCTAATTGTTTCTTGGTAGAAGAAAAACCTCTTTTTGGTTTCTCTGAGTTAAATTATAATAAATGATGGAATTAGAAGTTTTGGTTCTTTTATACCTCCCTTTAGGAAGCCTAAATGATGCGGGTTAGGCTTTAAAAGGAGTGGGAAAAGACTTAAAAGTCCCTAGAAAAATGTACAGGAAATCTGGGTTCCTAGTGGATACGACTCGTAGTATGAATCATAGTTTTAGTCTCTGAGGGTGGGATCATCACTGTCTTGACTATGACTCACCACCCTAATACTCATTGGGTCTCACTATGAGTTTTTATCTAGGCTCATAGTCCGTGGCTGGGTTATTGGGTAGCACACTATTATGTCTACGAGTCTCTTCTTACGACTCGTAGCCACTGTCTATGGGTCATTATAAGGAATCATAGTCATTGGGATACAACTGAGGTGTTCTCTAGAGTGACTAAGACTCGTTCGTAATGACTCATCATAAGTGGTAATGACTCGTTACCATCAATCGTAGCTATGGCAGTGTCTCAAGCCCTTAAGGGAAATTTTCCATAACTTTTTGCCACAACATTGGATTGAGACGATACTTGAATAATTGGAAAGCTAAATTAGTGGCCTATCTCATAAGGGTTATAGAGCTTAACAATTTAAGATATTACAATATCTCTCTCTTAGGATCATTCATCCTCAAATGAAACTAGTTAAGCTTGGTTACTAGGAAAAACTAAGATTATGCCCTGAAGACTTATGAGCTAAATCATGATTAAATATATGAATATGAAAACATGATGTATAGACTAAACTAAATTCATGAATTCATGCTATGACATGAGGATCACTGAATAGCTGAGATAGAAAATGAGAGAGTTAATCTAAAAAACCATTACCTCAAGCTGAATTTTAATTCATAGAGAAGAGATAGGGGTACTTGGTTCACATATTGACTTATGCTTACCAAGTATCTCCCTTAACAGACTGATAACATTAACCAATGGAACTTTCTTATTCCTAAACCTATGGATCTGACTGTCAAGCATTTCAACTGGGACTTCCTCGTAGGAGGGGATATCTTCTATGAAAATGCTCTCTAATGAAATGATTGAAGTTGGATCACCAATGCATTTCTTTAGTAAAAAGAAATGGAACACCAGATTCACCGATGCTAACTTTGCAGACAACTCTAACTCATAGGCTACCTTTCTATAGTAGCTCAAAATCCTATAAGGGCCAACATAGCAGGGACTGAGCTTTCTCTTCTTACAAAATATCTTCACCCCTTTAATGGGCTAAATTTTCAAGTACACAAAATCTCCAACCTTGAATTCAAGCTCTCTTCTCCTGACATCTACATAGAATTTCTGGTGGCTTTGGTCTATCCTCAGCCTTTCTCGAATTAACTGAACCTTCTCCATGACCTTATATAATGAATTCATACCTATAAAAGTAGCTTTATATACTTCAAAATAACTAATAAAGGATCTACATCTCCTACCATAGAGATTCTCAAACAAAGCTATCTGAATATTGGAGTAATAGCTGTTACTGTAGGCAAACTCAACTAGAGGTAAGTGCTAATCCCAACCACCCTTGAAAATGATAACATAAGTCCTCAACATGTCCTCTAAGTTCTAAATGGTCCTCGCTACTTGACCATCCATCTGTGAGTGAAAATTTGTACTGAGATGAATTTGGGTACCAAGACCCTTCTGAAAAGCCTACCAAAAAAAAGAGGTAAATTGAGTTCCTCTATAAAAAATAATAGTCAATGGGACTTTATGTAATATCACTAGCACTTTGATATAGAGTCTAACATAATCCTCGGTTCAATATGAGGTATGGACTGGCAAGAAGTGGGCTGACTTAGTCATTCTATCCATGATGTTAGGCGTATTTACACGCCTAAAGCACCTTAATTTACCCATATTTTAGCTAAGTTTTGAGGACAAAATATATAATTCCTGCGCTTTTAGTCCTTTTTCCTGTAAGTGATCTAACCAACGTGAATAGTAAGTTTTCAGGTAGAAATGATGAAGATTTCAGCAGTTTATGGATAACTTGATGCCAAAGGAAGCTTCACGAAAGAAGGAAGCCAGCTTTTGGAAGTCTATGGACTGAAAGTGATGCATGGAAAACTTGTCCCGGGATAAAACAACATTTCCAAAGACTTGGGGGATCAGCAGTAACTTAGTAGGATTAGGATAAGGAAGCAGTAACCTAGTAGGATTAGGATAAGTAATGCAGTAGCTTAGTAGGAATAGGATATGGGTGTTATAAATACCCTATTTTGCTGGAGATTTTGATTATTATCATTCATCCATCCATCCATTCATCCATCCATTCAATTTCCGCCACCCTCTTCCTTATTCCTCCCTATTCGATTCTTTCCCTTCTTCATCAATTCTTTTTTAGACATTATACTTCTATTTAATTCTATTTTTCTTTTATTCGACATCTAGTACTATTCACATTACTTTCTAACAGAGAAAGCACGACCCTTATGACCAACCTGAGATCATGATGAAGTTTATTGTGATCTCCGTTGCAATCATGAGTAGCTAAACTTCTCTGTTAGGGTTATGGAAGCCTTATGAGATACTATCTATTGTTATGAGTTTGTGAATTCTTGACACGTATGCTGCTTATATCATTCTTCTCTTCATCTTAATATAAATTCTTGTGGTTCCAAACATATAGAATATGCCAGTATAACATTAACTTGTTCAAAAGAAAAGTTACATGTCTGGAAAAGAGAGAATGACAAGGAAATAGGGCACCAACCCCTGTTTAAAAGTTAGTACCGTAACTGGATTAACCTCTTGGAGAATTTGTACCATTAGATACGCTTTAAGCTCAAAAGAGTTAAAAGTGAAATAATCCTTGATGGTCAAAAGACGCCTGGATTTACCATAGAATACGATTCTCTATTAGCGCATGCATGTCTGAATTCCGCATAACTCATTGCCAATAGATACGTAAAACTCATAAGGTGGACATAACCCTAACTTACAATTCTCACTGAGTAAAACGTACAAAATGTTCCGTTTTTACTTGGCTATTTTTCGATTTTACTTTCCTATTTTGATACCCTTACTTCACACATAAAATCCCCCCCTTTTTGTAGAATTTTCGACCAAAAGTCTACTAATAGTTGCTTAATTAGTGACCAAGTAATCCCTGTGGGATTCGACACCCAACCCAGTTGGGTTCTATATTTGACAGCGACCGCTATCACTATTACGAGAGCTGTAGTTTGAGCATTATCAAATTTTGGCGCCGTTGTCGGGGAATACGGTTGTCAACAAAGTTTGTGATAGTTACTAGACCCTTTGATCAAAGATTCTCAGATTTTACTTTTAGTTGTTGTTTTTGTTTCATTTAGGTTCTGTTGACAGGATGGAAGCGCAACATGACATTAATAAAAGGGCTGCTCAACAGGAGCAGGCTAGACTAGCTGCATTGGCCGCTGCCCAAGTACATCAATAGAATATTGATAACCCTGGGCAAGCAACAAATCCTGACGATGAGGACCTAGGTGATGATGAGATACTAAACCCTAGGCGTAATACTGAGATAGCGACACCTGCGAACAGAAGAGATCGTTAAGCTAGATTCTGGCCTGAACGCCGAGCTGTGTAGATACCTTTCGATGATGATGATGACGACCTGGACGGAGCTGGTGCCACAGGAGCTATTATTCCTCCTCCCTTGGCACCTGGAGCCAAGTTCAATATCACCAGCACCATGATTCAGTTATTGCAGCTAAAGGGCTTATTTGGTGGACTTGCAGGTGATGATCCGAATATGCATCTAATCAACTTTATCTCTACATGCAAGTCATTCAACAATCTAGGCGTTGGGCAGAATAGAATTCGGCTGCACTTATTTCCATTGTCTCTATTTGGGGAGGCAACGCTATGGTTGAACGGGCTGACTCCTGATTCTATCACTAATTGGAGGCAATTGAAAGACGCTTTCCTAAAACGATTCTTTCCACCATCCAAGAGAGCACAATTGAGAGATGAAATCAGCAACTTTTGACAGCTTCCAACTGAAGCTCTCCACGAAACATGGGAAAGATTCAAGAAAAAGCTTATGAGATGCCCAAACCATATCATATGACCAATGTCCACTTGATGGAGATATTATACAGATCCTTAAATTCGGTAACTAAGCCAGTGGTGGATAATGTGGCTAGAGGATCGTTTATGGACCTCACCTTTATTCAGGCAAGCGATATGCTAGACCGTATGACAAAGCAAAGTAGAGCTTGGCATACCAGGGATTCAGATGTAGCAAGCTCTACCACATCAATTAGCATGACTGCAGAACAAAGACGAAGAGAGGAGGAACGCGATCAAGATATGGCACACATGAAAACACAGATGGATCTTCTTACCAAGCATTTATTATCAGGGAAGATTAAAAAAGTCAAAGCGGTTGCATCAAAAGGAAGAGAGGAATCCGATTCTGAGGAAGAAGCCAACTACTTGAACAATCAGGGGGGTTTCCGAGGCAATGCCTAAGGAAACCAAGGTCGGAACTAATATGATAAATCCGGAAACAAGGACCAAGGTAGTTGGAAGAACAAGACTGTCAGAAGTGGTTTATATATTCCTCTTAGAAGACGTGACGCCACTGCCTCTGGTTCTGGAAATATGTCCATGGAAGATATGATGGCTAAGCTATTGAAAAAAGTGGAGGCAACCAGCACGGGAGTAACTGAGGTAATAAATGATTTGTCCTCAATGAAGCAATTGGTTGACTCGCATTCTACTACAATAAAATAGATGGAGAAACAATTGAGTCAACTATCAGTGGCATTCAATCAACGAAAAACTGGCACTCTACCTAGTGACACTGTACAAAATCCAAGAAACAATGGATCATACATGGCTATTACTACCAGGAGTGGTAAGGTGCTGGAAACTTCATCCAAAGGCAAGTAAGTGATCAATGCAGAACCTAAAGACGCCGATGAAGCTACAGAGGACGTTAGTGACGTCACCCCTCAACGTCCACAGCCTAAAAAGATTGCCAATCTGAAGTAAGAGGAAAAGAAAGTTATGGAGAATACTATTCCCCTTCCACCATCACCTTTTCCTCAAAGATTACAGAAGGGAGCTGATGATACTAAGTTTAATAAATTTATGACGATGTTAAAATAGCTGACCATTAATGTTCCGTTGTTAGAGGCGATGGAAAAAATGCCTGGGTATGCTAAATTCATGAAGGACCTGTTGACAAAGAAGCGGGCAGTAAGTTATGAGCTGGCAGATGATGTTCATAATTGTAGTGCGATTGCCATGAGATCACTAGTTTAGAAGAAGACAGATCCGGGTGCTTTCACTATCCCTTGCACGATTGGATCATTGGATGTTACTAAGGCATTGTGCGATTTGGGAGCTAGTATCAATTTTATGCCGCTATTCGTCTACAGGAAGTTGGGGTTAGGCGATCCGACACCCACCAATATGCGGCTCGTGGTGGCAGATAGATCGGTAAAATGGCCTGTTGGTATCTTAAATGATGTGTTGGTGAAGGTGTCCACCTTCATTTTTCATGCAGACTTTGTGATTTTGGATTGTGAGGTAGATTATGAAGTTCCTATAATCTTGGGATGGCCCTTCCTCGTAACTGGAAGTGTGCTTATTGACATGAGAGCTAATGAGATTTTATCCCGGTTGAATGACAAAGTGGTTCGTTTTGACGTATGCAAAGCAATAAAGAAGCCCAGCGATATGAATGTGTTCTCTGTGGATGATGTTTATTATAAGGACGAGAAAGAATTATCTGTAGAGAAGCAGCTTACTGTTGAGCCACTATCTGATGTGCTGTTGAATGTTGAGCATGAGGATGTTGAAGATTATGAAGAAACCATTTGTGCTCTAACAGGAATAGGGTCCTATTCTCATGCTCCTAAGAAGCTGGACCTTGATCTTGAGAATCGACCTTCACAAATAGCGAAGACTTCCATTAAAGAGCCACAAGTTCTAGAATCGAAAGAACGACCAAGTCACCTAAGGTATACATTCTTGGGAAGTGGAAATTCACCTCCGGTAAGTATTGCAGCTGATCTAGGTGATCAGTATGTAGAGTCTCTCATCTCTACTCTGAAGAGGTACAAGAGAGCTATGGGTTGGTCTATTGATAATATAATTGGTATCCTACCTGGGATATGTATGCACAAAATGCATCTCGAAGAAGATTGCGTGCCCATAATGAAGCATCAGCGTCGTCTGAATCCATTCAGAAAATGATGCACCAAATATCTCGATGAAGTCTAAGTAATTGAGATAACTATGTCATGCCGAGACAATAAATCAAGCGCTTGGTGGGAGGCAACCCATCATTTTTAATTGTTTTAATTGTTTTGTTTTTCTAGGATTTTGCCGAGCCACGACCAAGACTAAGGCGTTTGGTGGGAGGCAACCCATTGTTCTAATTGTTTTTTGTTGTTTTTGAGTAATTGTAGGTGCAGGAAGTATAAGTGAAGAGATTGGTCTCGAATTTTGATTTGGAAGCGGTTTATGTTGAAGGTGGTAAGTTAGGAATGGAGAAGAAAAGGCTATGGGTTAGGCATTGCCTATGCAAAACTAGGCTATGGTAAAGGCAAGGCCTATGTAAATCTAGGCAATGAACAAGACAATGCCTATGATATGGACTTTGGTCTCTGAATCTAGAATACCATAGCATAGGCGCCACCTATGCCAAAGCCTTTGCTCCAACAATGCCATAGCATCGGCGCCGCCTATGCCAAAGCCTTTGGTCCAACAATGGCATAGCATAGGCGCCGCCTATGCCAAAGTCTTTGCTCTCTGAATTTAGAATGCCATAGCATAGGCGCCGCCTATGCCATAGACTATGTCCAACTAGGCTTTGCAAAAGGCGCCGCCTATGCCAAGCATAGGCAAAGTATTAGGCGCCGCCTATGCTCACTTTTGGTCTCCAAATCAGATTCCAAATGGGTCAAAACCCGACCCAAGCTTGTCCTATAAATAGAACCTTAGTCTTAGAACAAAAGTGCATTGCAAACCATACCTACGCACCGCCTAACTCTCCAAATTCTCTCAAAAATTTTCCTTTTGCTCTTTTAACTTTGCAAGAACATCTTCCGAGGCCTTCAACCAAGTAAGTACTTCTTTGCTCTTTCCGTAAGTACTACATTACTACGCCTATAATGAATTGTTAAATCTTTAAGTAGTATTGGTGATTTGAATGTGGTTGATTTTTTGTGATACAACTAAGTCAGTGAAGGAATACGTAAGGATGATCTTGACTTGTTTCCAATTTGTATTTGATTTTGATGCACTGTCATATTTTTGCGGAATTGACATGGTCAAGAAAATTGCATAATCTTGTAACTAGAATACTTACATGTTGGAATGAGTTGTTCATCGAGATAAAAATCATGGTTGACTACAAACATACGATGTTGTGATTATTTCTAATGCCATAACTTGATTCAATCTCTATGTAGTAGTCTTGCTCAAAAGATACATTAATCCAAACATGAAAGTATGATCAAGATTACATGAAATAGAGTTGGAAAGGATAGTTAAGACGACATGAAAGTATGACTGTGCTGAACATATTGTTGGAACATATCGCCCAAATGTATGACGATGAAGTCTGAGTAGTCGACATCATACACTTAATTAGTTTGTACCAACAAATTAAGTGTGGGGTGGTGCCACTATTGTTTGTTTGTCGATTGAATCTTCTGAGATGAAGCTAACATGACTCTATTAAGATCTCAGGTAGAATGACACAAAAAGGACGACAAGGAAAATAAAAAGTATCCACCTCGCAGAAAGGTCAAAAAAGGGGAAGAAAAGAGCATGCTGAATCTACCTCGCTGAAAATACCTTGACGCACTCTTGGAATCAAGTAGGGTACATTTTGAGGAACTTGTGAGGATGACAACTCTGATGATGATTCCGATGCAGGGGGTATGACCCCAGATATAGAAGAGGAGTCTGACTAATCAGGTTTTTCTTATTTAATTTCCACTGAGGGCAATGTGTCCCGTCTAAGTGTGGGGTTCTGGTATTTGTATGCTATACTTGTTTATCTGCATTTGCATTTATGTTTGTTTGATTTGTTTTTTTTAGTAGTAATTTTTTTTTGAAACTTTGTATGAAATTATTCTTATAGGCAACATGGTATTATAACAAGAGTTTGTGCTAAAATCATTACGATTGAGACGTTTAGGCTCTAATTGTGACTCATTATGTGATAATTGTGTGGTTCAATTCTTCCAGCTGTTAGGTCAAGAGTCTATACTACTCCCAATAAAGTCGACCATGTGCCTTGTGTGTGTAAGGTTATAGTATATTCTATGTTTGTGGCTGACTCTAGAACTTGCCTGGTGTGTGTGTAAAGCGAAATAAAGAGTGTGAGTTTAGGAGATGATTTAGGCATTTCTTTGGCAACCTGTGATTGTTTACCTTCGTTTTACCTACCCGTGGACATTATCCTAGTTAACCCCTTTTGAGCCTTTAAGCCATTTTCTTTGACAGCCTCATATGTATCCTAATCCATTTTTTCAAGACCATAATTTGATCCAAATTCCTAAGCGCTTTAAATTGTAAAGTCATGTGACAAAATAAAAGGAAATTGGATGAGTGTGATGCCTTAAAATGTATTGGTGCTTGAATTTTTTATGAAAAAGAATTGCTATCATAGAGGAGTATTATGAAAAGAAAAATGAAAATAAAACTAAAAAGTTAGTTATGTTTAAAATCGAAAAACAAAAGAGGTAAGAAGGGGTGGTAGATTAAAAGAAAGTAGAAAAGTTGTTTGAAAGAAAGTGTAAATGGCATAATGTGATGTATTAAAGCGCTTAGGGAACTTAGTCACTATTTCTTGCAAAAATAGTCCTACCCGTCCCTTAGCCTACATTACAACCTGTAAAAACCTATTTGATCCTAAGCTTAACATTCTGATATTAGTAGAGAATTACACTAAGGGCAAGCCTATGGTCATCAGTTGCAACATATGAATTCTTTTTGAGAGTGAGAGCAAGGAAAATCTTATACCCATGTTTCGAAAAATGAAATACTTGTGAGTGATTATGGGTGATATGATGTGAGACACACATGGTTGATGAGTTTTGGGTAGTTGTATATGATTCTTTGTGCCTTAACTTTTGGATACGAATTAACCATCATCACGAGTCTAGGTTGGAGGGTGAATTGTTTCTAGTAGTGATCAGAAAACTACTCTTTGTTAATAATTGTTGTGCCTATCTTGATGAATATTTTGTGTTGTTACTGTGAAACCCTAAGTAGATGTTTATATGGACATGATATTTTGTTCGAGAACGAACAAAGCTTTAAGTATGGGGTGTTGATGTTAGGCGTATTTACACGCCTAAAGCACCTTAATTTACCCATATTTTAGCTAAGTTTTGAGGACAAAATATATAATTCCTGCACTTTTAGTCCTTTTTCCTGTAAGTGAGCTAACCAACGTGATTAGTAAGTTTTCAGGTATAAATGATGAAGATTTAAGCAGTTTATGGATAACTTGACGCCAAAGGAAGCTGCACGAAAGAAGGAAGCCAGCTTTTGGAAGTCTATGGACTGAAAGTGATGCATGGAAAACTTGTCCCGGGCAAAAACAACATTTCCAAAGACTTGGGGGATTAGCAGTAACTTAGTAGGATTAGGATAAGGATGCAGTAACCTAGTAGGATTAGGCTAAGTAATGCAGTAGCTTAGTAGGAATAGGGTATGGGTGTTATAAATACCCTATTTTGCTGGAGATTTTGATTATTATCATTCATCCATCCATCCATTCATTTTCCGCCACCCTCTTCATTATTCCTCCCTATTCGATTCTTTCCCTTCTTCATCAATTCTTTTTTAGACATTATTCTTCTATTCAATTCTATTTTTCTTTTATTCAACATCTAGTACTATTCACGTTACTTTCTGACAGAGAAAGCACGACCCTTGTGACTAACGTGAGATCATGATGATGTTTATTGTGATCTCCGTTGCAATCATGAGTAGCTGAACTTCTCTGTTAGGGTTATGGAAGCCTTATGAGATACTATCTATTGCTATGAGTTTGTGAATTCTTGACACGTATGCTGCTTATATCATTCATCACTTCATCTTAATATAGATTCTTGTGGTTGCAAACATATAGAATATGCCAATATAGCATTAACTTGTTTGAAAGAAAAGTTACATATCTGGAAAATAGAGAATGAAAAGGAAATAGGGCACCAACCCCTGTTTAAAAGTTAGTGCCATAAATGGATTAACCTCTTGGAGAATTTGTACCATTAGATACGCTTTAAGCTCGAAAGAGTTAAAGTGAAATAATCCTTGATAGTCGAAAGACGCCTGGATTTACCATAGAATACGATTCTCTATAAGCGCATGCATGTGTGAATTCCGCATAACTCATAGCCAATAGATATGTAAAACTCATAAGGTGGACATAACCCTAACTTACAATTCTCACTGAGTAAATCCTACCAAACGTTCTGTTTTTACTTGGCTATTTTCCGATTTTACTTTCCTATTTTGATACCCTTACTTCACGCATAAAATCCCCCCTTTTTTGCAGAATTTTCATCCAAAATTCTACTAATAGTTTCTTACTTAGTGACCAAGTATTCCCTGTGGGATTCGACACCCAACCCAGTTGGGTTCTATATTTGACAGCGACCGCTTACAATTTTACGAGAGCTGTAGTTTGAGCATTATCAATCCACAATGACCCAAATAATATCATACTAACAATGTGTACGGGGCAATCCTATAACAAAATCCATATTCACCATTTCCCACTTCCAAGTAGGAATACTGAACTCCTAAAGCATACCACTATATCCTTGGTGCTCAACCTTGAACTGCTGACAATTGGGACACTTAGCCACTAATTCTGCAATATCTTTTTTCATACCATTCCACTAATAGACTTTCTAATAATTGGGGTACATCTTAGTGGCTCCCAGATAGATAAAATATCATGATCCATGCACTTCTGCTAACATTTGCTACCTTAAAACATCCATATTCGGAACAAATAACCTGCCTTGACAATGAAGTACACCATCTACCCCTTGGGAGAATACCACAACCCTCTGATCTTAAACTACCTTTATTAACTTAATTAGAATAGGATCTCTGTCCTTCTTTTATTTTACCTCAAAAACTAGAGAAAATTCTAAACTATTTTGAACCGATACACTTCTTTTGACTGAATCAACTAATCGAACTCCAAATCTTGCAAGCTGGTGAACCTTATGAACTAACTCCTTCTTATCATACTCAACATGGGCAACACTTCTCTTGGAATATTTTCTAAGGGCATCAACCACAACGTTGTCCTTAACAATGTGACACTACATACTCATATCATAATTTTTCAACAATTCAAGACATCTTCTATGATGAATATTTAGTTTTTTCTGTGTGAATACATACTGTAAGCTCTTGTGGTCAGTAAATACAACCATATGGACACCATAAAGGTAATTTCTCCAAATCTTTAAGGCAAATACAATCGCTGCCAACTCGAGATCATGAGTCAGGTAATTTTTCTTATGAGGTTTGAGCTGTCTAGAGTCATAGGCTATGAATTTACCTCGATGCATCACCACACATCCAATACCAATCATGGAAGTATCACAATAAATCACAAACCCATATAAACCTTCAGCTAAAGATAATATTAGAGCAGAAATGAGTCAAATCTTCAACTCCTGAACAACTCTTCTCGCAGGAATGTGACGATCAAAACTTGACTTTTTTCTGAGTTAGTATAGATAAAGGAGAAGAAATAGAAGATAATCACTCAACAAACCGTCTATAGTAATCAGTTAAACCTAAGAAACTCCCAATATCTGATGGAGAGATGGGTCTAAGCTAGTTTTTCGCTACTTCAATCTTTTGAACATCGACTCTAATGTCATCACTGAAAATGATATGATTGAGAAAGGCTACAATATCAACCAAAATTCACACTTACTAAACTTAGTAAATAACTGATGATCCTTAAGGGTCTAGAAAACAATACTCAAGTGCTCGACATGATCACCTTCACTACGAGAGTAAATGAGAATATCATCTATGAATACTATGATTAACATGTCTAAGTACTTTTTGAACACCCTATTCATTAGGCCTATGAAAGTTGAACGAGCATTCGTTATCCCAAAAGACATATCTATGAATTCAAAGTTACCATACTAAATTCTGAAGGTTATTTTCAAAATGTCATATTTCATGACTAAAAGCTGATGATTTCCTAACTTGAGGTCGATATTAGCAAAGAAATTCAGTCCCTGAAGTTGGTCAAATAAGTCATCAATCCTAGGGAGAGGATACTTATTCTTGATTGTGACTTAGTTCAATTGAGAGTAGTGATGCATATTTTGAGAGAACTATCTTTCTTGTGCATAAAAAGAACTGGGGCACCCTACAAGGAAAAACTAGGCTTGATGAAACCTTTATCTAAGAGGTCTTTCATCTGTTCTTTCAATTCCTTAAGCTTGGCTGGATCCATTTTATAAGGCGGAATTGAATAGGCTGGGTATCTAGAAGGATATCTATTCCAAAGTCAACATCCATCTCGGGAGAAACTCTGAGAAGATCCTTAAGGAATACCTCTAGAAACTCATTCGCTACTGAAACAGACTCAATACCTAGAGCTTCAAAGCTTGAGTCCTTGACTTGGAAAAGATGATAGATACACCCCTTGGAAATTATCTTTCTTTCCTTGAGAAATAAGGCTATTCTACTTACCGGAAAAGAGGTACTACCTCTTCATTCTAAGACTAGCTTATTAGGAAACTAAAATTGAATTATCCCATTCTACAGTCAACTGAGGCATAGCAAGAGTGGGACCAATCCATGCCAAGAATGACATCAAAATCGGTCATCTCTAATTCTACGATATCAACTAAAGTAACTTTTTGGATACTGTGATTATGCAATTTCTGTATACCTAGATGGCTATGATAGAATTACTAACAAGGGTAGACACGGAGAAGGGTTCTGCAAGATGTTTTGAATTTATATAGAAGTCTGCATCTATATAAAGAGTTATGAAGGATAGTGCAGATCCAGGTATAATAATTCATAAACATGGAGGTGGAAGACTTGTAACATACCGATAACCACATCATTTAAGTTTGTGGAGCATAGAGTCGATTCTGGGGTTGTCCAATGGTTGCACTAGAAGTGGCACCCTACTGATTAGGGCGACCTGTTGGTGCTGCTAAAGAATTACCCTGGCCCTATTATGATCATTTCTATCTTTTAGGCAATCCCTTATCTTGTGACCTATCTTGCCACACCCAAAATCTGTATCGCTACCAGCCATACGCTCACCCTTATGATTCTTACCACACCTTTTGCAGACTGGATTTGTACGGCTGCTATTCACACTACCCTAAGACTTAGAGCCTGGCGCTCTATCATGAGTATCTGGCTGAAACTTAGGCACTAAAGCACTAGAAAATGATGGGGTTGGGGCTAAAGATTTTTGGAAGAATGGGGAATGATTCCCACCATTAGATTTTTGCTAAGAAACATTTAAACTACTAGTTCTAGCCCTCTTATTCTCTTTTTTTATTCTTTGAGATTGTCATCCTCAATCTGCTGAGCATGAACCATCTATCTATAAAGGTCTATCTCCTTAATCAACATAGTTGTTCTGCACTCTTTGACTACCCCTTCTGAAACTCTCGACACAAACTTACTCATTCTAGCCCTTGCATTGTCCACCGTAGTTAGAGTATACCTTTCTAACTGAGTGAACTTAAGTGAATACTTCTTTACACTCATCCTACCCTTCATTAAATTAATGAACTCCTACACTTTGACCTTTCTCAACTCGAGTGGGATGAATTTGTCTAAGAAAGTCGTAGCAAACTCATCCCACTCTACAGGCCCTATATGGATGCCTCTAACCTCCTTCTACTCCTTTACCTAATTATGAGCTACCTATTGGAACTTGTAAGTAGTTAAGTCAGAACTCTCGCTGGAAGTGACTCCTATAATATAAGTCCCTTTCTCCACATAATAAAGAAACTCTTGGGGATCTTCCTTAGAATTATATCCAGAGAATGTTAGAGCATTCATCTGAGCAAAGTCACAGATCCTAGCAGCTACCATTTTCACTACTAGATTGGCTAGAGAAAAATCTTGTTGGTTATTCTAGGCATCCATAGATTAGGCCAAAATTGTAAAAGCAGCCTAAATTCGGCATAAAAGACATATTCGTTCAGAGAGTCTTCCTGAATAGGTGCCACGGGATGGCCCTCATTTCTCTTTGTGTTATAACTTCTAGGAGGCATTTTCTATAAACAGACAAAGGATGATTTAGAAGAGGAAAATTTAATAGAGCTTATACTCTATCACACGATATGAATACTAAAAGAAGGGAAACTTTTCTAAAATAAGTCGTAGCCTCTCACCCATAAGTGTAGGGCACTTTATACCCTTGTACAAGACTTTTCTTAAGGTGGCTTCAGACACCCTTGGATACTTTTAACCTTTTTCTCTAATACCAAGTTTTTCATAATCTGAGCTACCCCCTAATTGTAACACAATGCTTAGAGTCATGACTGACCCCAAGCTAACCTATGATCTGTCACAAGCTATAAATACTGAAGGAAAATAACAAAATATTGAGCGGATATCATCTAATAAATGCTTAATTATTCAAGTCAATAGTAAGAAGTCTAAAATACATCACCGAAAACATAACTAATTATCTAACTGTCTGAAAGCCTCAAAGCATCATGAGTTGTTGGGATAGGTCCCCAAATAACTTTGATTACTGAAATAAACAGGAACTAAAATACTAGAAAGCCTGGTAAATAATATAATCATTCCTCGACTTATGAGGAATCAACAAATACTATAGATTAGTGGCACACAAACTGTCTAAGTTTGATTAGGGAACTGTGCATCCAAACCTGTGTTATGAGACAACATAGCGTAAAAGAGAGTATGAAATTTATACTTTGAATGCACTGGTATGTGACATAAGGACTAGCTGATATGTATATATGTAGTGGTATTAAGTATAAATACATGAACATGTAAATCGAATGCAAGACCAAGTAAAGAATGCGCTTAAATAATCTGTAAACTATTTCACTAATTAAATGATAGACTGGACACTTGGTCATGGAAACCTAAAATGGTATAATCTTAATACTAAACTTAGACTATGGGATCTAACTACAACTGACATAGCCTAATATGAGAAAAATCGGGGTCTAACTAGTAACCCCAATTTGATGGGTGCTTGTACCTTGCTAGGGGTACCAATACTGGTTGGCATAGATACACTTATCTGATGTCCCAAAGGAAGAGAGTGTCATGCCTAAACTGATGGGGGACCCCTCAAAGTCTATGGTGGAGCCTTAGGTCTGGAACTTAGGGACTACTACTAATGACTCATGTATAACTGACGGGGGAGCCATCATCCCTGTGTTCGCTGGATATTAAGTATTACTCCCAACTAAATAACACTAGTATTATTATACATATAATATGATCTAGTACTGATAAGTGCTCACTATGATAAAATTATGAGTTGAATGAAACAAGCATAATCTGAGTGACTTGTAACCTAAAAATTGTATCATGCATGATTTTCCTAGGTTTTGGGAGTTCATAACCCACTAGCACTATCTAATGCAAAATTGAACAATCTATGGTAAACAAAAAATCATGATTAACACCAAATTTTCAATGATTAATCATGGGGTAGACATTTGCATTATCAAATATATGGAAATACCATTATCATGAAGGAATGCACTTTCATGGTTTAGGACTAAAATAATTGAAGGAAAATTTATAAAGTTCATAATCTACATGAAATTTCACCAACTAAGGGAAAAAGGTTTACACTTGCAAGAATAGGAAATTCTTGGGACCCAATGGGCGAAAGGGATCCATTGTTGAATATCCCACATACCTGAGTGTTAAAGCTTGGATTAATTCTCTTGGGAATTGGACTTGCTTTATGAACCCTAATTTTTTCTTGGGAGAATAGAGAATGGCTCATTTTTGGTCTCTTTAAGCTATCGTATGATAAATAATGTAATTAGGGGTTTTGGTTCTTTTATAACCTTATTTGGGAAGCCTAAATGATGTGGGTTAGGAGTTAAAAGTAGTTGGAAAAGACTTAAAAGTCCCTGAAAAATGAACAGGAAATCTAGGTTCCCAGTCGTTATGAGTCATCCTATGACTGGTTATGAGTAGTCTAAGTCATAGTTTGAGTCTCTAAGGCTAGGGATTTTACTGTATTGACTACGAATCACCACCCTAAGACTCATTTTTTCTGACTACGAGTTGTTAGATGGGGTTGTAGTCTGAGGCTGGTTCTTGGGTAGCACACTGTTGTGACTACGAGTCCCTTCATATGACTCATAGCCACTAATTACGGATCGTAGTGAAGAATCATAGTCACTGGGATACAATTGAGGGGTTCTCTATAGTGACTAATAATAGCTCATGATGACTCTTCATGAGTGGTAATGACTAGTTACCTTGAGTCGTAGCCATGTCAGTGTCTCAGGCCCTTAAGCAAAATTTTCCACAACTTTTTTCCACGACATTAGATTGAGATGAGACTTTAAGAATTGGAAAGCTAACTTTGTGGCCTATCTTATAAGGGTTTTAGAGCTTGAAATTTTTGGGTATTACATGAGGTGACCAAGAATACCACTAGTAAAATATTCTGGATCCAATGAGTACTGACTAGTAGAAAAATACGAAGCCCCTTGGCTTCTCATAACTGAAGACTATTAAGTTGTCACAAATATACCCCTAGTAGATACTTACAGAGTAGACTGTATCAATCTTATTGTACAGTTCTGATGACCTAAACCCCTATAGTAAGAACCACTGAAGTTACCCACATTTTGAGTTTTCTTTGCTATGATATTGGACTGACCAACCTATTTGGCTCCTTCCACTTTGTTTACATAATAAAAGATATCATTAAAAGTCTTTTCAACAAAATTCATATACACAGAACCTAAAAATTGGTATTCAAATCTTTTATAAAGAGGCAAATTATTTCCTCCTCATTACCAAGCAACTGAGTAGCATATCTAGAAAAGGAATAAAATTTATTCTTGTAGTCTGAAACAGACCTACTTCCCTACTCAAGAGCCAAAAACTCATTCTTCTTCTCATTGCATAGAGTGTGTGGCATATACTTCTCTATGAATACAACATAAAACCAATTCCATGACAAAGAAGGTAAAGCTAGAGACCAACACTCCACATAAGCCCTCCACAACTTCTTAGCATTACCCAATAGTTGAAATATTATAAATTCTACTATGTTTCTCCATAATGCCCATGTTATACAACCTCTTATAGCAATAAACAATAAAATAAAAAACATCCACTACTCATAACGAATAAAGGTAGAAGGTTTCATCTTTAAAAACTTAGTCAATATATCATGCTCAGTCTCATTCATAATAGGACCTAAATTGGATAAGGCAAAACATCTGTCCTTGGGACCTAATCTATCCTAAGATCAAAAATAGCAAGAGGTTTCCCTTCTAGAAACTGATAAGTAGGCCTCATAGGCATGACTCTAGTACTACCAATCTACTCAAAAAAGCAACTACCCACTGAATCACTTCAGATGATAATTACAGTGGAGTAGCACCTTTTAAAAATAGGTATCGCCTCATCCTATCCTAAAACATCCTTATTTATAAAATCATAGTGATGATCTTGGAGTGAGGGAGGTGTCTCAGATCATATTTGGGCTAGATTATCTATAACTCAATGTTTATCCCTAGTGGGTATTGGTCTATCTCTCCCTCATCCCCTAATTTATCCCTTACCTCTAGTTGTAAGTTCTATAATTAGAATTATTAGTGAAAGAGTTATCACACTACCTGGTTTAGCTCTCGTATTCATCATCTACAAAATAATAGAGTGAAGTGGTCAAATACCAATTTGGAATTCTGTATACCAATTGGAATCAACTTATAGCACAAAACAAGAAAGTGACATTATTCTAAAGTCCTATAGCATCTCAAAGAAAAGTATATACATCTCTATTCCATTCAACAAAACTTTACTAGACATTTTGTGGTACAAAGAGATCAACAAATAAGCTAGATCTGAACTATTTCACAAACCAAATCCCTTTACGAGATACTAACCCTCTAGTGGGAGAACTATCTAAAACTAAATTCCTACAACTAATAGTTCATTATTTTTAAATATGAAATAAGCAAGTCTATAATCAACCAATAATTCAAATGTTTCTAACAGTAAAAATAATATGGTGTAATAAAATATCTAAAATACCCTAGAAACTAAAAATCATTGAACCAAAACCTCTAAAAAAGACAATTTGTGGGTATAACCCAAGAATCTAAAATAACTAAAGTGTCTGGGTCTGCAAAGAACATAGGATTTCAAGACTTATGGTTTCTCGGAAGATGAAGCTTACCCTTGACTCAGAAATGATTACTGGCTACAACTGAGGTCTTGTTGGATTTGCTGGAAGATTCTCTACACTAAATAAAAAATAAAAGCAAGGTAGTATCAATACAAAAGTACTATGTACTGGTATGGTCATTGGCCGAGTCAAAATAATAAAGAAAAACATGTAGCTAATACTTTGTAAACAAGTACAACCATGAAACACAACATTTATTCACACACTTAATCTTTTCTCAATAATAATTATATAAGCCAAAAAAACATAGAACAAGTACCACGTTCATCCAAGTCAAGACCATGACTCATAAAATTAACTCAATTGTGCCATAATTACCTTTTACTAGAAATTCAAAAATGTAATCACTCAAGTCAAGTATATCATTAGTTTGGAAAACTCATGGATCTAAATAACAACAACATTATAAATCAATTCACTCAAGAAACCTATAATAACAATTACCACTAACCCGATCGACTCATGGAACCATCAATCTCACTAATACCTTATACACATATTCTATGGGACTTATAAATTCCCAATGTCCATTATATATAAGGGATGAGCTCAGTTCGTGTACCACCCTTATTCCAATATTCCTACCCTTATATGTCCTGAATTCTACCAATTTTTGATGGTAACCTTTATTTGTTCATCTCACAATATAAATCTATGCCACAACATATACAATCACAATACAAGATACTACAACCAAACTTGCACTTTAAATAAGACTCTTATGCAATCTAATTTTAGGTGATTTAATAACTTGAAATATCATCCAACAAGTTAACACACACATTATGCATTGCAACAAGTAGACAAGGAGGTAGTTAACATGCACACATAAGATAAATCCTATAGCTCGAAGGATAAAAATATGATCATTCCTTTACTATAGAGTTTTTCTACCTTCATTCCACCTTAATTCAATTAAATTTATGTTTATGAGAATAAGTTCAAAGCATGCAATTATGAATTATCTATCCTTGACCAAAATCCATAGATTATATTTTTATCAGTAATTACACCAAAAAATCAACCTAGGTCAAGTTAAATCCTCCACTCAACTAAAATCTAGTGATTCTAAGTATTAATTATCGAAAAACTTGTTAAATGAGTGGGTAAACATACCTCAATGAAGTATTTTGAGAGAAAACAAAGTATTTTTGCCCTTTTCAGCTCTATAACAAAAGTGAAATGAAAATTTTACCAATTTTAAAATGCACTTCTAGATTTTGACATCCTGATCTTACCCATTTCCGTCAACAACTATATTTGGAGTTCTACAAACCCAAGTTCACTTTTGAAAGTTCTCCGAATGCCTTTACCTCTAAGAGATCATAAAATGGTTCAAATATTCATTAGCCCATTAATTACAAAATTTATCAAGATTATACCATTCTTGGATTTCATCAAAGACTAGTCTAGCCTAAAAAATTTAACACTTTACTCGAGTAGAATCTTAATTTAATTTTCGCATTCTAGACTATACCGTGATGATGGTAAGGTTCACTAAATAAAATTTATTGGTGTATCACCAAACTAGCTCACAAAACCCATGCTAAGACTTTTAAATACTATTCGCTTTGGCAATCTGAGGCTTCACTATGATGAATCTCTTGCTATTTATGCAAGGTCACCTCTAGCTTGCCAAAGTGGCCAACTATATTCATTGAAATGTCATTAATCTTATCTTTTCCACTTTATTTCTCTTTTTGATCAACCTAATATTGGTATTTTCTCCACTTCTCATCCTCTATCCATAAGGTAAGTTTCTCCCATGAAACTCTAATTATTCCAAGTTTATCAATCACTCTCTTTTTTGGAATTATTAATGAAATCCTGTATTATGCACTAGGATCTTCAGTAAAAACTCAAACTAGACTTCAAGAACTAAATTCTTGAAACTCTTTCTCATGATAGGATTCTATGTAGGACTTCAATGAGGATTTTCTTTTATCCTCATATCCAAAACTCTATCAATTCATGACTTCAAGTTCATAGTTAGGGTTTAGAAAGCCACTTTTTAATTTTCCCTTTTATTTATCAAATTACATGATTTTATGACCCTTCGTCTATAATTATGAATTTTGTGAACATTGCTACTATTTTATGCTTTGAATGATTTCCTTTTTGCCCCTTTTTATTCTTGACATAATTTTTAAATATTATTTTTATGAAATTTATATTTCAAGCATGATTTTAGAATCTTTATGATATTATGAACTTTCAAGAAATTAGAATACACTTAAATAAGGTTGATTTTCATTATACCTTTTAAATACAAATTTTAATAAAGATGCAAGTTTTATATACTGATATATATTATTTATGTATGATATGACAATTTGCATATGTTATTATTTTGTGAATATTATTTAGCACCAAGAATATAAGGGTTCAAATAAATCCAAATTTCATAACTATGTCACAAATATTCGTGCCCTTTTTTAGGAACAATTTAGGATCCTAATGTATATGGTTCTAAGTTTGATCGATTAAAACAATATTTGTTTGTTTGTTAAATGACACGAGACTCCATGATGTGCATATGATTATGTCAATTATAAGAAATTCTCACTGAAAAGACTCAACTCCATTTTTATTATTCACATGATATGATCGTTATATAACTTTGAATAGCATGATTTCTATTATGTATTATTTAAAAAAAATCCTCATTAATCGTCTTTAACTACTTTTTATCTAAATTGATACTTACGTTTATAACGAGGGAGAGTTACAAGTATCTAGGGTTTATGATTAAGGAAAATAATGAGATTGACAAGGATGTCACGCATTGTATTAGGGTAGGGTGGTTGAAATGGAGGCTCTCTTTCAAAGTTTTATATGATAAGAAGGTGCCTTCAAAGCTTAAAGGTAAGTTCTACAGACTGGTTGTCCATCTGACTATGTTGTATGGAATAAAGTATTAGCCAGTTAAGATCTCCCACCTCCAAAAGTAGAAGGTGGTGAAGATAAGGATGTTGCGATAGATGTGTGTTCATTCTAGGAAATTTAGGGTGAGGAATAAGATTATTTTAGAGAAGGTGGAAGTGGCTACAGTAGATAATAAAATGAGAGAAGTGAGGTTATATTGGTTCAGGTAAGTGATGAGAAAGGGCTCTACTAGTCTAGTTCGAAGGTGTACGTCACTGGGTATGGATGGTTTTAAGTAGGGGTAGAGGTAGGCCAAAAAAATATTGAAGGGAGGTAATTAGGAATGATATGGAGCAGTTACAGCATACAGAGGACATGACCCTTGATAGGAAGGTTTGAAGTACACAGATCAGGGTAGAGGGTTAGGGGGTCGGAGTGCATCAATAATAGTAGGGGAACATTCTTTATTAGTGGCTGAAGTTTCTTGTATATGGTGTTTAGTGATGTCTATGATTTCAGACATATAGTTTTTGGTATTATCTTATAACTAGTGGTGTTAGATTATTTTGTATATTGTACTAGCTTATATGCATTTATGCTTTGCATTTGTTATACTATTATCGGTCTTAAGCTGGGGGTCTATCGAAAATAGCCTCTCTACTTTACTTGAGGTAGTGGTATGGTCTACGTACACTCTACCCTCTCTAGATCCCACTACGTAGAAATACATTGGGTATGTTATTGTTGTAGTCTTTTCTCTAAATTATTCTAGAATTATGTTTTCAGTTGTTTAGTTTTGTTTGTACAGACTCAACACCATCCTTGTACTAATTATATACCTCTTCTGAAAATATTTTTATTGATTTAGATACGGGTGATCGTACTTATGTTCATGGCTAGATATCAATAGTCCAGATTATAGTAGTGGTGAGTCCTTCTCATTTAAGGACCTAGTTTAGTTATTCTTTCTTTAATTTCAGACATTGTTTATGGATAGAGTGGGGCCTTGTCCCTGCATATTATTTTACTCATACATTGAGACTTGACTATTATTAAGAATGGATTATTTTAGTCCTTTGTTCTTATTAGTTGGTTCATCAAAACTTTCAGTTATGTCATTTTTGTTCTTAGCTATTCTATGCCAAGGGTTAGCTTGGGATCACTTGTGGTTCCAAGCACTGTAATTCATCTATGTTATAGGCTCGGGTCATGACAACATTCTTATTTCTTTCATGTGTTTCCTATCTTCAAGTGGTAAAGTGTAAAAATATCAACTCTTATGCCTTTATATATAGTGTTACATACAAACATATAAAAGGTTGTCATAATATTATATTAAGGGGAATATTAAGGAAGAGGTGGGAGATATAACATTAAGAATTGACATCACTGCTGAGGTGGACTATAATGGTGATGAGTAGTGGGGATATGAGGAAATTGTATTTAGTAAACAACCACATAATAATATATTTTATAGTACTTCCCTTGAATATCCATAGACACGTGCCTTGTTAAAACCTTATTGAAAAAATAGTATGAGATATCCTATTGAAAGAAAAAAGAGTACTTATATCATTTAGTATGCATTGATTGTCGTCTGATTAGAAACCTTACAAGAAAAATTCATTACGACAAAACCTTAGCTAAGTAAAAAAGAGTACAACGGGTTAAAAGAATACCCATTAAGTTCATGAATTAGGACAAAATCCCAATTTAGACCATTAACAAGTTACTAACAATTTTCAGTGATTGTAAGAAGTAATTAATGTTTAAAATGTATAAAAATTAGCTCAAAATATTAAAACTTACAAAAAATTATAGAAAATCACCTTCCCCAAAATCTAGGTTTATTTTTCAAAATGTAGAGAATGAAAACGTGTTTCTAATATATTATTATAAAGCACTACATTTTACTGTTGTAGCTGTAAAGTTACCGTGGTAGTGATTTGTCATGATTATAGGATATCATTACAGTAGTTACCTTTTTGGATGTAGTGGTTTCAACGCATAATCTCAGGTTCTCTCCCCTATTATGTCCAGTTTACAATAAATTCTTTAAAAAAACATCACAAACCAACCCTCTCATCATAAACTCTATAATCAAAGTGTTATATCTCTACTTGATTTGATGAAAGTTTCTATGGGTTTATAAACTCATCATCTATATAAAAATAAAGTCAAACACCCTTTCCAATATTCATATTAATACCATATTTCCTTATACTAGTGGACCCTAAAAAATTGACCAACACTACACTAACCTTAAATCTTTAAAAAATTATTTAAGGGACTTGGTGAAAGTTTTACTTTTTATTTTAGAGTAATGAGGAACTTAATCATTACATTATATAAAAATTTTCCACTCATTCATCTCAGAATGAAAACTAGCCTGAAATGAAATAGCTAAGAAAGGAAAAATAAATATCTAAGTCAATGAACAAGTGTGGATATATATTGCGCATGTTTTCTTTTGTTACCCAAGATGCTTCTTCAATGGTATGGTTCCTCCATTGAATCTTTGCAAAAGAAATGACACTATTCCTTAACTTTCTCATATCTTTATTTAATAAAGAAATTGGTTCCCCTTCGAAAGATAGCTCTTTATAAAATAACTCGGAGTCTTGATAAAAAATGAAATCATAATCTCTTTGATACTTCTTAACAATGATATATAGAATATCTAGTGAGCCCTAGATATGCTAGGAGGTAAGGCCATTCTATAAATTATTGACCTCACTCCATTCAAAACCTCAAAGGGTATGATCTATCTTAGACTCAACCTGCTCTTCTTACCAAAATGAATTACATCATTCATAGGTGACACTTTCAAGAGTACCTTCTTTCAAACTACATATCTCTCACCTTAGTGTCCTTATATTCTCTTTGTAGGCTCTGAGATATTATAAGCCTTTTTCGTAAGAACCTTACCTTTTCCATCTAATCCTTGAGAATTTTAGTACCCTAAATCCTCACCTCAAATGCAGTAAACCATCCAATTAGAGACATAAATCTTCTACCATATAAGACTTCAAAAAGAGTCATGTCAATACTAGGGTGGTAGCTATTGTTGTAGGAAATTCACACAAAGGTAGATATTGGTACCATTGACCTCAAATGTTCATTACACAAGCCTTAAGAATGTCTTCAAGCACTTGAATAGCTTGATCTAATTAATCATCTATCTATTCGATGAAGATATGCTTTGGTTTAATCTAGAGCCCAACTCTAACTAGACAATTCTCCAAAAAATTTGAGGTAAAATAAATATCCCTAACTGACACGATCGAGATACATAGCCTATGTTGTCTTAAAATATCCCTTAAATAAAGTTTGGCCAACTTAGCAATGCTATAATCCATCTTTACTGAGATAAAGTAAGCCGACTTAGTCAATTAATCAATAGTAAGATTTATAGAGTGTCACATCCTCAAGGTATTAGGATGACCAACCATGAAGTCCATGGTTATCCATTCCTACATCTATTATATAATACGTATTCTTTGAAATGATCTATATGGTTTTTTATGCTCATACTTCAACTACTGGCAATTGTGACACTTGGTCACAAATCTATAATGTAACACTTCATTATTTTCCACCAGTAATGTAACCTCAAGTCCTAATTCATCTTGGTAGAAGCTAGATGTATAGATTACTTAGAGTTATGAGCCTATATAAGAATAGTTGATACCAAGTTTCCAACTGGTGGTACACACAAATGCCCCTAAATTCTTAACACTCTTTCATTATTAAGGATGTCCTCCCTAGCTTCACCTTAAATGCCCCGAACTTTGGCCTTTGCAAATTTCCTAAGCTTTAAGGTCTCTTCCCTTCTTACGACTTACACCATGAGTCATATGGTGTGGATATGGGTTAGGTGACCCTAGTCATAATTTAACCAATGTATTATTATCCAAAAGTCCTATCTTGGTTATGAGGGACTCCTCATGAGTCGTATGATCATGTGACGAGTAGTTAGGGTCTAGTCATATGTTGTCCAGTGTCTAAGCCCTTGGTGTTCTGTGGTGGTCATGACTAGACCATATTAGTCGTATGGTCTGGTAACGACTGGTGCAAGGGAATCATAAGTTGGACAGTGTGTGGTGTCCAATTTTCTATCTTGCTGATGACTCAATAGTAAGAGTAGTATGTTGTGTTGACGACTTAGTGTCTTGACTCGTAGCTACCTGCAGACTTTTTACAGCTTTTAAGATGAGGGTATACTTGATATTTACCACCCTAATCTCTTAAGACCCTACGTATTATAACACCTTTTGGTCATACATTGCACACTTTACAAGATCAAACACTCTCAAAACTCTCTCTAAAACTTTTCAAGAAAGATTGGGCTAGAGTTTATTCAAAGTGGTCATCTAAGGGCTTAAAGATCAAATTCTCTTCTTGAATCATTGTAACTCAGTCTTGTGACTCTTCCTTAATAGTTAGTTCACTAAAATCATATGTTTAAAACATTGTTCATGAGTCATTAATGGTGGTTTTGGAAACCAAGATTGAGGGTTTGAAAGAATGTTGTTGGATATTGCTTTCTAATGATTTAATTTATTATATGCATATTTTAATAATGGTTTTGCACATGTGGTTGAGTGGAAATTATGGTTTCACTAAGGGGTTATGTTTAACCCTAAATTTGTTTTTCTTTATTTTTATAATGGTATGCCCTCAAATTTTTTTGTGAAACTGTTAATGAGAATGGTCTTCTCACATATTGAATTGATTTGAAATACCAAATAGGTTTGAGTCCCTAAAGGTTGAATTGCATTGATTTCTGTGTTTAGATAATAGGTTTGAGTCCCTAAATGTTGAATTGAATTGATTTCTATGTTTTGACAATGGGTTCGAGTCCCATGTTATTAATGGTTATGACATGTTGAACGCTTGAAAGTGGGGTTAGTATGATGATACCAATGGGACGCCTTTGGTATGTAATTGGATTAATGGTTGTGTATGTGAATGGCTGTTTTAATTGGGATTTAAAGAAAGATATGTAGCCGAGCTGTGGAAGTTGATTCTAATAGACTAACACTAGAAACTACGCTAGCCAATGTAGGTGTCTATATGACTGAGAGGTTTGAGTCCCCAAATAAATATATGAATGGGATGTTCGAGTACCCCATATTGTATACATTGGTGCTTAAGTCACCTTGACTATTTCGGGAGGTTTGAGTCCCACATAAAGGCGAATACGGATATGGATATTCTTTGGTTAGTGTGGTTACATGCACTGGGCCCTTCCAGGTAGGGGAGAGATGGGCCCATATATCTCGTGGGTGCCTTGTTATATGGCAGTTAGGTTACACAGCCTAAGTTAAGGTTTTTGAAGTTCTTGCTAAGCCTTGTTCCCTACCCCAACATGTGGTATTATATACATATATTTATTTTATATGATATCATGCTTTGGATGTTGCACTGGTTTTGAACTATTATCATGGCATTATTTTATTCCTCTGTCCCTGAGTTACATGCTATTTCTCCAACCAGTAACCATCTTTGGATGTTGTATCACCACGTGATGTAGGTACCAAAACTTCTTCTACTTTTCCTATGTAGTAGTCAGGTTCTCGAGTTATTTTGTGAGTTGACATTGAAGTGGTGTGCTTCATGAGTTGACATGGGAAAATAAAACCCTATTCTAAGAATTCTTGTAGCTAAGATTTTAACTCCCTTAACTCTTATAGTGCCATATGAAAAGGAGGGAAAGAGATGGGTCAAGCTCCATACTCTAAATCTATACAAAAATCAACCTTATTTTCTGAAGGCTTACTTGGAAGGTTATCAGGAAATACTTCTAAGAATTTACAAATAACTGGACTGAAGCTATAGAAGGAACTATTAATACAAGTTCTCGATGATGGGATAACAGTACCCTACACCCCCTTCTTTACTAACTTCTGGCTTGAATAGCTAACATAATTGTCATAGAAAAAGGCCTAAAAGTACCCTCCCACTCTAATTTTTCCATCATAGGCATTGTTATAGTGATGGTTTTAGATTAAAAATCAAGAGTACCACAATAAGGGGACAACCAAACAATCCCTAAAATAATATCAAACTCCTCCATATCAAAATTTAGTAAGTCTATGATGGATTTATACCCAAGGCAAGCCATATAAACCTAATAAACACACAAAGACTCCCTAACTTGTATAGACACATACATAGGTTTATAAAGTAATTTACTGTCCAAGTCCCAACCTAAAGAAAACATCACCTACATATAGGAGAAAGTAGACCCATGTCCAAATAATACAAAAGCAATATGATCATTAACAACAATAGTATCTATGATCACAACATAAGAAGATTCTGCTTTAAGATGACCTAGAATAGCATAAGTTTATGCTTTATCACCATGTTGATAAGTACTTCTACCAGCCTGAGCACTATTTCTATCGAAATTTCCTCCACCTTAATTGTCTTCGTTTCCACCCCTTCTGGTAGCTTGGCCACCACACCTACCTTAGGGGAGACCTCTACCATTTCCTCCACTACTACGGTCTACTAGAACTAAATCACTAGAAGCCAGTTGTTAATTCAATAAAAAATTAGGACAACACCTTCTAATATGGACCAAACCCCACACTTATACCACCTGATGCCCAAAGCATACCTCTAAACTAAATAAGATGAAGGTGTATAGCTTTTGGTTCATGAAGTTTGATAACTAACCCTAAATGTTCCCCCTGAGAACACAAATATTACTAAATTATAAGATCAAGATGAAGCTCAATCATTAGAGAAATTATCATTGAACTAGAGGTTTAGGCATTTTTCTCTTCAGCTTTCACTTCTCCTTATTTATCAAGTGACTTAGACTAATTATAAAATTCCACTACTCTTGAAATGTATTGGTAGACATAGGCATAGAGAAATAAATAATGTAACCATCTGAATCTTAGAATTTAGTCCCTTTACAATTTACCTAATCTGCTTTTCCACTAAAGTGATTAATTGAAGTGCATAGCTAGGTAAGGCATGAAATTTGGACTCATAGGCTTCCATAGACATGTCTCCCTGAACCTCAAGAACACATCATTATTCTAATCATGATAACCATGAGAAACATACTTCTCAAGAAAGACATTCTAAAATTATACCCAAGAAAGTGAAGATAAGGTAACCCTACACTCAATGAATGATCTCCATGATGTAGCCCAAATTAGACCTCTAAGAAAGTATAAAGTGGTCGTCTATTGAATATAGAAACCAACTAGGATAGGGTCGATTCCATGAGGAATAGGCCAAAAATCTATCAAGTGCTTGCTAATGGAATTATAAATAATGTAAATAAAAGGGGGGTTGTAACAATTAGAGTAACAATAACAATTACTGGCAATTAGGCTTATGATCAATATGAGATGAGTAGTAGGACTGTGTCCTCCCCGACTTCATAACTCCACATACCGTTCATGCTTGTCAAACAATCTCAATTACTTACAAGCAAAATCCAATAATTTATGTATCAGCTAACCATATCTAGAACTTGGTTTGGGTGAATTTTATCCATCTCTTCTCGATCTCAGAGCATCGCCTTACTAACTCCATATTTATGATCTTAGATTAACTATATCTGCTTGATCTAAAGATAATTAGATGAAGGTTGATAGATTCAAATTACTGTTTTTATCTCCTTTTCCTAATCTCTACCTCTCCTGAGAAAGTATCAAATAAGGGTTAGTTCCTAATATTCGTAACCATTACAAAACCAATCAAAATGAAGGAAATCTAAGTACATGCAAGAACACCAATCTATAATGAATTTGTACTAAATTTACTTTGTTAATCTATCAGGGTTACCACAACCCTAGTTATGGGGTTTAGTTGCTCATGGTTGTAAGATCAAACAAAGATTCCATAGATAAAAGCAAAATGACAAACTTATAATGAATAATATGGAAAATCCAATATATTAATTCAATTGTAAACCCTAAAAAACAAGAAAAATAATTCCAAGATGAATAATGTATCTTAGAACTCAAAATAATGTATAATGTATATAGAGTGTGTAAAATAATAAGAAAACATCCAAGAAGTATTTATAGATACAAAATAAAACCTATCCTAAATAGTGTAAGAAATCTAGGTCAGCAACACTCACTATTCGTGGGTTGAGTGGTAAGTACAACCCATAAATTGTGCCTTGGACTCATGGAAATTAGATCAAACTTCAGCTTTTGGAACCTTAACTCATGATGGCAACTCAGGATTAGTAGGTAGAACCTACTAATCATAGGTAAAAGACTCAACTTACAATGGCTACTCACGATTAGTAGGTAGAACCTACTAGTCATAGATAGCCATCATATGTATCAGACTCATCTCAACATCTTTAGATCTCAATAATTACTAACCATGATTTAACTGTTGACTCGTGGGTTACCACTTGAGAAACTCTCCATCACCTTTTCTCATTCTTTGCTCCGAACCCTATTTTCCTATAATATCAACATAAATGCTCATCATATCCAACAAGAATACCTAACTTCCTATGTAATTTCCTTGTTTTAGGCATCAAAAGTTCCATGAAACAAAGTAATTGCAACACACTGAACTTAGAATGTTTGCATGTCCTTAGACAACTAACACACAATAAGCAAACACGATCTAAACTAAAAAAAATTAAGGCACCTAAGGCATTCAATTTATTATTTTAGCTCAAAATTTCAACCCCCTCCCATGAATAAATTTCAAGATCAGTGTGGGTACACATGTAGCATAATACCATGACACTAAAGAAATCAAGTGATGGCATCAAATTATCAACAAACAACTAAGCATATGCGCAAATGACACTATCTAAACAAATAAGTAGTTAACAATGAGACCCACGGACCCTCATAGTAAAGAAGTCCTAACTCTCACAGTGTCATAATTCAAATCAATACAGGAACTACATTAAAACACTCATGCTTAAAAAGACATTCAAACAATGTGCATAAAATACCATAGGCTTACCTTTATTTTGTATACCTTAGTTTTAGACAGTTGGACTGGGATCACTATAGGAATTTTGTCGGCTTGTAATGTAGGCTTGGGTGTAGGTATGTTACATATGGGAAATTGTGACACACCCTCCTTGACACTACACTTACATTATTGGCTCCACTACTTAACCATTCTTCTTTTATTCTCTCTTTTATTCTTTTTTTATTTTTTGATTGGGTGTGGTTTTCTTTAGTCATTACATTTATTACTTTTTTGCTTTCACTTTTCTCTTTTTTTTTCTTGTTTTCCTTTTACACATTTTTTTACCACACCCAATCTTACTTTCTTTTCTTTTCTTCAATATCTTATTCATACCCATCTTTAACTTTTCACCCCAATGATAGCACCTTAACATAGGAATTTTTCCTAAGTTGAGGTACACAATGTCCAAGGAGGGACTAGGGCTAAAACATGTTCATTACAATTGAAACAGGAAGGGTAAAAAGTTTAAATAAGAAAATAGATCACTTTAATTTCAAATTAGGGATCAAGGGATACTTACTCTAATTTAGCCGGTCTTTTAAGACTAAGAGTGGACTTATTCAAACACGGCCTATGATCTTGTCATAGCCAACTATCCTACAACCTAGGAAACACTAATATGACAAGTTCTGAATTAAACACACAAAGAAAACTAGGTAAACATCTCACACACACATGACACAGGGTTACATTCTCAAACTACTACCTATTCGGTTTATGGAATTCTAAGGTGTGATTATTTTGATCCAAATACTAATGCCATATAGTTCACAAAAAAATTTAGTAGGGGTATCATTTTCTTCAAACACATAAAAGCATAAATATTTGACTGCACCAAGGTTCCTCAATTTTCTCCTAGTCAAACAAAACAAAAGATAACACATATCATACATATTACAATAAATCACAATAACCTAAACATTTAGGTCTACTATAATAGCACACTCTGGAGGAAAATACACAACAACCAAACCCAGAGTGGTTGAGACACCCATACCATAACTAAAAGTTGATGCACTTTTCCTAGTGCATACTAATAAAATAAAACAACATATGGGTGTAGGGACATACTGAGATGCCCTAGGTATCAGATGTATCCCCGCCCTCAGATGAGGCATCAGATAGCATATTGAGTATAGTGTCAGGAGCTGGTGGTGGTGCTCAATTAGAAGATGCATCTAACTTGCATTGGGCACACTCACTCTCATTAATTTCATACTGGATAACAGACTCCATGGAGACCTTCTTTAGGTCCCACATAAACTCTTCTAAGATATCACTCTGCTTGGTATGCTCTCATCCTTTCTTAGCCCTAATAGTTTGGGCCTTATTCTCATAAAAAATAAATCAAATATCAACGATGATAGTGTAGATAACAACTACAAAATGAAAGGTATACCTGAAGGGATGACAAAAGTATGGCTCTCAGCTAAATCACAAACCTCTGATCTAAATATGGCCTCCTCTTCATGCAGGCTTAATAAGCCAGACACCCAAACCTCACAAAACCGCTCTCCCATATGGAGCTCAAAACTATCGATCTATCCATGCAACTCTCCAGTAAACTACTCTATAGCAGTCCATCATCCTTGAATCCACCTGTACCTCTAATGCCACTAAAGTAGCCCACACCTAAGGCTAAATGTAACAAATTAAATTGGCCAACTAAGTATTAGTATGTCTGGTGCTTTACTAAATCCTTCTTCCTAGCCACCTACTATTGTATAAACTCACTGGATACCTAAATTGGTAGGCGAGAGGGAACTATAGAAGTACAAGTTGAAGATAAAGTTCTTGTGGTCCCCTCAATACACACCATTGTTGAAGTCTCTACTAGTTGGTTATCTGTATCAAGATCATCACCCACTGTCGGCCTCAAAACCTTCTTAGTCAACTCTAAAGTAACCTAAAAAAATATCTCACTTAAAGATGAGAAGGTTGTGCCTTATTTTATGCCAGTGGGTTGATGTCATCACGAATCAACCCTATATCATCCAATTGAAAATCCTTAACAATATGATAAATGTCTAGCAATATTAGTACTCTGGTTGCATCATACTATTATTGGTCAATTAAGGGAAGAGAATATTTGTGATCTCATAAAAAGATCTCTCGTGAATCTCATCTCGAATCTACCTAGAGAAGTCTGTATCATATCTATCAATTAGGGTGGCAATCAATATAGTCGATACTATGTGAACACATTATTTTTAAATTTGGGACTAAACCTATGCCTCACTATGGACCACCAGAACTTCATCCTGAAATACAAGGAATACCTCTTTATATCGGCCTTCTCCTTAATCCAATGGGTGTCAATACTAAGCTCAGAAATCTATCGAGCCACCCATTTTACTAAATCTCTCCTCTATTATCACTAGTCGGGATCCTTCGTCGTCCTCCAACTTCAAATTTACCTCAACCTATATTTAAGATTAGGTTTTGTCATCTACCTCTCAAACTCAGTCCCAAATAAGAATCTTTGAATCATCTCCATAGATAAGTCATCTCTAACACCCCTGACTAGTGTATGGGCCATTGGAGGATAGTCTTGAGCTCTATTCCCTATAGGTTTAATCAAATAAATAGAAGAGGCATAGGAAGCATAAAGCCCATGTACTACCTATGGGTTGTAGGATCCAGAAGGCTCATCCATCTATCTAATCCTATATTATCAAATATAGCCTTCAAGTTTGGAATCTCTACTAAAACTAAGATCCTAATGCGGGTATCCTCAACTGTACTATACCAAGGATTTCCCTTATTAGTAATCACAATATCTATATCTTTTATGCTCTTTATATCCTTCACACACCATCTCCAAATGTCCTGAGATAATGGTATGTAAGATATGTGCGTGGACTCTTGAGCTACTCGAGCTAAAGAAGAGGCATCCTTAGTAATCTCTAATGTCTTTGTATCCTCATCTGACTAGGGTGTATTTGTCTCTATATATTCGGCACCTAATGTAAACTCTACCACCTTCATAGACTAGGGGACTACTGACCCCTCTTTACTTTCATTATAACTAGATTCCTGCTCTCCTACATCAAACTGGGGAGTAGTAGGGAAGTATGGTGGTGGCCTTCGTGCATTCTTTATTCATGGGTTTGCCATGGAAGATGGTGGAGATTGAAGTCTAGGTTGTAGTGTAGTTTAATGAGCTTATTAATTGGTAGGTTGTGTACCAATCCTCGCTAAAGTATCTCTCTGTGTCTAGAATCATATCTGGAATAGTATCAATAGTGAACTATCAATGGAGTAATACTCCATAAACCCACTATTCTCAGGAGACTCATATCTCAATCTGGATTGCACGTCCTTCTTTGGTGTTCTTTTTGGTGCTATGATACATGTACGAAGAATCATTAGTTTTCAAACTATAGTAATTGAAAAAGATTGGAAAATAAATTTAAGTGCAGGTCCAACCCGCTAATCCAAGTCACTAATTGTAAGTTGAACACACAACTCAGATGCTAAACTCATGAGTTGACAAGTAAACCCACTAGTTTAATGTAACACCTTAGAAGTACACCCTGGATACCATACAGTGTCTAAGACTATGAATGGTCCTAAGCTAACCCATGATATCTATTTAGCTTGACACTTACATGAAAAGTGAACTAACATATATGTGGAAATTAAAGGTAACAATTTCATATCTCAATGTAACTCTTTAACTTGGAAACCATAAACAAACTCTTTAACCTTAAACATACACAGTATGACAAGCCTCCATTACTAACTAGAGAGACACTGGGACAGGCCCCAGCTGACTCGAACATAAAGGGAAATAAATTAAGTAAAATACTTTCATCAATGAACAAAAGTCTTATAAGTTGGGTGCTCGAACTATGAAGACTAACCAAAAGTTGGGATATATGTGATGATTCCCGTAGTCAATCGTGCTGCTGGAAACGAGCAACAGAACCTATATTATAAGAAAATGTAGCACATAGAAATATATGTGGGTCAGTACCTCTGGAATGTACTGAGTATGTGGGGTGAATGCATTAGTGAAATAAGATCTGAATGTATATGTACACCTTTAAATGATGCATGCTAAGCATAAATGACTCACCTCGGACTTCAGTAAAACCGAAGACTACAAGATCATAAAACATGGATAATGAGATAGACGAATAAGCTTAGTGAGCCATAACACTTACTTTCTAAAATCTTTACATTTATTCTTTCTGATGGAAGATTCTTCTAACTGACATAAACCATGTGAGCTACCATGGTGTCCAACGTCTTACCCACATTGGAGAGAGTTGTTCTACCTTTGCCATCGGAATAGAACCTTAACTTAAGTGATCACTATACTTCATCCATATTGTGAAAAAGCTTAACCTATGGTGACTCATATTTTCTGGGAATTTAGGATACTCTCATCCACATTCCCTTATCGGTACTAAATAACTCCCAAAACATAATTATTCTCATACTTAAGAAATTCACCTTAAAATAGCATAAGGATTTATAAGTTGAAAACCAGTTATCTTTCTCTTTACTTTTAAATCATAATCAAATGAACAATTTGTGGATTTTCAATATTATCTTTAGATTAAAAGATCAATCTTTCTTGAATTATGATATATTGCATATGAATGGAACTTCAAAGGCTTAAACTTTTTCATAAACTTAATGCTTATTATTGAATCTTGAAACTCTTACTTTCTTTAATAACACTTATAACAAAATATCAAGCCTATTACCCATATAGAAATCTTTTATGAGAATCCCAAATCAAAGTAATGAAATTTAATGCACAATAGCAATCTTCAAGTTCAAAACATGAATAAATGTATCCTTTATGCATATTTAGCATTAAAATCACAAAATAATGCTATGAATCAACACATGATAATTCAAGGGATGAACCCAAATAAAAAAAAGTAAATTCAATCTTAAAATCATGCTTTTGGGGAAAAGTATGGAAGATTAACCTTGTTCAAAAACCCCACATACCGGGAATTGCTTGACTTGTGGAGAAGACATGAACTTTGAGACTTTAGAGATGACTTGGTGAAAAAACCCTATTCCTGCTGTTCTTGAAGATGGAAGGATAAAAGATGTTGTTATTGGACGGAAATATAGAGGAAAATAATGCCTCTATAGGGTTATAGGTCGTGGGTTCAAAGTTATAAGAGGGGATAAGAACAAAAATCCCTTTAACTGAGCTTTACAGAAATTGATCGTCACTGGTTATGAGTCAGCCACATGACTCATATGCTGAGGGTAAGCCTGGGCCTAACAACTTATAAGATTAGAAATGAAAAAGGTAGCATACATTGATTAACAAATAAGTTATACCTTACAACACGTTACATGTCCATATGACTTGGAAACAACCAATCGTATCTTGGACAGAAACTTAGGGAACCTATACTACTGAACCCACGACTTCACTTCATACGAATCATACCCTGCTTTGACTATTCCTAGGGTCAACTCATATCTATAATAGACCTCAAATACCCCACACTGCCATATGTATGACTCACTATATACGACTCGTATGATTATGTACGACTTAAGGGAATAAGTCATATGTTGTACAATGGCTTTCCGACATGGGGTATTAATATATGCCCTTTGGAAACATTGGTCTTCGAATTTGATTCATCGAAGATTTGGAAAAGATTTAACACTTCTAAACCAAACTTATACCTATCACAAGGATTCAATTACTCACAACATAATATATGACTTATGAATACTTAAATAAACTTAAAAAGAAAGAGTTTTGGTAAAAATAATTATTTACCTTTGGTATGAACTGAGTTAGAAGAAAAGAGATGAGGATACTTGGTCTTCATGTCTGCTTCAGCTTCCTAGGTGGCCCCTTCAACCAATTAGTTTCTCCAAAGAACCTTTATTGATGCTACTTCTTTATTCCTTAACCTTTGGACGTGCCTATAAAGTATGTCCACCGGAATCTCCTTATACGATAAGTTATATTTGACCTTATACTCTCTAGGGGAACTTATAAGGCCGAATCTCTAATGCACTTCTTAAGCATTGAAATATGGAACACTGGGTGAACAACAACTAATTATGATGGAAGATCCAATTCATAAGCCACCTCTTATATACGACTTACTATTTCATACGAACCTACAAATGAGGGACTTAGCTTCTCCTTCTTTCCAAATCTCACTATCCCCTTCATGGGCAACACTTTGAAGAATACCCAATCCCTCACTTCAAACTTGAGCTCTCTTCTCCTGATATATGTATATGACTTCTGACGACTCTAAGTAGTCTTTAATATTTCATGAATCAACTAAAATTTTGCCATAGCTTTAAGAAAAGAATCAATCCCAATCAATGCCGCTTCACTAACCTTAAACTATCCTTTGGGTGATCTGCACCTACACCCACACAATGCTTCAAATGGAGCCATCTGAATGCTAGCATGATAACTATAGTTGTAAGAAAACTCAATCAAAGGTAGAAGGACATCTCAATTTCCTTTAAAGTATAAAACACACACACTTAGCATGTATTTTAATGTCCTAATTATGCGTTCATCCTGACTAATGTTCTGTGGATAAAAAGAAGTACTAAGCTTAACCTTTGTACCAAGGCCTTTTTGGAAAGACGACCCAAACTACAAAGTAAAATATGCTCCTCTATCTGTGATGATGGATAAAGGTATCCGATGAAGTCTTACTAACTTGTGAATATATATTTTGGCATTATCTTTTGTTGTATCTAAAGTCTTAATAGGTAGGAAATGGGTTGATTTGGTCATTGGATCTACTATACCCAAATTGAATCATGTTGATATCTTGTACAAGGCAACCTTCTGAGGAAATCCATATTCACTATTTCCCACTTTCAAGTTAGGATGCTGGTATCTTGTAGCTTACTAACAATTCTCTGGTGTTCAACCTTAACTTGTTGTCAGTTGGGACACTTGGCCATAAACTTTGTTATGTCCTTCTTAATACCATTCCACCAATAAATTTACTATAAATCATGGTACATCTTAGTAGCACATGGATGGATGGAATATCTCTAACCATGAGCCTCATCTAGTATCCTTTCTATCAACCCATCTATATTGGGAACACAAAGCCTGCCTTGATTACAAAGAACACCATCTCCCCTTTAGGAGAAAACCTCAACCTTGTGTTGTTAGATTGCTTTTAATATTTGGCTAAATATGGGATTATTTGCTGTTTCTCCTGCACTTCCACCACCAAAGATAATTCCAAACCATTCAGAACTATATTTCCCCATCATCAGTGTCGAGCAAACCCACTCCCAAATGGGCTAATCTATGTACCTCTTTGGCCAATTCCCATTCTTCTTCCATTACATAAGCCACACTACCCATAAACAACATACTCAGTGCATCTTCCACTTCGTTGGCCTTACCTGGATGATAAAATACATTTATGTCATAATCTTTCAATAACTACAAACACCTTATCTAACAAAGATTTATATTCTACAGAAATAATACATATTGAACACTCTTGTGGTCAGTGAAAACATCAATATGCACACATAAAGGTAGCGTCTCTAATATTTTCAAGGCAAATACAATAGCAGCTAACTCCATGTCTGAGTTGGATAATTCTTTTAGTAATCCCTAAGTTTCCTAGAGGCATAAGCTATCACTCTCCCATTTTGCATCAACACACAACCTAACCTAACTCTAGAAGTATCACAATACACCACAAATCTGTCTAACCCTTTCAGTAAACATAATACTGGACCGAAGTTAATCTATCCTTCAACTCTTGAAAATTCTTCTCACACTTATCCAACCATATAAACTTCACTTTCTTTTGGGTCAGCTTAGCCAATGTGCGGCTATAGAGGAGAACCATTCAACAAATCTTCTATAATACCCAGCCAAACCCAAAAAGCTTCTAATATCGAATAGAGTGATGGGTCTAGGCCAGTTCCTGCATTAGTCTTATAAGGATCTACATAAATTCTAGCCCCTGAAATGACATACCGTAAGAAGGTAACAGATTCCAAGAAAAATCATATTTACCAAACTTCTCATATAATTCACGGTCCCTTAGTGTCTACTGTACTATTCTTAAATTGCTACATGTTCCACCTCAATCCTAGAATACACTAGTATATCATCTACAAAACAACAAAAACATGTTCAAGTACTACTTGAAGATCCTGTTCATCAAATCCATAAAGCCGACAGGAGTATTTGTTAGTCCAAACGATGTAACCACAAACTTAAAATGGCTGTACCTTGTTGGGAAGCTATTTTTGGGATGTCTTGCTCCCTAACTTTCAACGATGATATCCCGACCTAAGGTCAATTTTGGAAAACTATAAGGCACCCTAAATTAGATCGAAGAAATCAATAATTCTAGGAATGTGATACTTTTTATTAATGGTAACGTTGTTTAGCTGTCTATAATCTATACACATTCGAAGAGTGACATCTTTCTTGCAAATGGAAAGGACTGGAGTACTCCACGAAAAAACACTAGGTCTGATGAAACCCTTATCTAATAGGCCCTTAAACTGCTTCTTTAACTCTTTAAGTTAGGCTAGATCTATGTAATATGGAGGGATCGAGATAGGCTGAGTATCAGGAAGAAGATCAATACCAAATTTTATTTATCTATTTGGAGGTATCCTCAGTAGATCTTTGGGGAAATTCTCAAAAAGTTCATTAACTACATGGACTATGTAAATTGTTAGGGATTCATACTTAGTAGCTTTAACTTGAACTAAATGATGGATATATTCTTTTGATATTAACTTTGTGGCCTTAAGATTAGAGGTGAAATGACCTTTGGGAAACACAGAACTACCCTCCCATTCAAAAACTACCTCATTAGGTAATTGAAACTTCATCATGCAAGTGTGACAATCTATGGATGTATAGCATGAATGGAGCCAATCGATGGACAAAATAACATTAATATCTACTATCTCTAACTCTATTAGGTCTAATAGTATGATCTTAAGGAAGGTGGTAATAGAAAACTCCCTATAGACTCGTCTAGCAATAACTGACTCACCCACTAGGGTAGAAACTGAGAAGCGCTTAGAGAGATTTTCAGGACCTACCCTAAAATTTACAATAGCTAATAGAGTTACATAAGAGAGATTCGATCCCAAGTCTAAAAACACACATACATCAAGGTAAAAGACACGAAGAATACTAGTGACAATATCCAAAGAACTCTCCTGATCCTGACGGGATGGTAAATCATAAAACCGATTCTGGAACTAACCGCCACCGATACTGGATGATGCGCCTTGTGGAGGAACTGGGTGACCTGGCTGAGCTGTTGGATTTGTAGCCGAAGTCTGAGAATGACTATCTCTACTTTCTTGATTAGCATATGGTCACTCATTGATCCTGTGGCCCAACTTGCCATAACCGTAGAAACCCCCTTTGACTATCAAACACTTTTTAGGATAGTTCTTGCCACACTTTGCATATATCGGGTAACTGGGCCTCCCAACTACATTATTTTAACACCTAGAATTTAGAGTCCTACCCCATTTCTCCTACCTAGTCCTGGCTGTACTATCACTCGATGGAGATGATGTGGCACTGATTAATAGCCCTAAAACTATGAACAACTTCCTCATCCAGACCTTTGCTGACTATACTCAAACTATCCAATCCTAGCCCTTTTGTTTTTCTTCTCCCTTTCCTTCAACTTTTCTTCCTCAATCTATTGATCATGAGTGATCAATCGAGAAATATCCATATCCCAATTAGTATGGTCATTCTACATTCTTTAACCACTAAATAAGACACCCCAGTAAGAAACTTACTCATACGAGCTCTATAGTTAGATAATAACTCTAGTACATACTTAGCTAACTAAGTGAACTTACGGTAGGACTCCTTCACTTTCATATAGACCTGCCTCAAGTTCATGAACTTCTCCATCTTATCCTTCATCATCTAATGAGGAAAGATCCAATAAAAAAAATACTTTGAAATACCTCTAATACAGAAGAGCTACATTCTCACCTCTACCTTCCTTCCATATAATGACCCAATCATAAGTAATATCCTTCAGCCTATAGGATGCGAGCTCTACACTTTCCCCTTCAGTAATATGCACAATCTGAGTAATCATCCTCACCTCATCAATAAAGAGTTTAGGATACTCATCCATCTTTAAGTTATGGAACTCAGGTGGATTCATTCTCATAAAGTCCTGAATCCAGATAAAACTAGGTTACCATTTTGCTAAAGTGGGACTGATGCTTGTTGGGTTCCCTGAACATTGAAATTCAAAGCTTGGGCCAAATCTTGGAAGGTAACCCAAAATTCAACATGAGACATATTCTCATTCAGAGGGTTGGTATGTAGGGGAGGTTGATCACCATTCCTACGTGCATTATCTCAATGAGAAGGCATATTCTGTCATATAAAATTATGAGTTATGACCGATAGATACAACTATAAGCATGATAGATCATGAAAGAAATAATGATTCCTAAATTATATCATAGCCTCGTATTCATAATATGTCGCGCTAAACATTCATGATTAAGACTCTACGTAACACGGCTTGTCTAACTTCCTAAGACTTTTTAAACCTAAGGCTTTGAGACCAACTTTGTAATGCCTCAAAAGTACCCCCTGGATGTGACACGGTGCTTAAGACTATGGATAGTCCTAAGCTAACCCATGATATCTATTTAGGTTGACACTCACATAATAGGTGAACTAACATATATGTGGAAATGTAAGGTATCAGTTTCATTTATTAATGTAAAACCTTAACTTGCACACCTTAAACAAACTCTTTGAAAAACATACACATTCAGACAAGTCGCTACTACTAACTAGAGAGCCACTAGGATATGCCCCAACTGACTCGAACATAAATGAAAATCAAGTAACTAAAATACTTTCATCAATGAACAAAAGTCTTAAGAGCTGGGTCCTTGGAATATGAGAACTCACCAAAAGTTGGGATATAGGTGATGATGCTCGTAGTTAATTGTGCTACTGAAATGAGCACCAGAACCTACATTATAAGATAATGTAGCAGATAAACATATATGTGGGTCAGTACCTTTGGAATTTACTGAGTATATGGGAGTGAATAGATCAGTAAAACAAGAACTGAATGTATATATAAACCTTTAAATGATGCATACTAAGCATAAATAACTCACCTTGGACCTGAGTAAAATTGAACACTACCAGATCATAAAACATGGATAATGAATTATATGAATAGTCTTAGTGATCCATAGCACTTAGTTTCTAAAATCATTACTTTTATTCATTCTTATGGGAGATTTTTTTAACCGATATAAACCATGTGAGCTACCATGGAGTCTAATGTAATACCCACATTGGGAAGAGATATTCTACCCTTTCCATCAAAATAATACCTTAACTTAAGTGATCAATATACTTTATCCATATTGGGAAAAATCTTAACCTACGGCGGCTTATAGTTCTGTAAATTTAACATACTCTCATCCGCATTCCCTTCTTAGTGTTAATTAACTGAAGGATAGAGAAAATTAATGCCTCTTTGGGGTTATAGGTCATGGGTTGGGATTTATAAGAGGGTAAAAGACCAAAAATCCCTTCAACTGAACTTTACAGAAATTGATCACCAATTATCACGAGTTAACCACACTACTCATATGATAAGGGTACGACTAGACCTAGCAACTCGTAAGCTTATCAGTGGAAAAGGTAGCACACACTTATTAACGTACGAGTTATACCTTATGACTTGTTAGATGTCCATACGACTTGGAAATAACCAATTGGATCTTGGACAGAAACTTAAGGAACCTATATTGTAGAACCCACAACCTTACTTCATATAACTCATGCCATACTTTAATGATTCATAAGGTCAACTCATATCTACAATAGACCTCATCTACTCCTCACGGTATTATATAAGACAAAATATATATGACTCGTAGACGTTGTATGACTTAAGAAAATAAGTTGTATGTTGTACATTGTCTTTCAGACACGGGGCATTACATTTAATCAAGGATTTATGGGTTCAAGTAACTAATCATGAATTGGATTCCTATGTATCATACAAATCCTCTAAGGTTTAGGGCTTCAACTCTAATTGCCATGAATCCAACTCATGACTTGTGAGTTCAAATCATGAGTCATCGATCGAGTTCAAAGGTTCAAACTTGAGGCCCTACTCATATGCCTGTTTGAAAATTTTGATTCTAAAATTGCACACATTATACATATGTTCAATTCAATTTGTAATCAAGAAGTGCAAATTACTCAGTTCAAATCCAGACTATTAACTTCATAGGACACAGAAATCATAATCACTATGTATGTTGTAATTGCACAATTAAATCTTTGAAAGAGTTTGCCTTTTTGGTGTTTGTTATTGATGAAGATTTTTAGCATAGAGAAAACTAGATTATGTTCCCAACTTTGCATCTTCACACATGTAAACTAGGTTTATTTAAGTTTGTGATTCAAATAAGGGATGAGAAAATATGCTAGGAAGTGTTTACATTTGAGTAGGAGTTTCTTTTGTTGAGAACTAGATCGGGTTAGGGATATAATCAAGGGAAATAACCGATTTGGGTTGGGTTATATGGGCCCAAGTGACTTAAATTTAAAATTAGGCCCAGTGGTGACTTACAACCCTACTCATGATTAGTTGGTTGAACTTACTAATCATGGTTTGAGATCATAAGTAGAGATACACGACCTACTTTTTTTCTGATTTCAATGACCCAACTCTCGATTAGTAGGTTGAAATCACTAATCATTGGTTACAGTTGTATGTAGGGATTGACAACCTAGCTTTATTTTTTGATTTCTACAACCCAACTCACGATTAATGGGTTGAACTCACTAATTCCGAGATGCAGTAGTTAGTAGGAATCCACTACCCAACTTTCTTTTTTTGATTTGTATGACCCAACTCATAATCAGTGGGTTGAACTCACTAATCATGGGTTTAAGTCATGAGTAGGTTTCAAAGACCAAAAAATCCCTACTGATTCTTAAGAATCTAGTCTACTAATCATGATTTGTACTCGTGACTCATAGACTACACACGTGAATCAACTTACTGGGACTTCTCTGAATTTTTGAATTTTATCTCAAATAAGTGATTTCCTCATGCTTCATATCCTACCAAACAAAACAAAGTCAATACTAACACATTGGGTTGCCTCCTAGGGAACTCTTGATTTCATGTCATTGCAAGAAGTGGCTTTATTGGACACTTAAACTTCACCAACAATACTATGGTTTGCCTCCCATGAAGCTCCTGAATTAATGTCGTAACATGACTTATCCCCTTGACTACTCGAGACTTCATCAAGGTTCTCATTCCCGCATATTATTATATACTCTGTGCTTCCCTTATAATGCTTATCACGATGCCCATTCACTGTGAATAGGGAATCCACATCTTGCTGTAACTCAATTGCACCATGAGGAAATACTCTTATCAAGGTGAATGGTCCAGAAAACCTAGACTTGAACTTTCCTCGAAAAAAGTTAAGACTCAAATTGTACAACAAAATCAAAACACCAGGTCAAAATTCTTTCCTCTTAATTTTTCTATCATGCTACAATTTCATCTTCTCTTAGTACAAGGCTAAACTCTAGTAGGAACATAGGCAGAACTCATCCAACTATTTCATCTTGTCCAAACTCAAGTGTGCAATATCACTCCACTTAAAATTCAACTACTTAAATGCTCATAGTGCCTTATTTTCAAGTTCAACCGGCAAGTGGCATGTCTTTCCATACACAAGTTGTTAAGGATATGCACTAATTGGGGTTTTGTACGTTGTCCAATAGGCCTAAAGTGCATCTTCTAACTTTCTCACCCAATCATTCCTATTGGCATTCACAGTCATCTCTAAAATAGGCTTGAACTCCTGAATAGAGACCTCAACATGCCTACTTGTCGGTAGATGGTAAGGGGTCTCCACCTTATGCACTAAATTTCTCAAGTAATAAGAGCACCATCATTGATTATAGATCACGTATCACCAAATCTAGAAAATCTATTCTTCTTTAAGAATATTGTGATAGTCCTGCCTTTATTGTCTGGAAGCGCAATTGCTTCCACCCATTTAGACACATAGTCGAGACCCACCAAGATATACTTTATCCCATGTAAGATCAGAAATGGGCCCATAAAATCAATACCCTACATAATAAATAGCTCAAGATTAAGGACAAGCATCATGGGGAGCTCATGCATTCATGAGATATTGCACTGCCTTTGGCATTGGTCACTAATTCAAGCATAGTCTTGTACATCCTTATAGATAGTCAGCTAATAGTAACCACAGTGTAAAATTTTATGGCTATCATGATACCTCCATGGTGACCCCCAACTGGAGACAAATGACATGACTCTTGCATACTCATCATCTCAATTGTGGGAATACACCTCCAAATCATGCCATTAGCACACACTAAAAATATGTATGACTCATCCCAAGAAAACCTTCACACCTCATGCATAAACTATTTTCATTGTTGAAATAACATGTCTTATGGGATGAGGTCACTTTCCAAGTAATTTTCAAAGTCAGATACCAAGGGATTAAGTCTTGTGATGTTTCCAAGACGTGTTCATCTAGAAAGGTATCATAAATCTTAAGCTTATCCCCTAATTTAAGCCTCACCTCCACTTCTAGGTGGGATAGATGGTTTGCAAACTGATTTTAGTGTGTTTTTGGTCCTTAACATCAAAATCAAATTTTGTAGCTATAGTACCCACCAGATCAACCTTGGCTTAGAATCTTTATTTGTCATAAGTTGCCTAAGGGAAGCATGATCGGTGTGCACAATGACTTTGGTTCCAATCAACTAGGATGGAATTTCTCAAAATTAAGCATCACCACAAGTTATTCCTGTTCAGTCACCGTGTAATTTTTCTGTGCGGATTTGAGTGCTTTGTTCGCATAGTAAACGAGATGAAGGATCTTCTCTCATTTTTGGCCTAGGATTGCTCCTAAGACAACACTACTAGTGACACACAGAACCTTGAGTAATAAGGACCAATCATGGAATACAATGATAGGGGCGAAAATCAACCACTTTTTCAAGCACTCAAAAGCCTTAAGACACATATTATCAAACACAAACTTTATCTAACTCCAAGAGCTCACTCAATATCTAAAATCAACCCTGCACGAACGTCAAATCATTGGCAGCAGGTTGTACTCAGATTTGCACCAAAAAGGTACAAAAGTGTAGTATGAGTACAAAAACCATGGGTACTCAGTAATCATTATCGGCCAACTGAGATAAATCATGTTATAAATACTATAATATATAAGATAGAATAAGCTAAGTCAAGGTAAAAGGGTAAACTTGGAAATAAGCTCCAACATAGCTAAACATAAATAAATGAATGCATACAAGATAATAATATAAGAATATATCATTAAATCTACATGATTGGCCGCCATAAGCCAAAAAGTACCAAAAAGTAAATAACCCAACGCACGTCCCCGTAAGCCTGAAGGGTACGATCAAGCAAAAAATTTAATAGCCATAAATCACAAAATTACTAGGCCATAACTAAGAGTCTATTCAAATAGTATTATTACATATGTAATCCCCAATACCTGACTTGGATTGGAACTCAATAGTATCATCATCAGTATTCTCATTGTCAAACTTAAATCAGAACTCATATTATCAAGATCATTATCAACTGTCAGACTGAAACCAAAACACATATTTATAAAATGTATCAATGATCCATATCAACAAGCCATATTGATAAACTGACCAAATAGACTATACCAATACCACATCTATTAACTCATGCCAACAACCATACTCAAAGGCTATGTCAGCAGTCGTAATCATAAGTTATTTCAATAATTGTTACTATACTATTAATCATTTCTATAAGCTATGAGTTATAACTATAAGCCACAGCCTATCCATAAATCATTAGTCATATCTATGAGCCATTAATCATATGTCATGTTTATATCTATATCACTAAGCATATCAATAGGTTATATTATTGTTCATATCGAGAAGCCATATAAATAATTATATACACAGTCCGTATCATAAGTTATATCTATAATCATATCATTAATGATGCGCATAAGTAATATCATTAGCAATACCCAGAGTTAGTATCAATATTTCAATATCTGACTAACATGCTCAATAAATATATTCAATCTCCTTAAGCATCAAGCCAACCAATATTAAGAGTATATCATCCATAACTAAGTCTACATTACTAACACACATCTTAGCCTAAGGCGGGCTGGAGGGGCCCACTTCTAATCTCCAAAATCTAATTTAAGCCACGTCTACCCCAGGATAGGCTAAGATATCTATGTTCATTCCTAAACATCAAATAAGCCATAAGTATCCCCAAGATATTAATCCTTACCAAATATGAACAACTAAGGCAATCCTACCAAAAACAATGACAACTATAGAAATTTCCCCGAACTTAAGCCACTAAGGACAATTCCATCCTAAACATGAATGACTAAGTCAATTTTACTCAGCTAGAGTATTTAAGGAATTCCCATCCCAAACATGAAACATGAAGCACAAATAACCTAATACCTAAATAACTCTGCTAGCTACTCTAAGGTTATGATTTTAAGATAGCCTAAATGGTCTAACTAAACCAAATATTCTCTAACTAAACCAAATATTCTTATTCATACTTCAAACACCTAAATCCTAACCCATATCTAGAATAATGTCAAAATAATACTATGATATAGCTCAATCTATGAAGAACACAAGCCTATCCAACCTAGATGCCAAAAAAAGCCCAAAGAATTTGCTAAATAACCAATTTCCCATTTTGAACAGCTTCTGCAAGGTACCATACTATCAAACTCACATTCTACTTATAAAAACAAGAATTATGATACCCATATTGTAGTACTGTGCTTTGGATAAAAAATTATGTAAAAATATCATATAGGGGCCAATTTATGAAATCACACATTCTAAACCAACACAACATCCTTCTATACTTAAGGAACCTTTATCCTCTAAAAATGGGAGGATTCTGAGATATAATGGTGATAAAATTAAGTCATCAAGCACCTAGGGATTTTAGTCAAGAATGTAAAATCAAATTATGAAAATAATGGGTGCTTACCACAAATTCGATGAAGAACTACGTAAACTAACTTTTCCCAACCTCCAATATCACCCACAGATGATTCACCTAAGAATTCACACTTTTTAGGGTTTATGATTCTAGAGAATGGATAAAAATAGTGGAAAATTGGGCTAAGTGAGTATTTTAAACCCTTTACTAGAATGCGGGTGCTACTAAAGAGGTCACTTGGCCGCTTTAGTGGTCACCACTATAGCACTTGGTACTACTAAAGCAGTCCCCAAGCCCATAGGCTAGGCCAAAAAAGTGTACCATGAATTGCTTTAGCGCTAACCGCTAAAGCACCTTGGTGCCACAAAAGCGATACCTGCTGGTTGGGTAGGGATGCTAAAGTGACCTCTACTATATTGACCAAAGGGATAGTTTAGCAGTTGAACAAAATATCAGGCACCATCTAGAGACATAGAACTTTTTTGAGTCTCTGCCAATCCCTTGAGATTCATCTAGAATTTAATATTTGAAAATGAATTATGCAACCCTATTAAATTTGAAATTTTATATTCAATGGTGCAGTCAAAATTTCTATCCAAGGTTGTTTTGATGAAAGTGGGTTCCATTTTCGTAACTTTTGATCAATAGCTCAAAATGAGTCCAGAAGACTTGAAACCCAAACCAAGGTTTCATCCAACCTAATATCGAAGTTCTAGAGTTGTTCGAATAGTTAGAATTGACATACAAGGTCATTTTACTAAAGTTTTCAGCCGATAGCCATTTTCAAATAGCAAAGTCTTTATAATAGGGAATGGGCTCTAAAAGACAAATGAACTTCTAGGTGATCACATTATCAGTTCCAATAAGTCATAAAGACTTAGGGAAGCTATAGGAATTATCTAAATGGAATAATATGAAAAAAATATAGAAAATGACCTGGAGGGTCATTATAAGAAAGTCCACTCTTATCCTTGTAATCATCTTTCCTCCCTTTTCCACCATAACGCTTTTTAATCCTATTCCTATACATATATCTGTATTTCTAAAATTAATTCTCTTGTCTCAAGTTCTAAGTGTCTATATTAGACTCATGGACCTTGGCTTAGAAACCCACTATCTCTCCTATCATAATACTTCACTTCTTCCTCAAAATTAGATTCTTTATGTCTAGAAACCGTACCTTGAAGACCCATTATACTTCCTTTCCAGCTTCTATCACTAAAAAATGCTTAGTAAGCATGCCAATCTTAGTTCTTAATTATGCTAACTCTTGAGCCACTATCTCATCCAATGCTCTCTGCTCACTGAAAGCTATCTTCTCTCAAGTATGCCAACCTTAATTGGTTTTTGTGATTCGGTCTATAATTTTCACATCCTGATCCCAGTGAAGATTCATGAATGCTCCACCTATAATAGTATCAACTACAACTTTGGTATTTGAATTCTAGGCTCCGTAGAATATCTCAATTAAGTTTCTCCCTATGATTCTATATTTTGGAACATTCATACACTTTTTTTTGAACGTCTACCATGTCACATATTATGCCTTTAAATCTAACTGTTTGAAAATATAGATCTCACGCTTAACCTGCAACATTCTTGAGAAAAGTTAAAATTAGTCTAAAAACTATGTCCTCAACTTATTCTAAGTGGTAATATACTCACGAGGCAGCTCTCTAACCACAAAATTATCTCTCTTGTTATGGAGAATAGGAATAATCTCACTCATATAGTATTATGACTTTACCTAGGATGATTGTACAAAGTGCAAATCTCTAAAAGTTAACCAGCAAACACTCCCTTCAAATTCAGCAAATGGATTATTGCAAACGTAATATCAAATTTGGTCCCTTGGGGCAGTTCTGGAGAAATGATTTCACCTATTTCAACTGGCTCAACACACCCTAAATCTTTTCCTGGATCATGATACACTAGCAAGTACTATTAAATGGGTTATTGACCTCTATTTCTTCTAATTCTATCTTTATCAAGTGTTTTTTTTATGCTTGCCATCCTCCAGTCTAGCCCTTTGCTCCATATCTGCTCGACTGGCAGCGACTTGCCTAATAATTTCTTTGGCTATTCAATGAGTAGTGACCTATTTTACAGTTTCATGAACCCTGTATGGAGGTGGCCAATTCAATGTTGTTGGGTCATCATAAATATCTTCACTCATGGCTCCTTTATCATAAGCCTCTTCTCTCTCTATTTAACTATTCTATCATAAGGTCTATTCAAGCTCAGGATTAAATGGATTCAGGAAATTCCCTTGACTCCAAGTACTGGACATACAACAGCGTGTGCCCTAGAAATAGTAAAAAAAAGAAAGCAACAAATGAAGCCAAAAACATTAAAAAATCCCTAGAAAAGGCGCCAAAATTTGATGTAACCCAAATTACACCTCCAAGAAAGTATAAAATGGTAATCTATCAAATATAGAACCCAACTAGGTTGGGGTCGATCCCACAAGGAATAAGCTAAAAATCTATTAACAGCTTGCTGATGAAATTTGAAATTGTAAAAAAGGGGTCTTGTAAAAATTAGAGTAACAGCAATAATTGTTGAAAATTAGGGATGTGATTAATATGAGATGAGCACTAGTATTGTGTTCCCCGTATATCATAAATCCACTGATTGTTTATTCTTGTCAAATTATCTAGATTTCTTGCATGAAAAATTTAACAAGTTATTTATCACCTAACCATATCTGGACCATGGTTTGGGTGAATTTCACTCATCTCTTCTCGGGCTTAGAGTGTATCCTTACTAACCCTTGTTTTATGATCTCAGATTAACTATCTTCTCTCAGTCTCAACTTAATTAGACGAAGGTTGATAGATTTAAATTATTGTTGTTATCTTCTTTTCCTAATTTCAAACTCTCTCTCAATAAATTATCAAATAAAGGTGAGTTCCCAACATTTGTGACCATTAAAAAATCAATCAAAATAAAGGAAATCCTAATACAAGCAAGGACACCAATCTAGAATGACTTTGCACTAAATCTTATTTGTTAATCAGTTAGGGTTCCCACAATCCTAGTTATGGGGTATAGATGATCATGGTTGTAATATCAAAAAAATATTCCATAGATGAAAGTATGATGATGAACTTACAATGAATAATATGAAAAATTCAAAATCTCAACTCAATTATAAACCTTAAAAACCATACAAAATAATTTCAAGATCAATAATGTATCTTCAAACTCAAAATAATGTAAAAAATATATAAAGTGAATAAAATGAGAATAAAACATCCAAGAAGGATTTATATATAAAAAATAAAACGTATCTTAAATATTGCAGGATATCTGGGTTTGTAGCACTCACGATTCATGGGTTGATTAGTAGGTACAACCTATAAATCATGCCTTAGACTCGTGGAAATCATAGAAAACTTTATATTTTGGAGCCTCAACTCATGATGGAAACACGCTATTAGTAGGTTGAACCTACGAATCTTAGGTAGCATCGTATGTAGCAGAATCAGCTCATAATGGATACTTACAATTAGTAGGAATAGCCTATGAGTCATAGATATCCATCACAGGTATTAGACTTATCTCAACATCTTTAAATCGTAACTCACAATTACTACTCTCAACTTCTAAGTACTACCCACAAGTCATAGGTTGACTCGTGGGTTACCACTTCAGCAAATCTTATTCCCTTTTTCTAATTTCTTACTCCGAACCCTATTTTCCTACAAAATCAACACAACTGCACATCACATCTTATAAGAGTACCTAAGTTCCTGCATAGTTTCCTTCTTTTAATCATCAAAATTTCTATGAAACCATGGCACATCACTTTACCATTGCTTGACTTTGGGCTGCAGCTAAAATGAGATGAACTCTGCACTATATCTTTCAATAATACCCATATAATACAGACATTCATGACTGCCCAACAATAACTCTAAAGCATTTTCAGACATTGTACCCTAAAATATTGAGGTTTTAACATTATTTACTTACAGAAAAGTCCATGTTCATCTTAATTCATCACTAGTCCAAGTACCTATTGGTGAGACGCTCCTTTCTCTAAGATCTAGTCCATCCTAGTTTCCACATCAACTGCACGTTGTAAGGCTATGGATAGGAATACTGGAATAACAAGAATAACATAAGCGCCAACCAAACTTCCTAAGTATTCCAACACTCTTTGAATCAGTCCTGTAGTAATAGGTACCTAGGCTACACCACTTTGTACAGGCACTGCATTTTAAGGGACCACTACTTCTTCCTTAATTACCATCTCCTATTCTTAAGCTATCTTCCAAGTATTTTGTTTTAAGGAGTGGAAGGAGTCCTTTATCTAGATAGTCTTCTAACTAGTGCAAGAGTTGTTGTTGGTAGCGGTGTTGGGTGGCTACATCTTCTCTAGATAAATTGTTATTCACCATCTATAAAAAGGATAAATGAGTTATCAAAGGATAACTGTATCAAGTAGTAGTACAAAAGAAATAAAGAAAGAAATTATATTTCCTAAAGTCATATAGCCTCTTAAAGAAAAGTACAGACATCTCTGTACCATTCTATAAAACTTTACTAGATCTATTCTTGTATGATGAGATATAACAACTCAATGGTTAGATACCATTTTTTTCATGAATCAGTCCACTATGATTGGGACCTGCTCTAAACTATAGCATGAGAACCATACTTAGCCCAATCCTCACAAATCAATTATAACAATCCATATTATTTTCTACCATTCTATCATTAACATGTCCTAAAATCATTTATTAAAAAAGAAAGTAAAAATGGAAAATCTAACATTATCATCAAAACCATTAATAGAGTGTAGAATCCTCCACTAAGTATATCCCAGAGACCTGAAGTCACTGTATAAGAACATCTAAGAATACTCAATCCTATAACTAAAACATTGTCAAAAACATGAAAATAAATAAAGGATTGTCTTAGTCCCAAAACAAGGGACACAGACATACAATTAAAAATCCAAAGGTTGTACGACAATGGTGCTCACCTTTATATTCAAATTCAAAATTATTTTCTAGAGCTGAGGTATCATACTAAATAATGAAACACACTCTATGCTCAATAAAAAGAAGAGCACGGTTAGCATCAATACATTAACAAGTACTAGTAGGAATCATAGGTTGATTCAACTCAATACCATACAAATAAGCAAATAAAATAAATACAACAACAATCATCACAGAAATTGTAATAACATATAATGACACATTTTATGACACTTTACTTCTGAGGGAATACAGACTCATATATATGTATGTTTACATTAAGCTAATTTTAACAACAAGTTACATCACAACATTTAATTGTAACCAAACTTTCAATTCACATGACTGAATGTATGAATGCAAGATATACGTTTCATATCATTCTCTTCTCAATCTCATTAATATCATCAAAAACCTCATGAGCATCAAGATCTCATTATCAACATCATCAATATAATTAGCAACATCATGAGCATCATAATTTTAATATCATCATCATCATCATCATCATCAACTCATTATTATCAATATGTATGAATATGCAATACAATCAATAATCACAAGTAGTTCTCAAAAGCAATCATAGATACTTAATTCACATATGAGCATACAATCAATCAAGTCAAATTACTATAATGAAACTGTAACCTACCTAGATTCCTTGCTCAAAATCACTTTTAGACCTCAAGTTTGTCTCTTCTTTCTCTTTCACCCTTTTCTGGTCTAGAACAACAAGGTTACACACCCAATTCAATCATTTTTCCTTTTTAAAATACTAATGATTAATAATTAACAATTTTAACCATGAAATTCCTCTATTTCATCATCTTAGGATTTTTTATTCCTTAAACCTTATGAACTCTACTTAAATTTTCATAAAAAACTAATTTTATACTCATCCCCAACAAAATTCATAAAGTTCATGAATTTGGACAAAACCTCAATTTCTATCATGAATAAGTTTCTAATGATTTTTAGTGATTTAAAGAAGTGATTCAAGTTTAGAATATAAAAAACTTACCTCCAGAGATTAATAACTTATAAAAAAATTATGAAAAATTGTCTTTTCCAAAGCCTTGCTTTTTATTTTTCAAATATTAGGAAATAAAAATAAGTTTTGTTTTAAAAACTATAAAACCCTACATTTTAATCCTATAGTGGTAAAGTAGCTATTGTAGTAGTTCAAGACTAATCTTGGGTGCATTTATACATATAAGTACTATGTCTTACCTATATTTGAGTTGAGTTTTTATGAGAAGTGTTGTAATATGTATGTTTTATCTTACTCTTGATGTAATTGAGCTAAACTATCTGATTATTACAATTTTAGGAGAAAATGAGGCATATGGAGATATAAGAAGATTGTGGAGTGGAAAGGATGCAAGACAGGAGCAAAGAGGTACAATCTAAGGATACAACAAGGTACCTCGTGTCGCAACCCCTAAGGTGCGTGCTAGGCACTTCACTGTGACCATCAATATAAATGCTAGACTTTGTACCATGACCCTTAGGGGCATATTGGGTTGTGCGATGGATCTTCCTTTCTGAGGGAATATGTTCTTTTTAAATGAAGTCAAGGAGCGTGAGGTAATTTCACCATACAATTATAAGTATTTTAAGACCTATTTTGAGTTGTTGTTATGCATCATTTGAAGTAGAGAAGAGGTGCTAATATTATTTCATTAGAGTTCATTTTTTCAAAACTCTAGTGTTCTTTAATCTTTGGTATGGATACTTTCATTTTTTGGATGTTAATTCTAGTCATGAGTTGTTAAAGTTCCATAACTAGGATTACGGGAGCCTTGGTGTAATCTAAATTTTATGCTATAGGTCGTTGAGTTTATATTTAAGTTATTTTAAATCATATTCTCTTCATTTTAATGGGATTCTCATGGTTCAAACTTGAGTGTGTGCCTTAAAATAGAGCTTGCTTGAACAAAAAAGTTGTTAGGAAAAGAGAACAGTGAGATAAAATTAGAGTTCTCAATCTCTAATTTATAAATTGATGCCTTAACCGGATTAATTTCTTGAAGAATCTATGAAATTATCATGAAATCACTTTAAATTTGACAAAATCACAGTGAAACTATCTTTCAAGGATGGAAAAACTTGGATAGAACTTTTATCTACATTTCTCTATAATCACAAATACAAGTATAAACTTGCATAACCTATAGCCGCAAAGAATTAAAATACCAAGGTTAACATTACCCTAGCTTACTATTTCTCTGTTATCAACACGTGATAAGATGATATTAGTTTTTAATAGACTACAATTGTTCAATTAATACTTAAACCAAAATCCCCAATCATTGGAAACTTCTGCTTAAAGGTCTATTAATCTGCATACAACTTAATTAATACTTATTCCCTATGGGATTCGATCATAACCTTTGTTGGGTTATATATTTAACAACCAGCGCTTACACTCTTTTGGAGAGTTGTAGTTTAGGCATATTAAATTTTAACGTCATTATTAGGGAATAGGATTGTCAATTAAGTTTATGTCTATTAGCTGACTCTTAGTCAAGTTTCCTAATTTTACTTTTATTTGTTGTTTTTATATTTGTATGAAATAGTTTATGCATGCCACGAACTCGTCGGTTAGGTGAGTCTTTATTACCTTACGATCCTAAGAATAAAGCAACATTGAGAAGAAATATAGAAGTACAACAAAAGGCAAAAAGTTTGGTTGCACTAGCCGCCACCCTATTGAACCAACCAAATATCGATGCCCTCGGTCATGTGCAAAATATGGATGATGAGAATTTGGTATGGTTTACCTAATGAAAAGAAGAAATGATAATATCGTGTACCGGCTAACTATAATCAGCAAACACGAAGCAAAGGACTCTAACGGCCTATGCTATAACTTTCCCTGAATGATGATGATGCAAATTTGGATGGAGCTGGTTTTACTGGAGCAATTGTGCTACCCCCATTGGTCCTGTAGGTGCATTTTAACATCTTTAGTATATTTATTCATCTACGCAACTTGGAAGGGTTATTTGGTGGACTCACCGGTGATGATTTGAATATGCATTTAATAAATTTTGATAATATTTGTAATTCGTTTAACTATCTTGGATTTTGATAGACTGTTATTTATCTGAGGTCATTTCCACTGTCTCTGTCTGGGGAGGCAACTCTATCGCTAGTGAACTAACACCCAATTCTATAAAAAACTAGAGGCAACTAAAATAAGATTTCCTAGAATGGTTCTTTCCACCTTCCAAGATGTTACAGTTGAGGGATGAGACCAGTAACTTTAGGAAACTACCTAATAAGGCCCTATATGAAATATGGCCAAGATTTAAGAAGAAATTGGTTCAATACCCAAATCATAAGCTGACTAATGAGCATTTGATGGAGATATTTTATTGGTGTTTACACTTAAACACAAATCCAAATGATGGACAACACAGTTGGATGAGATTTTATGGATTGCACTTTCATGGGGGCTACTAAGATTTTGGATAGGCTAACAAAGATAATTATAGCTTGACATATTAGGCATTCTGATATATCAAGCTACACTTATTCAATTGGGATATCGGTGGAACAACGCTGAAGTAAAGAGGAACGTGACTAGGATATGGCTTATATAAGAACACAGATGAAGTTTTTTACTAAGAATTTTCTATTAGGTTATATGGAGAAGGTCAAAAAAGTTGGGTCTCATAGTAGGGAAGCTGAATTAGATTCTAAGGAGGCCAATTATTTGAATAACCAGGGTGTTTTGGGTATGTAGCTAAGGAAACCAAGGCCAAAACTATCAAAGGGAGAATTATTATGACAAATTGTTTTATAGAGTCCATGATTAAGGAAACTAGAAAAGTAAAAGTGACCAAAGTAGGTTGTATATGCCACGTGAGAGGTACGACAATGTGACCAATGATTATATAAAGATATCTATGGAAGCCATAATGGCTAAGTTGCATAAAGAGGTAGAGTCAACTAATAGTGAACCCATAGGTTGATGATCTTATGTTGGAGGAAGAGGTGATAGATACTATACTAGATGAGTTTAGGAAGCTCGGAGAGTTGAGAGAGAAGAGTGTTGATGTAGAGCAATTGTATAAAGTGAAAAGTGATAATAACTTTAGACATAATAAAAGGAATAAGGTGGAATTACCTTTAACCAAAATCCCAAGGCCACCACCTTTAACCCTACATAGGATGAAGAAGAAGGCAGAGTATGGAAAGTTTGGCAAATCCATGGCTATGTTGAAATAGTTATTAGTGAATTTACCATTGATTGATTCTTTAATTTTTTTTTTGAAATATGCTAAATTTATGAAGGATCAAGTCATGAAGAAGAGAACAGGCAACTATGAACCAATAGATAATCATCATCATTGTAATGTTATTGCAATGCGATTATTGGTGCAAAATAAATATGATCCTAAAGCATTCCCAATACCATGTATTATTAAAGCATTTAGCTTTGATAAAGCACTTTGTAATTTAGAAGGAAGTTTCAACCTCATGCCTCTATCAATTTACCAGCAGTTGGGATAAAAACTCCTAAACCAACATCTATGTGATTGTTGATGGCAGACTATTTAGTGAAGAGATTGATTGGTATTCTCTATGATGTGTTAGTGAAAGTGTAATTTTATATTTTCCACATACTTTTTAATTTTTGATTGCAAAGTTAACTTTTAAGTACCTATAATCTTGGGTAGACCATTTTTGGCCACTAGAAGTGTACTAGTGGATATGGACATGAGCTGATGTTTAGAATCAATGATGAAAAATTTAATTTTGATGCTTTTTAGTCTATGAAGCAACTGGGGGATATGAGTTTAGTCTATATTATTGATATTGTAGATGAGGTTGATATAGTGGTTCCAGTTGAAGAGAAATTTGTTGTTGAAATTTTGGCAGCAGAGTTAATGGACTTTGATAGCGAGGGAATTTAAGAGTGTGATGAAATAATTTATTCTTTAAATAGAATGGGTTCATACTCATACACCCCTAAAAATTTAAATTTGGACTTAAAGAATATACCAATACCACCTGCTAAATCATCCATTATAGAACCACTCATGTTAGAGTTGAAAGAGTGGCCAGGTCATCTTCAATATGTGCTTTTAGGAGAGAACAATACCTTTCTAGATATTATTGAAACTAACATGGTATAACATCAGGTTGAAGCTTTTGTATCAGTATTGAAAATGTACAAGAGAGTTATAGGGTGGATAATATCAACATCATAGGCATTCTACCGGGCATAAGCACTCACAAAATCCAGTTGAAGGAAAATTGTACACCATATATTAAATATCAGATGAGGCTTATCCCACCTTGAAATATGTGATGAAGAAAGGGATAATTAAATGGTTTGATGTAGGAGTGGTTTATCCAACCTCGGATAGCAAATGGGTAAGTCCTGTCCAATATGTAATGAAGAAAGAAGGAATGATTATGGTAGAGAATGAAAAGAATGAATGATTCCTCTTACATTGGTCACAGGGTGGAGAGTGCATATGGACTATTGTAAGTTGAATTTATGGACATTTATAGATCACTTCCCAATGAATAATATGGATCAGATGCTTTATAGATTAGTTTGAAGGGGATGGTAATGTTTTCTATATGGTTACTCTGAGTATAACCAAGACTCTATTGCACCCGAGGATCAAGAAAAGACTTCTTTCACATGGCCATATAGGAAATTTTATTTCAGACGAATGACATTTAGGTTGGTCTTATTTAATAGATGTCAAGTGCAGCTTTGTTGTAACTACTAACAACAATTACAATCTATGCAATGCCCCAATTACATCTTAGAGGTGGATGATGTCCATTTTATCTAACATGGTTGAGTACACCATAGAGGTGTTCATGGATGATTTATCAGTAATTAGAGATTCAATTATGATTGTTTAACCATTTTGAGTCATGCATTGCAATGATGTGAGGATTTTAACTTGGTACTCAATTAGGGAGAAATTTTATTTCATGGTGAATAAAGGCATAGTGTTGGTCCATAATATCTCAACAAAAGGGATTGATGTAGATAGACAAAACATCAAAGTGATTGAAAAATTACAGCCACCTATTTTCATAAAAGAGGTGTGAAGTTTCTTTGGTCATGTGAGATTCAATAAGAGAGTCATCAAGGTTTTTCCCTAATTTACCAATCCTTTATGCAAATTTTTAGAGAAGAAGGTTAAATTTTAATGAAATGAGGAGTGCTAGAAATCATTCGAATGTCTTAAGGAGAAGTTCGTGGAAGCACCTATCCTGATTTTACTTGATTAGTCAAAACCTTCTAAGATAATATCTGATTCAAGTGGAATAGACTTTGGTGCAGTTTTGTGGCAGAAGAAAGAGAAGTTGTTTCACTCAATATATTGTGAAAGTAAAACATTGAATGGATCTAAAAAAATTACATTGTCAGTAAGTAGGAGCTACTTGCTTTGGTTTATCATTTGAGAAGTTTAGAGCATACTTGCTGGGAACCAAAGTGGTGGTACATACTGACCACGTAGCATTGAAGTACTTGATGGTAAAGAAAGATGCCAAAACCCGATTAATTTGATGGGTATTATTTCTATAAGGGTTTGATTTTTAATTGAAAGATGGAAAGGTTGTGAGAACTAAGTATATGACCACTTGTCCATGTTAGAGAATAAAGAGAGAAAAAGAGAAAAATTAGAATTTGATGATTCTTTCCCGAATGAGAGAGTACTTGCAGCTACCCTCGACCATATTCCTTGGCTTGCATACGTTGCAAACTACCTTGTGAGCGGCATTATTCTGAAGGACTTAATCTATTAGCATTAAAAGAAATTCCTCCATGGTGTGAATAGGTACTTTTGGGATGATCCTAATTTGTTTTATTTGTGTGCAGATAATATAATTCAAAGGCGTATGCCCGTAGTATACAGATGCTTAATATATTATAAGCGTGTCACTCTTTTCCTATAGAAGGAAATCATGTAGGTGACAACACAACCCAAAAAATTTTATAGAGTGGATTTTACTAGCCAACCATATTTACGGATGCTTACGAGTTTATTAAAGCTTGTGATCAATGCCATTAGCATGGATCAATTTTTACGAACAAGGAAATGCAGATGTCAACTATGCTAGCGGTTAAATTATTTTATATGTGGGGTATCAATTTCATGGGCCCTTTTGTGAGTTCTTATGGGTGTAGGTACATTTTAAATATTGTGGATAATGTATTAAAATGGGTTGAAGTATGGTGTTAGTGGATAATGAAGTAAATAGAGTAGTATTGTTCTTGAAAAAGAGCATCTTTTAAAGCTTTGGTACACCACATGCAATTATCAGTGATGGGAGTTCTCATTTCAGTAATAAGGAGTCTAAGGCTGCATTGGCAAACTATGGTGTTAAGAAACACAAAATGGTGACTCCTTCTCATCCATAGATAAGCGGGCAAGTTCAAGTATCTAATACAGAAATTAAAATGATTTTGTCAAAGTCTATGAATGCAAACTGTAGAGATTAGTCAAGGAAGGTTGCTAAGGGTCTATGGGTTTATCGCACCGCCTTTGAAACTTCAATAGGTATGCCACTAAACCAACTGGTATTCGGTAAGGCATGTTATTTTCCAGTGAAACTAAAGCATAAAGCATTATGGGTGTTGAAGTATTTGAACTTGAATTGGAAGGAAGTGGATGAGTTATGATTGGATCAGTTGAATGAAGAGTTTTATCTTCAAGCTTATGAAAGGTTTAGAATTTACAAAGACAAAATGAAATTATACCATGACCAGAGTATGAGGAATAAATAGTTCCAAGTTGGGTATTAGGTCTTGCTATTTAACTCAAGATTTAAAGTTTTTCTTGGAAAGCTATAATCAAAGTGGTCCAGTCCATTCATGGTAAGTCAAATGTTTACATATGGAATAGTAGAGCTTGAAAATAGAGATATTAAGCTTTTTAAGGTTAATGGCATTGTATGAAATAACACATTGTCCGCAACAAAAGGTTAAGATGGTGATGTCAATGTATCTTTATGAAGTCTGAGTAATTAAGATATGTAGGTCATGTTGCAATGTTTAATTAGGGTAGCATGGGAGGTAACCCATGATTGTAATACAGTAATATAGGCCATTAATTTAAAAATTATTAAAAAATAAAAACAAAAGTACAAAAACAAGTATGGATCAACGATCAAAACTAAGGCCCTTGATGGGAGGCAACACACCCTCCTATTTAGTTTTTATTTTCCTTGTAGGTATTTTAGAGTGATATGGAGCTGAAATAGGTGCAATAATGAGTTGGAGATGAATAGAAGTTAAGTTTAGTAAGTTTTTAGAAAAAATAGCCCAACCAGCATCACAACCCTTCCCCCTCACCCTACACTTCACACCGCACCCTTCCCCACGACCCCCTACTATTTCACTTACGTAGTGGCTAATATGATAAGAACCCCATACCTCTGCCAAAATCCCTGATGCAACCCTCATATATCCCCCTAGACCCTACATTATTAACCATAACATCACATTAACCTTTGTGCTGTGACCCCCTACTAGTTCACCTATGCGGAGCTTAGCGCAATGAGAAAACCTCTCCATCCTTACCTCTCCCCCTCCTTGCGATACATATCATGTCGTAACCCTCTAAAATCTCAAATTTTTCTACATTAAAAAATGAGATACCCAAAGTAATTTCACACCTACTCGCACCGTATAGCCAAATTTTATCTCCTCCAACTCACGAAGAACCACCTATAAACATATTTTCTCCTCTTCTATTAGTTCTTCACTCTAAGGTATGGTTTATCTTAATCTTTTCTTGTTTTTTGTGCTTTTTTATAAGTGTTTGGTGGATTTAATTGTAATTATGGATGAATGTATACCATGTGGTAAATAAAGTTATGTCTTGATATTTTTGGATGGATGAACTCCATCATTGTGGTTTGTGAAGCTTGTAAGTGTGCTTAATTTATCTATGTTTTGAATTATTTGGTGTTTCTGCCATTTTTATGGGTTTAATGTACATAATATAATGTTAGAGTGATTGAATTTCTCTATTCAATGGTGTGCATTATTCTTGTGAGCATACTTAGTGTTATGGCGAGTATTTTATGGATTTTAACTTTTATTCATTCCGTTTGAGTTCATTTTGGTTTTAGTTAGTTGGTTTTGGTATTTGCATGAAGGTGAGATTCTTAGAGGCTACCTATGATGTTAAAATATTTTTTAAACTATGATGATGTGCCCTCCAAATATATGCATTGGTGAAGTTTGAGTACCCGATGTCGTCACTTGAGTTGGTTATGCTAACAAATTAAGTGTGGGGTGTTCCTTTGATCCCCTTCTCTTAATTTTATTTAGCCATGTAGCACATTGCTAATGCTTGGTGTTGGCATTTTTTTGCTGTAAATATGGCACCAAAGATGAGCAAAGGTAAGGGAGTTGCATCTAACTCCCGCTAAGGACAAAAATGTACATATATGGGGCAACCATCCAATGCTAATCTCTCTGCCCCATCGGCTTCTCAAATTCCTGATCAAAGGTTTGGCGTAAAATGGGTGGAGAAAGATTATGTCCAATGGTATAAAGTCAACAACAAACCCCAGTGCCAACCTATGAAAATAGATGATAAGAATAGCTTGGGATTTTACTATCCACACATATTAGCCCAGATTATGCAGTTAAAACTTGATTTCATTTTTAATGATATGGTCGAGTGCAATTTGGATTTAGTGAGGGAATTCTATGCTAATTGGTTACCTAAAATTCAGGAAAATAATGTGAAGATACACTAGTAGTTTGTGAAGTTGACTGCTAACACACTCAACTCTACTTTTGGCACACTGGAGGTGGATCATTCTAGATTGTGAGGCCTACATAGCCGGCTACCTTATAGATCTATCAGTCACACATTATTGGTTCGTAGTTTATGGCTCGTTGGGAGAGTTATCAAGATACAATATTCCATAAAACTTTACCTTATGTTTTTTATTAAAATGGAGGTGTGTAGTTGGTTGAAGATTAATAGCGCTTGTCTTATTCAGGGTCCACTTTAATAGCATTTCTCGTGACCAGGTATTTCTTATTTATACTCTTATGATAGATGTTTATATTAATGTTGGTGCAGTGATCCACATAGTAATGCAGAAGGCCATGGTATACAAGAAAGTTTGATTCAATTTTGGGGGTCTTCTGACCAAGTTCTTGTGAGAGAATGAGGTCAAAGAGGACCCGGTAGACTACAAGTTAAGGAGAATTATTCTAGACAGGTGCAATCCATCACTATTACTGAGAGGAATGCTTGAGATGATAACTTATTCTGCGACTTATATGGCATGATGAAGCTGACTATAATATGTGGAAGACAAACACCTACTATTAAGGAGTTACTCTAGTTGGACTATGATTACTTAAGGAATGAGCATGCTGAGCTATTTTTGTGTGGTCCAGACTTTTAAGGAGTCAGCTGATGATGATATACCGACCGATGATGATCGGTTTTTGGTGGATTCTGATATTGAGGATTCTGAGGCGGGATATCTAAGTTTCAATGTGGGGGAGGAGGATTACTATGCCTAGAAAGTTCTTTTACCCATCATTGTTTTCTTATTTTTTTTGCACTAGGGACAATGCTATGTTATAAGTGTGGGTGGGGTAAAATTGTTTCTTGGGTGAACATAAGTATGAACTCGCATAACCTATATTTGGAAAGAAATTAAATACCAAGGTGAACATAACCCTAGCTTACTATTTCTCTGTTGTCAACGCGTGATAAGAAGATATTAGTTCTTACTGAACTTCAATTGTTCAATTAGTACTTAAACTAAAACCCCTGAATCTTTGGAAACTTTTGATTAAAATTCGATAAATTTACATATAACTTAATTAGCACTTCTTTCTTTGTAGGATTTTACCCCAACCTTTGTTGGGTTATATATTTGACAATGACCGATTACAATCTTTTGGAGAGTTATAGTTTGGGCGTATCAGCGACGATTATAGGCTACTACAGTTTCGTGGTCCTGAGGTAGAATCTAAAGGTCTCTTCCCAATTATGTCCCTTTTACAACACATTCCTCAAAATACGACACCACGAGCCAATCATTCTATGGTAAACTCTATAATTGGAGTTTTGTAACTCCAATTCATATATTAGAAGTTGCTACAATTTCCTAAACTCATAAATTACTTGAAACTAAATTAAAACCCCCCACCAATGCTTATATTAATGCAAAATTTCTTTAGATTAGTACACCCTAAAAAACCTCCAATACTAGGCTAGCCCTAAATATTTTTAAAATTATTTAAGAAAAGACTTGGTGAATGTTTTACCTTTAATTTCACTGTAGTAATGATATGGGTCATTACATTAAAAAATAATTTCCTAATTTTTATTCTTTGAATCATAACTAGACCAAAATAACATAAATAAGCAAGGAAAAATCAAATATCCAGGTCAATGAACAAGTGTAGATATTACTTGCAAACATTCACATCTATCACCCAAGTTGCTTCTTTAATAGTACGTTCCTTTGTTGAACCTTTACAAAAGCAATGACTTTGTTCCTCAACATTGTCATATCTCTATTCAATATTGAAATTGTTTCTTCTTCATAGGATAAATCTTTATCAAACAACTCGGGGTTCTAGCGAATGAAGAAATCACGATTTCTATGATACTTATTTAACACAGATACGTGGAATATGGTGAACCCCATATAAGCTAGGTGGAAAGGATATCTTGTATGCTACTGACCTCACTCCCTTCAGATGCATCTCGGACTCAACTTGCCCTTCTTTCCATAGTGTATTACACCCTTCATGGGTGACATTTTCATAATAACCTTGTCCCACTTTTCAAACTTTGCACCTCTCACATTATTGTCTGTATACTCTTTATATTAGAATTAATCTACTATTAGTTGTTCTTTTATAAACCTCACCTTCTCCATTGAATCCTTAAGCATTTTAGTGCCTCGAGGCTTATCTCAATTACATCAAACCATCTGATTGAAAATATCTTCTACCATATAAGACTTCAAAAGGATCCATTTCAATATGAGAGTGGTAGCTATTGTTGTTGATAAATTCATACAAATAAAGGTATTGGTCCCATTGACCCCTGATATGCACAACACAAGCCCAAAGTATGTCCTCAAGTGCACTAATAGTTTGCTCTGACTGTTCGTCTATCTGTGGATGGAAAATTGGACTTATGTCCAATCTAGAACCTAACTCTAACTGAAACTTCTACCAAAAATTTGCAAAAACATTATAACCCTGGATTTACATGATCGAGACAAGTACCTTATATAGTCTTACAATCTTCTTCACATAAATTTTGGCAAACTTAGCTGCATTATAATCTCCCTATACTAGGATAAAGTGAGATGACTTAGTCAATCGATCAATAATAACCAATATAGAGTCACGCTACCTCAATGTCTTAGGAAGACTGCCCATTAAGTCCATGGTTATCCTTTCCCACTTCCATTTTGGAATGGGCGTCCTTTGAAATGTGCCAGCTAGTTTCAGATCTTTATACATGACCTAATACAATTTGACACTTGGTCACAAATACTATAATGTCACACGTTATTCTTAATCACCAATAATGTTGAGTCAAGTCCCTATTCATCTTTATGGCCCCCAGATGTATAGAGTACTTAGAGTTGTGAGCCTATAAAGAATATTCGAAATCAAGTTTCCCACCAGTGGTACACACAAGTGCCCCCAAATCCTTAACACTCTTTAATCATCAAGGAAGACCTCCCTAAATTCACCTTACAATAATTTTTTGTCATAGGTTGCTCAGATTCTTGTCTATAAATAACCTACTTTTAATTTGGTCAAAGAATGTGGACCTAACTTCTGCATATGCTAATACTCCTTCTTCGCTATTCTCGTGCAATCTTACAAAATCCTTAGTCAATGAATGTACCTATTTTTGGCCTATGGGTGCCTTGACATGTTCATCCATACTAAGCTTCATATGCTCACTAATACCTGGCTCAATGTGCCTGCCATCACATTGGCCTACCTAAGTGATATAGAATTAAGATACCATAGTCCTTGATCAACTTTGTCCACCTTCTTTGTCTTAAGATTAGGTCTATTTGGGTGAAATCATACTACATGTTGCGGTAGTTGGTGAACATTTCACGCCTTACCCTAAAAAGATAATGTCTCTAAATCATCAAAGCAATGATCACATACGCCAATTCCAAGTTATGAGTGGTTTACCAAAGTTTTTTCTTGTCTCCAATCATGAGAAATCATGTTTTGATACTACATTAAAACAACACCTAAACCTAATCAAGAGGCATCAAAAAATACAATAAAATCCTTACCTTCAATAGGCAAAGGACTGGAGCTGATGTTAACAAAGTGTTGAGCTTTTGGAAGCTCTCCTCGCATTTGTAATCCAACACAAATTGAACTTCCTTCTGAGTAACATAGGTCATATACAAACTAATGGTGGAAAACCACTTAATGAACCAAAGATAATAACTGCCATATCTATAAAACTAAAAATTTCTATCACATTCGCCAGTAAGCCCAATTCTTTACAGCTTCAACCTTCAGTGGGTCTAATATAATCCATTCCTTAGAAACGACGTGCGCCAAGAAAGACACTGAAGATATCGAGAATTAACACTTGAAATTGTTAGCATATAGTTTCTTCACCTTAAGTAACCGTAATATTGTACTTAAATGAGCTTTATGCACTTTTTGATCTAGAGTTAACTAGTATGTCATCACTAAAATTGATAATAAATGAATCCAAAAAGGACTTAGAGACCCTATTCATCAGGTTTATAAAGGCAGCTGGGGCATTGGTCAAGCCAAAGGACATGATTAGGAATTCATAATGTCCATGATGAGTTTGGAAAGAAATATTTCTAACATATTTATCTTTTTGAAGATGGGATAAAAATACCCTAAACCCCTTCTTTACTAACTTCTGGGCAAAAATAGATAACACAATTCTCGTAGGAGTAGGCTTAAAAGTATCCTTCCACTATAATTTTCCATCTTGGGAAATATTATGGTGATGATTTTACCATAATAATCAAGAATGGAATAATCAGGGGATAGCCATGTGATCCGCAAAATAATATCAAATTCCTTTATGTCTAAAAGTATAAAGTCTACCAAGGTTTTATACCCCATAAACATCACAAAGCAAGCCCTATAAACCCAATCAACACACATAGACACCCCAACTAGTATAGGAACATATAAAGGAGTATCAAGAAATTGATAGTCCAACTTCCAACCTAAAGAAAACATCATAGACACATCAAAGAAAGTAGACATGAAATTAAATATTATAGTAGCTATATGATTATAGAAATGATTTATACATGTGATCACAACATCAAAAGCTTCTATTTTAGGATGAGACAAAATAGCATAAAACTATGCTCTATCACCACCCTAACCGCTACATCTGCTAGCCTGAGTATAATTTCTATCGACCTGTCCTTCACCTCAATTGTCTTGGTTACAACCCCTTCCTACAGCTTGGCCACCGCATTCACCTTTGGGATGGCCTCTACCATTTCCTGCACCAGCACAAATTCCTTTAAAATCATGCATTATAAGCTGATTGTTAAGTCAACTGACCTGTAGATAAGACATTAGGACAACACCTTCTGATGTAGCCAAAACCCTCATACTCATGGCACCTAATTCCCAAAATAAGATTCTAAACTAAATATGATGAAGGTGTATAGTTTCTGGTCCATAAATACTAATAAATAACCCTAAACAATACCCCTAAATATAGAGACATTTCTTAATTATAAGGTCGAGAAGAACCACGACCATTTTGAGAAACTACCATAAACTAGCTTGAGGTTTAGGCCTTCTTCACTTTATCTTTTACTTCTTTCTATTTCTCAAGTGCCTCAGACTCCTTAGCAAGCTCCACTATATCCTTAAAAGTCTTAGTAGATGTAGGTATAGAACAATAATTAAAGTAACCATCCAGATCCCAAATTTCAGCCTTTACAATTTACCTGATCCACTCCTCTTCTAAAGTGGTCAATTGAAGTGCATAACATGATAATGCATGAAATTTTTCTTTATAGGCTACCACAAAAATTTCACCATTCGCTAACCTAAAAAAATCATCCTTATTCAGATCACAATAAGAATGGGAAACATACTTCTTAAGAAAGACATTCTAAAATTGTACCCAAGTAACTGCAGGCAAGGTAGCCCTACACTTAATGAATAACCTCCACTATTGCTTGACTTCAGTCAGTAGATAAAAATAAATAAAATCCATAACATATAGTTTAATAATACCCATCTTATACATAAATTCATTACAATCTGACAAATACTCAAAATTATTTTCAGACTCTATACCTTGAAATACTGGGCATTTCATCTTTATGAACTTACAAAAAAGTCCATGTTCATCATTAATCATCACTAGTCCTAGTACTTTTCTATGATATACTCTTGTCTATGAGACCTCACTCATCATAGATACCATAGTAGCTACATGTTATAAGGCTTGGAATGGAAATGCTAGAATAGTAGCGGTAACATTGATGCCTGCCAAACTGCCTAAGTATACCAACATATGTTGAATTAGTACTACAGATATAGGTACCTAGGATGCACTATTTGTACAGGCGCTACAATTTTAGGGGCCCTACTTCTTCTTCCTCAATTTCCACATCCTCATCTTAACCTAACCTCAAAGCACCCTATTATAAGGAAAGAAAGGGAGTCTATTAACTAAATAGTCCTATAGCTTACCGGCCTCTACCCCTAGAAATTTTTCTCCATATCTTTCTCTCTTAGTGTTGCCTCTCGGTGTAGTCCACCCCAAACTATAGCCTTAATGGATGGTGCAGGAACTATTGTTGGTGTCGATGTTGGAGCGGTTGTTGCTTCTCTAGAGGAATAGGTATTCACCATCTATAAAACAAGGATGAATCATATAAATACCAATTTGGATCAACAGGTACCCATTCGAAACAAATAATAGCATGAAATAAGGAAATATTATTTCCTAAAGCCTTATAGCCTTTTAAAGAAAAGTACAGACATCTCCATACTATTTTGCAAGACTCTACTAGATCTATTCTTTTATGATGAGATCTATGAACCCAATGTTTGATACCATATTTGTCATAACTCAAATAGTCATGATCGAGAGCTATGCCAAAATTTGGCGAGGACTTAGCCCAACTCCAAAAACTCAAGTATAACAGTCGACATTTAATTTCTACCATTTTTATTATTAATAAGTCTAAAACTTATTTATTCATTTAGAAATTAAAAATGTCAATTGTAATGTAATCATCAAAAGACACTAATAGAGTGTAGAATCCTCTTCTTATTACATTCCCACCTAAAGTCTACATACAAGAACATCAAAGAGTACTCAAGCCTATAACTAAAAGATTGTCCAAAATATGGAAATAAATAAAGAAATGTCTTATTTTTAAAGCAAGGTATGTGAACGAAAAGCTTAACATCTAGAGGATACTTGATCATAGTACCCAGCCTTAAATTAATATCTGGAATTGTTGGTTATAGCTGAGATTTCATCTCAAATGCTGGAACACACTCTACACTCTACAAAAAGAAGAGAACAAATAGTATCAGTACGCTAATAAGTATTGGTATGCATCTTAGGCCAACTCAACTTAGTGTCATAGAAGTAAGAAAACTAAATAAATGCAATAATGATAATCACATAACTCATAATCAAAGACAATGACATATTTTTTGACATTTTACTTCAAAGGGAATAAAGGCTCATATTTATGTATATTTACACTTAGCCAATTTCATCAATAAGTTGCATTATAACAATGATTATAATCAAACATTCAATGTGTATGAATGAATGTATGTTTTTAATATATGTGCATTATCTTTTTCTCTTCTCAATATTATCATCATCATCATCATCAATATCATCAACGTCATAAACATCATGATTTCAATATAATCATCATCTCATCTTTGATTTTTATCAATATTATTAATAATATCATGAGCAACATAATTTCAATATCATCATCATTATCCATTCATCATCACCAATACTTATGAATATGCAATACACAAGTAGTGCTCAAAAGCAATCCAAAATACTTAATTAACATATAAGAACATAGTTAAACAAGTCCAATTGCTATAATAAAACTGTAATCTATCTCAATTCCCTTCTCAAAATCACTTCTATGCCACAAGCTAACCTTTTCTTTTTATTTTACCTTGTTCTTGGCCTATTACAATAATTTACACACCCAATTCAATTATTTCATCCATTTTTAATATCTATGAATTAATAATTAAGAATTTTAATCATGAAATTATCTAGTTCTTCATATTAGGATTTTCTACTCCTTAAACCTCATGAACCCTACTTTATTTAGCATAAACAAATTTAATTTCACTCTATGATATTAAGATTATGAACTCTAATTTTTACCATGAGCAATTTTCTAATGATTTTTTAAGTGATTATAAGAAGTGATTCAAGTTTAGAATGTATAGGATTTGCTTTCAAAGATGAAAACTTCTAAAAAAATTATAGAAAATCACCTTTCCTAGAGCCTTGGTTTGTTTTTTAGAATGTAAGGAATGAAAATGTATTTTTGGTTTAAAAATTATAAATATACTACATTTTAACATAGCAGTAGTTCGCAATGATTATAGGCTACCGCTGTAATGGTACTTTTTAAATACAATGATTCCCTTTTTACTGCATCAACTTCAACACAGAATCTCAAGGCCTCTCCTTAATTGTTTTTATTTTACAATGCATTCCTTAAAATACGATATCGCGAATCTACACTTCCATAATAAACTCTATAATTGGAGTTTTACAACTCTATTTTATATCTCAGAAGCTTCTATGGCTTCCTAAACTATTAATAACATATTTTCTAAGGCTAGTATACCTTCAAAAGTCATCTAATACTAAACTAGCCCTAAATTTCATAAAAAATATCTAAGGAAAGACTTGACCAAAGATTTGCCTCTTATTTTAGCGTAACGACGATCTAAATTATTATATTTACTCTCTCTAATAAAATCATCAGTTGATATATCTGAGATAATAAGTTTCAATCTTTTATAGAAACTTCTCAAATGTTAAGATCAGAATTTCTTAGTGAACTATTCATCTAAATTATTATTTGAGTGAAATCTTTATTTCATACTTTCACTAAAATTATATCTAGAAAAGTTCTTTACTGAATTGCACTTTGGTTTTGCTTTTTTCAGTATATTCTTTTTTCAATTAAACTTTGCAAGAACATTATCATAAACATTACTGTAATCTTCCCTTTAAATAAAAATCACATATCTTTGATACATTGAATAACTTCCTTTAAAAAATATTTCTATCTTTGCAAGACTTGAAAAAGTATCAATAATGAATTGCCTTATAAAATATGCTCACATAAAAATAGATAACTTTTGTGTGATAGTGGTTTTTGTGTATCAAATAACCTTTCTTCATTTGCATAATCAAAGTCCTTTGATAATTGGTTAGAGATTATTCATTCATACCAATACTCGATTTTACTCAAATATCTCCATGTAAAAATAAAATTATGCTTTTCTTGCACATTTAATAAAAAAATATTATTTTATGTAAAGAAATGGAAGAATACATAAGTACATCAATTACAATAAGACATGGTACTTTCTAACCACTTCCATGATATTGAGATTGATCTTTATTTATGTTTAGCGATATAACTACCACTAAAAAATATACAATGAAATTTCTTTAAAAACTTTTAAATTCTTCAAGATTTTCATATAACAGTTATCATCTAGTTAGACATTGAAATCATTCCCCATGTATATTTAAGTTTTTCATCTATCACTAGATTGAGAGAAACCTCAATGCATCACATCATGAGAACATATCTTCATACAGTATTACTAAGATTTGTTTTGAAAAAAACTTTATTACATAATGAATAAATCATAATTTATTCATACAATTTTATTTTTATTTCACCTTTTCCACAAATCTATTTGCACCCCACTAACTTTATACAATGAGGTCTTGGATCATTGGTCCAAATTTTTACCTTTTTAAGTGAAACAATATATATTTGAATTTCATACTCTATTTGATCAATCATTTATCAGACTAGATTTTTTAACAAATTTGAATTCAAGATCCTCATACCATATAAATGGTGAGATCTACATTATATCAAATATATTGTCGATGGCCATTTAACATTGGTTCTAATATGACATAACTTGGTTCAAATATCTTTATTTTTTATCTTATTTAGGTACCTAAACCTTTTTGAATGTTTAATGAAGTGTTATGTTATGAAGCTTTTTTAAAGCACCTACCTCATTATCATGACCATCTTGCTCATTTTTCCCTCTTCTTCTTCAAGGAATCTTATCTTTGAAACTAATTTTTCTATCACACTTCAAGCATATTGTAGACTCTTTCATTCAAGAATTTTTTATTGGAGCATATACATCTGAATTATAGCATAGGGTTAACAAATACATCTGACAATTAATTTATAATATTTTGCAGCAAAATTGTTTTGAACTCCAAGTTCATATTTTATGTTGAACTAGATATTTCATTTCATGCTTTTTCAATTGTTAATTATCTCTCACCTTAATGTTAGGACATCTAGTATTTACCGTTAAACTTATTTAGAGATTCATTTTTATGTATGGTGGAATAATAAAATAAGATACCATACACTTATTTTCTTAGATGAGATTTATTTGGTTACTAACCCTGAACCAATAGTATAGGAAACTTTGTTTGCTTCATGAGTATAAGTGTGGGTACATTTTAAATAATACATCAAATTTATTTTGGGATATTTGTTAACATAGCCAATAGTTAGCTATAAATGGAGTAATACAATTTCTACTAAATCAACAAAAATTATCAATATATTTTATAGTTGGAACTATGCTCTTAATTTAAAAATTCATGCAAAAAAAACTAATGAAATCAAATTGCAAGATGATAGCAAAGCACATGCGATCATACTATATATGATCTATTAACTCATATAATAGTAATTGGTCAACATGATTAGTGATCAAGACCATATTCATCTTTTTATACGTTTCAAAAATTTAGGAGGTATAATTTCAACTTTGGGTGGTACAAAGATATCTGTTTATCATGAGAAAATGCATCATTAGAGAATTTTTAAAGAATTTCTTTTCCTTCAATAAATAACCACATGAATTCTGAATTATTTTCATATCATATTTGAACATGGATGGCTAACTGGTCATGTCAACTAATATACTTTCTATAAACTTTAATTTTATTATCACATGTGATTTCATCAGTATTTTCATATTTGTGCAGTTTAAAAGGAGAAAAAGGTGGTTGTTCTTTCATATAAATATATATAACCCGCTTCGATTGTATGTGAAGATAAAAATCCTTCCATAATTTATAGTCTAAATATACTTAATTTTATTTCAATTTCGTTGAAACTTAAGTGTCTTTTAGAGACTTTCTAAAATCCCAAAATCATAAAATATTTCATTACTCTAAATAGTAACACATTAGCTCTCAAGTATTTGTGTGCATAATTACATATTCTATAAAATAATTGGTGTGGTGAATGTCTCCTTTAAGGAGAAAATTATATTATTATAAACATTGTCAAAATAATCACATGTTTCTTATTGTACTATTGCCTTTAATATAAGTTTATTTATAAGACCTAGAAAATATTTTGACCTACCATAGTTGTGTAGTTAATGACCAATTGGTGAATAAAGACGTACTTAGGCATGGTTGTTTAAGCTCATATGTGTGAGATTTTTTGAGAGAATTTTTTAATATATATAAATATATATATATATGCACAAACAAACTATGGTATGACATGGCTTATCATATATGGTGATTTTGTCAGTTCCATTAGCTCTAAAGTATAGATTTATGCTAGGGGAGTCTTTTTTTCAAGTCTCGAGGCTTTCGAGCTCATTTTGAGCTATTGATTGAAAACTGGTAAAAATGGAACAGTGGTTGCGGAGCCCATGTTTTGTCAAAACCACCTATGTTAGGAATTTAGTTGATTCTATTGAGTCAGAAATACTTCTTTTGGTAGGGTAGCATAGTTTGTTTGTGTTAATGTGAATCTTAATGAATCCCGAACACTAGATTGGAGTTTTTTTAGACATAGGATTTTGCTAATTTTTTAGTAGCTGGCTCAGGGTCATTTTACTCTATACGTGTTCAACCTTCCCTTGTGTGCTCATAGAAAGCTTGCCTGGCCGATAAATAAATCTTTTTTCATATATGTTATGGACCGACTGTATATGCGAAGGGTTGGGCTAACTGTTATTCGTGTGCTTAGTAGGGGTCCTGCATGTGAATAAGAGGGAACCAAATAGTATATATAGATTTTTCTAATATTTTAATTTCATTTTCTGTGTCCTAAACAGCATAGTTACATCTTGGTCTTGGGTAAAACAAAGTCGGATCATAAATTTAGGCTAGGGCTTGTTGTTGCTTGTTCCATGATCATAATTACCTCTTAAATTCATAAGCATGTGGTCCTAATTAATTGTTTCCTTGAGTTTTAATCCTCATTTTCTTCTTTTACTTGGGGGCTATTTTGGACTCAAAATTGTTCTGTGGTCATGCTTAATTTTTAGTGCGCGATCCTTGTTCTTCAAGGGTCTTTATGACATTCAATATTCAATATTTACTAAAAGGTCCTACAATATGGATATCATTATTTGCATTTTAATGCCTAGATTATTATATTGATAGTGTGGCAGTGAGTAAGGCCTATCAGAAGAAAAAAGCTCTAGTTTAGTGGATTGTGAGTGTGTTCTTCATCGTCCCTATAGGATAAGGCCCACCTACTTTTAGATTTTTCTCATTCAATTCGTTTGTGTGATAATTTTCTAATTATTGATGGGATATTATGTCTTGAATAATCTATTTATGTGTTTATGATTCTTATAGTTAGTAAGGGCGCATTAGAGTAGAATTTTTCCTTGAAATTCCTAGGTTTGATAATCATATCTTCTTTAGGACTTGACTTAGCATACGTAGTATCCTTGGGTTTTGAATTAGATAACTTACTCTAGGTTCAAGTAGCGAACTACCTTAGGTTGGGTTCTCGAGACTTGTACCTAGCGTTTTGCTCCAATTAAGGTAGATCACCTTAGGATAGTGTTCTTTACTATTGTATATGACAATAAAATACCTAGTTTGTGTATAGGTGGCATAATTAGTGGCATTAGATTTGTGTGCTCACTCTATTGTACTTGTATAGTCAGCATCCTTGACATATTAATATTTTGGCCAAAAATATTGTTTTTAACTCAATAAATGAGATTTTTGAACACTTTAAATGATTAGGACTTTATATTAAGATAATTCACTATTTAGATCCAATTTTGGTTTGAGTACCCAAGTTTACTGCTTAATATGTTTTAGCCCCAGTTCAAATCCAAATATGCATTGTTATTGATTTTTAGTTAGAAGTCTTATTCTAGTCTAGGCATGGTTGATGAATATGGTTGGATGAGAAGTATATGTTATGTTTATTTCATATCTTGGAATTCATATGAATTACTTACTATTGTACTTGATTTATATTGGCATTACTAGTTGGTTGCACCTACCATGCTCATGGGGCTTAATTGGGTTTATTCATTATTGTGTGTACCTTTTAGGATTTTTTGGGTCTTTTTAGGTTATAGGTAGATTCTTGTTACACTTTTTGAGTTATTTACTTATATTTCTCATAATTGTCTAGCCTTAGCCTATTTTGTTTTTTTGACTCTCTTTTCTTACCTTTATAATATATTCACACTATCGTAGCTTAATCAGTCTAGATTCTGACTGACTACCATGTATTTTCATATGCATAATACACTTTTGCATATTTTTCCTTGATATATATCCTAGTATAAGTCATTGCTACTAACATCTTCCCTCTTGCAAAGCTGTAATTGAAGATACAGGGTGAACGTTTAGCACCCAGAGCTGATCCATCTCCATCTATTTAGGTCTGGTCTTATTTTCTTACATTTGGAGACTATCTGTATATATTGTATCTTGTATGTATTGTATCTTATATACTACTACTTATGTTGTAGTGGCTCATGTACTGATCGATACCAGGTTTTAGGGGGTTCAATTTGGTGTATTTTGCTTCTTCCCCTATGTCTACACATGCTCAGTTATTACTTATTTTAGTCTTTTTATGATGTATAGTTTCCTGTTTTATTCTCTTTTTTTATTAGCCGGTTGCTTTATATTTTGGGTTATTTGCTTGGATTACCTACAGTGGAATTATGGTGGGTGCCATCATGACATGAGTTTTTGGATCGTAATAGATAACTTTTATTATGAGCATATTTATGTCATGAATTGTCATTTTTCATATTTCTATGACCATCTTTTACATCACCTAAAAAGGTGAAGTGTACCATGACTTTATATTCTTTTATGTCTTATGGAGGATTTATAAAATTTATCAAATTAGATCATGTTGCAACCACATGTCCAATATCTATATACCAAATTGATGGAAACAATTACCTTCACTTTTGAAGGGCCATTTAAAGAACTCATATTGTTCTTTCTATTAGAATTACCACAATGATGAATATGTTATAATTTTTTTTCTTCCATGCCATATTTAATAAACTACTCATCTTTTTTAGAATTATTATGTAATGCTGCCACATTCAAATAAGAGGATGAAGCAAATCAATTTGGGCAGGTTCCATAACATTTCATCATTATTATTCCTCGGTTATGATCATCATCAATATATTGTGTTGGGACTTTGAACCTAATGTCTTACCTATGAAAGGTGTGTAAGGCCATAATACCATGTGATTTAAATCCAACATCTTATCATCATGGTGCCACTGGAACTTTAACCCGATGACTTAACCCTTTAGTGCGATGAGACTTGAATCTATCGTCTTACCTTCGACCAATGGAATGATATGTCAAATTGCAACAAGACTCACTATTAAGCCTCTAAAATATTGTTACTCAATTTGTAATTATGTGAATAAATGAATTAAGTTTCAACAATAACTGGTTTAAGTTTCAACATATATGAAATATAACCATGATTTTAATAGTATATCACAAACATAACTGGTTATTAAACTTCTAAAAATATAAGTGTAAATACTAGTGCGTCTAGGGTAAATTAAGTTTCAATAACCATAAAAAAACGATTATCAATAAAAATTTCAGGTAGCACATATTCGAGTAATATAGTCCTTCAAAATCTACATGCAGTTTTATCACAACCCAACTAACTGTATCATGAAGACACCTACTCTAATCCACCTATATATAAGTACCATTACCATCTATTTCAAAATTCATGCAGAAGTATTAAGAAATTCCCTTAAGGATTTCAAAATCTGATAAACTATATAATATATTACAAAAGTGCAATGAATAAAAACTCATTTCCCGAGGACCTAGCCTATACAATGTACTAGAGCTTCGAATAAGTAAATGATAATACAAAGCACACCACTCTGACCATAGAAATGAGAAGTGTAAAAGTTGTTGGAGATCACTATCCACATCACCTGAGAAACATTAATTGATCCTACAATCAGACTATAACCCAAAAAGGGTATAACAAGAATAGTATCAGTACAACAACACATACATGTAGATATCATTGGTATACTAGGGTTAGATAACATAAATAAAATATAGAAATCACAAAAATAGAGAATGACAACTTATATAAAAATTTAATTCACTTCATTTTCACCCACTTATGCTATTTTATCCCTCGTTTTACCTAAGAATATTTTCATTCTTATTCTCATTTATCATTCATCACCTTCACATCATATAACTTCTTGATGTTCTTAATAAGTTATTAAGGAGTGATTGTGTATTTATATGATAAGTTATATGTTTAGAGTGTTTAAGTTGTATTTAGGTGTGATTGTGTATTAGATGATAAAACTAATGGTGCTAGCTTGAGATATGCTTGTTCTAGCGAACTTTGATCAACTTTGTTGTATTGTAAGAACTAACTCTTGTAATTTGATATTGTAGGATACCATTTAAGGTGTTATTTAATCTAATTTAATCCTACAATAAGTCTTCAAAAGTGGGAAACGATTATCGAACGCATGACAAGATAGAAGCCAAAAGGAAGTGAAAGTGCACCTTTTGGGAGTGCTTTGCGACACCCCCCCCCAAAAGATGGGTATGGGATGTGCAATGTTTAAATTTATAATTTGGGGATAAAGTGTTATTTTAAATATGGGTTAATGGAATTTTTTGATTGTTTAGGGTAAAGTGTAGCTATAGGATTTCCATTGTTATTTATTTTCTAGGTTTTGACTAAATTAAAAAAAATTGTAATAAGATTTAAGCTTTGTTTATTTTCAATTATGTTAGTGTCTGTCTAGTAGAAGCTAGCTTAGTTTATTTTCAATTATATTAGTGTTTGTCAAGTAGAAGCATACTTCCCCCACTCTTGGTTTTTCTTTTTGATTTTTTTTCGAGGGAACGCCTTTTGATCCAGTATCCATTTTTCATTTTTAGGAGTAATTTTAATTTTTTTTCATTAGGAATAAATGAGATGTTCTTGTAAAGTGCTATTTATGATTACATGGTAAAAGTTAGTTTTGAATGTAAAAGCATGTATAATGAGTTGAATGACTATTTTTGAGACACCTAGGCTCATCTATATGACTCTTGAGTGATGTTGGCTTAATTTAAACTCTTGTTATTTCTTGGTTGAGATTCTATAGAGATCCTACGTGAGTTGACCATGTGCCATGTGTGAGTAAGGTTTTTTTTATATTCCATGTATGCATATTAATATCTAGAACTTGCCTGATGTGTTTGCAAAGCGAAATAAAGAATTTTGGAATTAGGACATGGTATAGGCATTTCTTTGATAGCCATATTTTATACGCTCTTTATTTAAACTTATTGTGTGGTCTTAGTTAACCGTACTAAGCCATTAGCCTATTCTTTGATAGCCTCATATGTAGTTTATTCCCCTTATTTCAATTGACTATAATTTGATCCAAACGTCCCAAGAGATTTTGCTAAAATATTGAGATGTTAAGGAGTTTAGAATTGAAGAAGGGAATAATGAAAGTGAAGCCAGAAAATATTAGATATTGGTTTGTTGAAAATAGTTCATGTGATGTGATTGGGAGAAATGTAATGAAAAGAAAAACTAATCATAAATAAATCAGGTGTTCATAGCAAAAACTCCCTACTTAAGATATTTGAACTAGCTTAAAGAGATGTGTTGAAGCTAAGGGGGTTGCACCATATTGTGAGGGACCAGGTCTGTAACGCCTCGTATTCAAGTACGTTTATTGGTTTATTTATATGAAATTAATTTTATTTTATTTTATTTATACCAGAATTTGCCGTCGATGGTTCTATACGAAGGTTATTGAATAAGCTTTCCAACGATATAAAGATTTCCAAAAACGGATAGGTTACGGATATAATCGAGCACGTTCGAAACTATAAAATGGTGGCCGGGATATTGGGAATAGTAAATGTGCAGGAAAATTTCCTGCACACAAACTACTGAGGCCAGCCAATTTTTTGGGTCAAATTTGAATGATCATAACTCTCTTAATATAATGAACTGGGAGATCTACAACCTATCAAAATAAATATATTTGAGTCTTCTTTCTAATGCAATTGGTTTCATCCAAATCCAACATCTGAGTAAGGATTTATACTCGTTTTACTTCAGCCTCTCAAAATAGATTTTTAGGGTCAACTTCAAACGACCATAAATCCTTGTACAGGAGGAACTGGGTGGCCTACATTATATGAAATGAAAGACCTTTGAATTATCTTTCCAACTATACCAATTTTACCTAAATCCAATATCGGAGAAAATAGTTATGGTCGATCTACTTTAGCTTATCAAAACAGTCCACCAAAGGACAGATTTGACATTATTTAAATTTTAAAGGCACTTTGGTCATTCCCTATGATATTATGGATGGGAATATGTGTATATATACATGTATATGAATTCAAAAACTCATTTTCATCATCAATCATTGAGAAAGAACAAACCCTAGCCAAATTTGACCTCAAAATTACTTTTGATTCAATCGTAGAAATTTCAAAGTAATCAGATAACTGCGTTTGTCATCTCGAGAGCTTCGAATGGCACCTATTATTTTTGCAAACAAGATTGTATAATAAAGATGTGAATTCTAAGGTGAATATTGTTTGCCTTTGTTCTCTTCCATATGTATATGTGTGATAGAGGATTATATGTATTGGTTGTTATTGAAAAGTGATGGAAATAGGGTTATGGAGTATTTTGTATGGTTTGGTTGTATTGAATTGTGGAAGGTGGATATGGTAATTGAGTTACGGAAGGTGGATATGGTGATATACTATTGAATTGATGATTATTTATGTCTATGACTCAATTTGGTTTAATGGATTGGTTGGAAGGATAAATGAATCCAAACTTGGCATTGGAGGATGTTGTATGATTATGCATGGCATGTGAATGTAATTGGAGTATAATAGGGTTAAAGTGACACCCTTTATGGTGTAATTAAGGCTTACTACTTAACCACTAGTTTGGTGAATTCAAATAATTGAATTGTGAAATTTGGTCGCTAATACTATATTGCTATATATGTTCATTATAGATAAGTAATCTGAAAAGACGAGAAGTCCATTTGGGACTAGTATTGAAGGTTGATAGTCAGGTATGTAAAGCATACTCCATACCATATCTTTGGCATGAAAGTGAACAATTGTTCTGTTAAGAAAGTTTCCAAAGTTATTCAGTAACATGTGATCCATAATGATTTTGTATGATGTCCTACATTACCAATGAACTTGTTTCCACCCTACAAGATGTCAAGACATTCCAATACTTACTTGTCTTCTAAATCTTACATGTTTATTGCACTAATGAATGTCAGAAGGTATCTGGTTACTCAAACAAGATCCATGTTCTATTAATGACTCCAAAATATTTCATTGATATATCAACAAGTTTCTACTTCATTGTTATGACATTGATGACTCCAAAACAATTTATTGATGTGCCAATGAGTTCTTACTTCATTGTTATTGCATTGATGGTCTATTTATATGTCTCTTATTGATGTATCATTGTTTCAAAGTATCAAAAATGTGGTGGCGACCGAAATAACAATCTCAAAGATTAATTGAACTAAGTGATGGAAGTTCTCTCTTATCGGGTGGTATCCCAGGGGAATAAGCCTATCATGGGTCGATCCGTATTTATGTATTTATGGGTGGTATCCCAGGAGCATAAGCCTAGCATGGGTTGATCGCAGTTGATATGTACTGGAGGCAACCTAATGGTCACAGTATAGTACAGTAATGATTACAAAGATGATAAGAACGAAGGTAAAGTGATTGAATAAATACAATGTACAGGTTGTCACAAGTTCTAGTAAGTGTGGTCCAGTCCTATTACAATTTATTCACTTGTTTTTGATTTCTATTGAGCTCCTATATCATATGTGATTATCTACAGCTTTACATAATCAGTACATATTTCATACTGATGTCCCCCATGGGGGACCTACATTTCATGCTGCTAGTACAGGTACCTCAGCTCATATACCGCACAAGTAGGAGCCAGGATACTCAGCTGCTTTTGGTGGGCTCCAGTTTGCTTCGGGGCTTTCCGTGTCATGTCCAATCACTTTTGGTATTGTATTGAAGTTAGTTATACGGCGGGGTGTGTCCCGACCTTAGTTAAACTTTGTGTATTGTCTAGAGGATTTGTAGACCTAATGTACAACCAAGGTGGTATTTTTTTAATAAACGTGATGGCTCCAACGGCCAAGTATTATATATACATACGTATGTGTTCTTGAGCTTATACAGGTGATTATTTCCTTTTATATGTGACGTGATGCTGTCTGAATTTTGGGTTGTCATAGAGGTATGCATGGGAAGTATAAGGTTATGAGCTGGTTCTCTCGGGCCTCCTCAGTTACGGGTGCTATTCCACCCCAGTAGGATTTGAGGCATGACAAAAGTGGTATCAGAGAAGTTCGTCCCAGTAAGTCTACAAAGTCGTGTCTATGTAGAGTCTTGTTTATCGGTGTGTTGTGCACCGCATCTATAAACAGAAGGCTATGGAAATTTAGGAATTGTTTCTTTTCTTCATGTCTTAGATCATGCGATAGAGCCTATATTGTATATGAAGTGATAGTTGACCACTGACTCCGTTTGTTTCTCTTATTATAGTAATGATGCCGGTTACTAGAAGCACGAATACCGGTAAGCAAGTAGATGTGGCTACCGGAGAGGAGACTAGTAAGTCACCCACTATAACAGCTAATCAAAGTGAGGCTCTAGCTGAGCATGCATCACAAACTTCCTCCAGTCCGGAAGAAATAAGATAGAGGAGAACTATATCCGCAGAGCCACTTATTAATGTTGTTGATCAAGATCTTAGAAATATAGTGCAACTTTTGACTCGTATAGTTACTGGCAAGCTCAAGGGCAAGCCATTCCTACCACGGGTCCTAGTGGTACAGATAGGGCGACTAGCCTTTGAACACAGGATTTTCTTAAGATGGATCCTCCCACTTTTATTGGATCAGATCTTAACGAGGACCCACTGGACTTTATTAATCAAATTCAAAGGGCCTTAGATACTATGCATGTAACGGGTAGAGAGACAGTGGAGTTAGCGGCGTATAGATTTAAAGGGGAGGCTATATATTTGTATGAAGACTGGAAATGATCTAGGGGTAATAATGCACCCTCAGCTACTTAGAAAGAGTTCAAAGAGGCATTTCTTGATCATTATCTTCCATTCGAGATTCGTCAGGCCCGTACAGATCAGTTTTTAAATGTTTGTCAGGGGAATATGAGCGTGAGGGAGTACAGTCTCTGATTTAATTCCTTGTTGAGATATGCTCCCAATATTGTAGCTACTATGGATGACAGAGTTTATCAATATGTGGATAGGCTAGATCCATATCTGGTTAGAGATTATACTATTGATGCTTTGAACAAAGATATGGACATAGCGAGGATCCAAGCTTTTGCACATAAAATGGAAGATCAGAGGCAAAGGAGAAGAACATAAGAATCAGAAAGAGGATATTCCAAGAGGGACAGATCTACAGGGCAGTTCATGGCATCCCAAGGAGGGTTCAGACCACAGTTTTCTGCTAGACCACATAGGCCATTATCTTTTTATGCTGCAGCTAGTGCCCCACCACAGTTCCAAGGGTCCAGGGGAAATCAATTTGGGCATAGAAGTGAGAGTCAGAGTTCGCGGATAGTGGGATACCAAGGTCAAGGGAATATGAGCTAATAAAGACCTCCTCGAGAGCCATGCAGTAAATGTGGAAGGTATCATTTGGGAGCATGTTGGTTGGGGACCAATGTTTGCTTTTGGTGTGGTATGTCGGGGCATATGATGAGTGAATGCCCACGAAGGGGCATAGGGGGTAAGGCACGACCTACGGGGTCATTTGTTGCATCATCATCATCATCAATGCCTTATTCAGGAAGGGGTGCACAACCAATGGGTCGTGTTAGAGGTGATAGAGGAGCCACGAGTTCTAGCGGGGCTCAAAATCATACGTATGCTCTAGCAGATCGACAGAATTTAGAGGATTCCCCAGATGTGGTTATGGGTACGTTGTCTATCTTTTCATTCGATTTATATGCATTAATTGATCCCGGTTCTTCATTATCTTATGTTACTCCATTGGTTGTTCAAAAGTTTGAAAGAATACTTGAACTTTTAGTTAAGCCATTTGAAGTATCCACATCGGTTGGGAAATCTATTATAGCTAGAAGGGTTTATCGAAACTGCATAGTAACTGTTTGTGGTCGTGATACGATGGCTGATCTTGTAGAGTTAGAAATGGTAGATTTTGATGTTATAATAGGTATGGACTGGTTGACGTCTTGTTATGCCATAATTGATTGCTGCACCAAGAGGTAGATTTATTTCTTATTTCAAGGCAAGAAGAATAATTTCCAAGGGATACATATATCATTTAGTTAGAGTAAAGGATACAGAAGTGGAGCCACCAAATCTTCATGTTGTTCCAGTGGTAAATGAATTTTCTGATGTATTTCCTGAGGATCTTCCAGGTTTTCCACGTGAATGAGAAGTAGAGTTTGGTATTGATGTAATACCAGGCACCCAACCAATCTCCATTCCTCCGTATAGAATGGCCCCAGTAGAATTATGAGAATTGAAGGAGCAATTGAAAGATTTGCTAGAGAAGGGATTCATAAGGCCTAGTATGTCCCCCTGGGGAGCACCAGTGTTATTTGTGCGCAAAAAGGATGGCTCGCTGAGGATGTGTATTGATTATCGGCAATTGAATAAGGTGACTATTAAGAATAAATATCCTCTCCCAAGAATTGATGATTTATTTGATCAGTTACAGGGCACCAAGTGCTTTTCTAAGATTGATTTGAGGTCAGGTTACCACCAAGTGAGGGTCAAAGAGAAGGATATACCCAAAACATCTTTTTGAACATGATATGGTCATTATGAGTTTCTAGTTATGTCATTTGGGATAACAAATGCACCCACAACTTTTATGGATTTGATGAATAGGGTGTTTAAGCCATTCTTGGATGTATTTGTGATAGTTTTTATAGATTATATTCTTGTTTATTCTATATCAGAAGAGGACCATGCCAATCACTTACGATAGGCATTACAGACTCTTCATGATTGTAAGCTTTATGCAAAGTTCTCTAAATGTGAGTTTTGGTTAAAGTCGGTGGCATTTTTGGATCATATTGTATCTAGTGAAGGGATAAAGGTTAATGCTCAAAAGTTAGAAGCTTTGAAGAATTGGCCAAGGCCCACAATGCCTACAGAGATTTGTAGTTTTCTCGGGTTGGCCGGTTATTATAGAAGGTTTAATAAAGACTTTTCTTCCATTTCAGCACCCTTAACCAAGCTAACCCATAGAACATCCAAATTCAAATGGAATGATTCCTATGAGAAGAGTTTTCAAGATTTAAAGAACAAGTTGATTTCTACACCCGTGTTGGTACTTCCAGAAGGCACCGAAGGGTATACAGTGTATTGTGATACTTTTAGAATTGGTTTAGGATGTGTATTGATGAAGCATGGTAAGGTAATAGCATATGCCTCTTGACAATTGCGACCACATGAGAAAAATTATCCTACACACGATCTTGAGCTGGCAGCAGTTATTTTTGCTTTAAATATATGGCGCCACTACTTATATAGGGTTCATTTTGATATATATACTGACCATAAGAGCTTGTAATATATTTTTAATCAGAAGGATCTAAATTTAAGGCAACAGAGATGGCTTGAACTATTAAAGGACTATGATGTTGATATCTTGTACCATCCAGGGAAAACAAATGTGGTAGCTGATGCATTAAGTTGTAAGACTATGATGGCTCCTATAAAAAGGCAAGGGATAATTAAAGATCTTCACCAGTTAGCTAGTTTGGGAGTTCGCCTTCTTGAAACTCCGGACAAAGAGTTTATCGTATATAATGCTGCGGAATCTTCATTAGTAGCTGAAGTGAAAGAGAAGTAATATTCAAATCCTATTTTACTATAGCTTAAGGAGAACGTTCAGAGTGGTACGACCAAGGCATTTGAGCTTATGCGAGAAGGAGTACTTCAGTGCCAAAACCGATTGTGTGTGCCGGATGTGGACGGGCTAAGAAAGAAGATTATGACAGAGGCACATTTTTGAAGGTATTCCATTCATCCAGGATCAACCAATATGTATCAAGATTTGAAATATATGTATTGGTGGAATGACATGAAGTAGAGCATTGCAGAATTTGTAGCTGAATGTCCAAATTTTCAAAGAGTTAAAGTTGAGCACCAAAAACCCGGAGGTTATATGCAATGCATTGATCTTGCAAGATGGAAGTGGGATATGATCAACATGGATTTCGTTATTGTTTTACCTCTTACATCCTAGAAGTTTGATTCTATATGGGTGATTGTTGACAGGGTTACCAAATCCACACATTACCTACAAGTTAGGACCACTTACACAGTTGAAGAGTATGCGAAACTGTACATTAAAGAGATAGTCCGATTACATGGAGTGCCAATCTCTATTATATCAGATCGGGGAACCCAATTTACCAAAAACTTTTGGAAGTTTTTTTAGAGGTGTTTGGGAACACAAATGAAGTTGAGTACAACTTTTCACCCTCAAATAGATGGAAAAGAAGAACGTACCATCTAAACACTTGAAGATATGCTACGAGCTTGTGTAATAGATTTTAAGGGCAACTGGGATGATCATTTACCTCTTATTGAGTTTTCCTACAATAATAGCTATCGTTCCAGTATCAAAATAGCACCATATGAAGCTTTATATGGAAGGTAGTGTAGATCACCAATAGGATGGTTTGAAGTGGGTGAAACTCTTTTGTTCGGACCAGATCTTGTTTATCAAGTCATGGAGAAGGTTAAAGTAATTCAGCAACGACTGAAAATAGCCGAAAGTCGACACATGTCATATGCGGATAGTAGAAGGAGAGGGCTAGAGTTTTCTATAATTGATTGGGTATTTTTGAAGGTATCACCAATAAAAGGGGTAATGAGATTTGGCAAGAAAGGGAAGTTGAGTCCACGTTATACAGACCCATATAACATCACTCGAAGGTTTGGACAAGTTGCATATGAATTAGAGCTACCCCAAGAGCTCTCATTAGTACATCCAGTATTTTATGTGTCAATGCTTCGAAAGTGCATCGGAGATCCATCACATATCACTTCTACTGAGGATGTGCAAATTACGGAAGATCTTACCTATGAGGAAGTGCCTATTGCTATTCTAGATCGCCAAGTTGAGAAGATGAGAAATAAAGAGATAGCATCGGTGAAAGTATGTTGGAGAAATCGTCAAAGGAAGAGATTACATAGGAAACTAAGGAAGCACTAAAATCTAAGTACCCTCATTTGTTCAAAGATGAAGAGGAAGTTCAAGAAACGGAGTTAGAACATTAACAAGTAAGTTTTTGTTTATATATGCATAGTATTTATGTGATGATGTGAATGTTAATGGTGGACTTGAACTTGTTTTGGTTGAATAACTATGCTAACATTCGAGGATGAATGTCCTAAAGGGGGAAGGATGTAACACCCCATCTTCAAGTACGTGTATTGGCGTATTCAAGTACCTGTATTGGTCTTATTTATATGGAATTTATTTTATTTTATTTTATTTATACCGGATTTTTCCCGTCGATGGTTCCATACGAAGGATATTGAATAAGATTTACAATGATATAAATATTTCAAAAAATGGATAGGTTTCTGATATAATCGAGCTCGTTTGAAACTATAAAACGGTGGCCAGGATATTGGGAATAGTAAATGTGCAGGAAAATTTCCTGCACACAAACTACTGAGGCCAGCAAATTTTTTGGATCAACTTTGAACGATCATAACTCCCTTAATATAATGAAATGGGAGATCTAAGACCATTCAAAAGAAATATCTGTTAGTCTTCATTCCAATTCAATTGATTTCATCCAAATCCAACATTTGAGTAAGGAGTTATACTCGTTTTACTTCAGCCTCTCAAAACAAATTTTTAGGGTCAACTTCAAACGACCATAACTCCTTGTACAGGAAGAATTGGGTGGCCTAATTTAGATGAAATGAAAGACCTTTGAATTATATTTCCAACTATACCAATTTCACCCAAATCCGATATCGGAGAAAAGAGTTATGGTCGATCTACTTTAGCTTATCAAAACAGTCCACCAAAGGACAGATTTGACATTATTTAAATTTTAAAGGCACTTTGGTCATTCCCTATGATATTATGGATGGGAATATGTGTATATATACATGTATATGAGTTCAAAAACTCATTTTCATCATCAATCATTGACAAAGAACAAACCCTAGCCAAATTTGACCTCAAAATTACTTTTGATTCAACCGTAGAAATTCCAAAGTAATCCGATAACTGCGTTTGTCATCTCGTGAGCTTCGAACGGCACCTATTATTTGTGCAAACAAGATTTCATAATCAAGAGGTGAATTATAAGGTGAATATTATTTGCCTTTGTTCTCTTCCATATGTATATGTGTGATAGAGGATTATATGTATTGGTTGTTATTGAAAAGTGATGGAAATAGGGTTATGGAGTATTTGTATGGTTTGGTTGTATTGAATTGTGGAAGTTGGATATGGTAATTGAGTTACGTAAGGTGGATATGGTGATATACTATTGAATTGATGATTATTTATGTCTATGACTCAATTTGGTTTTATGGATTGGTTGGAAGGATAAATGAATCCAAACTTGGCATTGGAGGATGTTGTATGATTATGCATGACATGTGAATGTAATTGGAGTATAATAGGGTTAAAGTGACATCCTTTATGGTGTAATTAAGGGTTAATACGTAACCACTAGTTTGGTGAATTCAAATAATTGAATTGTGACATTTGGTCGCTAATACTATATTGCTATATATGTTCATTATAGATAAGTAATCTGAAAAGACGAGAAGTCCATTTGGGACTAGTATTGAAGGTTGATAGTCAGGTATGTAAAGCATACTCCATACCATATCTTTTGCATGAAAGTGAACAATTATTCTGTTAAGAAAGTTTCCACAGTTATTCAGTAACATGTGATCCATAATGATTTTGTATGATGTCCTACATTACCAATGAACTTGTTTCCACCCTACAAGATGTCAAGACATTCCAATAATTACTTGTCTTCTAAATCTTACATGTTTATTGCACTAATGAATGTCAGAAGGTATCTGGTTACTCGAACAAGATCCATGTTCTATTAATGACTCCAAAACGTTTCATTGATATACCAATAAGTTTCTACTTCATTGTTATGGCATTGATGACTCCAAAACAATTTATTGATGTGCCAATGAGTTCTTACTTCATTGTTATTGCATTGATGGTCTATTTATATGTCTCTTATTGATGTATCATTGTTTCAAAGTATCAAAAATGTGGTGGCGACCGAAATAACAATCTCAAAGATTAATTGAACTAAGTGATGGAAGTTCTCTCTTATCTGGTGGTATCCCAGGGGCATAAGCCTATCATGGGTCAATCCCTATTTATGTGTTTATGGGTGGTATTCCAGGGGCATAAGCCTAGCATGGGTCGATCGCAGTTGATATGCATTGGAGGCAGCCTAATGGTCACAGTACAGTATAATAATGATTACAAAGATGATAAGAACGAAGGTAAAGTAATTGAATAAATACAATGCACAGGTTGTCACAAGTTCTAGTAAGTGTGGTCCAGTCCTATTACGATTTATTCACTTGTTTCTAATTTCTTTTGAGCTCCTATGTCATATGTGATTATCTACAGCTTGACATACTCAGTACATATTTCATACTGACGTCCCCCACGGGGGACTTGCATTTTATGATGCAGGCACAGGTACCTCGGCTCATACACCGCACAAGTAGGAGCAAGGATACTCAACTACTTTTGGTGAGCTCCAGTTTGCTTTGGGGATTTCCGTGTCATATCCAGTCACTTTTGGTATTGTATAGAAGTTATTTATATGGCGGGGTGCATCTCGACCTTAGTTAAACTCTTTGTTAATAGACGTGATAGATCCAACGGCCAAGTACTATATATACATATATATGTGTTCTTTAGCTTATACAGGTGATTATTTCCTTTTATATGCGACGTGAAGCTGTCCGAATTTCAAGTTGTCATAGAGGTATGCATGGGGAGTATAAGGTTATGAGTTGGTTCTCCCAGGCCTCCTCGGTTATGGGTGCCAGTCCACCCTAGTAGGATTTGAGGCGTGACAAGGTCCCTCAAAATCAATCAAAGGAAAAAACACTGTAAAGCAACAAGGAACATAATACAATGCTGGAAGAGTAAAAACACGAGATTTAATGTGGAAACCCCCTTTATCAAGGGAGGAAAAACCAGGGTTTTCCCTCACAAGCTCTTAAACAGTCCACAATAATTAAATTCTTGACTGTAGACTCAATGAACCAAACTCTAGGCTCCTCCGGCTTTTAATAACTCTACCACAAGCTCACCTTGATAACTCCTCCAAGACTCCTTCAGAACTGATTAACTTTAATCAGTGTCAAACTTAAGCAACTCTACCAAAGTAATCTTTAATAAAATAAAACAAAAGAGCATTACACATATAGACTGAGTAATTCAGTGACAAATCAGGCTTCACTCAATCAAACTCACTCTTTTAGTTTACAAAAGAATTAAGGATATGAGCAATACTGGAGCAATGTTGAAATTTGAGTTTTTGGCTTTTTCTCTCTTCAGAACTCTTTTGAATTTGGAAAAACTACTTGATGAAGAAGCATCCTTTTCCTTCTATAGATGAGCGACGATTAGGGTTGAGATGCCACTGGACTAAGTGCTCTAAATAGTACCAGAAGAACCTACACAGTTTGATACACAAGTGGACAAAACTGTGCAGACGCGTGCCAATTGTACTGTTGCCTTGAACATCCAGGGACCTGGTCCCTTATAGTCATCTACTCATCATCAAAACAAGATACAACAATTTTCATTTTTTTATGATGATAAACCAGCCACACAGTTTGAGCATTAATACACTCTTATCACATTTAATCAATGGATTACCACTACTAAATATGAATGTCCACCCTATCATAAAACCCCATGCTTCCACAACTTAGGGACCTGGTACCTTGTTGTCAATTGCTATCACGCTTGAATTTATTCCCTCTATCATCATGTACCATTGTTCATTTAGTGTATTTATATATTTCCTCTATCACTATGCCTCCAGACTAAAAAAAATCATTACACATATGCTCCACTTGGTACCTAGTCCCTAAAATCATCAGTATATTACTTAAACACACACACCTAGTCCTTAACACATGAAGTCACTATTTCCTCTTTTGGCATCATTAAAAAGGAATAATAGTAAACTAAGAGTAAAATAATCATAGGTTAGTTAACTCATGGCCACTGGGCAACACTATCACAAGGAACTACTTTAAAATAAAGGAAATAGATGTGGCACACAAGCAACGTTCATTCATTCATAAAATAGAAGTCAGTACCATTACAATCATACCAAAATAACACATAAAATAAACTATATTCAAGGGCCTACATATTAACTAAAATATAAGAATGACACAAGATTGATAAGTGGGCAGGGATAGTACAACTTAGGTAAAGGATGGTTTGGAGGGAAGGGACTTAAGAAACTTCTCCAATTTTGAATTTTCAGCACTATGGGCATCCAACAACAATTTGGTAAAGGCCTTCACTTCAACATTCAATCCTTGCACTTCACTAGTTAGTTCTAACACTTTTGATTGGATGTTTGCATTTTTAGCTTCAATTTCATTAGTGGAACTTGATCCCTCAGAAGATAAATTTTAAGTCTGCAACTTTAGGTGCACTATCTCAGCATCTTTGGCAACCAATTTGATCCTTAACTGCTCTATTTCCTTGTCCAACCTTTCTTGAATAGGTAAGAACTCAGATACTTGAGACACTGATCTAGCTTTCCTAACTATGCATTCATTCTCCACAAGAGTTGTCAGACTGAACATCTGCTTAGATATTCCAAGTATTCCCTTAGTTCTATCCATACCATAATGTTCAAACACCTTTTCCAGAGATATTTATATGGAATTCCGTGTTTTCCTTCCTTTTCATAAAGCACATTATGCATATGCTCTGTCATTAGAGAATGAAGACTTATCATTTCAAACTTGCTCAAGCATTCAATCAAAAAAAATAGGTCAACATCGGAGGCTATTATTCCTTTTTAGATATTGGAAATAGGACCTTGTTGATGAATTCAAATACTAGTTGATACTCACTTATCGGGAATTTCTTTTTCACTGCAGCTATAGAAGTCCCTTCTACCTTTGATGTATTGATCATAAACTCAGTTGAGGGTTTCTACTTTACAATTGTCCTTACACCTATAACAAGAATATCCAAGAACTTTCCTAGTGATTCTTCATCCAAATTGATTGTCTTTGCTTTCACCCAGGCTTTTAGACTAAGTCCATCTTCAAAGAAATCTATAGAATAAAATAGTTCTCTAACTTTATTTTTAAAAGCCATAAGCACTAATTTCTCAAATAGATGTAGCCATCCTTGGTGCCAAACATACTCAACCAACTCTGTCATCCCAGGCTTCTAATAAATTCTAGGATCAAAAACTCTTTTTGACAGAACCTTTTGTGTTCTAAGGTACCCAATCCTTTTGCTCTAGGCATGTCTTTCTTTTCCCCCTTCATTTTCCTTCTTTTAGGATCACTACTTGGATCTTCTTTTCAAATATCTGTTCACTTCTTGGGACCAGGTCCCTCAGAGGCTTTATTTCTTTTGATAGAAATATGTTTCTTCTCTTTTCCTATACAGTTATAGGACTTTAAACTTGAGGACCTGGTCCTCTCAGCAATATCTACTTCCTTTTTTCTTTCCTCGGTATTAGTAGTAACTCCCAAATCTATGTCCTCCCCTCTTTCAACCTTCACAAGTTTAATATTTTCTTTCTTCTCTACTATAATAGATTTCTTGAGCCTTCCACTTTTCATTCTTGAATTCTTGTTATCCTTTATGGAATCTTCCAATATTTTATTTTCAAATCCTCTTGTTGAATAGGATCTAGTCAGTTTTACCTTAGAGTCTACCATATTCTCCTTACCTATGCTTCCTCTTATTTTCTTTACATTCCATCTCAGAGGCAATTCATCTGTATCCTCCTCATTTTGAGATAATAACATATCTTTTCCCTCATTTAATTTATTCTTATCACCTACTTCTTGTTCTTCTCTATTAACTGATTTTTCCTTGGTGTCAAATATAAGTAGAAGTAAATTCTTAGCTACCTAGTTCTTACTACAGGAAATATTAATCCATTTACTGGAATTTATTCACCAAATAACTGAGAAAAAATAGGGTTTAAATCTGAGGGTGTAGGAGAATCAGATGCTTATTATGTTTCTAAGGGTGTAGTTTTTTGGATTTTTTAGATGACCCAGGGAATTAAAAATTTTCAAGTAGTGTTGAATTTCCTAGAGAAGAGGGAGTTTTAGGTTAAGAAATGTCTGTTCTTAGTGACCCAACCCCTTGGTTTGGATTCTCTATCATGATTGGCTGAGCATAAATTTATAAGGTTAAGGAGGGTTCACTGAAGACCAACTCAATTATGGGTTTTAGACTTTCTAAGGAAGATTCAGTTAGAAGAAATGATTGAAGTTGTTGTTGGGGAATCGAAGTGATGTTTTCCATGGTTTTGTATTTCTGAAAAATCAAGGTGTTCAATTTGGGTATGTTCAGTTTTATTTTTTGGAATTTTATCTACATTGGGGCTTTTAACTAGATTTGAGGAAGTTGTAATACTAGACATTTGATTTTGAGAGAGAGAGAGATGAATTGGGACCAATTTGGTTTAGATAAAATTATCCATTTAGGAAGATAAATTGGATTAGTTGAAGAGTAATGGGAAAAAGTCTGATTTAGCAATTTTAAGAGGTGACTAATGTCATTATCCTTTTGAAATGACATGCCTTAACCTAATAAGCGTGACTCTTTATTTTGAATTAAAATTGACGGATTTAGATAAGGAAAAATATACGGCTTTTCAGATAGCATTATATGATTACTTAATAATCTTGTATAGATACTAACCTTAGAGATGGGGTCAGGTCCCTCTTATTTTTTCTTTGAGTGAATCTTTAAATTTGTGCATGCCATATTTTTCATCTTCCAAGTTATTCGTGTGAGTGTATACCTGCAAGGGAATAATGCTGAGTTAGACTAACAAATACATACCTTACCAAGGATACTTGTCTCTTATTCATAGCCAGATTTGAAGAGAGACACCGATTGACATAATAGGTAGGGTTTATTTGATCAATTATTGTTTTAGCCTTTGCACACCTTTTTTAGAAAATGTTCTTTGAATATGTCTAAGAACTAGGTCCCAGACTTCACTTCATCATCAACACTAAATCTTCTCCTTATGAGATGAGTTTCCTAGGGACCATGTCCCTGAAAATACTGACATAAATCCTTATTGCTAATTCTACTACTTGAGATAGGATCAGTAGCTGGTAATCTGAGTCATTATAATTCTCGTCTGCATCCTTTAGCTTTTTCTTGCATTATATTTAGCAGTATCAATGCTCTTTATTTAATCCAAAAGATTTATCTTTTAGTTCATTCTTCCCATGGTTTAGCACAACTAGGGACCAAGTCCTTTGAAATCAGCTATTTCAAAATAATACACCTACACCTTGAAGTGTATTGAGAGATAAAACATAGTCAGACCTTCCAAGAATATCTTTGAGCACATACTATCAATAGCCCATTCCTAACTGTAACCCCCTTTCTTATACCTGGAACTATGAGTACTTGTTGGATTTGGGAACACACTTAAGCTTGAGCTCTCAGTAGGTGGACAATGGTGTGAAAAAGTCCTTCTTGAACCATCTAGGCAGAGATTTCCTTTTCACCCTTTTCAGAGACTTGTATCCCTTGGGCTGAGTATTATCCTATAGAACATATCTTGAACCAATTATTCTTGATCTCATATTTCTTTGACAACTCTCCTTAGTGTGCCTATCTTTTCCACAGTGAGTGCATAGGAGTTTGCTCTCTTTTGTTTCTAACCTTATTAGAAATCTTTTCTTTAGACCCAGATTGTTGGAATTCTCCTTTATAGCCAAGGTCTTTTCTATTATTAACACCCCGACTAGTCAAATTAGAAAGTATTTGTGAAGGAGTAGTCCATTTAAGAGATTTGTTGAGTTTTTCTCTCAAACGGACCATGTCCCTTTCAAATTCTTCATTCTTGTGAAGTGCAGACTTAAGGTGTTTTTTGAGAATCCCTCAGTTTCTCCTTAAGATCAATCTGAATCCTTGAAGCTTTCTTCTTACCTCTACTATATAAATTATTTTCCTTCTTCAGTTGACTCATACCACTCAGATTTTAATTTAGTGACCATTTCTTCAGTTTCTGATAGCTGAAGAGTGAAGGTAATCAACTCATCCTCTTAATTATTTAATTTCTCCTATAGGGCATTCTTCTCAGTAGTTAGTTCATATACAGAGTCTATCAACACACTTGCAAGCCTTTTTATCTTCCTATCAGAGTAGTTCTCTAGATTTTTCTTAATGTTGGAAAGAATTACCTCATTTTCTTCTTCATTTTCTGTATTTACCACGAAGGAAAACAAGTAATCATGGATAACTAGACTACTTCCACTGCAAGCATAGAAACATCTACAGGCTTCTCATCTCCATTATATTTATCGAAAGAATCTCCACATGCTTTCAAAGTTTGCTTTACTGCATAATCAGTTGGAACCTTTCCTTTTGAATTTTTAGGGACTTGGTCCCTGCTCTTTCCTTTGTCACCTCCAGCCTTGAGGTATTCCTAGTAATCCAATTTGTGCATTGGATATTCCTTGATGAAATTCTCAGGACTTCCACATTTGTGAAAAACCTCAACATTGCTCCTCATTTTGCTGCTACTTTCTTTCTTTTGGAACTGACCACTCTTTTTTCATGGATCTAACAATACTATTTGGAAAATAGGAAACATCAGTGTATTCTTCACATGAATCATGTTTTAAAGGCTTCATGCTACGATTTGTTTTTTCATTCTTCTCCAGCCTTTGTCGCTTCTTTGACTCATGATTCCTTAGATTTCCAATAAGCTCATCCATAGTGAGGGTCTTCAGGTTTCTTATCTCAGTTATAACATCCACCTTTCTTTCCCAGGACTTAGGGAAAACACAAGAATCTTTCTCACTTTCTTGTAAAATGGAATCATTTCTCCTAAGAAGTGAAGCTAATATGTAATAGAAGTGAATCTTGTATGCATTTATTGGATGGTTTCTTCTTCTTTCATGGTGAAGGTTTCATATGAGTAGTCAGTATGTCTACTTTTGAATCCTTCACATTAGTAGTACCTTCATGAGAAGTTCTCAAGCAATCCCAAATCTCCTTGGCATTTTCACAAGCAGAAATCCTATTGTATTCATCTGGTCCTATGCCACAAACTAATAGTTTCTTGGCCTTGTAGTTTTTCTCATCTTTCTTTCTATCTTTATCATTGAATTCTCTTCTACTTTTCACTAACATTCTTGTTATTTCTCATTCTTTGACTTCATAAACTAGAACATAAGGACCATCAAGAATTATGACCATAAGTTCACTATCCTCAGCCATGATAAAGTCAAACATCCTGGTTTTCCCCCACTATAGTACTGCCCATTAAATCTAGGTTGCCTAGTGGTAGATTGCCCTTTTTTAAGGTTAGATGGAGCAACCATGCTAACAAATCACTATAGGTATGAAAAATTTAGATTGTTCTAGCTCTGATACCAATTGTTGAAACACTTAGGGTTGCACTACACTGTGAGGGACAAAGGTACCTAAAAATCAATCACAGGAAAAAACATAGTAAAGCAACTAGGAATATAATATAGTGTAGGAAGGGTAAAAACATGAGATTTAATGTGGAAACCCCCTTGATCAAGGGAGAAAAAAATAATGGCTTGCCCTCGCAAGCTCTCAAACAGTCCACTATAATTAAACCTTTGATTACGGATTCCAATGAACCTAAATCTAGGCTCCTCCAGCTTTTAATAATTCTACCACAAACTCACCTTGACCACTCTGCAAAGACTCTCTCAGAACTGATTAACTCTAATCAGTATCAAACTTAGGCAACTCTACCTAAGCACTCTCTAAGTAAAAAAAACAAAAGAACATTACTCTTATAGACTGAGTAATTTATTTATAAATCAGGCTTCACTCAAGAACACTCACTCCTTTAGCTTACAAAAGAAATAAGAACATTATCAATACTTGAGTAATGTTGAAAGTTGAGTTTTTGCCTTTTTCTCTCTCTTCAAAAATCTTTTGTATTTTCACAAAATACTTGATGAAGAAGCATATTTATTCTTTTATAAATGAGTGATGATTAGGGTTGAAATGCCATTGAACCAGGTGTTCGAAGTAATACAATCATCACCTACACAATTTTTTACACAAGAGGACAAAACTGTGCAGACGTGTGCCAGTTATACTATTTCCTTGAACATCCAGGGACCTATTCACTTGTAGTCATATGATCATTCTCAAAACAAGATACAACAAGATGTGACAAAACAAAAACAAGGTAGTGTCATGACACAAGTTCTCAAGTCATGGTGGTGCCTACCTTATCCCACCAGTAGGCAAGCCAAGCCATAGTTTGAAATGATAGGTAACGGACTAATGGGCTAAAATTAGAAAAGACTACATATAATGATAACAATAGTAATAATAAGAAAAAAAATAGTAAGGAAACATATAAAGTATATCAAACGAGAAAAGAAAAAGGACCAAAATATACAAACGAATCTCACCCAAGACCATGTAATGTCAGTAATAGAGACACTAGTAAGACATACCCAGAGTACTAGAAAGAATAAAAAATGTAAACCATATATTTAAGCAGTCTCGAGTACAAAAGAATAAACTAGAACAGAAGGAGGAGGATCAGCCCCGGATGATAGCAAGCTCACCCTGCTCCGTATCAGTACTGGATAGTAGGAATCACGTCAATGTCGGCTGCTAGTACTCGAATCTACATCAGGATAAAGATGTGGAAGTTTAGTATGAGTTTCGAAGCAACAGGTACTTAGTAGGCATCATCGGCGAACTAAGTTTAATACAAGAAAAGTATAACTTAAATGTGAGGGTGTAGTCTAAGTCAACAGTAAAAAAGGATAGAAAGATAAATAATTATCGATCTACATAAATGTGATACAAGAGTAAGTATCAACAATACAGAAAGATAAAAAATGCAGTAATAAAAGGCAAACCACACATAATCTAACTGGGCCCTTATATGCCCGCTAGACACACTGAAGAATATAACCATAGGTCGGGGGGATACATAAGAAGTAATAAAAGAATATAAACATAAATAACCCATAACTGCACCAATTCCAAGAAATCATAGTAATTATCCAGATGTGCATTGGGCTTGAACCAGAACTAATGGGTAGTAATGATAGGCAAAACGTCGAGCTTAAACTAGTAGTGATGGATAATAACAAGAGGCCATATATCGGATTCGAATTGGAAATAATGGGTAATAACAAAAGTCTACAAACATGATATGGAACAAACACAATTAGATGGAAGACTCAAACCTAAACTCAAAGGAACTATACCTTTTAGAACAACAGTAATCAGTACTACAAATCCGAAATCATCAAAACCAAATGCCAAAATTGAACCGTAACTTATAGTAATCATACTCAATTATAAAAGTAAAACCCAAACCATACTGTAAATGATTCCAAAGAGGTGCCAAATTTCACAATAAATGACAAAAATAGAGTATATGTTAACCCTAAACCATAATTAAAACACATTAAATTACCCCTCATGTAACTTAGATAAAAAGAGATGAATTCAAGGTTGTGCAACTTAAATACCACACTCTAATCTCATAAACACTACATCATACTAAAACATAAAAAAAATGAAATTTACCAGAACAGAGTCCTAACTGGATAAATGAGGCATAGTATATATATATATATATATATCAAATGATATGCACACTACAACTACCTATCCAAAACTAGCATAATAGCACACAACTACCATAAAAAAGCTCAATCTAAAAATAGAGTAAGCCAAGCCTACCTAGATACCAACACTAAAAATCCTTTTGAGAAGCCTCCAAATAGTGCTCTACTAGAACCCGAGCTTGAATAACTTGATGTGGATAATTATTTTGTTCCTCAAATTGAGCCTAAACAACTTAACGAACTGATTTGTTGCCTTATTTTTCATGAAGTGAGTTACTTTTTCTAACCTCTCTCTGTCTATATATGTATGTTAGTTAATATATGAGAGCATTTTTTTCACTACTAAACATAAATGCATTTCTATCATTAGTTAGGCATAGCTAGACATATAATGCATGGTTATCATTAGATTAAGCATAAAATGTCCACCTACCAAATACAAATAATGACACACAATATTACTTATAATAGTGTACCCCTTCATCCGCTTCCATGTCGAGTGGAGGTGGCAACAACCTCTACCTATTTCGTTAGGTATATACTGGGGTATTGTATAGGTTTGTGGTAAAATAAATATAATATCTTGAATATATCATAATTGATAGGAATTTATTTCTAATAAAAACTCCATTATATAATATTAATATTTTGATACATTTAGATTTATTATCTCCGCTTAAAATATTAATTAAGTTATAAAACTATTATAAAGTAATATAGATAGAGTATAACTAAAGAATCTTATACAAATTTAAAACATTTTAGAAGGGTAATAAATTATATTTCTACCAAATTGTAATTTTTATTAAAAATTCCACAATATATATGGTATCACTAAAATTCTCAAATGAACCACTAGAAAACAAAACTGTTAGTCCCAACAAGTCATAAATAACTTGGGGCGGTTATAGAAAATCTCTAGACACCAAAAATATATGAAAATAAGGAAAATGACCGTAAGGGTCATTACAACATCCATTACTAAAAGGACTTCCGTCCGCTAAAGTAAACGATAAGTAAATACCTAAAGTCTCAAACAGGTAGGGCTACTTATCGCGCATATCAGACTTTGTCACTGAAGTAGCCTCCTCAACTGGATGGTGATGCCACTGAACCTTGACTACTATAATGTCCTTGAATGCAACTGTCTGATAGCTCTAGCCAAAATCGACATTGGCTCCTCTATAATGTTAACCTGTCATCCAATTAAATTGAGTCCCGTCAAAGCATGTGTGACTCATCTAGAATATACCGTTGCAACATAGATACATGAAATACTAGGTGGATAGATGAAAAGGCAGAAGGAACTACCAACACATATGTTACCTCCCCAACTATCTGCAGGATCTCAAAGGGTCTAACGTATCTGGGGCTATGCTTGCCCCTCCTCCCAAACCTCATCATGCCTTTCATGGGTCATACTCGCAGGAAAACCCTATCACCAACTCTAAACCTCAATGGACAATGTCTGTGATTAGTATAAATCCTCTTTCTACTTTGAGCAGCTTGTAGCCTAGCCTGAATCACCCGAACTTGATTTAATGGATCACAAAGAAAATCTATAACATGAGGCCTATCCTCGAAAGTATTGATCCAACCAACAAGAGATCGACATTATATATCATACAACACATCAAATAAGGCTTACTAAATGCTGTAATAGGAGACATAATTATACATAAACTCTTCCAAAGGTTGACTGGTCCCACTGACTATAAAATCCAAACATTATTGCGAATCATGTCATCTAAAACTTGTATAGTCTACTCTGACTACCAATCAGTCTGGGGGTGAAATGTGATGCTAAGGTCAACCTAGGTACCCAACTCCTCCTAAAAATGCCTCTAGAAAATTGAAGCTAATTGTGACCCTCGATTTGAAATAATGGACATAGGTACCCCATGTAAGTAAACTACCTCCGGAATGTAAGCATGGGCTAACTTGTCGGCACTATAGAAAACTCAAATGGGATAAAATATACAAACTTGGTCAATCGATACATAATGAACCAAATGCTATAAAAACCATAAGAAGTGTGAGACAACCAACCTATGAAATCCTTCTAAACTCGCTCCCACTTCCACTCAGGAATGGGTAGCTGTTGAAGCAATCTACCAGATCTCTAATGTTCGACCATTACCTGTAGACAACAAAGGTATCAAGATACAAACCCTGCTATATCTCTCTAAAGACTACTTCCTAGGCAATACTGCCTTAAATCCCTAAACATCTTAGTTGTCCCAATTTAAATACAGTATCTGAAGCTATGAGCCTCATAAAAATCAATTAAATTAAATTTCCAACCCTTGGAACAAAAATACGACCACCAAACCTTAGAATACCCTCAAAATCTAAGGTAGTCCTCCTAGACTCACACCTCAACACATTCGCTCAAATGCTATAATGTTTTTTATCCTCAAACTAATGGCCCAGAATCTGCTTCAATAAGGTATATCTCACTCCGACACTTGTAATGATACTCTGTGGGTCAAAAATATCTAAGCAAACCATCAAGTTAGCTAAGTAATAGATGTACGAAGCCAATGGCTACTAAGAAAATCAAATGAAGTCAAAGATACCCATACTCAGTGACTTCCAGCTCAAGGCAACCGCTACCAGATTTGCTTTGTCCAGATTGTAGAGAATAGAGCTATCATAGTCCTTCAATAATTCAATACATCTATGCTAGCTCAAATTACGCTCTTTTTGGGTTATATTATACAGAAGATTAAGGTGAGCAGTAAAAATATCACAGAGAAACCCATACAAATAATGCCTCTATATCCTAAGCACAAATACTATCACTGCCAAATCTAAGTCATGAGTAGTGTAGTTGCACTCATGCACCTTCAGCTGCGTTGATGCATATGTAATAAGATATCCTCACTGCATAATAACATACCAAAACCAACTCTAGATATATCATAATAGATAGTAAAACCCTTACCCTTAATTGGAAAAGTCAGAATAGAAGCTAAAGTAAGCAAATCCTTGAGCTTCTGGAAGTATGCCTCACAACTCATAACCTACTAAAACGAAATCTCCTTTTTTGTAAATCAAGTTATAGGGGCTATAATAGAATAAAAAACCTTAATAAACTACCTATAGTAACATACCAACCTAATAAAACCGCAAAACTCAGTAGGTGATGTAGGCCTAGCCCAACTACGAATAGCCTCAATCTTTGTTGGGTCTACTATATTACCTTCCTTGGACACTATATGCCCCAAGAAATCTGCAGACTCAAGCCAGATCATACACTTAGAAAACTTGGCATAAAATTGGTGATCTCTTAAAGTATGGAGAACAGTCTTTAAATGTTACTCATTCTCTTTGTAAAAACTATAGAAGAAACCATTAGGGTGTCTGTAGAGCTGGCAGTGATATTTGTTTTGGGTATGGCAAGCTAGGCCATAGAATCAGAGATTGTCCTTAGTCAGGTTCACAGGGTCAGTGCAATCATTCCCCATCTCAGTCTGGTTGCCCAAATTAGCAGGGTGCCGCTTCCAATACCACTAGTGTGCAATGACCAAATAGGCTATAAGCACTTCAGTCCTAAGATCAAGAAAGTTCGCCCTATGTGGTCACTGGTACATTACAGATCTTTCATTTATATGTTTATGGTTCATTAGATCTAGGAGATTCTCTATCTTTTGTAACATCTTACATAGTATTCAACTTTAAAGTCAGACTAAAAATCTTAATAGAACGTTTCTCAATCTCTACCCCAGTGGGTTAGTGTATCATATCCCAATGGGTATACAAGAATTGTTTGGTTATGATATCTCAGAAAGTCACTTCAGCAGACTTAGTAGAGTTAGAGATGATGGATTTTGACATCATTCTTGGCATGGATTGTCTCCACTCAAGATATGCCTCAGTTAACTATAGAATTAGAGTTGTTCATTTTTAGTTTCCAAATGAACCAGTTCTTGAATAGATGGGTAGTACCACATCGCTTAAGGATCAGTTAATTTCATACCTTAGAGCGAGAAAAATGATATCCAAGGGATGTGTCTATAATCTTATGTGAGTCAAAGACTCTAGTTTAGAGAATCATAGTCTTGATTCAATTCCATTAGTAAATGAATTCTCAGATCTATTTTCTGAAGATCTTCCTAGAGTTTCTCCTAAAAAAAAATCAACTTCAAAATAGACCTTCTTCCAAACACTCCGCCCATTTCTATTCCACCATACAAAATGGCTCCAACTAAACTTAGAGAGTTAAAAGAACAGTTATAGGACCTTTTAGACAAGGGTTTCATCAGACCCAATGTTTCCCCGTGGGTCGCACCAGTATTATTCGTGCTTAAGAAAGATGGTTCACTCAGAATATGTATAAACTGAACAAAGTTATAATCAAGAACAAATACCCACTTATTAGAATCAATGACTTTTTTGACCAAATTCAAGGTGCTAGTTAGTTATCTAAGATATACCTCAGATCCGGCTATCATTAGATCAGAGTCAGAGAATGTGACATTCCAAAAATATCATTCAAAACTAGATATGGTCACTTTGAGTTTTTAGTCATGTCCGTTGGTATCACAAATTCCCTAATAGCCCTCACGAAATTAATTAATCACGTGTTCAAGTAGTAATTGGACATGTTCATTATAGTCTTCATCGATGACATTCTTGTTAATTCCCATAACGAGAATGATCACGAAGATCACCTCAGAATCATACTTTAGACTCTCAGAGCCCATCAGTCGTTTACTAAATTCAGTAAGTACAAATTTTGGCTAAGGTTAGTAGAATTCCTTGATCATATTATTTTTGGTGACGGCATTAGAGTTGATCCCCAAAAGACCGAGGCGGTAAGAAACTTGCCTAGGCCTATTTCTCCATCAGATATCAAATTTTTCTTATATTTATCTGGCTATTACCAATGGTTTGTTAAAGGATTTTTGTCTATTACATCCTCATTTCTAGATTGACTCAGAATAAAGTCAAGTTTTAGTGGTTAGATTCTTATGAGAAGAGTTTTCAAGAATTGAAAACTCGACTCACTACAACCCAGTTTTGACATTACCTGATGGTTCAGATGGGTTTGTTGTGTACTGTCATGCATCCAGAGTAGGTTTGGGTTATTTCCTAATATAGAGAGGTAATTTCATAGACTATGCCTCTAGACAGCTTAAGCTGCATAAGATTAATTACCCTACCCATGATCTTGAATTAGCAGCTTTTGTATTTTCCTTACAGATTTAGAGACATTATTTTCATGGGGTGCATATTGATGTGTTCAAAGATCACAAAAGCCTGAAGTATGTTTTCTTTTAGAAAGAATTGAATTTGCATTAGAGAAGGTGGTTAGAGTTGTTGAAATATTATGATATGAGTGTTTTGTATCATCTAAGAAAGGCCAATGTAGTGGCAAATACTCTTAGTTAGTTGTATATGATTGGTTTTGTTTATGTTGAGGATGGTAAGAAAAGGATATTTCAGGAAGTTCATCAACTTTCCCGACTAGGTGTTCGCTTAGTCGATTCAGCAGAGGGTAGTGTGTGGGTGCAGAATAGTTTAGAATCATCTATGGTTTTTGAAGTGAAGGAAAAGCAGAACAAAGATCCCATTCTAGTGAAGTTGAAAGAGCTAGTCAGAGATCATAAAGTAGAGGTTTTCTCCTAAAGAGGAGATGGTGTATTGCATTTCCTAGATAGACCTTATGTGTCGTGTGTTGTTGAGTTGAGGCAATAAATTCTATTAGAAGCACACGGTTCAAGTTACTAGATTTATCCAGGGGCCACTAAGATGTACCATAATTTATGGAAGATCTATTGGTGGAGTGGGATGAAGAGGGATATCTGATAATAGGCGTATTTACACGCCTATAGTGATATATTTTACCCATATATAAGCTAAGTTTTGAGGAAAAATTATATAATTCATGCACTTTTAGTCCTTTTTCCTGTAAGTGAGCTAACAAACGTGATTAGCAAGTTGTCAGGTACAAATGATGCAGATTTCAGCATTTTATGGATAACTTGACGCCAAAGAAAGATTCACGAAAGAAGGAAGGGAAAGCTTGGACGCCAAGGACCAAAAGTGACGCATGGGAAACCTGTCCCGGGAAAAAACAGCAATTCTAAAGACTTTGGGGATTAGCAGTAACTTATTAGGATTAGGATAATGATGCAGTAACCCAGTAGAAATGGGTTAAGTAATGCAGTAGCTTAGTAGGAGTAGGATATGGGTGTTATAAATACCCTATTTTGCTAGAGATTTTTATCATTCACTTCTACTTTTAATTCTTCTTACAATTCTAATTCTAAATTCCGAATTAGACTAATCAATTCTACTTTTTATTCTCTTCATCTATTTAACTCTTAATTTCCACAACAAGAGAAACGCTATTCTAAAAGGGAATTCACGTCTAACGCCATACCACACCATACTACACGTGAGATCCTTTATTGTGGTATAATGATAATGTCTATTGTGATTTCCATCGCACTCATGAATAGCTAAACTTCTCTATTGGGGTTATGGAAGCCTTATGAGATACTATCTATTTCTATGAGTTTGTGAATTCGTGACACGTATGCTGATTATATCATTATTCTCTTCATCTTAATCTAAATTCTTTGTGGTTGCAAACACTTAGAATACGCCAGTATAGCATTAACTTTTTGGAAAGAAAAGTTACATGTCTGGAAAAGAGATAATGTCAAGGTAATAGGGCACCAACCCCTATTAAAAAGTTAGTGCCATAACTGGATTAACCTTTTGGAGAATTTGTACCATTAGATACGCTTTAACCTCGAAAGAGTTAAAGTGAAATAGTCCTTGTTAGGTCGAAAGACACTTGGATTTACCATAGAATACAATTCTCTATAAGCACATGCATGTCTGAATTCCGCATAACTCATAGCCAATAGAGACGTATAACTCATAAGGTGGACATAACCCCAACTCTCAATTCTCATTGGTAAAATATCTTACTAAACATTCTTTCTTTTTACTTTGCTATTTTCTGTTTTTACTCTATTATTTTGTTCACATCAATTGCACGTTACAATCCCCCCTCTTCTACGAGACTTGCACCAAAAGTCTACTAATCTTTGCTTACTTAGTGACCGGATATTCTCTGTGGGATCGATACCCAACCCAGTTGGGTTATATATTTGACAACGACCGTTTACAATCTTACGAGAGCTGTATTTTGAGCGTTATCAAAAATTGGCGCCGTTGCCGGGGAATATGGTTGTCTACTAAGTTTGTGATAATTACTAGACCCTTTGGTCAAAGATTCTTGTACTTTTACTTTTAGTTTTTGTTTTTGTTTTCTGCAGGTTTTTATTCAGTGCATGCCTCATACTTGAAGTTCTGGTCAACCATTATTACCTATCAATCCTGAACCACAACGTATTGGCAGAATGGAGGCACAATAGGAAATTGAAAGGATGGCTGCTCAACATGAACAGGCAAGACTAGCTGCTCTATCCGCTGCCCAAGTGCATCAACAAAATATTGATAACCCTGGGCGAGCAATAAATCCTGATGACGAAAACCTAGGTGATGACGAGCTACTAAACCCTAGGCATGTTGCTAAGATCGCAACACTTGATAACAAAAGAGATCGTCAATCTAGGTTTAGGCATGAATGCTAACCCGTGCAACCAGCATTCGACGATGATAATGATGATCTTGATGGAGCCGGAGCCACAGGAACATTATTCCTCCACCATTGGCACCCGGAGCCTAGTTCAACATCACAAGCACCATGATTCAGTTATTACAACTCAAGGGATTATTTGGTGGACTAGCAGGCGATGATTCAAATATGCATCTGATCAACTTTATTTCTACATGCAAGTCTTTTGACAATCCTGGCGTTGGTCAGAATGCAATTCGATTACGCTTATTTCCATTGTCTCTATTTGGGGAGGAAACTCTATGGTTGAATGGGCTGACTACTGGTTCTATTACAAATTGGAGGCAATTGAAAGATGCTTTCCTAGAAAGATTCTTTCTGCCATCCAAAAGAGCACAATTGAGAGATGAAATTAGCAAATTTCGATAGCTTCCAACTGAAGCCCTCCATGAAACATGAGAGAGGTTCAATACGAAGCTAATGCGGTGCCCAAACAATCATATAACCAATGTCCACTTGATGGAGATTTTATATAGATCTTTGAATTCGGTGACTAAGCCAGTGGTTGACAATGCGGTTGGAGGATCATTTATGGATCTCACCTTTGGTCAAGCAAGCAATATGCTAGATCAGATGACAAAATAAATTAGAGCTTGGCATACCAGGGATTATGAGGTAGCAAGCCTCACTTTATCTATTGGCATGACTGCAGAACAAAGGAGAAGAGATGAAGAATGTGATCAAGATATGGCGCACCTGAAAACACAAGTGGTTCTTCTTACAAAGCATCTATTATCAGGGAAGACCAAAAAAGTCAAAGTTGTTGCATCAAAAGGAAGAGAGGAATCTGATTCTGAAGAAGAAGCCAACTACTTGAACAATCAGGGGGGTTTTCGAGGCAATACCCAAGGAAACCAAGGTCGGAACTATTATGATAAATCTAGAAACAAGGACCAAGGTAGTTGGAAGAACAAGAATGACAAGAATGGTTTGTATGTTCCCCTAGGAAGACGTGACGCCACTGCATCAGGTTCTGGAAATATGCAAGACATGATGACTAAACTATTGAAAGGATTGGAGGCAACCAGCACGGGAGTTACGGAGGTAATAAATGATTTGTCCTCAATGAAGCAATTGGTTGACTCACATTCCACTTCAATAAAACAAATAGAGAAGCAATTAAGCCAACTTTCAGCAACACTCAATCAAAGAAAGGATGGTACTTTACCTAGCGACACTGTACAAAATCCAAGGAACGACGGATCATGCATGGCTATTACTACAAGGAGTGGTAAGGTGCTGGAAAATTCATCCCAAAGAAAGCAAGTGGTCGAAAATAAAGAAGATGAGGACGCCATAGACGTTGACCAAGACGTCCCTGACGTCACCCCTAGTTGTTTGTAGCCTGAAAAGACCGAAATACGGAAGAAAGAGAAGAAGAAATCCATGGAGAAAATAGTCCCACTTTCACCACCACCTTTTCCTCAACGATTGAAGAAGAAGGTGGACGATACAAGGTTCAGTAAATTCATGACGATGTTAAAACACCTGACCATTAATGTTCCGTTGGTGGAGGCACTAGAACAAATGCCTGGGTATGCGAAATTTATGAAGGATCTTTTGACAAAGAAGCGGGTAGCAAGCTATGAGTTGACCGATACTATTCACCATTGTAGTGCAATTGCTACCCGTTCACTAGTTCAAAAGAAGGCCGACCCTGATGCATTCACTATTCCTTGTACCATTGGATCTTTGAATTTTGCCAAGGCATTATGCGATTTAGGAGCCAGCATCAATTTGATGCCGTTATCTATTTAAAGAAGTTGGGGATGGATGATCCTACTCCAACCAATATGAGGCTAGTAATGGTGAATAGGTCAGTAAAACGACCTGTTGGTATTTTATGTGATGTATTGGTGAAGGTTTCTTCATTCACCTTTTCGGTAGACTTCATTATTTTGGATTGTGAGGCAGACTCAGAAGTTCCCATAATCTTGGGGCGTCCTTTCCTTGCAACAGGAAGTGTGCTTATTGATTTAAGAGCTAATGAGCTTTTATTTTGGATAAATGATAAAGAAGTTTGCTTTGATGTTTGCAAATCAATGAAGCAACCCAACGATCTGAATGTATTCTCGGTAGCTGATGTTTACTTTGATGATGAGAAAGAATTACTTGAAGAGGAGCAGTTAATTGATGACCCTTTGGCGGTTGTGCTCATGAATGACGAGTGTAAGGATGCTGAAAATTATGAACAGACTATTGGTGCTCTAACAGGATTAGGGTCATATCCTCATGCTCCCAAGAAGCTGGACCTTGATCTCAGAAATCGACCTACACCACCAGCTAAACCATCTATTGAAGAGCCACCCACGTTAGAATTAAAGGAGCTACCTAGTCATTTAAAGTATGCATTCTTGGGAAGCGGAAACACACTCCCAGTCATTGTGGCGGCAGATTTGGGTGAGCAGCAAGTTGTAGCTCTCATTGCTATCCTACAGAAGTATATAAAAGCCATTGGTTGGACCATCGCTGACATTATTGGTATTCCACCCGGGATTTGTACACACAAGATTCAGCTTGAAGAAAATAGCACACCCACTATTGAGCATCAAAGGCGTCACAATCCACCTATGCAAGAAGTGGTGACGAAAGAAATTATTAAGTGGTTAGATGCAGAAGTTGTGTATCCAATCTCTGATAGCACATGGGTAATCCCGGTACAATGTGTTCCTAAGAAACGAGGCATGACGGTAGTTGAGAATGAGAAAAATGAGATTATTCCACTCAGACCCGTCACAGGATGGAGAGTGTGCATGGACTACCGAAAGCTGAATTCATGGACACTTAAAGATCACTTTCCAATGCCATTTATGGACCAAATGCTAGATCGATTAGCGGGGAAAGGATGGTTTTGTTTCTTAGATGGTTATTCCGGCTATAATCAGATTTGTATTGCCCCCGAAGACCAAGAGAAGACAACGTTCACGTGCCCATATGGTACGCTTGCCTTCAAACGTATGCCATTCGGGTTATGTAACGCACCAGCCATCTTTCAATGTTGTATAATGTCCATTTTTTTGATATGGTTGAAGATACCTTGGAGGTATTCATGGATGATTTTTCAGTTGTGGGTGAGTCGTTTGAGTCGTCTTTGGCAAACCTAAGTATGGCATTGCAAAGATGTGTAGAATTCTACCTAGTGTTGAATTGGGAGAAGTTCCACTTTATGGTTAAGAAGGTATCGTTCTTGGCCATAAAATCTCCGAAAGAGGCATTAAGGTTGATCGAGCTAAAATCGAAGTCATCGAGAGGCTACCACCTCCAATTTCCATGAAGGGAGTCCGTAGTTTCTTCGGTCATACAGGTTTCTATCGGCGGTTTATCAAAGACTTCTCCAAAATTTCTAGTCCATTATGCAAACTCTTGTAGAAAGATGCAAAGTTTGACTTCAATGAAGATTGTTTGAAGGTATTTGAATGCCTAAAGAGGAAGCTAATTGAAGATCCTATCATGGTAGCACCAGATTGGTCTCTACCGTTTGAAGTCATGTATGATGCTAGCGGGGTAGCTTTGGGCGCTGTACTTGGCCAGAGAAGGGATAAGTTATTCCATCCTATCTACTATGCTAGCAAGGTCCTCAACGAAGCCCAAAATAACTATACTGTCACAGAACAAGAGCTCCTAGCGGTTGTGTATGCTTTTGATAAGTTCCGTGCTTATTTGCTGGGAACCAAAGAGATAGTTCATACAGACCATGTAGCTCTAAGATATTTAATGACAAAGAAGGATGCAAAACCAAGGCTCATTCGATGGGTATTGCTGCTGCAAGAATTTGATTTCAAGGTTAAAGATAGAAGAGGTTGCGAGAACCAAGTTGCTAATCATCTATCTAGACTCGAGAATGAGCATATAGCACAGCCTGAAATCTAGATTGATGATGCATTCCCTGATGAGGAGATCTTAGCCGCGATAATGGAAGAGTTACCATGGTATGCGGACTTTGCGAACTTTGTGGTGGGTAATGTGATACCTACAAATTTATCTTTCCATCAAAAGAGAAAGTTCATGCATAATGTAAAACACTACTTTTGGGATGAACCATATTTGTTTCGATGATACGCTGATGGTGTTATCAGGCGATGCATATCCTATGTAGAAGTGCCTAATATATTGGAAGCATGTCACACTTCCCAAGTTGGAGGACATCACACAGGTAATCGGACAGCAAGGAAGGTATTGCAAAGTGGATATTATTAGCCTTAGATATTTAGAGATGCTTACGACTTTGTGAGAAGATGCGATCAATGTCAGCGACAAGGTGCAATTTCGAAACACCATGAGATGCCCATATCAAAAATCCTTGAAGTGGATCTCTTTGACGTATGGGGTATTGATTTCATGGGACCATTCGTAAATTAGTTTGGAATAAAATACATCCTAGTTGTTGTAGACTATATTTCAAAATGGGTTGAAGCAGTAAAGTTGGCCGACAATGAGGGAAAGAGTGTTGTAGCATTCTTGAAGAGGAATATCTTCTCTCATTTTGGAGTACCACGTACTATCATAAGCGATGGAGGATCTCACTTTTGCAACAAGCTATTCAAATCCGTGTTGGCCAAATATGGTGTCAAGCAACATAAGGTAGCCATACCTTATCACCCGCAAACTAGTGGATAGGTAGAAGTTTCCAACCGAGAGATCAAACAAATTGTTGCTAAGACGGTAAATGCTAATAGGAAAGATTGGTCTCGGAAGCTGGACGATGCACTATGGGCTTACAGGACTGCATTCAAAATGCCAATTGGCATGTCCCCGTATCAACTAGTTTATAGGAAAGCCTGTCACTTACCCATTGAGCTCGAGCATAAAGCATTTTAGGCGTTGAAGCGACTGATTTTGAATTGGGATAATGCCATGAATCTGAGATTAGAGCAATTGAACGAGATGAATGAGTTCCGTCTATATTCTTATGAAAGATCAGACCTATACAAGGAGCGGATGAAAAAGTACCATGATCAGCGGATTGTTCAACGAAACTTTAAAAAGGATGATATGGTACTTCTTTTCAATTCCAGACTGAAGCTATTCCCAGGTAAGTTAAAATCCAAGTGGTCTGGTCCGTACAAAGTTAACCAAGTCTACTCGTCTGGAGTAGTTAAGTTGGAAGACAATAATGGTGTTGTCTTCAAGGTGAATGGCCAACGCGTAAAACCTTACATTGGCCCTCTTGACTTGATAGAATACATAGTCATCACTTATCTCGATGAATTCTAAGTACTCGAGGTAACTATGTCGTGCCGCAATAATAAATCAAGCGCTAGAGGGGAGGCAACCCATCGTTTTTCATTTTTTTCTTTCCTTCGTTCTACTAAGTGTTTTATTTTGATAAATAAAAATCCAAAAAGAAGAGTCGTGCCACGACCAAAACTAAGGCGCTTGATGGGAGGAAACCCATCGTTCTAATCGTTTTTGCTGTCTTTGATTAAATGTAGGTGCAAGAGGTGTAAAGAAGGAGATTGGTTTCAAATTTTGAATTGGAAGTATTGCATGTTGAAGGTGGTAAGTTAGGAATCAAGAAGCAAAAGGCTAAGGGTTAGGCATTTCCTATGAAAATATAGGCAAAGAACAAGGCAAGGCCTATGTAAATCTAGGCCACGAACAAGGCAAGGCCTATACTATGGCCTAAGCTCTCGGAATCTAGTGTGCCATAGCATAGGCGTCGCACATGCCTAAGAATGCCATAGCATAGGCGCCTCCTATGCCAATGCCTTTTGTCTCTGAATCTCATATGCCATGGCATAGGCGCCGCCTATGCCCAAGAATTCCATGGCATAGGCGCCGCCTATGCTAAACAATGCTTTGCAAAAGGCGCCGCCTATGCCAAGCATAGGCAAAGCATTAGGCACCGCCTATGGTCATTTTTGGTCTCCAAATCCGATTTTAAATGGGTCAAAACCCGACCCAAGCTTGCCCTATATGTAAGAAACTTAGGCTTAGACTAAAAACACATTGCAAACCTAACATAAGCGCCGCCTACCTCTCCAAATCCTCTCAAAAATTTTCCTTTTTGCTCATTTACTTTGTAAGAACATCATCCAAAGCCATCAATCAAGTAAGTACTTCTTTGTTCTTCATTTATATTCCGTAAGTACTACACTACTATGCATATTATGAATTGCTAAATCTTGAAGTAGTATTGGTGACTTGAATGAGGTTGATGTGTTGTGATACAACTAAGTGAGTGAAAGAATACGTAAGAATGATCTTAACATGTTTCCAACTTAAATTTGATTTTGACGCACTGCCATAGTTTTGCGGAATTGGCATGGTCAAGAAAATTGCATAATTTTGTCAATAGAAATCTTACATGTTGGAATGACTTGTTCATCGAAATAAGAACTATGGTTGACTACCAACATATGAGGTTGTGATTATTTCTAGATGCTATACCTTGATTCAATCTCTATGTAGTAAGTCTTGAAATATCAAACATGAAAGTATTGCCATGATCTCAAGAAGTATGACTGCACTGATTATATTGTTGGAAAATAGCGCCTAAAACGTATATCGATGAAGTCTGAGTAATCGACAAACTTTCACTTCACTAGTTGATGCCAACAAAATAAGTGTGGGGTGGTGTCACTATTGCTTATTTATTGATTGTAACCACCGAGATGATGCTAACATGACTATTGTTTAATCTCAGGTACAATGGCACCCAAAGCAAGACAAGGCAAAGATAAAGCAACCACTTCACAAAAAGAAAAGAAAAGAGGACAAAAAGAGCAAGGAGAATCATCCTCGATGCAAGTACCACACCGCATATTCGGAATTAAATGGGTCCTTGAGGAGGAAGCAAAGGAGTGGTATAGGAACAATAAAGAGAGAAAATATGTTCATGTGGAGTTGATACACAAAGAAACCCTAGCAAAGAAAGAACCTCGCATGTTGGCTAAGATAATGGCATTATATCTTGATTTCATCTTCCGAGATATGGGAGAGTGCAATCTCAAATTAACACAAGAATTCTATGCCAACTGGTCACCAAAAACTACAGGAAGCAAAGTCAAGATTCGGACCCAAGTTCTACAACTAAATGCGGAGTTCTTTAACTCCTTTCTAGGTTTTCCATCAATTGATCCGTCACCACTCAAGGAGCTGTACAGCAGACCTCCGTATAGGGAAATACGACACACATTGTGCGGAACACGATCTATGGCACGATAGAGTAGACACAAGGACACCGGTCGACACAACACCTTCCCATATGCTCCTTTGAATAGGGAAGCTAGGATATGGTTGCGAATAGTCAACTTTTGCCTCATTCCAGGGACACAATACACAAAGATAACACGATATAGAGTGTGCCTGGTATACATATTGATGACGAATGTGACTATCAATATTGGGGCAATTATTCGATCTACACTGCGGAAAGCTAGGCTACACAAGAGGTCCCACTTCAGTTTTGGAAACCTATTGACTGCAATATTAAGGAAGGAGGACATCGAAGAGGAACCGGCTGATCATAAGCTTCCACACAACCTGAAAAAGGTTGACCTCACAAAGGTTAAAGATGCTGAATCTACACATGGCGCCAACCTTACTACTGCAGAGAGACATGCTCGGGATGAGAGTTTCTTTCGCCATCTTTATGGCATGACTCGATTTACAATGATGAGCGGAGGTCATGTTCCAACTACTGCAAAGCTCCAACAGCTGGATTATGACTACCCAATGAATGAGCATGCAAGGCAAATGTGTGGAGTAGGTTTGTACTTTGAGGAACCTCTTGATGATGATGTGCCAACCGATGATGATCGCAGAATGCCAGACTCCGACGTGGAGGAGAATTCTGATGACGACAACTCCAATGATGATTTCGACGAAGGGGGTATGACCCCAGACATAGAGGAGGAGTCTGACTAACCAGGTTCTTCTTATTTATTTTCCACTAAGGGCAGTGTGTCCCGTCTAAGTGTGGAGTGTTGGTATTTGCATGTTATCCTTCTTTATCTACATTTTTGCATTTATGTTTGTTTGTTTTTAGTAGTTAAATTTTTATTTTTTTAGATAAATTTTTTTAAAAAAAAGAAACCTTGCATGAAATTTTTCTGATAGGCAGCATGGTATTATAACAAGAGTCTGTGATAAAATTATTACTATTGAGATGTTTAGGCTCTAATTGTGACTCACTATGTGATATTGTGTGGTTCAATTCCTTCATCTGTTGGGTCAAGAGTCTATACTGCTCCCAATAAAGTCGACCATGTGCCTTGTGTGTGAGAGATAATAGTATATTCTATGTTTGTGGTTGATGCTAGAACTTGCCTGGTGTGTGTGTGAAGCGAAAATAAAGAATGTGAGTTTAGGAGATGATTTAGGCATTTCTTTGGCAACCTATACTTGTTTACCTTCTTTTTACCTACCCGTGGACATTATCCTAGTTAACCCCTTTTGAGCCTTTAGCCTATTTTCTTTGACAGCCTCATATGTAAGCCTAATCCATTTTTTTCAAGACCATAATTTGATCCAAATTCCTAAAGAGCTTTAAAGTGTAAAGTCATGTGACAAAATAAAAGAAAATTGGGTGAGTATGATGCCTTAGAGTTTATTGGTGCTTGAATCTGTTATGAAAAAGAATGGCTATCATAGAGGAGTGTTATAAAAGAAAAAAAGAGAAGAAAATAAAAAAATAAATAGAAAAAGGAAAAGAAAACTAAAAAGTTAGTTATGTTTAAAATTGAAAAACAAAAGAGGAGAGATAGGGTGGTAGAATAAAAGAAAGTAGAAAGGTTGTTTGAAAGAAAAGTGTTAATGACATAATATGATGTATTAAAGCGCTTAGGAACATAGTCACTATTTCTGGCCAAAATAGTCCTACCCGTCCCTTAACCTACATTACAACCTGTAGAAGACCTATTTGATCCTAAGCTTAGCATTCTGATATTTAGTGGAGCATTACACTAAGGGCAAGCCTATGGTCATCAGTTGCAACATATGAATTCTTTGTGAGAGTGAGAGTAAGGATAATCCTATACCCATGTTCGAGATATATACAATACTTGTGAGTGATTATGGGTAATTTATTGTGAGACACACATGGTTGATGATTTTTGGGTAGTTGTGTATGATTCTCTGTGCCTTAAATTTTTGAATATAAATTGACCATCATCACGAGTCTATGTTGGAGGTTAAATTGTTTCTACTAATGATCAGAAAACTACTCTTTGTTAATGATTGTCATGCTTGCCTTGATGAAAATTTTGTGTTGTTACTATGAAACCCGAAGTACATGTTTAGATGGACATGATATTTTGTTCGAGGACGAACAAAGCCTTAAGTATGGGGTGTTGATAATAGGCGTATTTACACGCCTATAGTGCTATATTTTACCCATAGTTTAGCTAAGTTTTGAGGACAAATTATATAATTCATGCACTTTTAGTCCTTTTTCCTATAAGTGAGCTAACAAATGTGATTAGCAAGTTTTCAGGTACAAATGATGCAGATTTCAGCATTTTATGGATAACTTGAAGCCAAAGAAAGCTTCACGAAAGAAGGAAGGGAAAGCTTGGACGCCAAGGACCAAAAGTGACGCATGGGAAACCTGTCCCGGGAAAAAACAGTAATTCTAAAGACTTTGGGTATTAGCAGTAACTTATTAGGATTAGGATAATGATGCAGTAACCCAGTAGGAATGGGTTAAGTAATGCAGTAGCTTAGTAGGAATAAGATATGGGTGTTATAAATACCCTATTTTGCTAGAGATTTTTATCATTCACTTCTACTTTTAATTCTTCTTACAATTCTAATTCTAAATTCCGAATTAGACTAATCAATTATACTTTTTATTCTCTTCATCTATTCAACTCTTAATTTCCACAACAATAGAAACACTATTCTAAAAGGGAATTCACGCCTAACGCCATACCACACCATACTACACGTGAGATCCTTTATTGTGGTATAATGATAATGTCTATTGTGATTTCCATCGCACTCATGAATAGCTAAACTTCTCTGTTGGGGTTATGGAAGACTTATGAGAAACTATCTATTGCTATGAGTTTGTGAATTCGTGACACGTATGCTGATTATATCATTATTCTCTTCATCTTAATCTAAATTCTTTGTGGTTGCAAACACTTAGAATACGCCAGTATAACATTAACTTGTTCGAAAGAAAAGTTACATGTCTGGAAAAGAGATAATGTCAAGGTAATAGGGCACCAACCCCTATTAAAAAGTTAGTGTCGTAACTGGATTAACCTCTTGGAGAATTTGTACCATTAGATACACTTTAAGCTCAAAAGAGTTAAAGTGAAATAGTCCTTGTTAGGTCGAAAGACGCTTGGATTTACCATAGAATACAATTCTCTATAAGCACATGCATGTCTGAATTCTGCATAACTCATAGCCAAAAGAGACGTATAACTCATAAGGTGGACATAACCTCAACTCTCAATTCTCATTGGTAAAACATCTTACTAAACATTCTTTCTTTTTACTTTGCTATTTTTTGTTTTTACTCTATTATTTTGTTCACATCAATTGCACGTTACAATCCCCCCTCTTCTACGAGACTTGCACCAAAAGTCTACTAATCTTTGCTTACTTAGTGACCGTCTATTCTCTGTGGGATCGATACCCAACCCAATTGGGTTATATATTTGACAACGACCGCTTACACTCTTACGAGAGCTGTAGTTTGAGCGTTATCAATATTGTAGAATTTATATCTGGTGCTCTACATCCTAGAAGGTTAATATTGAGCACCATAAGCCTAGTGGGTCTATGCAGGTGTTCAGTAATCCCACATGGAAGTGGGAAGAAGTGAACATGGACTTTGTGATGGGTTTGCCTCATACTCGTCATCAATATGATTCAATTTGGGTTATCATAGATAGGATGACCAAATTCACTTATTTCTTACCATTCCATACTTCCTATTCAGCCGAGGACTATGCGAAACTCTATATCAGAGAGTTGGTCAGGTTACACGGAGTAGCAGTCTCCATCATTTCAGATAAAGGTACCCATTTTGCCACTCATTTTTGGAAAGCCTTCCAAAAGGGTCTTGGTACCTAAGTACACCTCAATACAACTTTTCACCCTCAGACAAATTGTCCAGCAGAAAGGACCAGTAAGACTCTGGAAGATATATTAATAGAATACATTGTTGATTTTAAAGGTAGTTGGGATGGCCACTTGCCTTTGATCAAATTTTGCGTATAATAACAACTATTATTCTAGTATTCAGATAGCTCTGTTTGAGGATCTTTATGTTAGGAGATGTATATCTCTAATTGGTTGGTTTGAGGTATGTGAGGCCAAAGTAGTAGGTATCAACTTGGTGTTTGATGCCTTAGAGAAGGTTCAGTCGATCAGAGAAAGTCTTAGGGTAGCCCAAAGTCAACAGAAATTGTATGCAGATGTGAGGAGAAAGGATCTCGAGTTTGAGATTGATGATTATGTGTACTTAAAAATATCTCCCAAGAATGGAATGAAGAGGTTTAGCAAGAAGGGGAAGATTAGTCCTCGATATGTTGTTCCTTACAAAATTCTTAGCTATTTCAGAAATGTAGCTTACGAGGTTGAGTTTCCTTCATACTTAGATTCAGTGCTCCAAGTGTTCCACGTCTCATTGCTAAAGAAATACATTGGTGACCCAGCAGTTATAGTCCACTTAGAGGGCGTAGATATTCAGAATGATTTCTCTTTCAAAGAGGTTCCAGTCCAAATCCTTGATCGTTAAATTCACAGTCTAAGGAACAAAGAAGTTCCCTTGGACAAAGTTCTTTGGCGGAACCTATTCATTGAGGGAGTTACTTTGGAAGAAGAAAAAGATATGCAGACCAATTATCCTCACCTCTTCTTCACAAACTGAGACTCAACTTGAGGTAATTGTGTTTCTTATATTTACTCAGTTCCAAGTTTAGTTACAGTTACAAACTTAGTATCAGTTACCATTGTATATCATCTTCATGAAAGTCATGCATTCAGGAATCAGTTCAACCAAGTAATCATGTTTTAGTATAAAAACTCAGTTTATCAGTAGTTATAGTCAGGCAATGATGCTTCAGTTGTGCATGTACAGTATGTAAACTCAACCTATCAGTATTTCTCAGCTTAATCAGTCTCATACGAGGACGAATGTTCTCAAGGGGGGCATATTGTAATACCCCATATTTTCCTAGCTCAATTTATCTCTTAGTACACAAGAATTCCTTTATATGCTTTCAAAAATACTCAGAATTTTCTAGCTTAAGACCCATCATTGTGTAGAAAATTTAGTTAGCTTTCTAATGATATTAATTTCGCCCAAATCCGATATCTAGGTGAGAAGTTATGACACTTCTAGTGAAACAGTATGTCAAATTGAGATGCACCGCTTCGCGGTGAGTATCAAAATGACATTCATTAGTTTCCAGTAAGACACCACAATTCCAGTGCATCGCAGTGAAGTTCCAGTTCCCACTTGTCATTTTCCAGTAAGGCACCACGATAGTGTTGCATCACGCTATGGTGCCATTTCAGAATTTTCAATTTCCAGAAGCTCGACGCGATTCCACCGCGTCATGCCAAAGCCCATTTTTACAATTGTCAAATTTTAAACAGTTTCAGCCAACTTCCAGTGGCTCATCGTGATGCCACCGTGTCGCGGTGAAGACCAAAAAAGGGATTTTTAGTGGCAGAAATTTATTTCTTTCTAGGGATAATTTGGTCTTTTCCATGTCCCTAATCAGTCTAAACACGTTAATTAATCCCTAATAACCTAATTAGATCATCATTTACTCAATTTCCCTCAAATCAAAATCATTCTCTCTCAAAGTTGCAAAATCCTAGCATTCAAGAATCAAGGTCAAAGCTCAATAATACTACGAAGAATCTTCAAGAAGTTAATTTCCAAGGTATGTCAAGTGTTTATCCATGAGCCCTTGCCACCCATGGAGTCCAAGAACCCTATTTAAAAATACAAGTTTTCAAATTTATGGTTTGCATGATTGAATTAGATTATATGTATTTTTATGATGTTCGTTGGGCTTCAATCCATGATTAATTACAAGTTTCATGAAATTAAGATAGCATGTATGATGAATTATGTGATTCTCATGTTAAATCCTTGAATTTACAAGTTGAATGTTGTAGCCATGATACTTATATATGTTTATTGTTATGTGAAATAATCATGCTCTCCAAGTATTTGTTAGAATTCCTATGTGAATTGAATAGTGCAATCATGACATGTTAGCATGTGCTTTCATTCATGTACAACTTCATGCCTTGCAAGTGTTTGTCAAAATGTCTAAATAAATGAATTATGACTAAGAAACTAGCTAATATTCTTTTAAGAATGTGACATGTTTTACTATTGATGCTATCGAATCTTGGGGGTATTCAATAACCAAAAAATCTAGCTATTTACCTAGATCAGAATAGCTATAGAATAGTCTCAGTAATGTCACGAATAGTAGTACTCAGTCAGATACAGAACTTAGTGAACTTTAGCCCAGTTCAGTTCAATTTAATAATTAGTGTCATTTAGTTGGGAGTAGGATTCAAGAATGAGCAAACCCAAGGGTTGGGGCTCACTTTTCAGTAGAGGGTGTGATCCGTAGTAGCAGTCCTTGTGTTCCAGAACTATGTAGCTAGCGTAGGTTGAGATATCAACCTTCCAGTTTAGGGTTGATAAGGTATTTACCTGCTAGTCGAGGGTAATACCGCTCTTATAAGGGAACCTGATAGTAGAGGGTGACCCCTTACTCTTTCGAGATGAAATTTCAGTGGAACCACACAACCAATGTTCATACTTGTGGCATAGGACTATCACCCTTCCAACTGGGGTTATAGGTTGGACCCCAATCAATTCAGAGAAGGGCATATCGTTTAGATTATTACCTCCCCCAGTTTCAATTTCAGTCTCAGCATAGAAATCTATTCATTTTAATAAAATCAGGATTGTTTGAAACAGTCACCTAATTATCAATAATTCAATTACCAGTAATCTTAGATATCAGTTACTAAGTTATTAGAACTCAATATTTAGTGACAATATAAATCTCAGACACAGTATATATATATCTATGCATAGTATTGCATAATCCATGTTTACAGTTGCTTCAGTTCTCCACATACTCTCATTCAGTTATATTCATATCACTTAGTCAATAACTATTCATGCATATGAACCCATGCATATTAGCCATACTTCATCTAGCATATCAGTAAACTCCAGTACTGATCGCATACTCTTTTCTTGTGCTATGATGTCTCATATCGTAGGTTTGGACGCTCAGGTTCCTGACCGTACTAAGCCAGATTCAGTCAGCAACATCAAATTTAGTAGTGATTTCTTATCTATAGAGGATATTCTTTTATTTCAGTATTATAGTAGATTCAGTATTTTATTAGTCGTAGTTAGTTGGGGGCTTGTCGCATCAACTTCATATTCAGGTAGTTTAGTTAGAGGCTTTTCAGACTAGATTAGTTCAAATAGTATTCAGTTTTCAAATGTTATTATCAGTTTCTATATCTTTCAGTATTCAGATTATGAACCTTATGGCACATCAGCCTAACTTCTGCATTATTTCAGTATTAATATTCAGTGCTTACAACAGGTAACAGTCATGGGTTAGCTTGTGGTCCTTCGGGGTCATAAGCATCGTGTAATGTCCGAGGTGCAGACTCTAGGCATTACATATTTGTATAGAACCTTTGGCGACTTTGTAAAGACTTAAGTCTATCAAGAATCACCTTCACTTATCCATGGCTTGGTGAACCAAATTAGGGCCAAACATCTCCGCCTCACCAACCTTGAACCACCTAATAGGAGATCTATACCTCCTACCATACAATGCATTAAACGGAGCCATTCCAATGATAAAGAGGTAGCTATTAATATAGTAAAATTCTATAAGAGGTAAATTCTCAATCTAACTACCACCTAGTCAATCATGCAAGCCCGAAGCATATCCTCCAATGTCTGAATAGTATTTTTTTTCTTTCCCATCCAACTCAAGTGAAAAGCAGTATTGAGAATCACCTTGGTCCGCAAATGTTTTTGAAACAACTGCCAAAAGTGAGACGAAAACTGTGAATCGTGATCCTAGATGATAGAAATAGGCACCCCATGTAACTACACAATCTATTGGAGGTACAAGCTTGCATAATCCTCAATCGAAAAATTGGTCCTTATAGGAAAGAAATGAAATGACTTTGTCATCCTATCCACAATGACCCAGAACAAATAAAACTAATTTTGAGACCGTCAAAAATGGATAGAAAAATCAATGTTGGTTACTTCCCACTTCCCCATGAAATTCTATCTCTTGATACAATCCTCCGGGCCTTATATGCTAAACTTTTACTTGTTGTCATACCATGCGCTTAGCCAAAAAACTATCCATCTATTACTTCATATTGTTCCACCAATATATCTCCTTAAGGTCATGATACAAACCAGGATGACTAACATAATGCGACTCATGTGCCTTAGCCAAGATCCTCTCTTGCAAACTATCTACATCAAGAACACATAATCTTTCTTGGTACTGCAAGGTACCATCACCACTAATATCAAAGTCTATCACCTTTTACTCACCTACATCACCGTTGATCATTATCAAGACAGGATCTAACACTTACTTTTTCTTGATTTCCACACTAAGAAATAATTTTGCTACCTTCTGTAAAAAACACACCACCATCCTCAGAGTCTAAGAGGAAAACACTTAGGCTAGCCAGCTGGTAAATATCCTTCAAAAACTCACGCTTCCCCTTATCCATATGAACCAGAATTCCCATGGATAACCTACTAAGAGAATCAACAACCACGTTAGCTTTATCTGGGTGGTAGTGAAGACTCGTGTCATAATCCTAGAGTAGCACAAGACATCTCCATTGCCTGAGATTCAGATCCATCTGAGTAAACACATATTGTAGGCTCTTATGATCTGAAAAGATATCCATATGCACTCCATACAAATAGTGATGCCAGATTTTCAATGCAAAAACAACAGCGAACATTTCCAAGTCATGAGTTAGATCTCATGCACCTTCAACTATCTAGAGGCATAAGCTATCACCTTTCCATGCTACATCAAAATGCAACCAATCCCAAAACAAAATGCATCAAAATATGCCACAAACCTATCAGTGTCTTCAGGCAAGGTGAAGACTAGACCCGAAGTTAGCTTATCCTTTATCTTCTCGAAACTACTTTCACAAGCATTAGACTACAAAACCTTCACCTTCTTCTGAGTCAACTTAGTTAATGGGGAACCTATAGTAAAATAAACTCTCCACAAACCTCTTATAGTTTCTTCTAGTCACCACAGAGTCACCCACTAGGTTAGAAATAGAAAAAGTTTCCAAAATAAACTCGAGATTGAGTCCAAAATACATAGCCATAAATGGGGTCACATAAGAGAGAGTGGACACCGAATCAAGTAAATAGTACACGTCATCAGAAAAGAGTTTTAACATACAAATCACAACATCAGGCTTTGTCTCAGACTCCTAGCGGGTAGTGAAAGCATATAGATGGTTCCAACTAGTACCGAAACTCGATGGTGCACTGGTGCCAGAGCTAAAGAAAATGCAATAGGAACCTTGTTTTCCCCCAAAGCAACCTTGGCAACTGGGCAGCTTCTAATTTCTATTCCCTGGCTGACAACAGTTGAAGCACTTGTCCTTTTCTTCATCATATCAACCCCGATGTAATCGTCCACAAAATCTACAGAGAGGATATGATGGAGCTGACTAGGCCCCACTCGTTTGATATTGGTCATCCTATTACCTATAGTTGTCACCACCATGGAAATGTCGATCTCTTAAAGGCTTTGGGAAGGTAGCACTAGCTATCGAGTAAGACCCAAAATTGCCCCACTTTTTCTTGGGCCACTTCCCACAATCCCTACCACTCTACTGTTGGCCACCAACCTGCTCAAGAAAACTAAACTTCTTGCTCTGTCTCTTTACCATCTCAACCTATTTATTCTTCTCTTTCTCTACCTATTATATGTACACAACTAACCTAGAAATATCCATGTCCTTGTTCAACAAGGAAGATTTACTACCCAAAATCAAGTGTCAAGACAACCCAAAAGTGAACTTACTCATTCTAGCCCTCATGGTATAAACCAACTCCTGAGCATACCAAGATAACTGGTGAAACTTCAAGGCATACTCCTTGACTGATTTCTCAACTTACTTTACATTAACAAACTCTCCGGCCTTTGTTTCCCTCAGTTAATGAGGAAAGAACAGGTCTAGGAAAACATTAGAAAAATCCTCCCACGGGGATGACTCAACATCATGACCCCTTGACTGATCCTATTCCTTATACCACTGGTATGCCACATCTTTTAACCGGTAGGCAACAATATCCACGCCCTCCATATTCATGGCATGCATAACATGGGAGATCTTTTCCATATCATCTTGAAAACCTTAATGATCCTTCTCTACCTTAACACCAATAAAGGTTGAAGAATTAAACCTCATGAACTATCCAACTCTTGTGGCCTCAAAAGATGGAGTAATAGAAGTATTTTGCTCAGCCTGAGAAACCACCAACTGCGCCAACATAAGAATTGACTGACGAAACTCAACCATTATCACATCAGCCTAAGAGGATCGAAGAGGACTGGAGGGAACTAGTGGAACTCCAAGAGGGTAATTAGTAAATTGACCCCAAGATTGGGTCTGGACCCCAGAAGTAGAACGGGTTCCATCAACATTGTCCTCGGGTGGGATGGAGTAGTTTATATGATATTCAGATCATCGATGGGGCATGATCTAAAAAGTGAACAAACAGGACTTAAAGAGGAATTTAGGACCTTAGACTCAACAGCTCAAAATAGAATACAAGAAAGATAAACATTCCTAGATGTCATATAACCTTTTCCTTATAAGTATGGCATACTACACACCCTAAAAAGAGACTCTACTCAACACAACTTTGTCAAACACCCAATTGACCATGAACCTAGGGCTCTAATACCAATATGATATAACATAACCCAGGGCTTAGTCATGTCGGGCATCTCAAGTCCAGCTGAGATAGAAGACCAATTCCACTACCCAACCATAATTGCCCTATACCCTATGTTGGATGAATTCCAAGCATATAACAAGATAAAACAATAATAGTTTAAGGATATTAAATAAAGTCTAGAATCATAATCAAACAACTTCAATAAACTATCTAATCGATGCCAACCCCAATTCCAATACCAATACTAAGGCTGACACTACCCAAGACCATAGTAGTCTGATAAAGCCTCTAACCAGAATCAAATAACATTCGGTCAGGACATGCCCCTGACAATAGCCAAAACCAAAATCTAAGAAACAAAAATAATGAAAAGAAGTCCATAGGATGAAATGAAGTCCTCTAGATTATAAAATATCACCATTTTTAATCTAACATAAAGCTATCCCCGAATCCAAGTAACTGAGCCAGAGGAATAATAGTATGACTGGTTCCTACATCGCGTGGGAATACAGTGTCAAGAGAGGGTTAGTAGAGTGAATAATAGTATGTACTCAGGGATAAGATAAAATAATGTCAGTAATTCAAAAACAAATCAATTAACCATATGCAATCACATATATACATATATATATTATGTCAGAATAGGGAACAAAGTTTAGCATGCATTTAAAACATTTACCTGGGCTGTGTAACTTTATCATTGATAATGCTCAACTTGCACATCAATTTAGGGCAAGACATCCTTCATCAATATATTTACCCAACTTTGGAGTAGGGGTATAATCCACAGGGAAAATTGTGAGTAGCGATTAAATTAATTTGAAACTATAGCTACAAGTTAAATTCAAACAAATGATACGAAAATATAAAATGAGGGGTTTTTGAGATTAACAAGTAATTGTTGATCACTTTAGTTCCAGTGTTTGTAAATCAAGATTTTATGAAATAACCAGAATTATGTTCAGTAGGGCTTCTGGTACATGACAGATGCTAAAAGTGGTTCAAGATTCTCAGGGTAGGTATGATAACAAGCTATCTTTATTGATGTTATGCTTAAATGTCTCTCGACCTAATTAAGTGTTTAATTCCCTGATCCTCTCGGACCTAGGAGATTTCTATTTACTACCCAGATTTTACCTCAAGTTAACCAACCTTGTTATAGCGCTGATTATTAAACGAAGTATTTCCGAGTCCCTGTTGATAATTCACTTCCTACTATATTTGATTTCTTTCTAAAGCAAATCAAAGTAGGTGTGTCTACTGTTTGCAACCAGCAGACGTTAATTAAAACTTCAAAAATATTAAGAAATTCTACCACCTTTTGAATGTTGAATACCTAGCACCTCATTAAGATCTAACCTTAGATCCCATAACTCAGGTTAATGGAGTTTAGCCACTCATGATGTAATTAATGAAACACATAATTGAGTTCATGATTTGAAAGATAAACTTATAGAGATAAATAATAACTACTGAATCACAGATTAGATCACAAAGGAAAAAATCCAAAAATACTGATAATAATCTCACCCAAGTGTTTGCTTTTTCAAGCCAAGAAACTCCAGAGAGATAATACCAAAATACGTCTCTTAGAACTCAAGTGCCAACCCCCAGACAAACCCTAAACAATGCTTTTTATAGTTAATCCTAAATAAGGAAAAAAAACAATGTTCAAAAAATCCTTCGAAAAAAGTGACCGCATTTGTGACGGCATGTCAGGGTCCTGAGAACTTATCAGAAATGTCATCAGGCCCTCCAGCATTCTTGGCATCTTCTGGTTTAACTGATGACAAAGTTTGATGACTTATCAGATACATGATGACATATCAGAAATGTCATCACTTCTTCATTCAAAATATGATTTTCTGCCTACACTTGACGGCAACTTTGATACCTTATCACAGTTGTGATGACACGTCAGAAATGTCATCACAGTTTTACTTTAATCTTTCTAACACTGCAACACCTGATGTGATTTTTGATAACTTATCACAGGGCTAACGACTTATCAGGAATGTCGTCAGCCACTCGTCCAGTTCTTTTGCATCAGTTTTTAGCTCTTTTGCTTCCATTTTCTTAAATTTCCCTAGCAACATGACTTTTACTGCAATATCAAAGTAAAATAATAAAAAACGACAAAAGTTGCTTAAGACTTTGCAATTATTCATAGTTAAAAGAAGTAAATGTGTTAGCTTCTACTGACACATCAACACCATCAACTTAAAACAATTACTTGTCCTCAAGCAACTAAAACACAACACTACAATGCTTAACCAAGAGACACATGATATACCTATGATAGTTGATCATTAATTTTAGTTCAAAACACATTACTCTTTCCATTTTCAATCTCTTTAAACCCAGTTGTGTATATCCATGAAGATCAACAATGTGACAGAAAGGAATCAAGATATAGCATCAACTTAGCAATAATAACTATGCATATGAACAAATTACACTACCCAAATAAGTTAGCAACTAGCAACGTAACCAGTGTGCCCTCACTACAAGGAAGTCCCACGTTACTTATATCAGATATTACATATGTATCCATAGGGACAATCACCAGACACTCACTCTCAAAATGAAGTTCTAGTAAGTGTATACCGAATACCATAGGCTTGACCTTATTTTCATTACCAAGACTTTTAGAAAGGTCATCTAGGATCACTATAGGTTTTCTCCTAGGCTTGTAATGTAGGCTAGGGGCTGGTATTATACTCGATGATATTTAAAGTGACTAAGCCTCCTTGTCACTACACTAGCTTTTGGGGTTTCACTCATTAACCTTTTTATATTCTTCTCTTTTCTTGATCACACTTATTCAGGATGGGTGCGGTTCTTTTCTATAGTCACTTCTCTTTTTTTTTCACAACTTTTGTTTTCTTGCTCTTTTCCACTGCACCCAGCTTTTTATTATTTTCTTTTACTCTACCTTTCTTCATACTCATTTTACATCATGCACCCCTATGATAGCCAACCTTAACTTAGGACATTTTCCTAAGTCAAGGTGCACAGTGTCCAAGGAGGACCAGGACCAAAATAGTTTCATTATGATATAAACTGGAAAAGTGACCAAGGTAAGACTAACCAGGCAAGTTCTGGATTTTAATATACAACGAAAAGTAGGTACTGTGTCACACACACATGGCCCAAAGGTATATCATAAGCTACTACCCATTCGGTTTATGTAATTGTTTAGCAATTGTTATCATGTTACAAGAACTAATGCCATGACAAGATGCACAGTGGTCACACATAAAGGTATATCACACCGTTATAAAATAGACCTTTGGAGAGGTGTTCAAAAATCAACAAAATAATGTCAACTGTCGTAGATGCTTATTTTTCTCTCAGTTAACCACAACACATCACAAAATAAAACACAATATGCCTAAACATGCTGGCTCTACTAGGAACAAGACTCCGGGGAAAAGAGGAACAACAACCAAAACCCCAAGAGGGCATCAATACCCACAAGTAGATCCACCCTCAACTTAAATCACACAATGTCCCCAATTCATCAAACCAAAACAAAAGAGTTAGAAATATACCCGCGGCACCACGGGTGTGAAGATCTGATGTCAATCACATAATATGAATACAAACAACAAAATACCTTGGGTTGCCTCCCAAGAAGCGCCTAATTTAGTTTCGCAGCACGACTAAGTTATGTTGACTACTTAGACTTTATCAAGATACCTTGTTGATAATTATTTATGTCTTCACTTGGTGGATTTGAAACGTTGACCCAACTTTTAATCAATACATCTTTGAGGCACATTAGGAAAACGTACAGATGCAGTGACACTTCCTTTATCTTGCAACATTGATGACTTAAATCTCTTTCCCAACTTCATATCAATTTTTTGGATAGGCTCATTAGGTATTGATGAGATTATCAATAATCCACTTGATGCACATTAAATTTTTCCTTTACTGACCTTCAAGTGGGGGGGGGGTTATTTTGCTCTTTTTGAATGCCAAACTCCAAAATATATGGATTATGTTCCTCATCCTCAAAACACCTCAGTTGCTTGGGTAGGTGGACTTCCATCTCATCCACCAAGAATAATGTTGAAAAATGGTTTGAATAGGGTCTTCACCTTAATTTTAGAGTTGCATCCTTCTAGGTATCCTCACCTCAAATTGATCTAGAGTCTTTAGACGAGATTTGCTTGGTTTCTTCTTTTTCCTCTAGCATCGTTTCCTCAATCTTGGCATCATCCCTTATGGTTGGTTCAGTTGGTTGGAAAATCATTGAGGGTTGCTTAATACAAGCACAACATCTATATAGGATTCTTGTTTCTCATATTCACACTCGTTCATTATGTTAAATGATTTCACAGACAAGATATCATCTAAGCATAATATAGAAAAGTGCTTTGAATGATTGACCTCTATATCCATATCCTTTATCATTCTTCTTTCCTCATTATTTTCCCTTATGTCTTACTATATATCACATATGATATCATTCATTTTGTCCACATAATCCAACAGTAGTTGAAGCATAGCTTCAATGCCACTCTTTTCAGTGCTATGTTCTTCCTATTCTTGACCATAAGACCTATTAGAATCATAAGAACTGGAATTTAGATTAGCATACTGGGGGAAGAGGGCATTTGGGCAATCACTCTATTGTCCATCTTGACTACCACATAAAGAACAATCATACTCCGAGTAAGATGGAGATGGTGCACACATCCCTCTCCGGGGAACATATCTACAATCTTGCCAAAAGTGAGGTCCATCACAATATACACATGGATCATTAAGATACAATTTCCAACCACCAAGATCATGTTCATTCCAAGACACCATAGTAATAAGTAAACTAAAATAAAAATCTACCTAACACCAGAAATAAAAGAAAACTAAAAACAAATATTTACAAGTTTAAATTCAAGCAAGTAGGCTAAAATTCCAAACCAGCTCTATACGCCAAAGTATTCCCCGGTAATGGTACCATTTTTGATAACTCTCAACTTTCACATCAATTTAGTGCAACGTGGTCATCCTCAATATATTTACCCAACTTTGGAGTCAGGGTCGAATCCACAGGGAATAATGTGAATGGTGATTAAACTAATTTTGAACTATAGCTCCAAGTTAAAATCAAACAAATGATACGAAAAGATAAAATGGGGTTTTTTGAGATTCAAAAGTAATTGTTGGTCACTTTAGTTATAGTGTTTGTAAATCAAGAGTGTATGAAATAACTAGAATTATGTTCACAAGGGCTTTTGATACATTAAAAATACTAAAAGTGGTTCAAGATTCTCACGGTGGGTAGGATAACAAGCTATCTTTATCGATGTTATGCTTAAATGTCTCTTGACCAACTTAAGTGTTTGATTCCATAATCTTCTCGGACTTAGGGAATTTCTATTTACGGTTCAGAATTTACCTCAAGTTAACTAACCTTGTTACAACGCTGATTATTAAATGAAGTTTTTTCGAGTCCCTGTTGATAATTCACTTTCTACTATATTTGATTTCTTTCTCAAGCAAATCAAAGCAGGTTTGTCGACTATTTTCAACCAACAGATGTGAATTAAAACTTCCAAATTATCAAGAAATCCTACCACTTTTTGAATCTTGAATACTTAGCACCTCATCAAGGCCTAACCCTAGATCCCATAACTCCGGTTAATGGAGTTTAGGCACTCATGATGTAACGAACAAAATGCATAATTGAATTCATGATTTCAAAGATAAACTTACAGAGATGAATAATAACTAGTGAATTACAGATTGGATCACAAATGAAAATATCCCAAAATACTGATAATAATCTCTTCCAAGTATTTGCTTTTTCAAGCTAAGAAACTCCAAAGAGAAAATATCAAAATACCTCTCTTAAAACTCAAGTGCTAACCCCCAGAAAAACCCTAAACAATGTTTTTTATAGTTAATCCTAAATAAGAAAATAAAATCACAATGTTCAAAATGTTTTTGGGAATAGGTGACGGCATTTGTGACGGCGTGTCAGGTCCTGACGACTTATTAGGAATGTTGGCAGGCCCTCCAGCATTCTTGGCATCTTCTACTTTAACTGACGACAAAGCTTGACGACTTATCAGATACGTGACGATATATCAAAAATGTCATCACTTCTTTATTCAAAATTTGATTCTCTACCTACACTTGATGGCAAATCTGATGCCTTATCACAGTTGTGATGACACGTCAGAAATGTCATCATAGTTTTACTTTAATCCTTCTAACACTACAATACCTAATGTGATTTTTGATAACTTATCATAGGAATGTAGACTTATCAGAAATGTCGTTAGCCACACTTCCAGTTCTTTTGCATCAGTTTTCAGCTCTTTTGCTTCCATTTCATTAAATTTTCCTCTCATCATGACTTTTACTGCAATATCAAAGTAAAATAATGAAAAACAACAAAAGTTGCTTAAGACTTCATAATTATTCTCGATTAAAAGCCTTAAATGTGTTTGTATCTGCTAACATATCAGTCTTCCTAAAACCACTTATGGGCTACTTAGGTTTAGCTCCCCTACTAAAAGTGCCCCAGTGCATGTCAACCACATGATTGGCAAAAAGAACTGAGATGAATAATATATATCCCAAAATATAAAGTGTGACATAATGCACATGGTCACCATGACCAAACCTCACATCGCCAAGCATGAGTTTCTAGTATTTTCCCCTAGGACCTCCACTTTTAATAGCTTTACTATACACCTCTCTTTAAGCCCATATTAAACCCATTTAAACATTCCAGCCATTTACCAAGGAGTCTTTTAATAAGGCATTAACCATTGGTATCATCATACCAAAATTAGACCTTTTAAGTCTATCCTTTTATGCCATACCAAAGCCATTAAACTAAGTTGACTTTAAAGTTCCCAATTAAACCAAGACCATGGCCACCAAGGCATTTCCAAACTATTTAAAACCAACCAAACCAATTTAACTTCCATTACCTTTATGCATTGTAAAGATTTCAAGAATAGTCAAACTATGTGACAAAAGCATTCTCACTGGCATTTTAACAAACAGGTTTAGAGCACTTATGTTTCAACACTTTAACCAAGTAATTTGGGGATTCCATAATATCATGAAATCCACTTACCATTAAGATGCCTCCCACAATGTCAAAACCATACTAAAACCATGAAAGAAAACATAATTAAACCTTGAGAAACATTATTAAAACATGAACATCCAAAACCCCTAACCATTAATTCAAACCATAACAACATCATGAAAACTATACACTAAAACACATGCTCTTTGTAAACTAACAATGAGGAAGGAGTAACATTCCTTAAACATCAAGAAAGACGAACAGAATCACTCTTTAAAGCCCCTAATTGATTGTCTTAAAGAAACCCTATCTTGTTATTTGAATAAGGAGTTTCACAGAGATTTTTAAGAGTGTTTGATTTGGAACAATCGATTAATAAAGTCCCCAAAGGTTTTTGATGTTGTAGTATCTGAAGGAGTTAAAAGACGGTAATGTCCAAAATGTCCCAAATTAAAACTGTAAGAATACCGTAGGTGGTTACGAGTCAACCCCATAGCTCATGACCACAAAATATGAATCATACCATTGAGTCATAACAAATACAATGAGTTGGACACCCATACACTATCCACCATATGATTTCCTAGCCCCCACTCATGACCAGACCATATGACTCATACGGTCCAGTTGTACCCAAGAAAGAATCCAAAGTATTTATGCTAAGCAATATATGGCTTGTCACAATTATTCATAACCTATCCTCAGGGATCTTAGAAGGCCTCTCATACTCAGAGCGAAGTCAAGTTATCATCTTAATGATCCGTCACCACACCTAATGACCTGTACCACAAAAATGTAACCACAACAGAAACCCAACTACTATTAGTGGACACCTTAAAAGTTGGGTCACCTGACCTGTACCCATATCATATGACTCGTATGATTAGTCATTACAAAAACTGTAATCTCAAAGATCAGGAAATTCCCAAGGGCCAAAACCCAGATTTTTTCCACCACATAGTATGATTACAACCTCCATGTTGCAATTGCAGCATCTGAGAACCTGTTATGGGTATAAATAGACCCTTTATGTCATGAATTAGCCATTTATCATTCATTATTAATGGAAAAAACCCCTAAAATAGTGTTAAAGCTTAAAAGTGAAGCTTGTAGGTTCTTGGAAAGTTAGATTAACATTCATTTCTTAATTTTCTTATGGATTTAAGGTAAGAATTCACCCTTTTTCTTAGTTGAATTTCTTGATTTATTACTCAAAACTCTAAAAACCTTAAGGGTAGATTTTAAACTTCGATTTCTCTTCTTTTCATTTGAATAATGTTCCTAATCCTATAATTACTAGTTTTCCTTAATTAAACCCTCAAAACAACTTCGATTCTTGATTTTAGAATAGATTTCAAAGGTTTTATCGGATAAAGTTTAAAAATAGTTTTTCTTTGATTTGAACCTTATTTTAAAGTTGATTTAACTTAGGGTTTTAGATATATATTCCTAAAGGTATGGGAAACAAAATAAAGTTACAAATTTTCCTTCTTTTTCAAAAACCCATTTTGGGGGTCTATTTTGACCCAAATTAAAAGTAGGCATTATGGGTATTGTTGTCCTTTTTTTGACATGTATATTCTATATTTCTTAGTTTTAGTTGACTTTAGGATCATTCGTAAGAAATAAGGTCATAGTGTGAAGTGTTGCAGAATGGTTCTGGCATTGAGGTAGGTTATGGCTTAAGTCGTTCAGACTGAGTTAGGTATTTAATTTTTTTACAAAATACATGTTTAAGGGATAGGAACTAATTATGAAATATTCTGCCTTAATGTGTCGTACTCTATGGGGCCTATATGTAATTTGATTGTTGATTTTGAGATATTACATGATATATGTGACAGTGTGGGGTCTTATATGAATTTGATATCCTAAATTACATGTGAATATTAGTATTGTGTTATTAGAATTCCTATAGGGTTTCTATTGGTGCATTGTGTATTATTCATACATTATTGACATATGAATCAGGTGGGAATTTATGAATAGTTGGAAATAACAATTGGATAATTGGCTTGTGTATTTGGTATATTAGTTGATTGTAGAAATACACATTTTGGTTGGTTTTTAATATTGCATCATCATCCTCATGGCATCATACACATAATTTTATTTGTTCGTTGTATGCTTTATATAAATGCTTGTTGTTTTTGAATATGTACTTGATTTGTGTCTCATGCTATGTGTGTGCTCTAGAAATATTGGAGACTCTAGAAATACTAGGAACATTGGATTTTATAGAACTTCTCCATGAGAGGTGCCAGAGAGGAGTCATGGATATTTGTATTGGATATTTGATCTTATAGACCTTCTCCAAAGGTTATGCCGGAGAATAGTCATGGATATTGGTTACATATGGGTTGACGAAGCCTCCATGGGTCCTACATCAGAAGGATTGACTCCGTACGTGTATATGGGGTAGAATATGGGTTGATGAACCCTCCAAAGGTCCTATGTCAGGAGGCTTGCCTCTGTAGGTGTATATGAAGGTTGTGCAACAACCTCATGCTTCACCCTTATTATCATTATCATTGTTTTAATCATCATCATCATCATTCTTGTTGTCCTTACTTCATTATGGTTGTAATATTATTATACTTCGGCTTTGATTTAATACCTATGTAATTGTTCTATCTTCTTATACTTATGCTCAATGATCTTGTATGCATATTGTCCTTCCTTGTCCCTACTTGTATATGATATAATGTATACTTATGCTATACTTGGTTGTGTTATTTGAATATATGAGATATACATATTAGAATTGTTAGTGCAAGCAATGTGGGCTGTCATTATGGGATATTTTCTAATTGCAAGTAACATGCCCTTAGTCTGTATTTTGTGTGTTTCATTATCCACTTTTCTCTATTAGCCTATGACACCTACTGAGTATAAGTGGACCGCAGTCATGCCTACTGTGCCCTTTTGGTGCAAGTCCTAGTTCAAGTGTGCCCTAACTTGGTTGATTTAGGTGATATTTGGTGCCTTCAAGGTAGTGGTTGACTTTTAGGCATCAAGATGTATTCTAATACCTTTCTTAGAGACAATGTCTTTACTTTTATATTAGAGACAGAGTTCTTCTTGTATTTTTGGACATCTTATGTATTCCATTTGGACTCGATTTATACAAGACATGTTCTTATACCATTGACATTAGGTTTTATGAGTTATGGTTACTTGTGGTGTATTTTTTATTTCCACTTTTGTTATACTCATATATATATTGATATCATTCTATAAGGCCTACCTTGTGGGTATTTCTATCTTTTTCCTCTTAGTGTATTAGTTTGGGTGACAGTCTTACTCATCAAGGTTCACCGCGATGAGTGCCATTATGACCCTTAGATTTTGGGTCAAGACACCGTTTCCCTATAAGCCGATGGAATACATAAAGAATTAATTAAAGAATATAAAAATAAATAATCCATAAATAAACCCATCCCAAGAAATCATAGTAGTCATCTAGATTTGCACTGGTCTTGAACAAAAAATAATGGGTACTAACGTGAGGCAAAACATCGGACTTGAATAGATAGTGGTGGATAATAATAGGAGGCCATATTATAGATTCATACTATAAATAAAGGGTAATAAGGAAAGACCAAAAACGTGATATGCAACAGAACACATAATTATATGCTAGACTCGAATTGGAACTCAAAGGAACTACAACTCCCAAAAATAGTAATCAGTACAAAAAATCCTAAATCATCATAACAAGATACCAAACTCATACTAAAACTTATAGTAATCATATCCAACAATAAAATTAAAACCCAAACCATATTATAATAGATGCCAATATGGTGTCAAATTTCACAATAAATGACAAAAATAGAGTATATGTTGACCCAAACTGCCGTTATAATATATTTAAATAACCTTTCATGTAATGTAACACCCCAAGTTTTTAAGATTTAGACCCTCCAAGAGTTGAGTAATTATTAGCCAAGTTTCTAAAAAAAATATCAAAATTAACAATGATAATGTCCCAGGGTACAACTTGTTACAAAATGTAAAGAGTCGTTAGGGACTCATTGTCTGAATAGAAAGTTACCGAGAAGTCTAGCCCCTGACCATGAGTCTTCGTTATGACTCTTGATATCAAAAAATGAGTCTTGATAAGTTATTGTTATAATAATAGTGAAGGGAGAGAATTTTGATCCTCAAGTAATGACTCTAGGCCATAACTCATGGTTATGCCTCATGAGTCGCTACCCAAGCCGTGATGATTGTACTCTACTTTTCCTGTATATTTTAATTAAGATCTGTTTGGTCTTTTCCATCCTTTACAATCTTTCTCATAATATAAAAAGTCTCTAGTGACCCCTTTAACATGAGTTATCAAAATCAAAAACACTACTTTTACTCTTTAACTCTCAAGTCAAAAGAACACTAAGATTTTACTAGGAATTCAACATTTAGGCTCCAAACTTTGAATTTCTATAAAGTATTTTGGTATTTCGACCATGTCTCTAATGCCTAAACTTGTATTTTACATTATGGAATAAATTGATTCTGCATTCATGTGATATGATTATTGGGTTTGAAATTGAGTTGAGGGCTTTTGATTGGTTTCAACATGAATATTTAGCTCTGATTTAAATATGCTATTCGTGTTGTGATTAATGGTTTTTGGGGCTGAATGGGTGAATTATTAGGGGGATTGAAATGGGTAACATAGGTTTCCCTAAATTGATGGATTTTTCTTTTAGTATGACATTAACCTCAACCAACCTTCATAACTTTGGTTTTGAATATGGAATTTGCATAATTTAACTTTCTTTTGGAAATCTGCATTGTATTAAAGGATAATGGATAGTAAAAATGGTATTGGATTGCCCTTGGTCAAAACTATTTGGATTTTAAATGGAACTTAGGAATCTAATGGTTACATGGATTGGTTTGGAAAAATTATATAATCTTGTAAGCATAGTAGTAGGACGATACCAAGATGTTAAATACCTCAATTAAAGATTTCTTGGTTAACGGTTGGGTTTATATGCAAACTAATTTAATTTAGACTTAAAGGGAATCGTGTAGCTCACCATGAAGGTGTAGGCCTGGGGATACCAACACTAGAAACTGTATTTTCTGATGTGGGGCTCTACATGACCTTGTTCCTGGTGCACATATTTTATTTTGAATGGCTATCTCTTTGGTGACTTTATCCTTTTCTTAGTTTCCGTGATTCATGCAGCTAACATACATTGGGGCCCTTTCAGTAGGAGAGGAACCTATATAGCCGGTCGGTGCCTTTAGGACAAATCAATCTACACAATTCAGGTTATTGGTTTAAATTATCATGTTCATAACCCCTATTTTTGTCCTGGCATCCTATAAATGTCTATATGAATGGTTTGTAAATTATTTTGACTAGTTTTTGTCAATGGGATTATTTTATCACTTTCTCTAAGTTACATGCCAGTGCTTTCCCCAATGACCATCCTTAGAGGCTGCATCAATTCATGATGTATGGTCTAAGGGCTTTTCTATTACTCTTGTGCAGCATTGGGGGGTCTGGTACGTTGGTCGAGTTGTTGTGAAGTAGTGTGCCTCCTTCTTTTTAAAAGCCCTACTATTTCAATAGGTTTCTTTTTAGATTTTGGGAATTGTTGATTCTTTTTTTAGGCTAAGGGAATGTCCTAACCTAATTTTATATCTCTTGTTTTAGCGGCTTTTATGGATAGTGATGGGATATTTTGGACATGGTGTTTTGACACTTAGAACTTGATAGAATTCTCTATCTCTATTTTATATTATGGTTGGTTTTTATTGTTTACTTTTATTGTGCTCTGGAGGATAGGTTAAGGTCATAGTATCGGGATAAAAATGGGCTTGAGATACCCATCACACCTAGGCTCTGGTTCTGGTCATAACATGGTTGGTATTAGAGCATATTTCAGGGTCTTTGGGTGTTTACAAAGACATGTTGAGTAGAGTCATTTGTATGGATGTGTAAAGTGCCACACTTATAAGTAGGAGGCTATGAGGTATTTAGGAATGTTTCCCACTTTTTATATTCTAGTTCATTTTATAGAGTCTAGCTATCTTGAAACTTCTCTAACTCATGGTGTACTCGCATTTCAGCTCATGCCTCCTTAAAGATGTGACAGTCATAAAAACTATGATGGAACCTCTATCCCATCTGAGGAAAACATGGAGGACACTTTCCCTATTTATTACGTATAGACCTGGTGTAGGGTTCCTACTCCTAACTGTACCATTCCACGTGGGGGTTCACCAGTCCCAAAAATTCTACCTCAGGCTTCCCTATTCATATGCATTCTCAACTGGTTGCATCATATTCTCATCGGTGTAATCATATTAGTTCTGATATTAGTTCATTTGATATCACTCGGGTTAGCTAGTTTATGAGGCTAATGCCCCAACCATTAAGGGCTCTAAGGTTGAGGAGGATCCTCATGGGTTAATTGATGAGATGGAGAATATTTTGAGGGTGATACATGCTACTGATTTTAAAGGTGTAGAGTCTGTTGCGTATCGGTTAAAGGATGTGGCTTATCAGTGGTATTAGGAGTGGAAATAGCTAAGAGGTAATGATGTTGAGCCAATGATATGGGGTGTGTTTTTAGGTACCTTTCTTGATCACTTCTTTCCTCAAGAGCTAAAGAAGGCTAAGGTCAAAGAGTTTGTAAACATAAAGTAGGGTAAGATGAGTATGAAGGAGTATGCCCTGAAATTTCAGCAGCTATCCCATTATTCTCTGGAGTTGGTATCTAATATGAGGTCCCAAATGAGAAATTTTTCTTCTAGTTTATCTCGTGATTTGGTGTTGGAGTGTAAGGCTACTACTTTGAATAATTACATAGACATCTCAAGGCTGATAGTTTATATGTAGCAGGTAGAGAATGAGAAAAAAATAGGTATAGTTGGTAGAAATATGGAGCAAGAAGTTTAGATATTTAGAGAAGTGTTCAAATTAATAGAATAGTAGGAGATATGGTAGTCAATGGACCTAGAAGATAAGATGAGAATTTTATATTCGATAGATAGTGCTTCTTATCCTAAGCCTTTAGGTGATTGTCTCTTTAAGGCTAGAAGTGTCCCTAAGGCACAGGGTGCCCAGTCTCAGTTTAGTGAAGCTCAGTCAGCCCTACTTTATCCACCTTGCCAATTCTGTTGGTAAATTTATCATGGACTTTGTGAGGAGGTAAGGAGTTTTTGTTTCAATTGTGGTCAGTCTAGACATCTACAATGAAATTTTACAGTAGCTAAAGTTTCCACTAGAGCTAATAAGGTTCTGAATCACTACTTTGGCTCTTACACCTAAGGACGCTACTTCAAGTAGTGGCACTAGACAAAATCATCTCTATTCTCCTACTACTCATTAGGAATAAGAAGCATCTCTAGATGTTACCATTAGTATGTTATAACTATTCTCTCATGATTCTTACTATTTGCTTGATGTGTGTTCTACCCTATCTTATGTGACCCCTTATATGGCTGTAAACTTTGGTTTTGGTCCCAAAAAATTTCCAAAGCCTTTTTTATTTCTACTCTGGTGGGTGATTCTATTGGTGCTAGAAAACTCTATAGGGGTTATGTGGTTTCTATTTGTCATAGAAAGACATGGCAGATTTGATAAAACTGTATATGGTGGATTTTGAATTAATCTTGGGGTTGGATTGGCTTTATTATGTTTATCTTGATTGTAGGACCTGAAAGGTCATTTTTTATTTTCCTAGTGAATCTATAATTGAATAAGAAAGGGTTTCTTTAGTACCTAAAGGGAGGTTTATTTCTTATCTTAAAGCTTAGAAGTTGATTTCCAAGGGCTATCTGTATCATCTGGTTTGTGTTAAGGATTATAAATCTGAAAATCCTACTTTTCACTTGGTTCTAGTGATTGATGACTTTCATAAAGTTTTTTTTGATGATTTTCCTAGAATTTCTCCTGATAAGGAGATAGATTTTGGGATTCATCTTCAATCAGATACTTGTTGGATATTCATCCTATTTCAATTCTTCCTTAAAAAATGGCTCTAATTGTATTAAAAAGTCTAAAAGAGTAGTTAAAAGGTCTTCTTGATAAAGGTTTCATCCATCCTTATGTTTCTCTGTAGAGTGCTCCTATAATTTTATGCAAAAGAAAGATGGGTCTTTTCAAATGTGTATAGACTATCGCAAGTTGAATAAGGTTATAGTGAAGAATTAGCACCTTCTTATTAGGATTGATGACCTTTTTAATCAATTTCAGGGTGCTAAGTGTTTCTCTAAGATTGATCTTTGTTTCGGCTACCACTAATTGATTAAGGAAGTTAATATTCCCAAAACTACTTTATGAACCTGGCATGGCCATTATGAGTTCTTGGTTATGAGATTTAGGTTGTATAACGCTTCAATTGCTGTTATGAACCTTATAAATTGGGTGTTCAGGTAGTTTCTGGATTTGTTCGTTATAGTCTTCACTGATGAAACCTTGGTGTACTCTAAGAGTGGGAAAGATCATGTCAATTACCTCCAAAATATGCGACATATATTTAAGGATCAGAATTATAGACAAAATTTTCTATGTGTAAATTTTGGATAAGTGTTGTGACCTTGATTGGGCATGTTATTTCTAGTGAGTGGATCAAGGTGGATCCCTAAAAAGTTGAGTTAGTTAAGAAGTGACCTATACTCACCAGTCCAATCGACATTAGAAGTTTCTTGTGCTTGGCTGGGTATTATAGCATGTTTGTGGAACGTTTTTCATCTATTGCTGCTCCGCTGATGAAGTTTGCTCAAAACAAAAGTTATGGTTTTGTGGTCTAATGTTTGTGAGGGTAGTTATGAGAAGTTGAAGGATAAGTTTACTTTTGCACATGCTTTAACCCTGCTCGAGGGTACTGATGGGTTTGTCATGTATTATGATGCATCTCGTCAGGGACTAGGTTATGTTTTGATGTAGCATGGTAAGGTTGTGGCTATACTTCCAAGCACCTCAAGGTTCATGAAATGAATTACCCGACTCTCCATTTAGAGTTGGCGGCTATAGTTTTTTCTTTGAAGATCTGATACCATTATCCATATGGGGTGCATATGGATATCTATTCAGATCATAAGAGATTGTAGTATATGTTTACCTAGAGGGAATTGAATCTCAGGCAGAGATGGTGGCTCGAATAGTTTAAGGATTACAACATGATCCTTCATTACCATCCAGGTAAAGCATTGTTGGTGTTGATGCTCTTAATAGGTTGTCTATGGGAAGCTTATTATATATGGATAAGGAGAAAAGATAGTTGGTGAAGGATATTTACAGTTTGGCTAATTTGGGAGTCCATTTCTTAGACTTTGAGGATAGGGGAGTAATTATTCAAGAAGTGGTTAAATTATCTCTTGGTGCTAAATTAAAGAAGAAATAGGCTTCGGATCCCATACTTATGCAGATTAAAGATGATATGGGTCAACAAAAGTTTATGGCATTCGCGATTAGGGGAGATGGAATTTTGAGGTATCAATAAAGGTTGTGTATTCCAGATATAAATGGGCTATGGGAAAAGATTTTAACCAAAGATCATGAGTCCAAATATACAGTTCAACCAAGTTCGACTAAGATGACCATGACTTAAATAAAGCCTACTGGTGGAATAATATGAAGAGAGAAGTGGCAAATCTATTGCTAAGTGTATGGTTTGTCATCAAGTCTATGTAGAATATTTGAGGCCTAGTGGTATATATCAAGAGATATAACTGCCCATGTGAAAGTAGGAGATGATTAATATGGATTTCATTATTGGTCTTCCGCAGTCTTGCAATCAATATAATTCTATTTGGGTCATTGTGGAAAAATAACTAAGTCTGTTCACTTTTTTCTTATGAGGACTAATTATTCTGGAGGGATTATGCCATATTGCTCATTTAGGATATAGTTAGATTTCATGGAGAATCAATATTCATTATTTCAAATCGAGGTATGCAATTTTCTTCTCACTTCAGGCATTCGTTTCAAAAAGGTTTAGGTACTCAAGTGAACCTAAGCACCATTTTCCAACCTTAAATGGTTGGACAAGCTAAGAATACTATTCAGACCTTAGAGGATATGATAAGGGCCTATGTGATTGATTTTAAATAAAGTTAGATTGACCATTCAAATGGCTCCTTTTGAGTCTCTTTATGGAAGAAGGTGTAGGTCTCCTATTGGATGGTTTAAGTTTGGTTAGAATAGGTTATTTGGTTCTGAATTGGTTCACCAAGCCGTGGAAAAGGAGAAGTTGATTAGAGAATGACTTAAGACTACTCAGAGTCACCAGAAATCTTATGTGGATGTGAGGCAGAGGGAGCTAGAGTTTGAGGTTAGTGATTGGGTATTCTTGAATGTTTCTCCGATAAAGGGAGTTATGATACTTGGGAATAAGGATAATCTCATTCCCTTTTACATTAGTCTGTATTAGGTTTTGGGGAGTATTGAGAAATTCATTTATGAGTTGGATTTACCAGCAAGTTTGGCTTTAATTGATCCTATTTTCTCCGTGTCTATGCTGAAAAAGTGTGTGGGTGACCCTTGTTTGATATGCTTATTGAGGATGTTGGTGCTATAGATTCGTTGTCTTATGAGGAATCCCTATTGAGATATTGGATAGGCAAGTTTGTAGATGAGGACTAATGATGTAGGTTCAATAAAGGTGCTTTGGAGAAATTAAAAGGTGGAAAAAGCTATGTAGGAAGCCGAGGAAGATATGAGAAACAAGTGTACATCCTTATTTTCAGTTTCGGATGAAAATACTTTAAGTTATAAATTTTGTTTCCCTCTTTTCACATTTCAAATTTGTCCATGGGTTATGGTTGTGTTCTTTCTTTTATCACGTTATGGGTGCCATAACTCCTTATTTAGGGATGAATGATCCTATACGGGGTGGGGGGTAATGTAATACCATAATTTTTTGAGCTTTAGACCTTCAACAAGTTGATTAATTGAATTATCCACGTTTTTGAAAAAAATGTTAAAACTACCAGTAAGAACGGCCTAGGGCATGACTCATTACGAGACATAACGAGTCATAAGGAGGGACTCATTATTTCAATAGAAAGTTACCCAAAATTCCATCCCCTAACCAAGAGTCTTTGTTATGACTCATGGTGTCAGATAACGAGTTGTGATGAGTGACTCATTATCATAACAGTGATAGGAAAAATCTTTTATCCTTCGGTTACGACTCCACGCCATGACTCATGGTCAAGCCTCACGAGTCGTTACCCAATCCATGTAACCGTGCTCAATTTTTCCTGCACACATTCATTAAGGTCTTTTTGGTCTTTTCCTTCCTTCATACTCTTTTCCATGACTTAAAAACACTTTAGTGACCCATTTAACATGAGTTATAAAAATAAAAAACACTACTTTTAATCTTTAACTCTCAAGGAAAGAGAACACTAGGGTTTTATAAAGGATTCAACATTTTGGCTCCAAACTTTGAATTCCAATCAATTTCATTAGTATTTGAGGCATGTCTCTTATCCTTAAACTTGTATTTTACATTATGGAATAAATTAATTCAACATTCTGGTGATTTAATTACTGGTTTTTAAATTATGTTGAGGGCTTTTGATTGATTTCTACTTGAATTGTTTCACCCTAATTTAAATATATTAGTCATGTTGTGATTAGTGGTTTCTGGGGTTGAATGGGTGCATTATTATAGGGATTGGAATGGGGAACATGGGTTTTTCCAAATTGATGGATTTTTGGCATGGTAGTGGCATTAACCTCAACCCACCATCACAACTTTGATTTTAAATATGGAATTTGTATAATTTAACTTAACTTTTAAACCTTGCATTGTATTAAAGGATAATGGATAATGAAAATGGTTTTTCAATGTCCTCGGTGGCAATGATTTGAACTTTAAATGGAACTTGGGAGCTTACATGGATTAGTTTGGCAAAATTATATAAGCTTGCTAGTATATTGGTTTGATGATACCATATTGGTAAATGCCTTAATAAAAGACTCCTTGATTAATGGTTGGGTTTATCTGTAAACTATTTTAATTTAGTCTTAAAAAGAATTGTATAGCTCACTGGGATGGTGTAGGTCTCGGGAGAACCAAAATAGGAAACCATATTTGCCACCATAGGGGTCTACATGCCCGTGTGTCTGGTGCACACATTATATTTTTTATAGCTATCACCTTGGTTTGTTTAGCCTTTCGTCTATTTCCTAGGTTCATATAGCTAAAACATAATTGGCTCATTCAGTAGGGGGATGAAATATCTTGAGTTTTCACCCTAAGGAAATTTCTAGTCCATTCTCTGGACCCAATACGACTTATGGGTACGAGCCATACATTGGGGTAAGAGTGGTATGGTCTTGTTGTATGCTAACTATAGTTAGTTGGTGGGATGGTTTTGGTCACTTAAATGGGTACGACTTAAGGGCATGAGTCGTTAGGGTTTGGTACAAGTCATATCAGGGACTTGTATGGTGGGCAGTGTTTGATCCTACTTGTATTTTATTCTTCCAGGGATACGGGCCATGGTTATGGATCATATGTTGTGATTACGGCTTGGTTGGATGATTCGTATATTGGACAATTTCTGGTCTAAGGTTGATTCTTTGATACGAGTGGCAGGTACCAATCATATTGTGAGGGTACGACTTGTATGGGCAAGTCATATCCTTGTGAAGGAATTTTTAAGGGACTTAAGTTGGGGTATTCTAGACATTTCCCTACTTAACCTAATTAGGACCCACAACTTATAATACACATAGGAGGTTATTTACCCTATTATTCTATTCTTTAAAACTTGGAAACTATTCCAAAAACACTCCATAATTCTCTCAAGAGTTGGTGGGGCAAGAAGGCTAGGGTTTTATCATGGGATTGCTTTGGTGCTTAGCTTGGTGATTTTTTTCCATCAATTCTTTGGTATAAGGCATGATTCTCTTCCCTCATTTTAATTACAACCAAAGACATGGTTTATATGATTGATTTCATGGTTTTACTATTTCATGATGATGACTTTCAACTATTATTTTTGTGTTTTGATACTAAACTCTTGGTTATGGTTCCCTATGTTTTTATATTATCTTTTTGTATGCATTAATGGTGGTTTTGAACAATAGGATTTCATGGTAATGGTTTAATGATCTTTGGAATTGATTTTGGTTATATTATGCTCCCAAGGTGTTTGATAAAATTCTTATAAATATATGTTCATTGCATTTACTTCTTTTAATAGAACTTTTGCATGTTTTAAACTTAGTGAAGGAATTTTTCATGGTTTAAATGGTTTAGAAATGCTAAATTCCAAATGGTTATGCTTGTGAAGAACATGAAAGTCTCCCAAGTTGTTTAATATGGTATATGGAAGGGCACTTAAAAGTCCCCTTAACCTAAACAATTTGGTTACGGATATTACTTACAAGTATGGGATGGTATACTGATACCAATAATATTGGCCTAGGTTAATAAAATGCTATATGGATTGGGTTGGTTATTTGGAAATGATTTTAATTGGGCATTAATAGAGGGGTATGTAGCAAAGTCATGGAAGATGGCAGTCCTGGGGGACCAAAACTGGGAACTTGTATTTGCCGATATGAGGATTGGTCTTAGTAAACCATGTGCATGATGTCACACTATTGGGGGATGTACTAGTTATCCCATGGAATACTTCCCAAGTTGTTTGGCTACATGCACCAGGTCCTTTTAGCAGGGGAAGCTGAACCCATATCGCCCATAGATGGTTTAGGATAGACAAGCTACATAACCCAAGTATAGGTTTTCAATGAATTCTAAACCTAATTCCCTTTTCTATTACTTAAATATGTATGGTTGTATGCATTATGGATGGTTTTACTTGGTTTTATATCTGCCATTATTTTATCCTTACCCTAAGATTTATGCCAGCAGTCGCTCTCTAACCTTGTCTACTGGCAGTTGTATACCCACGCTATGCAGGAACCAACCTTTCTACTTCTCCTATTTAGTATGAAGATTCGGTAGAAAAATTTGGACTAAAATAGTTGGCTTTTATCCTTTCCAAAGACATCTTTTCATGTTATAGATTTCTGTAGACACTTCTCTTTTATTTTGGATATAGGTTTTTGCCAGTGTTGGGGGCATGTCCCAACCAAATTTGCTTACTCTTTTGGATAACATTTTTTATGTACTTAGGTATGGGCAGGATCAGTATTGTGTCATCCTTGGCATTGGAATAGGCTGGTGGGCTTACACCACATCATAGGATTTCTCATTGTTCTGTTATATTACATTTTAGGATTAATTATATTAAATTTTATCTAACTTATTTTGTTATGGCCAGGTTTATGGCCTATGGTTTGGTGTGGTATGGTTGGGCGGTTAGTGTGATATGGATGGACTCGTTTGGTTTGGTCATAATTATAACCCTATCCCAGAGTTTTGATGAGAATGTTTACCCTATCTTGTTATATATTTGAAATTCAGCCTGTCAAAGGATGGATAAAGTTGGATGGGTTGGGTATAGGGGGCGATCCCCAGTCCTGGTTGGACTTAGGATGCCCATTATGATAAGGCCTAGGGTCGGGTTGAGTAAAGTTGGTATCACAGCCTGGGTTCATGGTTACTTAGGAGTCTATAAATCCGTGTTGAGTAGAGTCTCTTTTAGGAGAGTTAAGCGCTTCACACTCATAAGAGTGAGGCTAGAAAGCATTTAGGAATATTTTACTTTCTTGGTATTCTATCTTGAAGCTTGAGTTCTCAATCCTGGAATCTTTTCTAATACTTGTTTGTTCCTCTTTCAGATTATGCCTTCTATATCTGGAACACAAGGAAATTTTTTTGCCCATCTGGATATAATTTTGAAGGGGTACACCCTACGTCTGGAGTACGTATTCGATATTCATGGTCCTATTTCTGATGGTGCTGGAGTTCCTCCTATTTTAGCTAGTTCACCTTAGGTCCCTCAGGGGCAATGTGATGAATATGGAATTTCATCAGTCTATTTATGTTAATGCCCAATTTGTTGCTTCTTAGGCTGAATAGGGTATGTCTGGTGGTTTATTTGATGAGGCCATAAGGGTTGGTTAATTTATGAAGATGGTTCCTCCAACTTTTACTAGAGTGAAGGTGAAGGAGGATCCACAAGGCTTCTTGGATGAGATGGAAAAGATCTTTCGGGTGATGTGGGCTACTAATGTAGAGGGGTTAACTTTGTAGATTATTAGCTCAAAGATATTGCTTATCAGTGGTATGAGGAGTGGGACAGGTATAAAGGTGATATGGAAAAGAAAGGATTATGGAAGGCTTTTCTAATACCTTCTTGGATCGGTTCTTTCCTCAAGAGATACGGGAAGATAAGATGGAGGAGTTTGTGAACCTCAGGCAAGAGAGGATGTTAGTAAAGACATATGCTTTGAAGTTCCATCATCTATCAAGGTATGCTCCTGACTTAGTGACTGATATGAGGTCGAGAATGAAAAGTTTACTTCTGGGTTAAACAAAGATTTGATTTTGGATAGCAAGATTGCTTTGCTAATTAAGGATATGAACTTTTATTGGTTGACTATTCATATGTAGCAAGTTGAGAATGGGAGAGAAGGCAGGCAAAGTTTGGGGATAGGTAGGAAAAAGAAAGTAGGTTTTTTTATCGAGGAGGTGCTCAGTCCCAGGGTGGTAGAGATGGTGGCAAGTGGAAGAAAAATAAGTGAGGGAGTTCTGTCTCCTTTTCTTCTAGTTCTCATTATTAGTCGGGAGACAAGCATCATCAGGGTAGTGACATTCTCAAGCATAGGTTGCCCAATCTCAAGCAAGTGGAGGTCAGTCGGTTTTTTTGTATCCTCTTTATCAATTTTTTAGTTGTCCTCATAGGGGTTATTGTGAGGAAGAAATGGACAAATGCTTCAAGTGTGTCCAGGTAGGCCATCGACTCAGAGATTTTCTGGTTAACAGAGTTGTTATTGGGTCAGATAAGATTCTTGTGGTTTTATCTTCTGCTTATGTACCTAGTGTTAGGGTATCTGTTGCTATTACTGCTCCTAGTTCTAATGTTGGTCAAAATAGGTTGTATACTTTAACATCCTGATGGGAATTTGAGGCATTATCTATTGTCATTATTGGTATGTTATAACTTTTTTCTCATGATGTATATTGTTTGCTTGATTCGGGGTCCTCTTATTATTATGTGACTCCATATGTTTCTGTGTCTTTTGGTTTTGATCTAAAAGTAATTTTTGATCCTTTTTTTTGTTTCTACCCTAGTAGGTGACTTGGTTATTGCTAAGAGAGTCTATAAGGGGTGTGTGGTATTTGTTGGTAGAAAGTAGTCCTTGGCAGATCTGTTTAAGTTGGATATGGTAGATTTTGATATAATTCAGGGTATGGATTGGTTGCATTCTTGTTAAGAGACTTTGGATTTTTATACCCATAAGGTTATCTATTAATTCCCTAATGAACCGATTATAGAATGGGAAGGTAGTTTCTTAGCTCCTAAGGGGGAGTTTATTTCTTATCTTAGAGCTCGAATTCGGAGATTAATCTCTAAAGGTTGTCTTTATCAATTGATCTGGGTTAAATCTTCTAACTTAGAAGGTCCTTCTTTCTCTTCGATCCCTATGGTTAATGAGTTTCCAGAGGTCTTTTCGGGTGAGCTTCCTTGTGTTCATCAAGATAGGGAAATAAAGTTTTGTATTGATTTGCTTTCGGACACTAATCTAATTCTATTCCTTTATATATAATAGATCCGGCTGAGTTAAGGGAACTCAAGAAGAAACTTAAGGATCTTCTTGACAAAGGGTTCATTTATCCTAATATTTCTCCATGGGGCGCACTGGTGTTGTTTGTGCGCAAGAAGGGTGGTTCCCTTCAGATGTGCATTTACTATAGGCGGTTGAACAAAATAATGGTCAAGAACAAGTATCCTCTTCCCCGGATAGATGACTTGTTTAACCAGTTGCAAGGTGCCAAGTTCTTCTCTAATATAGATTTTTGGTTTGGGTGCCATTAGCTTAAGATAATAGAGGTGGATATCCCTAAGATGACTTTTCGTACTCGGTATGGGCCTTTTGAGAACTTAGTGATCTCATTTGGGTTGACTAATGCTCTGACAATGTTTATGTACTTGATGAACAAAGTGTTCAAGCAATATTTAGATCTGTTCATTATTGTGTTTATTGAGGACTTTCTGGTTTATTCAAAGAGTGAGGTGGATCATGCTAATCACCTTTATATGGTGTTGTAGACCTTAAAGGAACAATAGTTGTATGCCAAGTTATGTAAGTATGAGTTTTGGTTGAATGATGTGACTTTTCTAGGTCATATAATTTCTTGTAAAGGGATCATAGTGGATCCGGAAAAGGTTTTTGTGGTGAAAAGAAGGCCTAGGACCATGACTCCATCTAATATTCAGAGTTTCTTGGGCTTAGACGGGTATTATAGGTGGCTTATAAAAATCTTTGCTTCGATAATTGCTTCTTTGACTAAGTTAATTCAGAAGAAGGTTAAGTTTTCTTGGTTGGATATTTGTGAAGGGAGTTTGAGAAGTTGAAGGATAAGCTGACTTTGGCTCCAATCTTGACTCTTGCAAAAGGTAATGATGGGTTTGTGGTTTACTGTGATGCATATCGGGTAGGGCTTGGTTTTGTTTTAATGCAGCATGGTAAGGTGATTACCTATGCTTCTGGCAGTTAAAGGTACATGAGTGGAATTATCCTACTAATGATTTGGAGTTGCTGGTGGTTGTGTTTGCTTTGAAAATATTGTGGCATTATCTGTATGGAGTTCACGTGGATATTTTTTCTGATAATAAGAGATTTTAGTACATGTTCTCTTAGAAAGAGCTAAATTTTTGGCTAAAAAGATGGTTTAAGCTTCTCAAGGATTATGATATGAGTCTTTACTACTACCCAGGTAAGGCTAATATGGTTTCTGTTGCTCTTAGCAGGTTATCTATGGGTAATCCAGCTTATGTGGTAGAAGGAAAGCGGGAATTGGTGAAGGATATTCACCGTTTGGCTAATCTTGGGGTTCATGTCTTAGACTCTAAGGATGGTGCAAAAGGTGGTTTGATTGTCTCTTGGTGCATAAATTAAGGAGAAGCAAGCATTAGATCCTCTCTTAATGAAAATCAAGAGTGATATTTGTAGGAAAAAGGTAACAGTGTTTGAGATCAGTAGTGATGGTACTTTACGATACCAAGGAAGGTTATGTGTTCTTGATGTCAACAGGTTGAGACAAATTGTTTTGGTTGATGCACATGAGTCATGCTATGTTGTTCATCCAGGCTTGACAAAGATGTATGATGATCTCAAAGAGGTCTATTGGTGGAATGTTATAAAGAGGGATATAGCTGATTTCGTGGCCAAATGTATGGTGTGTCAATAGGTTAAGGTTGAGCACATGAGGCCTGGTGGGTTGTATCAAAAAGAAGAGTTCCCCGAATGGAAATGAGAGATAATCAATATAGATTTCGTTACCAGTCTTCCTCGATCTCGGAACTAATTTGATTCAGTTTGGGTCATAGTGGATAAGATGATGAAATATGTGCACTTCTTGCCAATACAAACTATATTTTCAGTTGAGGATTATGCAAAGATGTATCTTCAATAGATTGTGAAGTTGCATGAGGTACCTGTCTTGATTATTTCTGATCATGATACTGATGAGTAGTTATTTTACCACTCATTCACACTCATCATTCGTGCACATTACCTTGTTTTGAATTAATAAAAGAGACAAAATTGTGATTAAATGCATTAATATCCACACTTTACGGGTATAGAGTTGCCAAGATCAAAAGATGTGGATTGGAGTTGAAAATGATCAAAAAGGAGAAAGAAAGTGTAGTTGAAGACTTGGAGCAGGACCTGGCCTCAGTTACCGTGGTAGCGGTCTGGTGACTGAGGTCGTGGCGTCAAGCAACCATGGTCGTATAATATAATTACAGTCACATAGCCACAGTCGTCGCCAGACCTGCGCGATCGTGACTAAGCAGAAAAATGCATCCCAAGGGAAAATCTAGAAATGCACGTGGCTGATCCAAAATTTTTGGCAAAAATACTCAAGCCCTAATTCATTCACCATATTCCATCTTCCCCAAATAGTTAGGTTTTGTTTTTTAGTTCATAGCCTCTATTCGTGGAGAAGAAAATATTATATAGTTTTTTGGTGAAGAATACATAGGAGACCTTCTAAGTGGAGGAATAGCTCACATCCATTTGGAGATTTGTGGGAGACCAAAGATTGAAGTAACATTCACTTAAGCATTCACTTAAGCTTCAATAAATTATTTCAATGGATATTATGGGTATATCCTTGCTTATTTATCTTATGTGTAGCTAGATGTCCTTCTTGGAGTTATTGGGAATAGGAATTTAAGTGTGTGTGGTTTAATATTGTTAGCCTCTATTTAGTAGTTCATGTTGATGGGTTTTATCATTTCTATGCTAACTTAGTTGGAATTTGTGGGTGACAACCCCAAATACCCATATGGGTATGATGGGTGAAAACTCCAAGATCTAGAAAGCTTATGACTATCTTGGAAAGAAGGGTTGCGGGGTGAACTTTAGGAATCCACATCACCCTTGAAAGAGGTATGTGGAGCAATGGTAGAAAATTATGTAGGTAGTTTGCTAATCTATCACTATCTTAGACATAAGGGTGGTTGCGAAGTAGACTATACCATAGGTATTATCCTAGAAATAGGGATGCCTAAATTGAGGTTTGGTTACCAATTATTGAACACACCCATTAGGTATTTGAAACAATTAACGGGGGAAAGTTTGGTATTTTGTTGAAAGACTAGCTTCAAAACCTATAACCAAGCCTACCCACACTTGATCTACTAGAATGAAGTTAACTATTATCATCCACATGTCACTCCCCTTAGTAATACAAATCCCAAGATCCATGCCTAATTGATAAAGCTCTAATTATTCATAGTACCGAGTTTATACAAGTAAAACCCAAAAAGAAACGTTAGAGTAGGCTCCTATCTCCCCCATTTTCATCTTCTTGTACTATTGGTTTGAATTTAACTTCTATCTATTATTTCAAATTAACTTGATTGTCCCTCATATTGTTCCTTGTGGATTTGACCCCTACTCCAAAGTTGGATAAATATATTGATGATGACCACCTTGCACTTAAATTGATGTGTAAGTTGAGTGTTATTAAAAATGGTTCCATTGCCAGAGAACAATTTGGCATATTAAGTTAGTTTGGAATTTTAGCTTATTTTCTTCAATTCAAGCTTGCAAATCTTTATTTGTGATTTTCTTTTGTTTCTTGTGTTAGGTAAATTTTTATTTTCTTTTACTTGTATCTATGGAATATTCCGACAAATATGATTTCGGTAGTTGGAAATTATATCTTGATGACCCATGTCCATATTGTGATGGACCCCACTTCAGGAGAGATTGTACCTATGCTCCCCGAAAAGATGTGGAATCATATCTCAATCCTATTGGGAGTATGTTTGTTCTTTATGTGGTGGTCGAGATGGACATTGGAGTGATTGCCCAAATGCCCCTCCTTTTTTATACTAACCAATTTACTAGTTCCTCTTTTGAGTTTCTTAGGTCCTATGATAAGGAGAAGGAAGAGTAACATACCGAGTCCACTAATCTTTAAGCAATGCTTCAAACTATTCTGGATCGAGTAACTACAATGGGGGAGAATGTGCAACATATGCATCAACCCCATGAGGCATTTAGAAGGGAAATTCTCAAGATTGAGGAAATGGGCAACGAAGGAAAACTTGAAAATATCTACCTTACCCATTCCCAGAAAGGAGGGTTATCAAGAAGAGAAAACAATATATGATGATGAGCTTGGTAGCGAAGACTCCTTGGTGACTTCCTAAACTACCGAATCAAAGGAGGAAGAAAAAGCCAAAATAAAAGGAATGATGCTAAAGTCACAAGAAAAATCAAGGGAAATATCTTATGATGACTCTAGTCCATTCCGGGGTGAACATATTTTGGAGAATGCAATTCTGAAGTTAAGGGTTGGACCTCATTCAAACCACTTCTCAACATTGTTCTTAAAAGATATTATGAGAATCTATCTACCTAGGCAAATGGTAGATAGTGAGGAGGAGAAAGAGGAGTACAATCCCTATATCTTGGAATTTGATATTCCAAAGGACCATATGGAACCCCATCCACCAATGGCCAAGGAACTCAACTTCTGATATACAAGGAATGGCCTATTAATGTTCTCACTTTTACCCAAGAAACCCAACCAAAACTTTGATATGAAGTTGAATAAAATATTTAAATCTTCAAAATGGCGAGATTGAAGTTTGCTTGCCATTTTCTCACCTCTTCTAAGCCTCATTTTTGAAGATCTAGATCTTCTGTCCCTCTGCCGCTCATTACCTATTGAATGAAAGTTGGGATGGAGATTCATCTCTTCTAAGTGGAGACACAAAAAGAAGTGGATGGGGCATTACACTAAGATGTTAAACTAAGTGCTCAATGGGAGGCAACCAATCACTCCACAAAAAGTGGCACATATCATTTTTATTTATACATGATAGAGTAGATTTTATTTTTGTATTTACTCATGCATAATCCATGTAATATTGGTTCTAAGAGGAATTTTGACTGAAGTTGAATGAGGAGAATGTGAATCTGGCATTTTGGACTGAACATGAAGTGTAAAAGACTCAGTTGTTTGGTCTCTGTTACCGTGATCCCAGTCTGTGCCACCCTGATCGTAGAGGCTGCGTGACCATGATCACGGTCAAATCAGTTTAAAATAACAATCGAATGCCCATTCATTCCTACGCATCTCTCCCAATTTCTCTCAAAATTATCTCAAATTTGTGTCTTTACATTGCATATCCAAGTGTTATTTAATCATTTGCATCAGCTAATTTGGTAAGTTGTCTCAACTCTTTTGATTTGGATACAATTACATGCTTAGAACTTGTAGTTTAGGAAAGTCCTGAAATGATGTTGTCATTAATAAATGTATGTTAGTTTGTGATTACTGTTGTGGTTAGCTGTTGTAGTTGGTGTACACACTAATGGGGAAGCCTTTAGTACCCAAAATTAGGCCTAAAACTTCTTGAACTGAGGTATGCACCATGTGTTCAATTTAATTCCCTAATGCATCCAACTTGAATTGTTTCAACTCTTGGGCCATAATAATTCATTGTAGGCTTAAATTCTCTAGATCTAATGTTGGTACACCTAGTAGGAACAAAGAATTGGGGTTAAAATTATGCCTAGAAGAAGTGTTCAAAATTTGTCGACTAAGGTCTCAAGTATTGCAATCGAGGTCCCGACGCGCGATAGTGGTCAATGCTCCATGATCTCCATACCTGAGGGAAGTGTCTGCAAGAACCAAAAATTTTTGTATATCCAATTTTGCCCTAAAACCTTCGGTAAACCTGCCACATGCATTTATTTATTTGATCTAGCATGTTTTGGTATGATAGTGATAATGATGGCCTGAGTGGCATTGTTTACAGGTTCTAAGCCTCAGAGATGAAAGAATTTGACAACACCAAATTCATGGCCCCACAATGCCAGAACCTCTACAATGAAGACTTGCACAGGACTAAGTTACTCCCTGAAAGGGGTATCAGCTTAGACAAGGTAGAGGAAAAGATCCAAGGATTCCATGCTAGATTTGTCGAAGCCAGGAGGAGGTGCTTTTCCCTAGACCCCTGTTATGCAAATGAGTAGTGGGTACAGTATTTTTATGCTAACGAGGTGTATGGACTCCCAAATACTAACATGGAGCAGTTTCATGCAAAATCATATGATCCAGGGACCTGGATGGCAAATTTTTTATGCCCTATAAAAGAGGTTCCCTGGGTAACTGCCAAGAGTGACATTCTGATGAATAACTTCATAGTTGAGGCTAGGCTTTTGGTTGAATATCATCTATAGATGAGTATCATAAACTCACATGGAAATTGATACAGACTTGTGATCTCGAATAGTGATATGTATTCTCTATGGAATCGCCCTGAATATGGATGAAATTGTCCACTTAGAGTAGAGGTACTTCAGAATTCTCCTCCCTTCCCTTATCAAAGAGTTATGCAGGAGGGAACAGGTGGAGGAATATGTTATAGACACATATATACTCCCTACCTGTCATATGTTTCCACTCAAGTTCAGGGGTAAGGGTGCCCCAGGTCAAAGCAAAAAGAGGAGGGTGGAATCAGGTAAGTCGACCCAGAAGGGCACAGATTCTTCTAGACCTTCATCAGCCAGCTCCTTCGATGACATCTCCAGTTAGATGCGGGAGGTTAGGGAGTTAATATCTATGTTGCCTCAGGGGCCAAAAGATCCATCCATCGCTTCCTACTTGTACATAGCTCGGTCAAACTATGATAAATACAAGAAGGAGCAGAAGAAGCAGGGAGCCGCTGCTGCCAGTTTGGAGAGAGCTTATTCATCCTTATTAGTATCATATAGAGACCTTAAGGATTCACATAAGAAGATGGTAAAGAGAGAGAAGAAAAGATATAAATTCTTTAAGAAGCTATGGAAGGGGTAAAGGGTATCTTTAAGGTGCTCAAGCCCAACCATTGACTACCTTCATCTAGGATAGACAATGAGGATGAGTATTCTGCCAATTAGTCTATTGATGATGTTGATGATAATGGTGCAAAGTCAGCGGAAGAGAGAAGCACTTGATGCAGAATCATGGAGACCCTTCTTACACTTTCCTTATTGCGCACGCAGTGAGTATACTACATTTCTTTTTAGTTGGGGGTACTCCATGATTTGTATAATTTTGATGTTGTGTTGTTGGATATTTCTTTTTTATGCTGCTTTGGGATGACATCTTGGATATTATTTTGTTTTTATTTTAGGAAGCTACATCTTTGGGCACTCTGATAGTGCCTACATTTTCTATATTATCATGTGGTTTTTAGTTTTAGTTTTTCTTTTACTTTAATTTTATTTTGATTTTGGTGATGCAAGACTAGCTTTGCCTTATGATACATTAAGTGACGGCATTCTTAAAGGTAAAGAATCGTGTTTGGGTTTTGAGAATATATGTAGGGAAAGTCTGAGTACTCGTAGCATAAATGTCATGAATGTAAGGGAAGTCTGAGTACTTGTGGCATTGTACATTATAAATTTGGGATAAAATTGTACACTATTGGTGAAGTCTGAGTAGCCATATGGTTGGTTTGCTTATTTTGAGCCAAAACATGAGGCTAAGGCATTGGTTGTTGCTATGATTTTGAAAATTTAAGTGGTGCTAAGGTAAAATAAACAACCCCCTCCATCCAAAATTTTGCAAAAATCAATGGCATGGATGTGAGCAAATTTGTAACAAAACGTTTTCTCTTTTTGTGGCTCCGTAAAGTTTTAACTTGTGAATTGAAATGGATACTCAAAATTTTGTCTCTATTGGAAGGGACATTTTAGCTCCCTTGGCAATTTTTTCATGGCATGAGAGGCAAGCTATTTGAATTCATCCCTTGTATACTTGTGTTATCTAGAACTTTCCCCATTTGTCTTTCAAATCTAATATCGATTGAACTTGGTTGGAGAAATGATCTTAGACCATCGTTTCTCATTGAAAATCCACTCTAGCCTAAAAATCCTATCCATTCATGAATAAAATCCCTAGTCACCCACTTTGAGCCTTTGGACCTTTCTTTGGCAAACTCATTATAAACCGTGAAATATTTTTTCATTCCTTTATTGATCCCTTCCCTCCTTCAACTTATAAATGAAACTTGAGGCTAAAAGACTATGTTGGGGGTGGTAAAGGTTGACGAAAATAAGTTTGGGGCCACAAATAGAAAATGAAATGCCTATTGTGCTTTAGCACTAAAAGCAAATAAATAGAAAAAGAGAGGATCAAACAAAGAAATAAATTGCACTAGAGTGCAAGAAAAAGTAATTGAAGAAGATGGGTGAACAAAGAAGACAAAAGGTAGGCATAAAAAACAAGAGAAAACAAAGAAGAATGGCCTATAGTCAAAAACAATGATTGAAAAGTATGATTTTGATGTTTAAGGAAGGGTGTAACCATGTTGTTCTCAAAAGATATGCTACCCTAACACAAACCTATGTTACAAGCTTAGAAAGTCCTTAGAGATCTCCAACCATTAACTTTTTTTATAGTTGCAATTGAAAATAGAGGCAAGCCTATGGTATGACACTTATTGCATAGAGATTTCTTTTGTAAGGAAGAGAGTTTTTGCACTTAGAATTCCTTGTTGCATATTTTGTAGCTTGGTGTGTGGAATTCTCTTTCTTGTGATGTTGGCATGTGAAACAAGTTGAGGTGGGTGATTTCGTCACCTTCCGAGCAATGAGGCAAATGGAGTAAAAGTTAGTTTTGGTCAAAACGTGAATCACTTCTAGATTATTAGTTTTTGTTGCTTGATTGCTCTTTGAAGTCTTGTGTATTCTTTAATAGTGTATCTTATGATGAGGGAAGTAGTGAAAATAGCTTAGCGCATGTTCAATGAGCTACTTATGGTAGTGACTAAGTTTAAAGTCATAGTCATCTATAAGGCATGAAGTTTAGGCATAAATAATTATGTCTCATGGTAAGAGATAGTGTTGGTTAAGGACAAGCAAAAGTTTTAAGTCAGGGGTACTGATGAGTGGTGATTGTACCGCTCATTTTCACTCATTATTCGTGCACATTACCTTGCTTTGATTGAATAAAAGAGAAAAAATTTTGTTAAATGCTTTAATATCTATAATTTACAAGATATGGATTGGAGATAAAAATGATCAAAATGGAGCAAGAAAGTACAGTTGAAGACTTAGAGCAGAAACTGTCCTCAGTTACTGCTATTGCGGTCTAGTGACTGCGGTCATCGCAGTCGAGCAGAAGTCAAGAAACTACAGTAGCGGAAGATAATCATGGTTGCGCAGCCGTGTTCACAACCAAACCCCTGTGATCACGGCTTAGCATAAAAATGTAGACCAAGGGAAAATCTAGAAATGCACGTGGCTGATCCCAAATTTTTGGAAAAAAGACTCAAACCCTAAGTCATTCATCATATTCCATCTTCCCCAAATATTTAGATTTTTTTTTTTTGAGATCATAACCTTCATTCTTTGAGAAGAAAATATTGTATAATCTTAGGGTGAAGAATACATTGGAGACCTTCTAAGTGGAGGAATAGCTCACTTCCATCGGAGATTTACGGGAGTCCAAAGTTTGAAGTAACATTCACTTAATATTCAATAAATTATTTCAATAGATATTATAGGTATATCTTTACTTGTTTGTCTTATGTGTAGCTAGATCCTTCTTGGGGTTATGTGTGAATAGGCATTTAAGTGTGTGTGGTTTGTTATTATTAGTCTCTATTTAGTAGTTCATGTTGATGGGTTTTATTATTTTGATACTAACTTGGTTAGGATTTGTGGGTGAAAGCCCCAAATACTCACATGGGTTTGATGTTTGAAAACTCCAAACTCTAGAGAGCTCATGGCCATCTTTGAAAGAAGGGTTGTGGGGTGATCTTTAGGAATCCACATTAATATTGAAAGAGGGATGTAGAGACAAAAACAATGATAGACAATTATGTGGGTAGTTTACTAAGTTATCACTATCTTAGATATAAGGATGGTTGTGAAGTAGACTATATGATGAGTATTATCCTAGAAACAAGGATGCCTAAATTGAGGTTTGGTTAACAATTGTTAAACACATCCATTAGGTATTCGAAGAATCGATGGGCAAAATTTTGGTGTTTTGTTGAAATACTAGCATCAAAACCTATAACTGAACCTACCCATACTTGATCTACTAGAATGAAGTTGAATATTATCATCCACATGTCACTCCCCTTAGTAATACATAATCCCAAGATCCATGCCTAATTGATAAAACTCTAACTATTTGTAGTCTCGAATTTACACCAGAAAAAAACAAAAAAGAAACATTAATGTTGGTTTTTTTCTCCCCCATTTCTATCTTTTTGTAATTGGTTTGAATCTAACTTATATCTATTATTTTGAATTAACTTGATAGCCACTCATATTGTTCCTTGTGAATTCGACCTCGACTCCAAAGTTGGGTAAATATATTAATGATGACTCTCTTACACTTAAATTGACGTGTAAGTTGAGTTTTATCAGGTACGCAATTTACGTCTTATTTTTGGCGGTCTTTTTAGAAAGTTTTGCGGACTAAGATTAGTCTGGGTACTACTTTTCATCCATAGTCAGATGGGAAAATGGAGAGAACTATTCAGACATTGGAGGATATGTTTTGGTCCTGCGTGATTGATTATGGTGGCAATTGGGTTGATAATCTATCTTTGGTGGAGTTTTCTTACAATAATAGCTACTATTCTAGTATTGGTATGGCTTCTTTTGAGGCACTTTATGGTAGGAGGTATAGATCTCCTATTGTTTGATTTGAGCTTGGAAAGGCAGACATGTTTGGCTCAGATTTGGTTTCAAGTGATGGAGAAGGTGAAGGTGATTTGGGATGGGCTTAAAACTGCCCAAAGTCACCACAACTCCTACGCGGATTTTAGGCATAGACAATTGGAGTTTGAGGTCAGGGATATGGTATTTCTCAAAGTTTCTCCCATGAAGGGAGTGGTGCAGTTTGGTAAGAAGGAGAAACTCAGTCCTCAGTTTGTTAGTCCTGGTGTGATATTGTGGAGAGTTGACAATGTTGCTTATGAGTTAGAGTTTCCATCTAAATTGAGTTTGGTTTATCTGGTCTTTCATATTTCTAAGTTAAGAAAGTTCATTGGTAACCATTAGGAGGTTAGTTACCCTATTAATCTATTCATTAACGCTTGGAAACTACTCCAAAAACACTCCATAATTTTCTCAAGAGCTTTAAGGGAAAGAAGGCTAGGGTTTTATCTTGGGGCTTGTCTTGGTGATTTCTTTCCATTAATTATTCGATATAAGGTATCATTCTTTTCCCTCATTGTAATTTCAACTAAAGGTATGGTTTATATGATTGATTTCATGATTTTACTATTCATGATTATAGCTTTCAACTATTATTTAGGGGTTTTGATATTAAATGTGTGGTTATGGTTCCCTATGGCTTTAATTAGGCTTTTAAATGCATTACTGGTGGTTTTGGAAAATTTGATTGAATGGTAATGGTTTCATGGCTTTGGAATTGGTTTTGATTATATTAGCCCCCAAGGTGTCTGATAAAATGTTTATAAAGATACGTTTATTGCATTGACTTCTTTTAATGAAACTCTTGCATGTTTTAAACTTGGTAAAGGAATTTTTCATGGTTTAAATGGTTTAAAAAGGCTAAAGGATAAATAGTTATGCTTGTGGAGAACATGGAAGTCTCCCAAGTGGTTTAATGTGGTTTATGAAAGGGCACTTGAAAGACACCTTAACCTAAATGGTTCGGCTACGGATATAACTTGCAAGTAAGGGGTGGTATGACGATACCACTAATATTGGCCTTGGTTAATAAAATGGTAAATAGATTTGGTTGATTATTTGGCAATTATTTTAATTAAGAATTAATAGTGGAGTGGGTAGCAAAGTCGTGGAAGGTGGCGGTCCCAAGGGGGACAGAAACTAAAAACTCGTATTTGCCGATATGAGGATTGGTATTAGTGGACCATATACATGATGTTACACTATCAGGGGATGTACTAGTCATCCTATGGGATACTTAACTGGTCGTGCAGCTATACATACTGGGGCCTTTCAGCAGGGGGAACTGAAGCCATATCACACTTGGGTGGTTTAGGACGGCCAAGCTATACAACCCAGATAAAGGTTTTCAATGCAAGCTCAACCTAATTCCCTTTCTTGACACTAATATATGTATGGTTGAATGGTTTTACTTTGGTCTTATAACTGGCATTATTTTATCCTTATCATGAGATTAATGATAGCGGTCACGCGTTAACCCTATCTACTGGTGGTTGTATACCCACGCTATTCAAGGACCATCCATTTTACTCCTCTTATTTAGCAGGAGGATTCAGTATTAGTATTTGGAATAAAGTGGTGAGCTTACATCCTTTCGAAAGAAATCATTTAATGTTATGGATTTTTGTAGACATTTTTCTTTTATTTTGGATATTGGTTTTGGCCATGGTTGGGAGCATGTCCCAACCAAATTTGCTTACTCTTTTGGATAGAGGATTTATGGTACTTCTAGGGTTGGTATGGGCGGGATAGATATTGATGTCGGCCTTGGCATTGGAATAGGATGGTAGGCTGACACCACATCACAAGATTTCTCACTGTTCCATCATATTACATTATGGAATTAATTATATTAAAATTTGTCTAACTTATTTAGTGATGGCCTCGTTTATGGCCTATGGTTTGGTTTTGTGTGATTCAGTTGGTGTGATATGGTTGGACTTTGTTAGGTCAGTCACGGTTCTGACCCTATCATTTAGTCTTTATAAGAATATTTATTCTATCATGTTATATGTTTGAAATTCATCCTATCAATGGTTGGATAAAGGTGGATGGGTTAGGTAACAGGGGTCGTCCCTGATCTTGGTTGGACTTGGTATTCCCATTACGACAATGCCTACAATTAGGTCATGTCAGGGAAGCTAAACCTATATATCCTATAGGTGCCTTTAGGATGGAGCAAGTTTTACAAGTCAAGTTAATGGTTTAAATTCTCTTGTTCATGACCCTTTTCCCCATCCCAAAATCCTAGATATGTATATATGAATGTTATGCAAATGGTTTTGACTTATTTTTGGAAATAGCATTATATTTTTCCTTTCCATGAGTTACATGTCAATGTTTGTCCCACAGATCGTCCCTACATGTTGCATTATTTTATGATGTAAGGTCTGAGAGCTTTTTTGTTACTCTTGTACAACATTAGGTTGTGCGGCATATTGGTCGAATTGTTTTGAAGAGGTGAGCCTCCCTATTTTGAAAAGCCCTACCATTTTTTTAGGTTTCTTTTCAGATTTTGGGAATTTTAAATTATTTTTGAAACAGCCTGGGTTTTTACCTTAGAAGATTTCCTAGAATTATGGTATCTCCCCAATATGACTCATGGGTACGAGCTGTATGTTGTGGTACGAATGGTATGGACTAGTCGTATGCTGACCAATGTTTGTTGGTGAGATAAATTTTTGTCACTGGAATGGGTACAACTTTGTGGTACAAGTAATATGGTTTGATACAGTCATTTGGTTCATTTACTTAACCTTAGGCTTGGTAAATCAAGTTGGATCTGAGTACGAGTGGCTCACCAGGAGTTGTAAGACAGGTACGAGTCATACCAGGGACTTTTAAGGTAGACATTGTTCAAACCTCCTGGATTCCATTCTTGTCAGGGATACAAGAGAAGGGTACAGATCATATGTTTTCAATACGACTTGGTAGTATGATTCGTACACTAAATAGTGTTGGGTCCAAGGGTTGAGGCTTAGGATATAATTGATAGGTACCACTCGTATCAAAGGGTATGACTCGTGACAGTCCTTCTCACCCCTGTGACAAGATTTTTGTGCAACTTAAGTGGGGGTATTCTGGATATTTCCCCACTTACCCTAATAAGGCCCCATGATTTGTAACTCACTTAGGAGGTTATTTACCCTATTATTCTATGCATTAACACTTAGAATCTCTTCCAAAACACTATAATTCTTTCAAGATCTTTGGGCAAGAAAGCTAGGGTTTCAACTAGAGGACTAAATTGGGGATCTTATTGGCGATTTGCCTCTGTCTACTTTGTTAATTAAGCAATATTATCTTCCCTCATTTTCAGTTCCAATTAAAGGCATTGTTTTATAAAATATTTTTATAATCTGAATGTTGTATGCTTTTGGGTTTTCAAATATGATTTTGGGGGTTTTTTGTTGTAAATGCTAGGTTATGGTTTTCCATGTTTTAATTGTGCTTTTATATGCATTAATGGTGGTTTTGGATAATTGGTTGCATGAGAATAGTTCTTTAGTATACAATGCCCCCAATGTTTTTGATAAAATGTCTTTAACAATGCTTCCAAATAATATTGGTTTTACAATGAAACTTATGCAGGGTTTTAACTTGGTAATGGAACCCTAACTGATAAGAATAGTTTAAATGGCTTTAAATGAATTGGAAAGGCCTTGGTGGCAATGGTTTTGGTTGATTGGAAATCATGAGGGGTACATGGAATCCCTTAAACCTATATGCCATCATGAAGATACCACTACTAATGGCCTTGGTTAATAAATGGTTAATGCATTGGTTGGTTTCTTGGTAATGGTTTAAATTAGGTAATAATGGTGGGGTGTGTAGAAAATTTGTTGAAGGGGTCACGAGAGGGACTAAAACTGGAAACTCATATTTGTCGATGTAAGGTTTGGTCGAAGTGACCGTGTGCATGATGTCATACATTAGATTTGGGGGATGTACTAGTCATCCTAGGTTTTCTTCCCTGGTCGTGCGACTTCACGCACTGGGGCCCTTTCAGTTGGGGGAGCTGAACCCTTATAGCCCATGGGTGATTTAGGACGGTAAATCTACATAACCCAGGTAAAGGTATTAATGATATGCTAAACTCGATTCCCTTTCCCGGCATGGATATATATATGTATTGTTTTTGTGCATATGGATGGGTTTACTTGGTTTTATAAATGGCATTACTTTATCCTTATCTTGAGTTTATGCTAGTGTTTACCCACTAACCCATCTTTGGGAATCTATGTGCCCATGCTATGCAAGAACCAACTGTTCTATTCCTCCTACATAGTAATTAATGAGGGGACAGTTGTTGGATTGATATGGTGAGCTTTCATCTTTCTAGAAGGATCCATTTTATGTTATGGATATTCTTAGATATTTTAATTTATTTCTAGACTTTGGCTAAGGTTGGGGACATATCCCAACTAGATATTCTTACTATATTGGTTAGAGTCTTTATGGTACTTCTATGGGTTAGAATGAGCAGGATCGGTATTGGTGTCAGCCTTAATATTGGCATTGGTATTGGGGATGACATCCTTGGATATAATTTCTTACTATTCCATCATATTTCATTTTTGGATTAAATATATTATGCTTTTGATATCATTTGGTTATGGCCTAGTTTATTACCCTTGGTTCGATATTGGTTTTTCTTGGTTGGAATGATTTCATGGATGAGATGACTTGGTAGGGTTGGTATAGGAATAGACCTATCCCAAAGTTAGTCCTTATCCAACTATGCTATCTGGTTATATATTTGAAATTCAGTTGACTCAAGGTATGCAATAGTGGTTGGGTTGGGTAACAGGGGGGTGGTCCCTGGTCTTGGTTGGTCTCAGCACACCTATTACAACAAGGCTACTGTTCGGGTCATTTCAAGTTATTATCAAAGCTTTAGGTTCATGGTCAACTAGGATTCCACAAAGCCTAGTCGAGTAGAGACTCTTTTCAATGTGTGCAGCACGCCACACTCATAAGAGAGAGGTTACAAGGCATTTAGGAATATTTCACTTTCTTGGTATTCTATTTTCGATCTTGGACTCTAAGTCCTGGAATTCTTCTCTAATCCTTGTTTGTTCACTTCTCAAATCATGCCTCGATGATCTAGAACATAAGGAAACTCTTCAGTCCTATCTGGGGACAATGTTGATGGGGTACATCCTATATCTGGAGTTCATCTTCGATCTTAGGGTCCTATTCCCGATAGTTTTGGAGTTCTTTCAGTTGCTACTGGTCCTCCTTAGTATCAGTTAACTAATGCAGAATTTTGCAAATCTATTTATGCTATTGCTAATTTAGTTGCTGCTCAGGCTGAGCGGAATGCGTCTAGTAGGTTGTCTGTTGAGGCTACAAAGGTTGGTCAGTTTATGAAACTGAATCCTCCTACTTTTATTGGTATGAAAGTGGAGGAGGATCCTTAGGGTTTCTTGAATGAGATGGAGAAGATATTCAAGGTGATGCAGGCTACTAATATGGTAGGTGTAAACTTTGAAGCTTATGAGCTCAAGGATATTGCGTACCAATGATATGAAGAGTGGGATAGGGATAGAGATGATGTGGATATGATGTCCTTATTGGATGCCTTCTCCGTTGCTTTTCTGGATTGTTTCTTTTATCTAAATCTAAGAGAAGCAAAAATTAAGGAGTTTTTGAATCTTAAGAAAGGGAGAATATCCATCAAGGAATACGCCTTAAAGTTTCATCATCTGTTAAGGTATGATCCTGATTTGGTGGATGATATGAGAGAGAGAATAAGAAAGTTTGCTTCTAGGTTGAATTAGGACTTGATCTTTGAAATCAAGACTGCCTTGCTGATTAAATATGTGGACAATTCTAGGTTGAGTGTTCATATACAAGAGGTAGGGGATGAGAAGAGAAAACAAGCAGAGTTTAGAGATCAACAGGGTAAGAGGAGCAGGTTTTTTTATTAGGAAAGTGCTCAGTCTCAAGGAGGTCGCGATGGAGGCAAATGGCAGAAAAATAAGTAGGGATGTTCTGGATCCTTCTCTACTTCTAGTGCTCCTTACCCGAAATAGTTGGGTGACAAGTATCATTAGGGTGATGACAATTTTTAGGCACCGAGTTCCCAATCTCATCGAGTGGGGCTAGTCAGTTTCTTTATGCCCTTTTTATCGATTTTGTGGTCATGTTCATCAGGGTTATTGCGATGAAAAGAGGGACAAATTCTTTAAGTATGGCTAGGCAGGCCATCAACTCTGGAATTGTATGATTAATAAGGTTGCTATAGGAGCAAATAAGGTATCGATGGCTTTATCTTCTGTCCTTGCACCCAGTGATACCAATTCTACTTTTGTTACTGCTCTTAATTCTAGTGTTGGCCGAAATAGTTTGTATGCTTTGGCATCCCGACAAGAATCAGAGGCATCACATGTTGTCGCTACTAGTATGTTATATATTTTTCTCATGACGTGTATTGTCTGCTTGATTTGAGGTCCACTTTTTCTTGTGTTACCCCATTTATGGTTGTATTTATTGGTTTTGATCCTGAGGTTATTCTAGATCTATTTTCCGTTTCTACCTTAGTAGGTGAATCAGTTATTGCTGAGAGAGTCTATAGAGGGTGTGCGGTATCTGTTGGTGGTATGCAGACTTTTGTGGATTTGTTTGAACTTAATATGGTGGATTTTGATGTTATTCTGTGGATGGATTGATTAACTCTTTTTACACATACTTGGATTGTTAGACTCGTAAAGTTGTCTTTAGGTTCCCTAGTGAATCGATTCTAAAGTGAGAGGGTGATTCCCTAGCTCTTAGATGGAGGTTTATTTCTTATCTTAGAGCTCGAAGTTTAATCTCTGAAGGTTGTCTTTATAACCTAGTTTGGGTTAAAGATTCTAACTCATAAGGTCTTTTTTTACTGTCAATCCTAGTGGTAAATGAGTTTCCTGAGGTCTTTCTGGATGATCTTCCTTGTGTTCCTCCAGATAGGGAAATAGAGTTTGGTATTGATTTAGTTCTAGAACCTCATCCAATATCTATTCCTCCTTATAGAATAGCTTCGGGTGAGTTGAGGGAACTCAAGGAGCAACATAAGGATCTTATGGAGAAGTGGTATATTTGTCCTAGTGTATCCCTATGGGGTTCACTGGTCTTGTTCTTACATAAGAAGGATTGATCGCTTTCAATGTGTATTGGCTATAGGCAGCTCAATAAAGTGACGGTCAAGAACAGGTATTCTCTCCCAAAGACTAGATAATCTATTTGATTAGTTATAAGGTGCCAAGTTCTTTTCTAAGATAGATCTTCAGTCTAGGTATCATCAGCTTAAGATTAGGGAGGAGGATATACCTAATATGGGTTTTCATACTCTGTATGGGAACTTCGAATTCTTATTGATGCCATTTGGATTAACTAATGCCTTGACGGCATTTATGGATTTGATGAACAGGGTTTTCAGGCATTTCTTGGATCTCTTTGTCATTGTGTTTATTGATAACATTCTAGTTTATTCTGAAAGTGAGATGGACCATGCTAATCATCTTTGTGTCGTATGCCAAGTTCTCTAAGTGTGAGCTTTAGTTGTACGCCAAGTTCTCTAAGTGTGAGCTTTAGTTGAACATTGTGAGTTTTCTTGGTCATATTATTTCTAGCAAGGGGATCATGGTGGATCCACAAAAGGTTATTATGGTTGAAAGGTGGCCTAGACCCACAACTCCAACCGACATTTGGGGCTTCTTAGGCTTGGTTGAGTATTATAGGTAGTTTGTGGAAGGCTTTTCGTCGATAGCTGCTCCTTTGACTAAGTTAACTCAGAAGAAGGTTAAGTTTTCTTGGTTGGATGCTTATGAGGGGAGTTTTGAGAAGTTGAAAGATAAGCTGACTTCATCTCTAATTCTTACTTTATCATGAGGTAATGATAGGTTTGTGGTCTATTATGATATATCTCGGGTAGGTCTTGTTGTGTTTTGATGCAGCATGTAAAGGTGATTGCCTATGCTTCCAGGCAGTTAAAGGTACATGAGATAAACTATCCTACTCATGATTTAGAGTTATTGGCGGTGGTTTTGGCTTTGAAAATATGGCAGAAATATTTGTATAGTGTACAAGTGGATATCTTTTCTGATCATAAGAGTCTACAGTATGTGTTCATTCAGAAGGAGCTCAATCTCAGGCAGAGGAGATGTCTTGAGCTTCTCAAGGACTATGATATTAGTCTTCACTATCATCCAGGTAAGGCTAATGTGGTTGTTGATGCTCATAGTAGGTTGTCCATGAGGAGTTTGTCTCATGTGGAGAAAGGAAAGCTGGAGTTTGTGAAGGATATTCACCGCTTAGGTAATCTTAGATTTTTCCTCCTGGACTCCAATGATGAAGGTGTAATGGTACAAAAAGTGGTTCCATCATCTCTTGATGTAGATATCAAGGAGAAGTAAGTGTTGGATCCTGTTTTGATGAAAATCAAGGGTGATATTTGTGGGAAAAAGGTGATGGTGTTTGAGATCAGTGGTGATGGTACTTTGCGATCCCAAAGAAGGTTGTGTGTTCATGATGCCAATGGTTTGCGACAAAGAATTTTGTTTGAGGCACGGTATGAAGGATTTGTGGGCAAAAGGTGATGGCTCTGTTGTTTATTCTGGCTCCACAAATATGTATCATGATCTCAAGGAGATGTATTAGTAGAACGGTATGAAGAGGGATATGGCTGATTTGGTGGCCAACTGCTTGGTGTGTCAACAAGTTAATATTGAGCACATGAGTCCTGGTGGGTTGTATTAAGAAATATTTTTGTCCAAGTGGATATAGGAGGTAATTAATATAGATTTCGTTATCAGTCTTCCTCAGTCTCGATATCAATATGATTTTTGGGTCATCCTGGATAGGATGACAAAGTCTACTCACTTTTTACCAGTGAGGACTATCGTTTCGGTGGAGGATTATGCAAAGTTGTATCTTCAGGAGATTGTGAAGTTACATGTGGTACCTATTTCGATTATCTCTGATCATGGTACGAAATTTTCATCTCACTCTTGGTAGTTTTTTAGAAGGGGGACTAAGGTAAACCTGAGTGCTGCTTTTCATCTGCAGACGGATGGGCAAGCAGATAGTACTATTCAAACATTGGAGCATATGCTTCAGGCATATGTGTATTATTATGGTGGAAGTTGGGCTAAACATCTACCTTTGGTAGAGTTTTCTTACAACAATAGTTATCATTCCAGTATTGGTATGGCATTTTTTTAAGCATTGTATGGTAGGAGGTTTAGATCTCCTATTGGTTGGTTTTAGCCATTGAAGACGGATATGTTTGGTCCCGACTTGGTGTACCAGCTGTGGAGAAGGTGAAGGTGATTTGAGATAGTCTTAAGGCTTCCAAAAGTAGCCAAATTCCTATGGGGATGTTATTCCTAGAGACTTGGAGTTTGAGGTTGGGGATAAGGTTTTCCTCAAGGTATCTCCCATGAAGGGAGGAGTGCAGTTTAGTAAGAAAGGAAAGCTCAATCCCTATTATACTGATCCTTGTGAGATTCTGCGAAAGGTTGGTAATGTTGCTTATGAGTTGGAGTTATCTTCTAGCTTGAGCTTGGTTCATTTGATATTTCATATCTCCATGCTGAGGAAGTGTCTTGGTGATCCTTCATAGATTGTTCCATTGGAGGGGTTTGGTATCTCAAACTCTCTGTCTTATGAAGAGATCCCGATTGTGATCTTGGATAGGTAGGTTTGTTGGTTACGAACCAAGGTTATGGCTTCGATTAAGGTTTTATGGAAAAACCATAAGGTGGAAGAAGCTACATGGGAAGTGGATGAGAACATGAAGTCCAAGTATCTAAATCTATTCTCTACTCTTGGGATTCGTGTGGAAGGTATGTGTTTTCAACACATCTTTATTTTCTAAGTTTGTTAAAGGAAAGATTAACAACTTTGCCTCTTTGTTTTCAATCCTTGTTAAAAAATTAAAAGTATATTTGATAATGCAAATGACTTGTGCGTGTGGTTACCCCTACCTTATTCGTCTTTCGGGGATGAATGTTCGTCTTTCGGGGATGAATGTTCTTAGTGGGGGAGAATGAAACACCATGGATTTTGACCTTTAGAAAATTTCCTAGAATTCTGGTCTCTAGACCAATATGACTCATGGTTACGAGTCGTATGTTGGGGTACGAATGGTATGGACCAGTCGTATACTGACTAGTGTTGGTTGGTCGGATGGATTTTAGTCACTAGAATGGGTACGACTTTTTGGTACGATCTATATGGTTGGATACAGAGTATTTGATTCCTTCACTTAACCTTAGACTTGGTAACATAAGTTGGATTTGAATACGAGTGGCTCACCAAGAGTTGTAAGCCAGGTTACAAGTCGTACCAGGGACTTGCATGGTAGACAGTGTTCAAACCTCCAGGATTCTATTTTTCTCAGGAATACGGGAGAAGGGTACAAATTTTATGTTTTCAATACGACTTGGGTAGGATGAGTCGTACACTAAATAGTATTGTTTCCATGGGTTGAGGCTTAGGATATGAGTGGTGGGTACCACTCATATCAAAGTGTATGACTCGTGATGGTTATTCGTACCACTATGATGGGATTTTTGTGCAACTTAACCAGGGGTATTCTGGATATTTCCCCCACTTAACCTAATAAGGCCCCATGACTTCTAACTCACTTGGGAGTCTATTTACCTTATTATTCTACTCATTAACACTAACAAACTCTTTCTAAACACTCTATAATTCTCTCATGAGCTTTTGGGCAAGGAAGCTAGGGTTTTAACTAGAGGACTAAATTGGGGATCTTATTGGTGGTTTCTCTCTATCTACTTTGTCAATTAAGGCATATTCTCCTCCCTCATTATTAGTTACAATTAAAGGCATGGTTTTATACAATGTTTTTATGATTTGAATGTTGTATGCTTTTGGGTTTTCAAATATGATATCGGGGGTTGTGGTGATAAATGCTTGGTTATGATTTTCCATGTTTTAATTATGCTTTTATATGCATTAATGGTGTTTTGGATATTTGGTTGCATGGGAATGGTTCTTTGATACTGGCACTTTGGTTTGGAAATACTATGCCCTTAATGGGCTTAATAAAGTCCCTTTAACATTGTTCCCACTATGATATTGGTTTTTCAATGAAACTTATGCATGGTATAAACTTGGTAATGGAACCCTAAATGATATGAATAGTTTAAATAGATTAAAATGGACTGGAAAGTCGTTGGTGGCCATGGTTTTGGTTAATTGGAAATCATGAAGGGTACATGGAATCCCTTAAACCTATATGTGGTTGGCTATGGACTAAACTAGCAACTATAGTCGGTATGATGATACCACAACTAATGGCCTTGGTTAAAAAATGGTTAATGCATTGGTTGGTTTCTTGGTAATGATTTTAGTTGGAAAATAATGGTGAGGTATATAGCAAAGTCCTAGAAGGTGGATGTCCCAGGGGAACCAAAACTGGAAATTTATATTTGTTGATGTGAGGTTTGGTCCTATGCATGATGTCACACTTTATATTCAGGGGATCTAATAGTCATCCCAGGTTTTCTTCCCTAATCGTGTAGCTTCATGTACTGGGGCCATTTTAGTAGGGGTATCTGAACCCATATAGCCCATGGGTGGTTTAGGACGACAAAGCTACACAGCCAGGTAAAGGTTTTAATGTCATACTAAACCCAGTTCCCTTTCCCGGCATGGATATATATATATATATATATATATATATATATATATATGGTTTGTGTGCATGTGGATGGCTTTAATTGGTTTAATAAATGGCATTATTTTATCCTTATCCTAAATTCATGCTAGCGTTCACCCACTAACCCATCTTCAGGAAGCTATATACCTACGCTATGTAGGAACCGACCATTCTACTCCTCGTAAATGGTGATTGACTTGGGAAAAACTATTGGATTAAAGTTGTGAGCTTCGATATTTCCTGAAGGCTCCATTTCATGTTATGGATATTCTTAGACATTTTGATTTATTTCTAGATAATGGTTTTGGCTATGGTTGGGGCATGTCCTAATCGAATATTCTTATTCTCTTGGTTAGAGGCCTTGTGGTACTTCTATGTGTTGCAATAGGTGGGATCGGTGTTGGTGTCGGCCTTAAAATTAGAATAAGTGTTGGGGCTAATATCATTGGACATAATTTCTCACTATTCCATCGTATTTTATTTTGTGATTAAACATATTATGCTTTGGATCTCATTTGGTTATGGCCTAGTTTATGGCCTTTGGTTCGGTAATTGTTTGGCTTTGTGTTTTGGTTGGAACGGTTTGGTGGACAAGATGACTTGGTAGGGTTGGTCTAATAGACCTATCCCAAATTAGGTCCTTGTCCGACTATGCTATCATTTTATATATTCGGATTCAGCCGACTCAAGGTATGCTAATGATGGTTGGGTTGGGTATCGAGGTGGGAGTGTGGTGGGAAAGGGGGTCCCCGATCCTAGTTGGACTCGGGTCGTCCATTACGACATGGCCTCCGATTGGGTCATGTCACTCTTTTATCAAGGTAGAGGGAATGTCCCGACCTACTTTGACATCTCTGATTTTAGAGGCATTTGTGGACAGTGTTGGGATGTTTTGGTCATTATTTTTTGACTATTAGAACTTGATTAGACTTGTCTATCTTTATTTAACATCATGGTTGCATTTTGATGTTTAGTTTTACTGTACTTTGGAGTTTTGGAAAGGGGGTGGTCTCCAATCCATGTTGGGCTTGAGATACCTGTCACGACTAGACCCTGGTTCGGATTGTGACATGTAACTTAGTTAAAAAGAGATGAATCCAAGGTTTCGCAACTTAAATACCACATCCTAAGCTCATAAATACTATATCATACTCAAAGATAATGTAACCAAAATTTATTAGAGCAGGGTCCTAACCAGATAAAGAAGACATGATATATATAACAAATGATACACAAACTACAACTACCTATACAAAACTAGAATTATAGAGCACAATTACCATAAATAAGCTCAATCTAAAGATAGGGTAAGCCTATCCTACCTGGATGCCAAAGCTATAAATCTCTCTGAGAATCCACCAGATAGTGCTCTACTATAACCCGAGCTTGAATAACTTGATGTTGATAATTATTTTCTTCCTCCAATTGAGCCTAAGAAACTTAATGAACAGATTTAATCATTTCTTTTTCATGAAGTGAACCACTTTTGTTGATCTCTCTTTGTCTATATATGTATGTTGGTTAATATATGAGAGCATCTTTTTCACTGCTAAATATAAATGCATTCCTATCATTAGTTAGGAATAGCTACGCATATAATGCATGGTTATCATTAGTTTAGGCATAAATTGTCCACCTACAAAAAACAAATAATGACACACAATATTACTTATAATGGTATACCCCTTCCTCTACTTCCACATGGAGTCGAGGTGGAAACAACCTTACCTATATCGTTACGTATATACCCGGCAATTGTACAGGTTCATGGTAAAATATATATAATATTTTGAATATGCCATAATCAATAGAAAATTATTTCTAATAAACCTCCATTATATAATAGTAATATTTTGATACATCTAGATTTACTATCCCTGCTTAAAATATTAATAAGTTATAAAACTATTATAAAGTAATATAGATATATTATAACTAAAAAATCTTATACAAATTAAAAATATTTTAGAATGGTAATAAATTATATTTTTACCAAATGGTAATTTAGATTAAGTATTCCACAATATATTCGGTATCATTAAAATTCTCAAACAAACCACCTGAAAACAGAACTATCAGTTTGAGCAAGTCATAAATAACTTGAGGCACTTATAGAAAATCTCTAAACTCTAAAAATGTGTGAAAATAAGGAAAATGACCGCAGGGTCATTACAATGAAGTTAAAAGAGGTGGAAAATTTGGTTGGTTAGAGAAGATTCTAATATAATGTGTGATGTATTAAAGAGCTTAGGGGAGATAGTCCGTATTACTGGCCAAAATAGTTCCTACCTGTCCCTTAGCCTATATTAAGAACTTGAATGTCCTACTTGATATTGGGCTTCGATATTCTAATATTAGTGAAGTACTACACTAAGGTAAAGTTTATGGTTCATGTTATGTCACATATGAATCCTTTGTGTGAGTGACCAAAATTTGATTTTTACACCTATTTTTGTGGTGAATTACATATATCTGAGTAAATGCAGGTGAATCTCTTGTGGGGATGGCAGATGTTTAATGATAGATAGCTGACTTGCATGATCTCTTTGCTCGTGATATGCATGAGTTTTCCAATTTTGGGTAGTCAATTCTTGAGGTTAGAGAGTTTTAAGGTAGTAGTCATATGTTTTAATTGGAATGTCACATGCTTATTGTGGATTTTGCCATTTATGTAGTCATTAAATTTGTAGCCTGGCTGTCTTAATTTTAGTAGTAAAGTTAGAGTCTTTCTTGGATGATTCTTGATATAAAGAGTTTTTCAAGGAAGAATAAGTCTTTAAGTATGGGGTGATGATCTTAGGCATATATATACTCCTAAGTGTCATTATCTATGCATGTTTAGCTTAGTTTTGAAGACTTTTTGATGTGACTAATGAGTTATTAAGGTTTAATTACGTAGTTATATGTTAAATGAAATTATTAGAGTGTTCAAGGTGTTTTTCAAACAAGTTAAGAATCAAAATGATTATATAGAGTTTAGATGAGAAAACTAGTGATGTTATCTTGAACTATGCTTGCTCTAGTGTATTGTGATGAGCTCTATTGTATTATAAGAACTATTACTTGTTATTTGATATTTTAGGAGACCATTTGAGGTTTTATTTAAGAAAATTGAAGCCTACAAACAATTCCTAAGAAGTCGTCAAACAAGGATCTAACACACGATGAGATAGAAACCAAACGAAACCAAAAGTGCACCTTTGTGGGAGTGCCTTATGCTCACCCCCCAAATATCACTATGGGGTGTGCGCCTCACCCCTAGTGCGACTCTTAAATTCCTTATACTTTATTTGGTTGGGATACACACCCCAAACATTGGCATTAGGACACGCAGCATGAGGCTTCTCTCAGGGCATCCAAAAGTTGACTTTTATGCATTTAAGTAAGGGGCATTATTGTCAATGCATATGTTTCATGTTGAGATACGCATGTATGATCTATAAAAATATAAAATGAGCACTTAGTTCAATTAAATGGCATATTTAGATCAATACATTAATTGGAGAGGATACAGGTCATCAAGGGGCTCAAACTAGGGTCCTTTGTTCTTTAATTACTTTCTTGTAGTTTTACTTTATGAACTCATATATGATGATTCTTTGAAAGACTAATAGTGGATAAACACCATAATCTTGGGTTTAGGATAAAGACATGATTGTGTAATTATTGTTTGAATGATGGTTTATATATTTATCTAGTTATTAAATTGTTCTTACATTTTTTGTTTAACTATTCTAAAGCATCATAAACTTTAAGATAAATATAACTTCCAAAAAAAATTGACCATAGGAGTGGAGGGAAAAAATGAATAATTTAAGAAGTGTGGATCACTTTGGTAATCATTAGAATTTAATTCTTAAAGAATGTTTTATGTTTAGGATAGAGATATACCTAAACACCCCACTTGGTTAATGAAATGGGAGGATAGTTTAATACATCCAAATTAAAGACTAACATCCCCACTTAACGTTGTAGTCGTGAGATTAATTTGGATATATGACTTATAGGATAGGTAGTACCAAGTTATACTATAAACCCCTTGGATTAACAATCATGATAAACCTCAACACGACTACAAACCATGGTTATGCGTGACTGTGTAGTATGTCTCAACTCTGCAAGCTATCCATTTATTATTTACAATCAAAATTTAATAAAATTTTTATTTCTTGTTACTTATTTATAATTACAAAACTCCAATTCTTAATTGGTTATGCTCGTACTTATTTAATGTCATTAGTAACTCTAGAATTAGATTACTTGCACAGTCTAAGTCCTTATGGGATCGATATTCGACTTAAAAGGGCCACTATATTCTTGTATGACCACGTACACTTGTGTGTGCAGTAGGACACAACAAGTTATTTCTTCCATTGCGTTTCTAATTTTTTGTTTTGTTATTTTGTTTGATAAGGGCTGATGAATTGGTTTTAGCTACTGAACTTGTAGGTACAGGTCTAAATCTCAAGTAAGCTGGAAAGTGATAATGAATTGGTTGAACCATATCCTAAACCTGAGTGATGCTTGTATCAATTAAGGAGAGAATTTACACTTAGTTATCCCATCCCAAAAGTTCTACGAGGTGAAGCCATTCCTGCAGTCATAGCTAAAGAACAAGCATCCCGTAGGGCAGTGCGCGAATTTGCAATACCACTCGCAACTTATGTTACCTCTGCTATCCATAAACTTGAGCTTGGGAATAGATTTGAGTTGAAGGAAAACATGGTGCAATTATTACACAATAGTGAGAAGTTGACAGGTTTATCACATGAGGATCCAAAGGTCCACCTACAGAATTTTTTAGAGATCAGTGGTACATTTATTCCTTATGGAATCTCTACATATTATGTGAGGCTCACTTTATTCCCCTTATCACTATTGGGGAAAGAAAATAAATAGTTGAAGTCAGAACCTTCAAACTACATCACTACTTGGGATAACTTGGCGAAGAAGTTCCTCATTCGTTTCTTTCCATATAGCAAAACTGCAGGGTTGAGGAGTGAGATCCTGAGTTTTGAACAAAAGTCTAATGAGAATCTCCATCATGTATGGGAGTGGTTTAAGTCTCTTATCAGAGATTGCCAGCATTACCAACAGAGCAATGAGGTATTATCCCATACTTTTGTTGAAGCTCTTGACCATAACACAAAAATTTTACTAGATTTAGATGCAAGTGTCCAAGGATTGGAGAAAACTTATGATGAGCTATATACTTTCCTGGACCAAATTACACATGGTAATCCTGAATGGAAATGTGGTATTTCCAAAAGTGCAGTGAAGAAGCCTGTAGATATGACCGGGGTGGATAGTGTCACAACATTGGCTGCTCCGTTGGCATACTTTTGAAACCAAATGATGACACAGTTTAATAAGTTGAGTGTGACTTAACCTTAGGCCCAAGTTAATGCAATTCAACAAGGTCAGACTTGGTATGAGATTTGTGAAAATAGAGGACACTCTATAGACTTATCTGGGGAGAATTCGGAGTATATGAATTTTGTAGGCAATGCACAAAAGGGAAATCAGAATTATGTTAATACCTAATACAGCAGTTTACAGAGTCAGCTCCATTACTCATGGGGCAAAATCAGGCTCAAACTCAGTTGTTTCAGTAATGGCAGAGCATTCAAAATAATACTCATCTATTAACATAGAAGAGACTTTGAAAATATCATGTCCAATCAAGAATAAATGGATATCAAAAACTAGCAACTATCTCAAAAGAATTTAGAGACACAGTTAGGCTAGTTTGCTCAGGCACAAAACATAAGACCTCAAAGGGGTTGCTTAGTGATACAAAATATCTAAAGCAAGTAATGGTAATAAACTTCAAAAGTGGTAGCAACCCCATTGAAAGGACTCCAAATAAAATTCATGAGGTGCGGGGAGTGTTAGTCCCACAACAAATTGATGAGAAGCAAGTGACAGCCAAAGAAGCTAAAAATTTAGGGAAGTCTAAGTACCCAAAATCAAAGAAAGTTGCCAGAATGACCACTACTATTATTCCCTTAAATAGCTACGGAGGATGCTTGTTTTAAGAAGTTCTTTGACACATTCAAAGAACTTCATATTTATGTTCCTTTATTAAATGTTTTGTAGGGAATTCCTAAGTATGTAAAGTACTTGAAATTATGGTGATAAATAAGACAAATCTAGGTGACATCAAGATGATAGCATTTACTGAGGAGTGCAGTTTAGTGGTGATGAGAAAGATGTCCAAAAAGCTCAAGGGCCTTGGGAGTTTCACCCTACCCATACAAATTGGCAAAAAAGATGTGATCTATGAATTGAGTGATTTGGTGGCAAGAATAAATTTGATACCCTTATCTGTTTTTAGCACTCTGGGTTTTGTAAAACTAAGTCCATGTTCAGTTGTGCTCCAAATAACGGACAGAACTAGAGTGGTTCCCAAAGGAATCATAGGGGATATTTTCAATAAGGTTGGTAAGTTCATTAATCCTATTGACTTTATTGTTCTTCATTATGATGCAGTTGATAGGATCCTAATCATGCTGGGATATCCATTCTTGGAAACTAAGGAGAACTAATAGATGTGAGAGAGGGCACTTTAAAAATGCGATTAAACGATGAGAAGGCGGTCTTCAGAGTTTATAAAGCACTCAACACAGCCTTATACTACAATGATTTCTACATGATCATAGTCATGGATGAAGATATATGTGGGTGGAGGAGGACAAACATCTAATAACTTCATCAAACTCTCTTATGGAGTTGCCTAAAGTAAAAACGTAAGCCCGAAAGTAAGAAACATGAAGGGGATCTTGAAAAGTTAAGTGTAGAAAAAATTGTATACCTTGAGTTAATCACTCAAAAGGTTAGAAAATAATAAAAAGATAGGATCTAAGTAGGAGAAAGAGGATGACAGAATATGGTTGATAGTTGTTATATGAGTCGTGCCACAATAATAAATTAGGAACTACTTGGGAGGTAACCCAAGTTAATTTAGGTGTTTTATTTTTTAGTTTTTATTTATATCACCTTTGTTTTTGTTTTTTTGAGTCAACAGGTTGAAGGAAAGTCAGACCATCGAATATCTAAGCTAAGGAGCATGGAAAAAATTGAGTGTGGGATCCTCAAGACCTCTTTGATGATCATGATGCTACAAGCCAGGTGTAGTGTCCTCAGGGAGTATTTATATCCTTCCTTTCAGTTTATACTTTGGGGACAAAGTGTGATTTTATATGTGGGGTGATCTTCCGATTTCTTAAGGTAGAGTGTTGCTATATGATTTCCATTGTAATTTATTTGATATAGGATTTCCATTGTTACTTATTCTCTAGTTTTTGACTAAATTTTATGATAATACAAAAAGATTTTAGCTTTATTTATTTTTAGTTATGTTGGTTTCTTTTGAGTAGAAGCACACTTCATCAACCCCTTAGTTTTTCTATTTGGTATTTTTTGGGGGGGTGCCCTTTGAACCTAATATCCTTTTTTATTTTAGGAGTAATTTAAAATTTTTGTCATTAGGAAAAAATGAGATGTTCATGCTAAGTGTTATATATGATTACATGGTGCAAGTAGGGTTTGAATATGAAAGCATGAATAGTGAGTTTGATGACTATTTTTGAGATACCTAGGCCCATCTATATGACTCTTGTGTGGTGTTAGCTTAATTTTGAATTCATTCTATTACTTGGTTGAAAGTCTATAGAGATCCTACTTGATTTGAGCATGTTCCATATGTGAGTAAGGTTTTTACTATATTTTATGTATGCATATTAATTCATAGAACTTTCCTAGTGTGTTTGCAAACCGAAAAATAATGTTAGGTTTAGGAGATGATATAGGCATTTCTTTGATATCTATGTTATATAACCTCTTTATCTACCCTTATTGTATGATCTTAGTTAGCCCTATTGAGACTTTAGCCTATTCCTTTGTAGCATCATATGTAGATTATTCCTCTTCTTTTAACTGAACATAATTTGTTCCAAAACTCCTAAGCACATTAATAAAATATTGAGATGTTAGGAGTGTAAAATTGAAAAAGGGAAAAGTGAAAGTGAAGCCCCAAAATACTAGCTATTTGGTATGTCGAAAACACTTCATGTGATGTAGTTGTGAGGAATGTAATAAATAAATCATATGTTGACAGAAAATACTCTTTACTAAGAAAATTTGATTGGTTAAAAAGAATTCTAATGTAAAGTGTGATGTATTAAAGATCTTAGGGAAGATAGTCACTATTACTTGCCAAAATTTTTCCAACCTATCGCTTAACCTACATTACACCTATTTAATTCCTACATGATCTTGGGCCTCGATATTATGATATTAGTGAAGTACTATACTAAGGTAAATCTTTTGGTTCATCATATATCACATGTGAATTATTTGTGAGGGTAAGAAAAATTTAATTCTTACACCCATTCTTGTGATGAATTGCAAATCTATAAGTGAATATGGATGACTATCATATGGGTAAGGAACATGATTGATGATGGGTAGGTGACTTGAATTATATCTTTGTTAAGTTATATGGATGAGTTTTCCAACTTTGGGGAGTCAATTCTTGAGGTTAGGGAGTTTTGAGGCAGTATTCATATGTTGTCAATTAGAATATGACATGCTTATTGTGGATCATCTCATTCATGTAGTCATTTTAGTTATAGCTTGGGTGTACTACATTTAGTAGTAAATTTAAGAGTTTCTCTTGGATAATTATTAATGTAAAGAGTTGTTCGACGATGAACAAGTCTGTAAGTGCGAGGTGATGATCTTAGGCGTATTTATACTTCTATGTAAGTGTCATTGTCTATGCATGTTTAGCTTAGTTTTGAGGATTTCCTTATGTGAATAATTAGTTATTAAGGTATAATTGTATATTTATATGATAAATTACATGTTTAGATTGTTTAACATGTATTTTAAGTATGTTAAGAATCAAAATGATCATGTAGAGTTTAGATGAGAAAACTAGTGGTGCTAGCTTGAGCTATGCTTGTTCTAGTCTACTTTGATGAGATCTATTGTATTGTAGGAACTAAGTCTTGTTATTTTTTGTTATAGGAGACCATTTCAGGTTCTATTGAATCTAATATAATCCTACAAAGAAGTCTGAAGAACTAGGTAAAAAAGGATTTAATGTACGATGAGATAGGAGCAAAACGGAAGCGAAAGTGCACCTTTAGGGGAACACCTTGCAATGAACCCCCAAAATATGGGTATGGATTGTGTGCCGCACCCCTTAGGGAGAAAATTCACTTCATTAGACTTTATGTTTTAGAATTTCACCTCCAATGGTTGGATTTAGTTCATACAACATCCGGCAACTCCCAAGGCATCCAAAAGTTTGTTTCTATGCCCTTAAGTGAGAGGCAATGTTGTCAATGCATATATTTCATGGTGGCAATGGCTGGTGACGACTTGCCAGATCACTATATGAGTCATCTCCTGAATTATTGGGTTCCAATGCTAAATATTCTAAGTTATAGGAATTTTGTTGATATGCTCAGAACAAGTGTCAATATGAGTCATAATCTGATTCTATGACTCGTAGTCTACCTCTATCACCACTACTATCAAATTTGCACCTTTCAAAACTTTCCTCATTTTTCTCAAAATGCCTAACCTTATGACTCATTTTTTGACCCTGTAAGTCGTGTCACTTTGCCCTTTTATCCTTCATTCCTTGTTTTTTCTTTAGTTTGCTATGACCTAGAAGATGAGTTGTAGTGTGAGCAACGACTCATCATCTAGGCAGTCTTCTACTATTTGTTACATTTTTCTTCCTTGTTCCATTCTACTCACTTCCAGTCCTGTTTTCCTGCTAAACTTAACAAACACATTTTATCTAAATAAAAATACCTTTGGATTTGTAAGATTTTCTTATTTTAGGCATCTTAAGAATCATAATTCTATGACACATCAACACCCTCAACTTAGAACATTTGTGTGTCCTCAGGCAGACAAAAAATCCTAATTTAACTAAGACTCTTAACTCTAGAGCAAAAATAAAATCACTCAAGTGGCCCTTCCCTTTAGAATTCCTTCATAACCACACATGCAAACCCTCAACATATTCAAAACCCTCTAAACAATTTCTAAGAAGAAATTCACTATAGTGCATGCATTACAAGTACTTAAACATGATGGGATCAGGACATGTCATTACATTGTGAACAGATATCCTAGCTTATTGGTCATTCCGCTATCAAAATAGGAAACCATCAGACTACATCCTCTTCAACGACCTCACATCAAAGAAGTCCCACTCACTCAATGCATGCAATAATATACATTACAAGGACTATGAAAAATCTCTTACTCTCACAAAGAATTTAGGTTGTATGTGTTTGATATAATAGGCTTGCCCTTATTTTCTATGTTTCAACTTTTATGTAGTGGAATTAGGATCACTATAGGCCTTTTCTAGGCTTTGGAAAAGTTTGAATACTTTTTGGTTTTAGTAACTTACACCTCCTTAGTAATACACTACTCTTGGCTTCAATTGTGTAGCTTCATTTATTTTCTACCTTTTCTTTATTTTAGTTTATCATTGGGGTTTGGGTGCGGTGTTCTTCTAAGATCATATTTATAGAAAAAAATTGCTCATACCGCACCCAAACCATTTTCTCTTCTTTTCTTAACTTTTTTGTTTTACCCGCATTTAGCAACGCACCCCTATATAGTTACCCTCAACTTATGTGATTTCCCTAATTTGAGGTACACAATGTCCAAAGAGAGATCAAGGCCAAAATAGGTTCATCGTATTTGAAAATGGGATGGTTAATGGGTTAAAGAAAAAGAATGGGCAATGTAAGGCTCAAAATTTTGAATCAAAGGATACTTATTTCATTTGGTTGGCTCTTTAGGCTAAAGTGTACTAATTAAAACATGGCCTATGATCCTTTCCTATAATACCCTAGAAAATATTTTCACTGAAATTTTGTGCGTAAATATGTCAGGATCCTATCTTCGAGAATGACTTATAATTTTTCTGTGTCATTTCTTGGATTTCGACCCATCATTGCGTAGAGAATCGAATAATATTTCTAACGCTATATCGATCACCCAAAATGGACACTCGAGCGATGAGTTACGACTATTACGATAAAACTACGACCATTCCGATCGAACTGCGAACAATGAAATGTGCAGGAAAAAAATATTGCAGCCAGGCAATTTTTTTGGTCAAATTCAAACGATCATAAATCCTTGTACATAATGAACTGTGTGAACTTCTATATATCAATGGAAAGCCCTGAAAGTCTTCTTTCCAATGTAATTGGTTTTATCCAATTTGGACATCAAAGTAAAAATTTATGACCAATTTACTTCAGCCTATCGAATAGATCACTGAAGGGCAGATTTGACATTAATTGATTTTTAAAGGTATTTTGGTCATTTTCCATTATGGTAACCCTCTATATATATACCCCCTTTGTGCTGAGAATTTTCATTTATTTTCTCTCATTTCTCTTATATCTCTCTCTCAAAATATATGCATATAGAGAGAGAGTGAGAAGAAGAGGAGTTAGGGTTAGGGTTCCAATTGGGGGAAAATCGATTCAAGGCTTCGCTTCGCGAATTGCTTCCGTCAATCTCTTCGGCTACGAAATCTAAGGTATGCAAGTGTTTATCTATGGGCTCCTTTCGTCTATAGATCCCACAAATCCTTTTTCAAAGGCTCAAGATACATATGTACATATATATATATGATTATACTTTCTAAATTTTCATTGTGTATATGTGTAGTATTCACATGATGGTTGAGATATATGTGTGGGATGATTATATGTGTTGGTTGAAGTATATGTGTCTACTATTTGTGTGATGGTTGGTGATTATGTTGTTGAATTTGATGATATCCAAGAAGGGATCTTTGTATGTTTGTGGAAACTATGGTGGTGTGTGATGTATAAATATATGAAATAGGTGATTGAATACTTGTAATCTTAATGAATCCACATATGCCTAAGAAGTGCATGTAAGGTGTATGTGAAAATACCTAAGAGACTAGAGATTTTGTTTTTATAACATAATAGGTCCAAAATCAATTGATTATGAATATATGATGATTTAAATTGTTAAGCCTTGATTTATACTATTATTCCATTATTTCCTTGTTATGACTTGATAATTGTTATTGGAAATTATATATCCCTATTGATATGTCAAATATTTTCTAAATGTAAGTTGGATTGTGAGTTGAGAAATGTGGATGTTGAAGTTGAAGGATGATGGTGTTGTTGTGCATGAAATTGAGCATTAAACCTATGCCCTAAATGGTGCATCTAAGATGATTGCTAAAATGCATATGTGAAGAAGAATTTAAGTATTTGACATATTTGTTATCGAAATTATGATTTCATGCCATATTCATATTCTTAACTTATGTCTACCATATGTTTGACAAAATATTTAAGAGAATAGAAAACTATGCATTGTGGTTCATTCGGTCTTAAAATATAAATTCATGCTTTGTTCCTATGGATAGTTGATTTCCTTGAATTTGTGGTGCGTTGTGGGTGTATAATGGAATGCCATGATGAATTATTGAGGTAACTATGATATTTGTGCATAGTATTTGCTGTGGACCCAAAGCATGCTCCCCACGTATTTGATTGGATGCTTATATGGATAAATAAGGCCATTTGATTTGCTAATTGTGAAGACCTCAATTATGTGTCACGTATGATGGCCTATGGGCATGTTGTGTATAAGTTATATATCTTGTGTTACTTTATGCTATTGTGTGCTGGGGGTACGTATGCCTGAAATAGTCTGCTGGTCTAGAGCCGAGTCAGTTTCATGGTAATCTCAATCGAGCGATGAACAATGAACTCCCGGTTAGTTTCAAAACATGGGAAAAACTCAGTAATCTCAGAAATCATTCATTATCAAATAATTGGACCATGAAGCTCTAAAATCTTACATATCAATTCACTCTGTTACAGTCCTCTGTATATTTTGTGAGATAGTAAGCTTATCTTAAAATAAGTGGCAATTAGAAATACTCCGTCAGAGAACGAAATCAAGCGAACTCTATCATATTGATAAAGTATCATAATGTGAGAACAGATTCAGTTTAGTTGAGTATAGTTAAGAACTGGTTAAATGTCTTTCAGTTGGGAGTAGGATTTAGCACTGAGCGAGCTAAGGATGGGAATATTCCTGCGAGTAGAGGGTTTGATTCCTGGTAGAAATCTGTACGCTCCAGAACTACGTCGCCAGCGTAGGTTGAGACATCTATCCTGCGAGTAGAGGGTTAGATGAGGTGGTTGTCTTGTGAGTAGAGGGTCCCACCATTTTCGTTTGAGGTCCTGATAGTAGAGGGTCATATACAGTTGTCTTTACTGGTGGTGTGGTATTGAAACCCTTCCAGCTAGGGTACAAGTTGGATCCAACTTGTGGTAAGTGGGGCATGTCGGTTAAATGATCACTCCCACAGTTTAAGTAACAGTCTCAGAAAAGAACGCAGTTAATATGCAAAAGTTGAGGTTGTCAGATATAGGCCTCCCAGTATTTCTATCATTATCATTGAATAGAGAGACCTCCTGCGAGATGAGGGTTGCTCTCGAACTTATTTACCCACTATCATTATCGTTGAATATAGAGACTTCCTACTAGATGAGGGTTGATCTCAAATTCAGTTGTTCAGTGTTCTAGAGACTTCCTTCTAGATGAGGGTTGATCTCAGATTCAATTGCTCAATGTTCCAGAGTTGGTGAATTTAAATATCAAATATCACTAATATCAGTTATCTGATTTCTCAATATGGAAAAGTACAGATATCAGCTCTAGTAGCTACAGATACTCAGTATCTTATTGTCAGTATTATTATTTTTGGGTGTCAGCGTTCAAAATGTAACATCCGGTGTCATGATAATTTCAGTTGTACTTTATGCATCCATGTGTGTATTGTTGATCAGACATGTTTCAAAATTGGTAACTGCAGAGTTTCTATATATATTTATTCCAGCGAATACATATTATTCAGATTGTTATGTTTATGCATAAGCCTTATATTTTACCTTACCCTATCCTTGAATACTCAGTACATTCTTTGTACTGACGCATTTGCGCTATGGTGCTTTCCCCACCATAGGTTCAGAAGTGCGAGATTCAGAGTATATTTAGCTGTCAGATCTTGTAGCAGTGGGTGCAGCAGTGAGTCCTCATCATCCGAGGATATTTTATTTCAGTGTTTTGGTGATTTTAGTTGACAGAGTTAGTTGGGGAATTATCCCTTCAACTCTACAGTTCAGACAGTGTAGAGGCTTTTTAGACAGATGTATTGATATTTAGTTTTCAGTACTATATATGTAGATGTTTGAACCTTACGACCAAATTTAGCCAGTTTCTGCATTTATCATATTACATTATACAGTGAATAGATACGGATATCAGTGAAAGGTTAGCTTGTGGTCCCTCGGGGTCACGAGTAACGTGTGGCATTCCGGTTCATGGGAATCAGGGCTTTACATTTCTTGACCTCCTATCTATATCTTTTCATAAGACTAACTGAGCAAATTCTACATTGTACAACATACACTGACTAGGCAAGGTACCTTTCTTGCGCATAGCTCGAGGTTTTCAACTGTATTGCTCCCTATTTGATTTATGTTAGATCAGTCAGGTATCCCACTACAAATTATAATGTCATGTCTAGTATCTACATGGTTAAATCTTAGTGCATGCACACACACTACATGATAACCCAAATAATTGTAGGGGTATCATTTTGAAATCACAAAGCAAAATAGGTATGCATGGTTATATAAAGCAGACTACACCGAGTTATTTTACTTACTCTAAGTTACCCACACCACACACCACACAATATACAAAAACATTGCAACCACCCTAAACACAAAAAAAATAAACAAGATGATCCTAACTATGATAGGGCAGTCGTATGATAAATAAACACGACAACAAAAACCCCCAACTATGGTACACCCCTCAACTCCAACTAAATATGTTGCACTATCCTTAGTGAATATCTAAGAAAGTCCAAAAACAAGGGAATGAATGTATACGTAGGCACCAAATCATGATGTCTCCTTAGAAGGAACTTAGACTGGGCCCGACTCTTAAAAATAGTAGCCTTGGTGATGGTTGGGGCACTCAAGCCAACATAGGCATTGGTGATGGTAAATACCCCCACTCATATCACCTGTAGTTGTAGTGATTGACATACCTATTTAGGAGATACTGGCTCCTGCTGCTATCTCATGGACCTCAATCAAATAGTCATGTCATGTTTGTTGGCTAGCTGCTTGAGCTTCTCTCTTATCATTTCTTTCATGCCATTTCCTCCTCTTCTTACTCACTCCCTCATTAACTTCTTTCAAAAAAAATTTCTTTGCTATTCATGTCCCAAATATTGATCACATCGCCAATCGACATCTCCTCAATAATGGGCACCGTAGGAGTCAAAAAAGATGGGAAAGACCTTGTAGCCATATCATTTATAGTAGCCCATAAATTAACCAACTCCTCATGGATTCCTTCTAAATTTGGGGTCTGTACCCTTTCAAGCTTCTGATGAATTCTTTATTTGAAATTATCATATCTTGTTTGCATACCATGCATCTCACCCCAAATCTCCTTCTTCACAAAAGTTACACCCCTTCCTGTATATTGTCACTTTCCACTCGAGGGCGACTAAGAGCTTCAGCACATTAGTCAAAAATCTTGCAAGACCGAAACATATCCACCAATATATGGACGTGGTACAGATGGTCTTAAGGTGGGTAGATTTGAGGCTTATGGTTCCCAAGAATCTATGGAACCCACATCATTAGTCGAGGCCCATGGCTCAAATTGTGCAGTCTCATGTGGTATGTCTCCAAGTTTAGAAAACCCTGCAGTGTCAATGTCCATAGGCATGTCGAACTGAACAGCTTCCTACAATAATATTGCACCTACCTTAGCCTTTGAGATTTGGTTAAATAGTCCCAGATCAATTCCAAATCAGTGGTCTAATAGACTATCACAAAATTATCCATATTCGATAGCACAGGCACCTGTTCATCTATACATATCTACGACAATAAGTAAGGGAGGCCAAACTGGTGTCTATGCTAACAGCTGTATCACAGATCACCCGAGCTATAATCTTGGTTATATTGATCTTATATTTCTCCATAATAATAGAAACTAACATAGCCCTATTGTTGCTCAAAATGTTATCTCCAGTTGTCTAGCTCAATCAATGGTGAACTAGTGTTTACCAAGCCTTTATGGTGAAGGTCGAACTATCCTTGGTAATCTATGATAATGTTCCAACCACCTAAGGTGCATTCTTTTGCATAGTAGAATTAATATCAATAATCAACTTTAAATTAAATGTTTATCCTTCATGCCAATCTGCTTAGTTTTAATTATTTTCATCTCTTCAATTCGATGATCAATATCAAAAGTCTTAATGGAAATCTCAAACTCAGCACCATGTAAGAACCAAGATATTTATTATGTTGTACTATTCACCCAAACACCCTAAATCATTAGTGAATGCTCACCACCTTTCTAAGACAGTCTTTGTGGATACATCCATTTCAACTCTATCTCATAAGCTGCATAAAATTCCCAAAATAGTGTCAGGCTATACCAACTAAATATTTTTGATTATCCACTCAAAATGATACATCTTGAACTGAGCCTCAAACTTAGGAATCTCAGACATAACTTTAGTCAGCAACTTAGGTTCCAAATAGAACCCTCTCTTTGGTTTCCCCGTCTTTGGTATAACAGCGCAGTCTCTCTCACACATCTCTTGAATTCTTTGGTATCCCCACTAATTGACAATGATAAAGGGGGTAGGCTCAATCTGTAATAAAGGTTGGACCTGTGGAGTAGGAGGAATATCAATTGGGGGCACTATCACTAGATATTTCTTCCTCGCTACCCTCAGCCACTTCAAAACTAGACTCTAAACCTTTATCTCTTAATTTTTTGCCAGATGCAGCATTGTCTTTGCCTTTAGAGGCACTTTCCTCTTCTCATTCACCATTATATAAGTCTGAATCTGACTCATCTCCCTCTTCAGATTAGGGAGGAGAGTGTGGAGATGATTGGAAAGGATTCTTCATTTCGGGCTTAGCCTTCCGACCCTGAGGTACGCTACATTATAATTCCACCAGTTCAGTGATGGGATATTCCTCTACAAAACCATTGGATTCAGCAATAGTTGACTCATCCCCAACTTGAAGAGTGGGTCGAGCTTATTTTTTAAGATTTGTTGTGTCCCCTTTGTAATGTCCTTATTTGATACAATTGTACCCAAGGAAGAAACACTATTAGTTTACACTAGAAATGGAAAAGAAAATAAAGACAAAATTAAAAAAGTTTAAGTTATAATGCATCCCTACAAGTTTGTATATGACTCATAGTCACTATCTACGTATTGTTCTAACAGTCGAAGGGTTTGACAAAGTGCTAGGATGTGATATTGTTAACCTTACAGCTCCACCCTAAGAGTCATTGGGTGAATCAATGAATCATAGGGTGAACTTTTGGGTGACCAATGAAAATTTTATTAAATTTTACTTGAGTCCCAATTGCTATGAGTCAAGCGATGAGTTATGCTATCAGATAAAGAATCATAGTGACTCCAGCAAATATTTATCATCAACTACCCATGGTACCAATTATTGTGAGGTGCTCGATAACTTATTAGGTGCGACCACCAGTTATAGGCTAGCTCATCGTGACAATTGAAATGGGTAAGAAATACTTTCTTGTTCGTGCACATTATTGAGGGTAGTCAGACTTCCCCTTAGGCTTTTTCTACACAAAACCTATGCCCGCAAACATCCCCACTTCGTAACTACTCTTATTATATGTGAACACCAAATTATTTAATGATTTTGATACTTAATCCTAACCCTATTCAAGTTTAATCAAAATAACCAGGACAAAATTTACTAACATATCAAGCATAATTAAAAATTAGAGGAGAATTTTAGCGTACTTACTTCAAATCAAGTGATAATTGGATACTTTCCTCTACTTAATTGTGTTCTTGGTGTAAGGAATTTTGAAGAAGTAGGGTTTGTTCTAAATAGGATGATTTAAGGTATTTTGAAGTGTATTAAGAGTGGGAGAGGCGATTATGGAATAAGAATGGAGTTACATAGGTTCAAAAAGAAAAAGGAATTGTTCGAGGTTGAACTTTCTTTTATTGCATGTGAATCAAGTCGGATGGGGCAATTGGGTCTGTGTCAATTAGAGTTTACCAAAACTTAAGAAATGACTCATGGTTGGTGACTACGAGTTGTCTCCTTCCTTATTTAGTACTAGAAAACTTAAGTGGGTCCCAGTCCTTATGACCCAAGGTAATGAGTTGTTGCTAGTGACTATGACTCGTTCTAAAGTTGTAGGGACTCCAAAGACTTCTTGCATGATTGGCTTATCATTGTCCTCAACGATGAGTCTAGTGATGAGTAGCAAAGTGTTCTTACGAATAATAGGGTCAATTATCTATCTTGGGCACCAAAATTTTCCTTTGTTTTTCCTGCATAGTCTAGCCCGGCATATTTGAATACATATGTTACCCTATAACTTATTTAAGTACAAAATATGGTTTACCTCTTATGCAGCAATTGATTTAACGTCGTGGATCAAAGTGGCTAAGTTTGGTAATAAAACCTCACTAACTGTTCCATGGGTTGCCTCCTATGCAATGCCTGATTTAACCTCGTAGCACGGCTCAGCTCCCCTATCTATTCAGACTTTGCCAAGGCTTACATTCCCACACACTTTTATCTCCTTTGTGCTTCCTATATAATACTTAACATAATGTTTGTTCACCTTTAATAGGACATCACCATATCATTGCAACTTAATCACACCACGTGGAAATATCTTACCACGGTGAATAGTCTAGACCACCTATACTTTAAATTGCAAGAAAACAAGTAATGTCTCGAATTATACAACAAAACCAAATCATAAGCTTGGAATTCCCTGCTTTTAATTCTCCTATCAAGGTATAAATTCATCATCTCCTTATATAAGGATGAACTCTCATAAGACCAAAGGCAAAACTCATCCATCTCATTCATCATGTCCAATCTCAAGTGTTTGACATCACACCACTCAAAATTCAACTTCTTCAACACCCATAGTGCCTTATGCTCAAGTTCAACCTGCAAATGGCATGCCTTTATATACAGAAGTTGATAGGGAAAAGAACCTATGGGGTCTTATAAGTTGTTAGGTAGTCCAAAAGTGCATTACCTAATTTTCTCAACCAGACAGTCATATTGGCATTCATAGTCTTCGCCAAAATGGACTTTATCTCTCGGTGGGAAACCTCAACTTTCCCACTTATTTGTGGATGGTAAGGTGTTGCCACCTTATGATTCACACCATATTTATCAAGTAAATCTTTGAATAGATGATTGTGAAAATGAGACCCACTATCACTGATGATAGCTCATGGAGCACCAAATCTAAAAAAATATTCCTCTTCAAAAATATTGTGACACTCTAACCTTCATTATTAGGAAGTGCAATTGCTTCCACCCACTTGGACATGTAGTCGACTTCCACCAAGATGCATTTCATCTATGTGAGCTCACAAATGGGCCCATAAAGTCAATACCCCACATATTAAACAGCTCAAGCACAAAGATGGGTATCATAGGGAGCACATATATTTGTAAAATATTGCCTTACCTTTGGAATTTGTAATAGGCCCGATCATAGTCATGTGCATACTTATAGATAGTTGGCCTATAGTAAACACATTGAAGAATTTTTTGGCAATTCAAGTACCTCTATGGTGACCCCCAACTGGAGACGAATGATAGGCCTCCAAAATACTCATCATCTCAACCATGGGAATACACCTTTTAATCATACCATTAGAACACATCCAAAATAAGTATGGCTTATCCTAAAAGAACTTTCTTCCTAAGGTATAAATTGTTTTTGCTGCTAAAAAGACATATCTTTTGAGATGATATCACTTGCCAACTAATTGGAAAAGTAAGGAAAACCAGGGGATTAAGTGTTGTGATGCTGCGAAGACATGATCATCTGAAAGAGGATCATCAATCTTAATCTCATCACCAAATTTAAGCATCCCCTCTTCTTTTAGGTGGACTGTATGGTTTGACCCTGATTTTGGAGCCTTTTCGGTCCTTAACTTCAAAATCAAATTCTTGTAGCAACATTACCCATTGAATCAATTTGGCTGAGCATATTTCTTTGCTATAAGGTACCTAATAGCAGCAGGATCGGTGTGCACAATATATTTGGTACGAATTAAGTAGGACCAGAGTTTTTCAAAAGAAAACACCACAGGAAGCAATTCTTATTTAGTAATCATGTAATTTTTCTGTGTAGAGGTAAGAGCTTTATTGGAATAGTTAATAGGATGAAGCATCTTCTCCATCCTTATCTGTTGGAATTTTTTTTTGTAATGTGGTGTATAAAAGTTTATTGAAATTTGTCCTACCTTTTTAAAAAATTTATGCAAACATCAATTGTAATGTATTTTTTTATTTTTCTATTATTTGTAGATAAAATATGTCTCCCAAAAGAAAAGAAAGTGAAAGTGGGTCAACTTCTGACCACCTAACAAAAAAGGCTAGAGTGCAGATGGATTCAGAGGATCTTCCTGAACAATCTCAGTCAGGAAAAAGTAAAGCTGATGAAAAATATGAAAATAATCTTGAGGTAGGTGGAGAAGGGTCTATAGAGGGAGATAAGGAAAATAAAAGTGAGGAGGAAGAAGAAAAAAATAAATAAGAAGGGAAGGAATTAGAAAGTGAGAAAGAGAATGATGATTAAAATGATGATAATGCATCATCAACGGAACATAAATTAAGAACGAAATTCTAACATGATCCTATCAAAACTGTTAGTATTTATAGGTTTCAAGTTAAGATTCCAATAGATAACCGTACAGATTTAACTCGTCATTTTGTACTTAAATATCAGTTGGGGAAATATTTTGATGGTTTTTGGAAAACAATGACAGAGGAAAAAATAGACAAACTTTTTAAGGAAAGCTACTTTGGACACTTTCTTGAGTTACCTGAGGACAACAATATCTATTTCCAAATGAGCATGGTATATGGTTTTCTCAAGCGCAGTATTAAGTAAGTGAAGGATGATAAAGATTTGAAGGAGGAGGGAAAAAATATGGATGAAATCTGGATCAACTACTGTGGCATGCTGGTTTGTTTTGAAATAAAAGAGTTTACCATAGTGACAGGCTTGAGATGCGATCGTCCAAAAGAACCTCTAATCAAATAAACACCCCGCAAAAATTCCAAGGCAAGTAGGACAGCCAAACCACCACCATCAAATAAAGAAAAGGCATTGTCCAATAGACCACCCACCAAAACCAACAAATGCAAGGAAAAAATAGATGGGTTATTGGACATTGCTGGACGTGGCTACAGAGCCATGATGTTGATATAAAATCTGAAAGATAAAACCATACCAAATAAGTACAAGAAGAAATTGTTCTTAGTATGGTTTGCCCATTCTATTATATTGGCAAGAGACATATACAAAGTCATAGAAGATGATTTGTTGGAGCTTGCTGAGGATTTGGAGAAATTCAACAATTATCCCTGGGGATATGACAGCTACAAGTTGACTCTTAAATATTTATTGATAAAGCTATCCCCAAAGACGATCACATTATATGGCTTTCTTTTGGGCTTTTAGGGTAAATTTAATCACTATTTGTTTACTCTTCCGTTAATTTATATTAAATAATTATTATGAATTTTTTGGGATTTCTTCCTATTTATAATATTTAGGCTTGGACATTTGAAGTCATTCCTCCCCTCCAAAAGAGGTCAAGGATTACCCGAATGAGTTTTCTCATCTAAGGATCCTTACGTGGTTGGCTGCAAAGAGTAACATAAGAATTAAGGAAGCTGATCTCTTTAACCCTCCAGATGATGCAATAAGTCTTCTTTAAAATAAAATAATTTGACTCAAAGAAAGATATTGAAACCTATGGGCTATATGTTGTGTCATCTGTTGCAACAGATTACCCGTCTACTATAACTGGTGCAATGGATAGGTAATCTGTTGTGACAGATGATTCATATTTTGCAACAAATTACCCATATGTTGCTTTGGTTCTCAAAACTCAACTCAATAGATTACCCATCTACTACAAATTATGTAATAAATAGTTAATCTGATGTAACCGATGGTTAATCTATTGCCACATATAAATCAACTATTGCGACAAAAAGATCATTTATCGCATAAGTTGTCTATGCTAACATGTAACCCAACTGACTATAAATTATTATATGATTTAAATGTATCTATCTTTTTAATAGGTTGTGCATCCATAAATCGTGCCTATTGAGCAGGAGTTGGGATGACTTCTTTTATTACTCTAGGTCTTATTGATACAATAGCAGACCCAACGGTGGAGTTAATAAAGAAAGAATTGGCTAGAGTAACAACTAGAAAAAGAGCAGTTAGGAAAGGTCAACATAATGTTGAGGCTATTCATGACAAATCTGTTGTAATATATCCAAGTGTTGTTTTTGAAGGTGTTGCTGGTGGAGTTATTGATGTTGGTGGCAGCTATGCTAATGCTGATATTACTACTAGTCATGATGATGAGTATGTTTATGCTCAAGAAAAAATAAATATATTTGAAAACACCCCTTACACAGGTCCCTCTCACCATTACACCGGTCTCTTTCACCCTTGCAGCGGTCCCTCTCACCCCTCTTCACCCTCATGTTCTCATTGCAAATATAAAAAGTGCATAAACAGATAGGATAAAATCTTTAAAAAAGTAGAGTTTATCACTAAAGCTGTCGAGAAATTAAAATCCAAGAGGGGTGTTATACCATCTAAGAAGGTGAGGGAGCCATACACTCCTACAGTGGCAGTTAGGAAGAAGAAAAGAACAATTAGGAATATACTCTCCAATTTGAAACCAAAAATTTTTTAACTCCTCCCTCTCCAAAAGTTGTTGAAGTTCAGGGGCTATTGAAGAAGGTGGACATATACATGAAACTTATCGCCAAACAGAAGGTTGTGGTGGACATATACATGAAACTTATCGCCAAACAGAAGGTTGCTCTGTGAAAGACCATAAATTCCAAGAAACGCACCAAAGAATTCAGCATGAATACCTTTTCCCCCCAAGACTTCAAGAATATGACAGATATACATCAGTGATACGTGGATAAGGTTAGCTTACTTTTCCTAACCTAGCCTACTAATCTACTCTATGAAGAAGAAGCTATGCAATAGATATTCATCTATTGCAATAACTGGGTATTCTAGTACAAAGAGTGCTAGTTCTGTTGCAACAAATTACCTATATATTGCATAAGCTACGTTAGATAGGCAATCTGTTAATAGATTTAGAGAACCCTGTACAATAGATGGACCATCCGTTGCATCTTTCCACTTTATTTTTCTTTTTTAAAATTACTAACCTATTTATATTCTCTACCTCAAGAAGGGCAGGCAACTAATGTAATTGGATGCTTATGATATTGCCGATAGGATAATGGACCTCAACTTCTACAATAATTTGAAGGATAGGTACGATGATTCAAATAATCTAACATCAAATACCGGTGGCTCAGGATTTGATTCGTTAGTTTCTGGGCTCCAACGAGATGAAGATATGAGTAATTATGTTAGAGTAAAGAAAAAATATCCACACGGCAAGAGCTGGACCAAGGCAAAGAGAATCCTTGTAGTCATGAAAGTGGAGGTAAAATATTTCATGGCTCTTGAGATATTACTAAAGGACGAAATGATAAAGGTTTATGACTGTAACTTACCTGTCTTCGATGAGGCCAAATTTTTACCCACATGTAGCCAACATTGGAGTTGTTCCTCAACTTATTAAGACAGAGTAAACCGATGGATCAGGGAAAGTGTTGATGAGGCAAACATGGGATTTTGAAGGTCGAAATAAGGACATAAACCTTTTAAAAAATAAAACCCTTGCCGTGTGCGGGTCATACATGCTTGCACACATCAAATGTTTATTGACCAGTATAGAAATGGCTAAGCCAATGACCTTTTTGTGCAACAACATTGCGATAAACATGTAGGAGGTCTGACCTTATGGGGTACTAACTAGACGCTTGGAGACTGTGTATAAAGAAGAAGATGTAGAAACACAAACACCATAATAATTTTTTATTTCAAGTCACTTCACTTTACATGTAGTGACAATTTTTTTATATTTGATGAATATTGAAATTTTTATAATGCAACAGATTGTCTAACTGTTGTAACAGATAGTCTATCTTTTCTGATAGATTATCTGTTGCAATAGGTTGGTCATTTATTGCATTATACAGATGTTTATATCTAAGTCTATCTGTTACAACTGTGGGAAGACCTATTTGATAATTTGCAACAGATGACCAACATGTTGAAACATATGTCAAAATCTGTTTTATATTTTTCAACAGATATGTCATCTGTTGCAACAAATACCTTATCTGTTGCAATATTTGAATCTAGTTTCTATTTTAATTAATAATTTCAAATCTAAGGGTAAAATAAAATTTATAGACAAAATAAAATAAATTGAAGCCTTCATAAATTACATGAAAATAAATCAACAAATAAATAAAAAGTAAAAAAAATTATTATGGGTACAAATCTCAACAAATAAATCAACAATTTAATTTTTGATAGAGGTGAGGTTATTACTTTGACAGACTCAAGCTATAAATATCTAATCAATATGGACAAGTTTTTCTTCATCCGGTGCTATGAAATTTGGCTTTGGCCATCGTGGATCTTTAATGTCACTTGCGTACGATTTCTACCCTTTTGCTTTTTCGTATTTTCATAAAAGAGTCATATTTTCAATGTTGTTCAACAGTAGCTTCTACTATGACATTCTCCTAGAAATCTAGAATTATCAATGCTAATCTCGGAGATACAAAAAATAAATAAAAAAGGGATAACTCATCTATTTTTGGAAATCAAACAGGTCTTCCTTCTGTTTTAAATTGTCCCAAATAGATTATATATCTGTTATAGTAGATCAATCATCTATTGAGATAAATTAAAACATGAGGAAGGCATGTATGATAATTTTCAATGGATAACCCATCTGTTGCAACATATATCTCATATGTTTGGAAAAACTAAAACAGTAAGAAGTCTTGATTTAATTTGTCCCAACAGATGATCCATCTATTACAGCAAATAGGTCATCTGTTAGTACAAATAAAAATGGTATGAAGATCCATTTGATTTTCAAAAATAGACGAGACATATTTTGCAATAGATACTACATCCGATGCAACAGGTTAGTCAGTTGTTGCAACAGATGTATATATTTTTTGATAATTTTCAGCAGATGTTTCATCTATTGAAATGGATATGTATCTGTTTTTTAGTTGGAACAGATGATATATATTTAAATTTATTAGCTCATGTTGTTTTTCTGTGGCCCTTGTACATTTCTTAATAGTGCAACACGTAGACAGAGGAGTTGCAATTTCATTTTTTGGATGCTTGATAATACCTTGGAAATTACTTTCCTTCTCTTCTTAGCCTTAATCTCTAATGAAATAGATGGATATGAAATCCTATTTAATGGAATGACACCCCTCTTATATATTAATTCCTTTACAGAAGCAGTTAATCCATTAATAGCATTAATCACTCCATTATATTTTGCCTTGCAGTCTTGACATTTACATGCAGAACATTTGCTAGGAAGGGAAAAATCTATATAATTAGTATGATCATACTCATAATGGTTTGTTATTTCAAAAACTATAAGAGGAGTATCATTATCCCCAACATCAACACTACTACCACCACCAACAGCTCCACCACCACTAACACCATCAACAATAATAAGCTCACCCTCTAAAATTATTTTTCTTATGATGGTTGTTGCTCCAAACAATTTCTTTTTAATTTTGTCAATGGTCTTAGGGTCCGATAAAGTTTTCACAAACCTTAAAGTAAGAAAAAATGGTATCTTTAACTCTCAATTGGTCGGAACAAGCGACGGATGTACAATCTAAAATAAATCAGTACATATATTAGAATGATGATTAGATCATTCAAAAAAATCATAAATTAAAATAAAAAATTAATTAAAATTAGACAAACTGCATCCTTTGGGGGGTTGAAGAGATAAAAAAAATTACATTTTTATCAGTTTTGACCAACAAACATCTTAGGATTCTTGGACATAAAACTTCTTCCTGGTAGTTCACTTGTTGTCTCAAATAAGGAATGACTTCAAATACCCAAATCTATAACATAACACCAATAAATCAAAATTATTATTCAATAAAATAAAAATAAATCATAATAAAAGAAATGTTTACCATGAAAGCCCATGAAAAGTCATATAAGTTGACTGTCTTTGGCGTTAACGGAGTCAACAAATATCTGACAGTCATTTTGAAGCTTTCATAACCCTAAGGATAGTTGTTAAATGCCTCAAGTCATAAAGCGATACATTGTCATTAACGTATGTCTCCTAAAAAATATTATGTACAAAACAAATCAAGCACAATGATTGCTTACTTCTTTGAAAGTCTTTTACCTTTCAACACTTCTATCAAATTTTTATTTTTGAAGCCTAAACCAACAAGGGACACGAAATCATCACTATAACTTGACTTGCCTTTGCGTTTGCCTTTTTTAGGTGTGCAGGGTGCATTTTTGGAGTTAGAATAAGTATAACTTGAGAAGCAGAAAGAGGGTAATATTTTAGTCCGATAACTATGGCAAACTCCTTCCATCCAAAACAAACAGGCATACCATAATAATTTACCCATACCTCATCCATCTTATCTTTATTTTCATACATAAACCTACGCTTGAGAAGATCATTTATCATTTTCATTTACAAATGAGCATCATTGTCCTCCGGCAAATCGAGATATTGCCCAAAGCAGGTTTTCCTAAAATAAGCATCAAATTTTTATTCTTGAAGTATTTTTTGAAAGGCGTTGAAAGATTTTCCTATGGCTAACTTAACCACAAAATCATCAGTTAAATCGGTGGCACCATCGCACTGCATTCTCACAGGATAACTATCAATGTTGAAGGTTTTGACCAACTCTTCAGTGGAAAGGCTATTAGCATTTGGATGATCTCTTTTGAAACATTCCTCATTACCATGCTTATTATCTTCTCCTTCTGATTGAGATATCGCTTGTAAAGCAAGCTCATGGAGTGGTGGATGTATCCTAGCTGCTTCACTTATTCCTTTACTTGAAATTGATTTGTCTTCTTTTCTTTTGGGAGCCCTATTATCTAAAAATAACTGAAAAAATTAAAAAGATTACAATTGATTAATGCATTGTTAAAAAGGGATTACAGTAAATCTAACATATATAATAGTAAACTAACAATTCCAACAGATCACACATCTATTGCACCAGGTATATTATCTGTTACATATATAAATAACCGATTGGACCAGATAAGAAATTTGTTGGAAACAATAAAAACAAATCACTCATCTATTAAAATAGATGACTGGTCTATGCAACAGATCAAACATCTATTGTAACATATAAGTGATCTGTTGGAACTATTATCAACTTTCAATGTTGTTTAGATTTCTTCTAATAGAAGGGTTGTCTATTGCAATAGATGAATGATCTGTTGGAAGAAAATAAAGTCTTAGATATGTCTTCCTGTTAGAATAGTTGATAGGATTTTATCCAATAGATGGTTCATCTGTTGTATTAGATTTTTAATTCGATGGTTCCTCTGTTGCATCAGATGGTAAATTTTTTGCATCAGATGGTTAATCTATTGCATTAGATTTTTAATTTGATGGTTCCTCTATTTCTTCAGATGGTAAATTTGTTGCATAAGATGGTTAATATATACCATAAGATTTTTAATCTTATGGTTCCTCTATTGCATTATGTGGTAAATTTGTTGCATCAGATGATTAATTTGTTGCATCAGATTTTTTAATCCGATAGAAAATTTGTTGCATTAGATGGTTAATCTGTTGCATCATATGGTTAATCTATTGCATTAGATTTTTAATTCGATGGTTCTTCTATTGTATCAAATAGTTAATAAGTTGCACTAGATTCTTAATCTGATAGTTCCTCTATTGGATCAGATGTTAAATATGTTGCATTAGATGGTGAATTTATTGCATCATATGGTTAATCTGTTGCATCAGATGGTTAATCTGTTGTAGAAAAAAATTGTAGCAAGATTTTGTTTAATAGAACAACAACAATATCTCCATTTAATATCAAATACATCATTTTTACAAAGAACAAGAACAAATCAATCCAGTAACGGGCGCAACACCAAATATACCAACATTGTTGTTTTGTTTGTACAAACACAAATAACAAAATCAAACATCAAAAAATGCAACAAACAACAAAAAAATCAAATTTCACTCCAAAAAGAGAAGATAAAAAATACAAGAAATTAGGGTTTTCTTCAGACCAAATTTCAAATTAAAGCAACAACTATTGAAATTGTTAATCAGTACTAGAACAGAAGTTGGCTCAAGTTCCTCTTTTTCTTCAAAACTAAAAATCCATAATTTTTAACCTGTTAAAGAAGAAAAGGGACGATGAAGAAGTCAAAGTTGTTGTGGTCGGAGAGCAAGATTAAGGCAGTCATGTCGATTGACGGTTGAAAGTCGAAAAGGAACTTGAAGCCTAACTATTTATCGATGGAGGTTGAAGTCATCAAGGATTGAAGGGAGAAATTTGTAGAACTGTTAGTTGGGAGAAGTTGAGAGAAACTGTCGAGAGAGAGGAGAGAGAGAGTTGATTTGGAAAGGAGAGGGGTATGGGTTGATTTATATTTTTGAAAGGATTAGAAAGTTTTAAAAATATTAATCAAGCTTACAATTAACTTAATCAAGTTTCCTACTTATGTTTGACCCTTTAAGTTGATCTATGTCACCAATCCTTCATTCAATACTTCAATGACACCTTTCCTTCAATTTTCTCGGGTGAGTAGAAAAATCAGTGACAGAAAGTTCAATTAGCATCTAGTGACAAGATTTTATTGTAGTTAATCCATTGCCACGAAGTAAAATCTGCTGCTAAAATCGTATACAACCAGATATCTATGTACCAAATGAAATATATCGTTAACCTATTTATACTAAAATCATATACAACTATATATCTATGTACTGATTGAAATATATTGTTAAACTGTTTAAAATAAAAATTAATTGTTAATTGAAATATAATACACAAAGAGATGATTAATTAATGGAAAGGAGAACTTACAAAAGAATTGTTTAACAATATTAAACCAACTCTATTTTTTTCATGCACAATGTAAGAATTAAACAGCATGTAGGGAGAAATATGTTTTTCTTAATATCTACACCTAAAGATCTCCTTTATACACACAACATAAACAAATCAATCAATGCTCCTCCCAATGAAACTGAATAAGAAAGAAAATACACTAAAGACTTAATTGATCTCAGGTATAGTATGTAAGGGAGGCCTCCATGTGAGGAAACTCAAGCCCTTTATGACCTTCATCAACTTTGTCAATAATTGTTGTATCGATAGGCTTTACACGTCTGCCTTACCCATCAGCTCCGACAATTTCTTCTTTATGATTTATACATTGACTCTTTTATTTTTATTATGGAAAAATGAATGTTTTCCTTACAATTTTCTCCCATGAGAAGATGATCTTTCTCTAATTTCATGGTCTTGCGATAATAGAAATCCCTTAGTTTTTGGTACAGCAGACAGTAAAGCCAATCTTCACCTCCCCATTGCACGGACCATTCTTTTTCCATACAATTTCCCATATACTTTTTTGGATGTTTATACCGGATTCTCTTTTATCTCTTAAGCGAAACATATGAATTGTAGTAGCTAGGAAAGTATTTCTTTGTAAAGATTAGGGGTTGTGACCCGCCATCAAAATTTTTTACTTTTTTTGAATAACTATTTTATTTTAGTGAAAATTGTAGTGTTTGTTATGAAATAACTAAGAATAAAGAAGAATAGAGAGAAAAGAGAGAAGACTTCTTTATTTCTCCTGGAGGATTTTATTGAGATCCTTGAGGATGATTTACAATGAAAGAAGCTCTTCTATTTATAGGGGAAATTTACCCTTAGTTTCTGACTAAAAGACAGATACTTTAAATTCTGATAGATATCAACTACATTTTGATAGATCTTATTAGATCTTGATGGATATCAACTAGATCTTGATAGATCTTATCTATATTCTTGATAGACATTCACTATAATGTAAATACATTTATAATACTCCCCCTTGAATGTCTAATTGATAGATAATGTGCCTCGTTAAAACCATACTAGAAAAAAAACAGGGAAAAAAAATCTTGTGAAGAAAAAAGAGTATGCATCTCTAATGGTACGCATTTAAGGAAAATCCAGTGGGACAAAACCTTGAAAGTAAAAAAGAGTACAACACGTATTTTCTCCCCCTGATGAGAACATCAATGAACTTTTGCATCCTGATCTTGTGCATCATCTTCTTAAAAGTTGAAATTAGAAGAGACTTGGTGAATAAATCTATCACATTATCACTTTAACGAATCTGTTGCACGTTAATATTACCATTCTTTTGTAGATCATATGTATAGAAAAACTTTTATGAAGTCTGCTTCGTTCTATTGCCTTTTATGATTCCTCCATTAAGATGTGCTATGCATATTGCATTATCTCTGTATAAAAATGTACGTACATTATCACATTTCAAACCATATTTTTCTCAAATGAGATGTATAATGGACCTCAAACATACATACTCTCGGCTTGTTTCATGAATAGCAATTATCTCAGCATGGTTTGATGAAGTGGCTAGATAGACTGCTTTGTATATTTTCAAGATGTGGCAATATCACCATATGTGAACACATTGCATGTTTGAGATTGAGATTTATGTAGGTTAAATAGATACCCAACATCATCATAATTAATAAGATCAGGACTGCAAGCTTTAGAATAAAATAAGCTTATGTCTTCTATCCCGTTACGATGTCGCTTAATAGGAGAAGAAATATATTTTTCTAAAAAATTGACTAAAAAGGCTATATCAAGCCTTGTAGCATTTGTAAGATACATTAGTGTTGTGCACCAATTACACTAAAATATGGTACTTCATAACCAATTCAAATTGGTATATTTTTCATTTTAGCAAATAATCTATTGCTTTGAAAACTCTCTAGGAGTTTCAATAATTTTCAAGCTATAAGCTTATACAATATAAGGATTATCAATAAGTTTCCTAGAAACTTTTATATTTTGAATCCTTAAAGAAGTTTTCATATAAATTTTGTCAAGTGACAATATTCAACATTTCTTGTGTGACATCTTCAAATGTCTGGACTGCAAATCAAATAAGTTTTACGCTTATCAAGATTCATTCTTTTATGTCACTTGATAAATTTTTCTACGTCAACATGCTTAAATAAACGTAGAATTCAGATCCTTATAATCTTTTACAATATTACGTCAATATTTTATCAAAGATATTAATGATATTTTATTTTGTATTGGTTCACAGTGTGACATAACATTTTGAGATCTCATCTCTTTATTACTCTCAAGTACCTAAACCTCTCATAAGGTTTCATGAAGTGTTATGTTGTAGGCTCTCCAAGAGCACATTACCTTCTTATTATGATTTTTTACTCCTTATTTTTTTCAAGGATTATTTTATTTGGAACCGATTAATCTACCACGCTTCATGCATGCATAGACTTCGTCCTTTATGGAAACAAAATAGGAGCACTTGAAGCTTAAATATGAGATATTTTCGGCATTTGACTTGAATTATCTTTTGAATGAGGATCTAATGATAATTCCTAACATATTTCATAGCTGCTTATAATCTCCTCCTTAAGTTAGAAAAACTAACATATATCTTAATTTACTTTAGAGAATCAATCTTTTTGCATTATGATATATTCATTAACCATATACCACACATCAAAACTATTAGATGAAATAATTGATTCCTGATCTTGAACCAATTGAGAGGAAAAAATAATCATAATTAATTAGTCTAATGGGTATAAGTGCAATTGTATGCAACATATCATATTTCAGACCAACACATAAATCTTTGCTCTCATTAGTAATAATTTAGCTATTTATCGAAGGCATTCAATGCCAAACTATCATCATCAAGATGAATTTTTTTGATTACACAGTCTGAAAGTTATGCTCTTAACTCAATTTTATTTAGCAAACAACTTTATAAATGTCAAACGTAGGTTGACAATGAATGTACATGTGATCATCTTATTGATATATCTTTTCAACATATCACATGATAGGTGAACGGGCCCTTTTTTTACCTTTTATACTTTTTGGATTTTAAGATATCCAATTCCAAAATTAGTTGGTCAAACCAACTTATCATGAGAACAAGCAACATTAAAAGTAATGAAAAATTTTCTAATTCTTCAATATATGTTCAATACGCAGTATGCACATCTTTGGGATGTCGCAATCGTTCATGTCAATTTATGAACTTTTAATCTAGTAAACTTCAAGTTTACCATGTTATGTGCTTTTGCTTTAGTAAATTTTAGATTTACTATTACATGAATAAATTTCTTATTTACTACTTTAGAAGTAGATTTCAAAATAACTCTTCTTAGTTATTCTGCCTCATTTGGAGATGAGTTTTGATACCATCATAATCAAGTGCACGTTTGCATTAATGAGTTTCTCATTCCCCATGAATGGAATATAATTATGCCTTAAGCCTCTCAAATTCTAATAGCTTCAAGAGCAAATCGAGGCATTTATCATATATTACAAGCACATTCACTTTAAGAATGGAGCAAGTTGTCATCTTTCAGACCAAGCATATATTGCTACCACATTCACTGCATGGAATGGAGCATATTCAATGGGACAAATTTCATATATTTTCACCAAAATATTATTTTACCTTAGCCATCATTATATCATAAATATGATGCATTGAGATTCAAACTCAACATCTTATTCATATAAAGGCGTCTCAGGTAATAAATCGATGGGATTTGAATCCAACATAATCTTTGCAACTCGAATCCAACATCACATCATTATAGTTTTCAACAATGTTGTTCTTAAGAAACAGATATAAAGATCAAAGAATCTCAAAACAAATTAATTCTCTCAGATCCAATTTACAATTGATTGTGTATATAAAAAAAAAAAAAAACTTAAGTTCTTTAACATAAAATATGATAAGTTTACTAGACTACAATTGAACTGATGTAAAAGTGATCCAATAATATATTATAACAATTTACAAAAAGTCGTTTGAATTATTAATCTAAGAAAATAAAAATACGTGACTAAGCATCAATTTTCTTTTTCTTTTCTAAACTGAAAATTAATTTTAAAACAAGCAAAAGTAATGGCCATACTTATGCTATGATGTAGTTGTCAATTAACTTAAGAGTTTCATCATGGTATTTTAAGAATGAATATAACTTTTTAACAAAATAAGCCTTAGGCAAAATTGATTTCTTACCGTACCAAAGATTCAAGCATACCGTACAGATCTCAATTGGTAAGAGACTTCGTGCTAATAACGTGTTATGAAATATACAAAAAGAACAAGAATAAATAGGGAGAGAGAATAGAGAGAGTAATTGCTATTTCTCTTGAGGGATAAGAGATCATAAGAATGTTCAGAATACAATGAACAAAACCCCTCTATTTATAGAAAAAAATTACTCCTAGTTTTTTACTAAAAGACAGATACTTCAAATCCCGATAGATATCAACTAGATGTTGATAGATCTTATTAGATCTTGATAGATATCAACTAGATCTTGATAGATATTATCTATATTCTTGATAGACATTCACTATAATGTAAATACATTCATAACAACATTTGATTATAAGAATTCAAAATACAATTTGAAATTGTACTTGAAAAAATGAAAACAAGTGAAAGTTATTTTCATTTTTCTTTACTTCAGCTTCTCTCATAAAATGTCAAAAAGAACTTCAATTTATTTTCATGATCAAACATAACTTCAATTCTAACTTCAAAATTTCTTAGTTTTCATTATCAAACACCTACATAGTAATATGGGAAGAAGTAGCTCAACTTGAAAGGACGAAGAGGGCTGGAAATACCACAATGGATCGGGTCTAGAAGATGTACAACTTGTCACATATATATATATATATATATATATATAATCAAACCTTAAAACTATATTATTTAAATATCTTATCCTTTAGTAGTTACTAGGGGGTTTGGGCCATAGGTGACAAAAGAGTTTTAAAATGAGGTGTAGGTGACAAAAGTCTTGATTATTAGTTGGAGGTGACAATTACTTTATTAAGGATTAAGAAAGTTGGGAAAGTTTGAAAATAACCCATAAGTTTTTAAATTTATACTTTAATCCCAATGTTTACCTAAAATAACGGAAAACGAAGGGGAAAAAAGGCATTTTTCTCTCTCTTCTCATCCATTGTTATTTTTTCTCTCCTATCAATTTTTGTTGTTTATTGTTTCTGCTACTTTATTCATCATTTTATGCTTCATTATCATCATTTCTACTTTATTATCATCTTCATCTTCTTCTTGTCGACCATTTATTGGTGGTGGTGGTGGTGATGGTGGTGGTGGTGGTACAGCGCTACTGCTGTGCTCTGACCAATTTCTTATGTCAAATTTTGTTTACTACATCACTTTCCACTTTGGCATTACTTCATAGGTGACTTTGTTAAGTAAAATTATGATTTTTGTTCGTATTTATCATCTGGGTACACTTCTGTTTTTCCAACAATAGATAGAACCTCGATCATGAATCTAGCATAAATTTCCAAAATTTAAATAGATCAATCATCTGGTGCATCAGATGAGTAATCTATTGCATCAAAATATTTATCTGTTGCATCAGACTATTTATCTGTTACATCAGAATATTTATTTGTTCCATCAGATGTACTATCTGTTGCATCAGACATATTATTTGTTGTATCAGGATGTTTATCTGCTGCACTAGACTAATTATCTGTTGCAACGAATGATTAATCTGTTTGGAACAACACAAATCAGCCCCTGCCACAAACCTAACAGATAACCAATATATTTTAACTCTTGCTATTGCTACTGGATTCAAAATTATTCCTTATGTCCAATTACCCATCCCAAATTTCCTAATTCTATTTCTCATTTTTACTTGTCTTTTTCATTAATCAAGAAAAGATTTTAAAAAATCCATGTTTTACCCTTTGCATTAATCACTTTTTCTTCAAATTAAAATGGAAACATCATTTAATAGGGGGATGTAGCTGATTGAGATAACGTTTGTAAAGCAAGCTCATAGAGGTGTGGATGTAGCTGAGCTGCTGCACTTGTTCCTTTACTTGGACTTGATTCGATTTCTTTTCTTTTGGGAGTCATGTTATCTTAAATTAACAGGAACATAACATAGATTATAATTGATTAATGCATAACAGTAATATAATAGTTCCAATAGACAACTAATCTATTACACCAGGTATGTTATCTGTTGCAACATATAACCAACTTACTGCAACGGATGAGTAATCCGTGGGAACCATAAAAACAGCACTAATCTATTGCAACTGGTATTTTATCTGATGTAATATATAACCGACCCATTGCAACGGATGGGTAATCCATTGGAAACTATAAAAATAAATCACTAATCTGTTGCACCAGGTATGTTATCTGTTGCAACATATAACCGACCTGTTGCAATGGATGAGTAAACCGTTGGAAAAAATAAAAATGGATCACTAATTTGTTGCACTAGGTATGTTATCTGTTGCAACATCTAATTGACCTATTGCAACGGATGTAAAAACCGTTGGAAAGAATAAAAATAGTCACTAATCTTTTGCAAAATGAAGAGTAAATCATTGAAAAGAATAAAAACAGATCACTAATCAGTTATCTGTTGGATCAATATTGTTTAGATTTCTTCCAAACAGAAGAGTCGTCTGTCGCAACAGATGAATGATCTGTTAGATTGTTCACCTGTTCCATCATATTTTCATAGTTGCATCAGATTTTCATCTGTTGCATCAGATTTTCATCTGTTGCATCAGATTTTCATTTGTTGCATCAGATGTTTCATTTGTTACATCAGATGTTTCATTTGTTGCCATACCATTTTTACCAAGAAAAACAACAAATCAACCTAGCAACACCAACACATCATACACACACTAAGAACATCAACGGTGATCAAAAATCACTAACAAATTCAAATCCACAGTACGACAATAAGAAGAAGAAATGTCAAAAATTAGGATTTATTCAGTCCACATTTCAATACTAGAAGAGTAGTTGATTCAAGTTCCTCTGTTTCTTCATAACTTTTTACCTGTGAAAAAAAAATGGGACAACGAAGAACTCAAAGTTGTTGTCGCCGGAGAAGTCTTCACATCGATTGACGGTTGAAAGTCGAAAAGGAACTTACCCGACTATTTATTGTCAGAGGTTGAAGGAAAAAATTTTGCAAAACTGTTGGTTGGGAGAGAGTTGACAGAAGCTGGAGAGAGAGGGGTTGATTTGGGTTGAAGGGGGGTGTGGTGTGGGTTTGGTTGATTTGTATTTTTGAAAAGATTATAAAGTTTTGAAAATATTAATCAAGTCCACAATTAACTTAACCAAGTTTCTTAATGATGTTTGACCCTTTAAGTTGGTCAATGTCACCAATCTTTCATTCAAGACTTAAAAGACACATTTCCTTCAATTTTCTCTAGTTACTAGTATTAATACTTACACGGTGAGCGATCGATATCAAATGAAACTAATTATCAAAAATTACTATCTAATTTGTTTGATATAAATTTTTTTTATCATATATCATTTATTAATTTAAAAATATATGATACTAAAAGTAACTATTATATATTGAATTTTAACATCATTAATAATGTCAAACTTCTGTTGAGTTTTTTTTTTTGGAAAATTAATGTTGGCATGATGTGCAAATAATATTAAATTAGAATTTGACATATTAGATTATATTAATTTGAATAAAATTAAAATATTATCATTTACTGATTAACTTTGTATCGATTATTGCTCTATATAACATATAAAAATCATATCATTACTAAAAGAGTACTTATTTAACATGATTATTACATAATTAACTCACTTTAAAAGTCAGTTAGGAAAGTAAGAACTAATGAATGGTAAGATTCAAAACCACCTACATGATGTTTTCTGTTTAATATATTTTTTTAAAATTTTAATAGGCTTTTTGATTTTTGACATTATTTATGTGGTCTTAATTATAATATATATATATTTTATAATATATATTAAAATATTTTATTTTAACTTTCAATTAATCTTTTAATCTGAGAGAAACACTTTAAAAGTAATAAGATAAATATTTTGAGCAAAGCTTAAGCAATAGTCGATTTTTATTTTCCTATTTTTCATTATCATTTTTTCATAAATAACTTATAAGGTGCCACCCAAAAATCTTTTCGAATAATCTCCCCACATTTACTTATTCACCTACAACAAAGTCATTTTTTATGTGTCTCTTTTCCAATTAAATAGGGCAAGGCCTTCACCCCCATTTGTTTTCTTTTAAAAAAAAATTCCAAATAATTGTAGATCAATATATGTGCGTGTCTATTGTTTGTTAATTAATTATTTACTTTTCAACTATATTTCTTAATTAATTCGCACATGCTTCCTTAATTTACTCAACCAAATGAAATCATGAATATTTTTTATCTTATATATATTTTTTATATGATAATTCTTAAATGTAAATATTTTAATTGCTTAATAACATATAGTTGTGATATGCAGATTTAATTATTAAAGAATGTCAATTAATTTTTTTATAATTAGTACAAATAGATTTTTTGATAGTTAATTATTAAAGAATGTCAATTAATTTTTTTATAATTAGCACAAATAGATTTTTTTGATAGTATTCAGTGACTTGTTGACTCCATCATATTTTTTCATATACTCTCTTAATTATTAAATGAATATTTATCACTCCTTAATTTTATTTATCAAACAATTTTTTGTTTTAATTTAATGTATTTCAATGAAATCATGAACATCTTTATCATATAATACTATAATCTATTTTTCCAAACTTTATCAATGGAAAAAAGAATATGGAAAAAGGCAACTCAAGGCTATATTTTGTTCCACTCAATTTGTAATTCTCTTGTGTATACAGATTATCATAAAAATAAGCACTGACATGTAACTTAAGAAAAAAAATAATGTCATTTTCAAGATCAGTCAAAACCACATGCACACATTCATATATACAACATTTTTCTTCAGTCAGAATGCAAATAATTTAAATATTTTGATTAGGTTAGTTATAAATACAAAAATAGAAAATTTTAGTAGCTAACTTAATGACAACTTAAATTTTTATTCTGTTGATGAGAGTTTGATTTCCTAATTTCCTCCCCTATTTTTTTCTTTTCCTATTTTCAATTTTTAAAATATATATATTAAAGCATTTTTAAATTGAAGTGAATCATTCAAATAATACTTGATCCCTTGTGATCATTGGCACAAGAAAAAACATGAATTTATTCGCCATCTATCTTTGGATTCTGTAAAATAGATGGACATAATTATTGAATAAAAAAATCAATAATATTCTAAAATTGTTATAAATGTATTTACATTATAGTGAATGTCTATCAAGATCTATTAAGATCTACTTGATACCTATTAGGATTTGAAAAATCTGTCTTTTACTCAAACTAGGAGTAAATTTTCCCTATAAATAGAAGGGTTTTGTTCATTGTATTGACAATTTTATGATCTCCTATTCCTCAAGAGAAGAAATAAGAATTAGTCTCTCTATTCTCTATTCTTCTTCTTCTTCTTCTTCTTTGTTCTTTATTGTTTTATAACACGTTATCAGCTCGAGACTCTGCCAAATATGTGAGATTATAAATCTAAAGGATTTCAAGGTTAGTAATTCCTTATGTTATCTGTCTTTTGTTACTAATAATAAGTATTGTTGGATTTGAGAAAAAATATTTGGTTTGGAACCATTATGTTTTAAATTTATTCCTCAAGAACAATATTATCAAAAGAGATGATAATATGTTGGGTTCAAGTCCCAACAATTTATGCCTAAGACGTCTTTATATGATAAGACATTGAGTTTGAATCTCAATGCACCGTATTAATGATATTATGATGGCTAAGGCAAAATAATGGATATTTGGTGAAATATATCCCATTAAATATGTTCCATTTCTTGAATTGAATGTGGTAGAAATAAGTCATATGTAATTTGCTTTTGTAGTAGCTATCATAATTTGATACGCTTAAGGCATGATTATATTTCATTCCTGGAGAATGACAAGCTTATTAATACAAATGTATACTTGATTGTGATGGTGTCACAACTCACCTCCTAAAGAGGATGAATAATTGAGAAAAGTTATTTTGAAAACTACTTCTGAAGTAGTAAATCTGAAATTTATTCATGTAATAGTAAATCTGAAATTTACTAAAGTAAAAGGTGCATGTCAAGTTAAACTTGGAGTTTACTAGAATAAAAGTTTATAAATTGACATGAACAATCGACATGTGCCTACTGAATATTGAACATATATTGAAGAATTCAAAAATTCTTCATGAACTTTAATGTTGCTTGTTTTCATGAAAAGTCGGTTGGACCAACTAACATTGAGATTGGATCCCTTAAAATCTGAAAAGTATAAAAGGTGAATATGGGTCCGTTCACCGGTCATGTGATTAATTAAGATGCATCAATATAAAATGATCACATGAGCGTTTATTGTCAACCTATAGTTTGACATTCATAAAGTTGCTTACTCAATGAAATTGAGTTAAAAGCATAACTTTCAGATTATGCAATCAAGACAATTCATCTTGATGAAAAATGGTTTGGCATTGAATGCTTTCAATAAATAGTTAAACCATTGAGAACAAAAAGCTTTATGTATTGATTTTGAATATTATATGCAAAAGTACTTGTATGCATCAAACCAATAAATTATGATTAATTTTCCCTCAAAGTTGATTCTAAGTCAGGAATCACACGTTGTCCATCTAATAGTTAATGTGCGGTATACGGTTAATGAATATACCATAATTCACAAAGATTGATTCCTCAAAGAAGATAGAGGATGTATGTTAGTTTTCCTAACATAAGGGGGAGATTATAAGTAGCTATGAAATATGTTAGGAATTATCATCAGATCCTCATTCAAAAGATAATTCTATTCAAATGCCGAACACATCTCATATTTAAGCTGCAAGTGCTCCGATTTTGTGTCCTTAAAGGACAAAGTCTACGCATTCATGAAGCATGGTAGAACAATCTGTTCCAAATAAAATAATTCTTGAAAAATAAGGAGCAAATAATCATAATAAGAAACCAACGAGCTCTTGAAGAGCCTACGATACACCAATTCATGAAATCTTATGAGAGGTTCATGTACCTGAAAATAATGAAGTGATGAGATCTCAAAATATTATGTCACATTGTGAACCGATACAAAATGATATATCATCAATATCTTTGACATAATATTGGCGCAATATTGTGAAAGATTATGAGGATCTGAATTCTATGTTTATTTAAGCATGCTGATGTAGAAACATTTATCAAGTGGCATGAAAGGATGCATTTTGATAAGCGTAAAACTTATTTGATTTGCAGTCCAGGCACTTGAAGTGTCACTCATGAAATGTTAAATATTGTCACTTGACAAAACTTATGTGAAAACCTTAAGGATTCAAACTGCTTGAAGCATATAAAAGTTCCTGGGAAACTTATTTATAATCTTTATATTGTATAAGATTATTGCTTGAACATCATTGGAACTCTTGGAGAGTTTTCAAAACAATAGATTATTTGCTGAAATTTGAAATATATCGAATTGGGTTGGTTATGAAGTACCATATCTTAGTGCAATTGATCCACTCATGTACTTTGCAAATACTACAAGGCCTATAACCTTTTCAGTCAATTTTTTAGCAAGGTATATTTCTTCTCCTACTATGAGACATTAAAATGGGATAAAACACATGAGCTTATTTTATTCTAAAGATTACATTTTCAATCTTATTAGTCATGCTGATGTTAGGTACTTATCTGACCCACATAAAACTCGGTCTCAAATAAGCTATGTGTTCATATGTGGTGGTATTGCGGACTAAAAATTCAACATCTTGCGTACTTAGTGATTCAGTTATTTTATATTGTTTAGATTATGTTTCATCAATTTTCAAGACCAATTAGACTTTTTATTTGCAATTAATATAGAATAATTATCATATTTGTTTCATACCATGAGTACATATTGTAACAATAGTTGTAATGTTTTACAATATTTTTTTTAATAGATATCACACTATAAAGTTCTTACTTTTTAATTTTAGCGAATATGAATAGGTAATTAGATAAATCACCTATTTTCACATTCGAAACTTCATTTTTGTTATGAAATAACTAAAGAACAAAGAAGAAGAAGAAGTAGAAGAGAGAATAGAGAAAGTAATTCTTATTTCTTCTCTTGAGGGATAGGAGATCATAAGATTGTTAATACAATGAACAAAACTCCTCTATTTATAGGAAAAATTTACTCCTAGTCTGAGTAAAAGACAGAAGCTTCAAATCCTAATAGATATCAAAGTAGATCTTAATAGATCTTGATAGACATTCACTATAATGTAAATACATTTATAACACTCCCCCTTGAATGTCTAATTGGTAGATAATATGCCTCGTTAAAACCTTACTAGAAAAAAACCAGTAGGAAAAAAATCTAGTGAAGGAAAAAAAGTAAACATCTTTAATAATACACATTTCGGCTGCCTCATTAAAAACCTTACAAGGAAAACCCAGTGGAACAAAACTTTGTAAGGGAAAAAGAGTACAACGCGTATTAACTCCCCTTAATGAGAACATCCTTGACCTTTGTATCTCGATCTTGTGCAACATCTTCTTAAAAGTTGCAATTAGAGAAGATTTGGTGAATAAATCAGTCACATTGTCAGTTGAACGAATCTGTTGCACATTAATATCATTATTTTTTTGTAGCTCATGTATGTAGGAAAGATTTGGCAAAAGGTGCTTCGTTCTATCTCCATTTATAAATCCCCCCTTAAGATGTGTTATGTATGCTGAATTATCTCTGTATAAAATTGTGGGTAGATTGTCATATTTCACACCACGTTTTTTGTGAATGAGATGTATCATGGACCTCAACCATACACATTCTCGGCTTTATTCATGAACTATTATCTCAGCATGATTCGATGAAGTGGCTACGATAGACTGCTTTGTATATCTCCAAGATATGGCAACATTTGGCTTCAATCATGAGACACTCACCCAACTTATGATTTTTGAGATGTAGCTCGTTGCATCACTTGAATAATTCACCTTCTCTAACATACTATGATAGAAATTAAGTATGTTTTGGATATAGCCTTCATAAATAGTGGTAAATTAATATGGCATTAGAACTTTTAAATTAATCAGGATACAATAATTATGATTTTTTCTTTTGGATTAACTTTGTGAAAATATTATTTTTCATATATATATTTCTTGAATGTTAATTGATTATTTTTTTCAAATTATAATTTTCGATCAGCCATGCCATGTCTCCTTGATTTACTCATTTTTAATGAAATCACAAATATTTTATCTTATAATATTAGAAAATATATAGTAATATTTAAAATGTAAATATTTTAATTTTATTTGATCATAAAAAATTATTATAAATTAATGTTGATGTTTTATAATAAAGAAATTTTTAGTCATATTTAGTCTTAACAACAAGGAGGTAATATATTTACTTTGTAGTGGGCATTTAATTTAATATGCAAATTTATTTTCCCATACATTATATTGATACAAATTATTGGAAGATTTAAGCATACAAATTTGGTAGAAGATATTTTAATGTTTTTCATCAATTTTCATTCATAAAAGATGACATTTTTTAAAATTTGATTGGTTTTTCTTCGCTTCATATTTTGATGTACCATAAATTTTAAAAATATTTTTTTTGTCCTAATAAGTAATTGAAAATTACTAAAATCAATTTTAGTATTTAAACTAAGAGACTGTATCCTTATAAGTGCCAAACATTTTATTCTGATAAAGGTTTTTGTTATTGGAATAGCTCTTGGTCATATCTTTTCCATATATTTCATTTAAGTATAAAAATTATTTTCTTCCAATTAACAATTCAATATCTTATTTAGAATCTTACTAATTTTAATAATATACTTATTAGAATATTAGGAATCAAAATATTGTAATTTTCATTCAATAGGTGTCAATCTTATCTAATAGGAGGGAATTTTAATTATTTTTTACCACTTGATTTTCTTGTAATGCTTTTTGATTACTCAATTGTGCTGAAATCATTTATATTCATATTTATAATATTTTTATATAAGATAGAATTTAAACATGTATCATTGATGAAGATAATTTCAAGGACAATTCTTAGTTATTTTCGTCCAATAGGAGTCAATCTTAATAGTTTTAATACAATAGGAGTCAGATTTAGTTGTTTTTTACCATAATACGAAATACGAAATGATTAATAACCTACAAAATATTTTTTATTGTAAAATTCTAGTTCTAAAGATGACACTAGGCATAACCTCGTGCTAGACTATTCTCCTTTATTATATATAATTTTTTTTTTATATATAAGATAGAATTTAAATATGTATCATTGATGAATATAATTTTAAGGAAAAATCTTAGTTATTTTCATCCGATAGGAGTCAATTTTAATAGTTTTTACCCAGTTGGAGTCAAACTTAGTTGTTTTTTACCACAATATGAAATAAATATGAAATAATTAATAATCTAAAAAATAATTTTTGTTGTAAAATACTAGTTCTAAAAATGACACTGGGCATAACTTCATGTTAGACTATTATTCTTTATTATATATATGGATATGAAATATGAAATAATATTAACTTTTCAAATAATCAACAAAATAACTTTTTGTTATGAAATGGTAGTTTTTTGTTGTAAGAATTCAAGTGGATAGTTTTCAAATGCCACTTGTCTTAATTTTAGGCTAGAGTATCCTCATTTATTATATACTAGTTTAGGTGAACGCGCCTCATGCGTGTACCTCACTTTATTGAGTTCAAATGTTAGCATATTTGTTTAAATAATAAAGTTGAATACAATAATTAAATTCAACATCTTTTGGAGAATTTATTTAATTAAGCCTAACATTTACCAAAAGAATTTCTCAAAGTCGGTCGACATTCTACCACCTATAAACTGCAACAAACTGCAACAAAACAATGTGATGATAGAAACATCAAAATAATATAATTAAATCTAAACTTTACTAAAAAATTTCCTCAAAGCCGTCTGACACTCATCTACATCCTGTAAACTATAACAAAATAATAAGACAATAGAGATATCAAAATAATACAACTAAACTTTACCTTTACACCAAATAAATTTTCAAAACAAAGACATAAAAATAATACAGTTAAACTTAACCTTTACGATAAAAATTCATCAAAGCCGACCGATACCCATCTATCACCTGTAAATTCATCTACGACCTGTAAACTACAACAAAATAATACAATAGTGATTACAAAACTTCAGTTTAAATGAAATAATTCCCGTCTAAGCAAAAATTTTGACACTAAAGAAGAGAGAGAGAGAGAGAGAGAGAGAGAGAGAGAGAGATTGAATTCTATTATGTTGACAAAAATAGTGAAGAAGTTGAGGGTTAGAAAATTAAGCATCCATCAATCTCGACATGCAACCGAATCAAGTTAGATGAGCATCAATCATATTTTTCCAATAAGTAAATTAGTTTCTTCTCTAGTTTAACGTGCATCTCAATTTTCATAGAAGTATTTCCTTAATAGAGTCCTATTTTAGGAGTATTTTTCTATCCTATTTTAGGAGTATTTTTCTAACTAATTAGTCCAAAGGAAAATATTAATTATTCTCCTTCGATAGATTTTAGGAGTCCTATATATTTTAGGAGTCTAGTCAATATAATAAAAATAATTAAATAATATTGAAGCAAATAGTGAAAAGACAGTTTTGTCTAAAGGAGAATTTTTTAATAAAGGATAAAAAGTTCAAATCACTTCTCAAAGAGTTTTCGCACTTTTAATATATTATAGATTATAGATATAGACTAGTTTACATACCTGCGTGATGCTCAGATAACATTAATATTTCTAGTATTTTATGTTGAGATGTCCTGTTCGAGCATGTTAAATTCTATTAGCTTAAGAATATTTAACTATCATATTATATATAAATAAAATGTGAAAATAAAGTAAATTTTTTCTCTACCCTCACCAATCTCTCACCCTTACCACTACCTCTACCCCACCCCCACCCTTCAATTTATTTTAAAAAAAAAATCATGCCTTCCCCCCCTACAATTCCCCCAGCTCTAACCAAATCTTTATGGAAAAAAATAATCATGTAATTATAAAAAATATTATGTCTCATGTTTTTTTATTATGTTATTCACAATTGAAAGATATTATATTGTTTATATTTCGATTGCCCCACTCCTCTATTTTTAATCAAATTTATATGAGTGAAAAACAATCATCATAATTTAAAGACATTAGTTATAAGTATTCCCCTACCCCACCCCCACCCCCATCCCACATTTCTAATCAAATTTATATGAGTAAAAACAAACATGTAATTATAGAAAACAACATTTTACATATTTTATTTATTATATTGTTTATAGTTTAAAAGTTTCAAATTGTTAATATTGATTGTTTTGTTTTTACTTTTAAGATTTTACTCTATTGTAAACACCTCCCCCCCCCCCAAAAAAAAAAAAAAAACTCTCCCGTTTAAAATTTATAAATAATATGTGTATTATCTAATTACTTCATTATACTTTAAACATTAGTTTAATATATTATCCCCCAATCTTTTATTTTTCTACAATTGTATTGTAGTTTCATAACTTTTATCTAGTCTGACTTTAAATTATTTTTTTTGTTTTATTACACTCCATAATAGTTGAGTTTTCTTCTCTTTTTCAAAATATAGAATGTTGAGTTTTAAATTTAAATTACTTATATTTGATATTCTAATATTTTTTAATTTCGTCATTTGTTAGGATTATAATTATTTGTTATCACAATTTGAGACTTTGCTAGTTATAATTAAAAGATACCTTCTCAAAATATGATCTAAATATTTGAATGTTGAGACATGAAGCACAAAGCAGTCTAGTTTTGTCAATTAATCAAAACTCAATTATCAGACATTATTAACATACTATAAAATAAATATAAAGTTGTGATATTTTTATGCTAAAATTCAAAATAATCTTTTAGTTTAATTTTTTAAAAAGTCTACTTAATTTTATTATACTGAATTAACAATGTCAAAAATTATCATTTAATGTTGGGATAATCAAATAGACAATACATTTTATCTTTGCTTAAAAATTATAATATTCCTCGATAATATGCTATCTTTCTTATTTTAGTTTCTTTATGAGATTAATTTCCCTTTTTGTTTTCAAAATTAAAGAGTTTAAATAACAAATTGATTGAATTTTAAGTTTATAATTCGTGTTGAAATTTTAAATTTGAAAATTAATATATGTTATCTAATGGATAATCTTATTATTGTATCTACAACCATTATTAGTTTATTAATACTCCTACTGCGTGATTCCGTTACTATTTTTTTTGTATTATTATCTTATTTTTATTTCTAAATCAAATAACTTATTATATATATGAAAGAGAAAGCTTTACAAAATATAAGAGTTTTTTTGAACAATCTAAAATATAAGAATTCATTTAGAACTCTTGTGCAGTGTGCTTTTATTTTTAAGCTAATAATTTTAAAAAAGAATGGATAATGTATTTTCAACTCAAATATTTCTAATATTTTCATTCAAAACTTTTATTACAATATTATTAATCTTGGTTTACTACTACTACTACTACATTTTTTTTTTGGTTTTCCATCCGATGTTCGGTGCCTGCATTGGAGCCCCGAATAATCCGAATCGCGCATTGTAGGGCCCATTAAGGTGACAACGCTCCCAACAAAGTATTCTCCATACCCAGAGGCAAACCCTCGAGCAGCCTCATCCACTGCACCACAACCCATGTTGCTTACTATTACACTTTTATTACAATATTATCAACCTTATTTTACTACTACTACCACCACCTCTACTACTTTTTTTTTAATTATTATTATTATTATTATTATTATTATTATTATTATCACCATCATCATCATCATCATCATCTTTCATTTAATATGTAAATAAATTAAATTCAGATATGTTCTAACATTTAAATTTAAAAAGAGATAAATTTGAAATAGTTAAAGCCTATTAGAACTCTTCAACTATTAACAACAACATACCCAGTGTATTCCATAAAGTAGGGTCGGCAGAACTCTTCAATTATAAGTTTCTATTTTTAAAATATTGAAAATATTTTTTCAAAAAAGAATAATGTATTTCAAATCAAGTACTTTAATTTCTCAACAAAAATTTTATATCCAATTTTTGACATAAATTCAAGTAAGTTGAATATTTGACTTTGAAATATCTCACTCTTATTCTATTATTTTTTTCTTTAGATAATTAGTCAACCCAATTTGATTAATTTATATGGATATTTAAACAATATGTGAGATAAATTTTGAATATTTGAACAATATGTGACAGAAAATTCAAAACAACTTTTGACTTCTTGACTTTGGTGGTTCTTTCATAGGTTACCTCCAATTTGTCCCACATTTCTTTTGCAGTCTCGCAGGTTGATATCTTGTTGTATTCTTCTCCACTAACTACACAAAGAAGCAAACTTATAGCACATGCATTAGTATGAATTACCTCTTGTTGTTCTTTGGTGACCTCAGAGCTTTCAAAATCTTCTATGCCGGAACTGCTATATTCTTTGTCTTTGTCCTTAGACTTCCCTTTAAGTCCTGAAATCGGCTTTGGACCCTTCTTGATAACAACCTATGATTTGAAGTCATTTGATTGGACAAATATTTTGAACCTATTTTTTTCAGTAGGAGTAATATTATCCATTAAAGTATGGTGGTCTTGTGGAGGAGTGGTCATCCTAAAGAAGAGCACCAGGGATTTGATAACTTGCCATTTGATCTTTGCTCACTTGCAGTTAAGCAATGTTGTTGGTGAAACCTGTTCTGATACCAATTAAAATTCAAGAGGGAGAGTGAATTAAAATTTTTCTGTGAGTCAACTACTAACTCCTCACAGTCAACTCGTCTACAGATCAGTGCACTTTGCAAGAAATATTAGATTTAAAACAACTAAGCAAATTAATAACAAAACATAAAGTAATAACACAAAGATATATCCTAGTTTGAAACACCAATGTGGTGCCTACTTCGAGTCCCCTTAGGTTTCAAAGTTTTCTTCGATCGTTCAATATCGGGCTCGAGTACAATGATAAAAAATAGGTTCTAAAGACTTATTTTGCTCTTCAGATCTTATGATACAACTTCAGTTGATGTTACAAAGTTGACTCGATCCTACTCTTTATGTAACAATGGTAAACTAAAACTTACAAAGCCTTGTGAGACTAAGATTGACATATTTTAAATTTTCTCCTTGAAGTTACGTAACCCGTGTATGTCTTCAGTCTTTATCTTTTATGGTCTTCGGCTGCTACTCTTCATAAGGAAACCCAAGATATTTTCTCTTAATCAAGGATTTAAATTGATTCCTTGATTGAGGAATGTAGTCATTTGATATGTCCATATCAGATATGTCCATATACGACTTTGGATTACGTCTATATCAGATATGTTCGTGATCTAATTTCCCTTTTAGTCTTGTATAGATTGATGTTTTTCCAAATGTGCTTGTGATCTTTTCTTCCTTTTCTTTAGTAGTTATTGATCTGATTTGTTGAGACTCTTGGGCCATATATTCTCCGTGATTGATTTGATTTGTCAAAACTTATAGGACTGATATTGTCCTTCCATTTTTTCTCATTCTGATCTATTTTCTTTTATGTTGCGGATCGTAAGTTGATGTCCTTCCATTCCTGTAGCCAACTTCCTTTATTAGTAATCTTCAATGTCCTGGAAAGATCCACTTGTTATTTGTCATTATTAAAACATAGACTTCGGAGGCTAATAATATGTGTTTTAAAAGATAATATTATAAGATTCAAATTATAAGTATATTAATTAAAATGATTGTCAAGCTAATTTCATACAAAAATTATTAAAAAGGAAGATTTGCAGCTATTTATGCGGAAGTATATATACATGTAACACCCCGTACTTTTACCTAGCTTAAATTCATCCCAAAAATGTCAAAGACTTGCTTTAAAGATGAATGTACTTTTATACATGTGGAATTTTTAAGATTTTAACTTTTCATTAAGTATACCTAAAATAACGGAAAACGGAGGAAAAAGACATCTTTCTCTCTCTTCTCATCCATTGTTATTTTCTCTCTCTTAGCGATTTTTGTTGTTACCTAAAATAACGAAAAACGGAGGGAAAAGATCCATTGTTGTTTTCTCTCTCTTAGCGATTTTTTTTGTTAATTGTTTCTGTTTCTGCTGCTTTATTCATCATCTTCTGTTTCATTATCGTAATCTTCTACTTCATTATCATCTTCATCTTCTTCTTGTCGACCATTTGTTGTTGTTGTTGTTAGTATAACGCTACTGCTGTGATCTGACCAATTTCTTAGGTCATATTTTGTTTACTACATTATTTTCCACTTTGGCATTACTTCATAGCTGACTTTGGTAAGTAAAATTATGATTTTTATTTGTATTTGTCATCTAGGTATACTTTTGTTTTTCCAATAATGGATAGAACCCCGATTATGAATCCAGCATAAGTGCCCACAATTTAAACAGATCAATCAACTGATGCATCAAAAGAGTAATCTGTTGCATCAGAAGATTTATTTGTTGCATCAGACTGTTTATCTGTTGCATCAGACATATTATCTATTGTATCAGAATGTTTATCTTTTGCACCAGGTTAATTATCTTTTGCATCAGAATATTTATCTGTTGCACCAGACTAATTATCTGTTGCAATGAAAGATTAATCTATTTGAAACAACACAAATCAACCCCTGCCACAAACCTAACAGATAAATCTTGCTATTGCTACTGGATTCTAAATTATTCCTTTTTACGTCGAATCATCAACATTTTTGTTGAGAAGATAATAGACAGAATGAAAATTAAATATGAATTAAAATATCAAAGATCAAACATAATTTATTTATTAAACAAATAAAAATACATATAATAGACTAACAGAAAAATAATAGTCTAATTATTAACATCATTATCAGCATCATCATTGCCAGCCGACCAATCATCAATCGAAAGTAGCAAGGCCCTCCTCAGCCTGCGTATCTCATGGAGCATTCTTGATCTAGCTCCTCCCAATTCCAATTGCAGATCACGAACTTGATTTCGAAGTTCATTCACGGCGTCTAGCAAAAAAGCAACGTCCCATACAGGGTCATCCATAATCTTATCTTCTAGAGTGTAATATGAAAGACCAAATGCAATAAATAAATAGAGTTTTTTTGAATGAACGATTGAGTAAGGACAAACCTATTTATAGAGGATTGAATTTGAATGAGAGACAAAAAGGCACGACTATTCACCTGCATACATTAATTATATTTTTGATTAAATTAAGAAAATAAATATTGTGATATAAGTCATGACATTTCAGATTATTATTATTAATTAATTCTTTTGAAGAACCATTTTTATTGAGTTGTGACAACAGATTCTATATCTATTGCATCAGATAACACATCTGTGACAACAGATTTATTATCTGTTGCAACAAATATAAAATATGTTGCATCAGATAACATATCTGTTGCAACATATAATCTAACTGTTCACCTCTATTTATTAATTATATTTTTTATTGATGTAAAAAGTAATGAATTAATTAAATTAAGAAATATTGTAATAAGTCATGACTTTTTAGATTATTATTATTAATTAGTTCTTTCCAAGAACTGCTTTTATTGAGTTGTGACTCGATATAGGTTGCATCAGATAATCATCTGTGACAATAGATATATCATCTATTGTAACCATAGTGAACCTGTTGCATCAAATAATTTAATTGTTGCAACATATAATCTACTTTTTAAAAAAAAAAATAACTATATCATCATATCATTAATCCAAATTTGCTTACTTTTTTATTTTATAAATAAAAAAAATACTTTTTCAAATTTCTTAATAAAATAATAACCATTTTATTATCTAAATAAATAATTTAAAAAATAAATTCAAAAACAAAAATGGTGAAAAGTCACGATTAGTTATTAAAATTGTGTTTATTATTTATTTTCTTATGATTTTTTTACGAAACATTTTTCATATTGAATTATCGGAATGGAAAGTCATGTCTTTTTCTTTTCACCCTCTCAATAGCAATAATAGCCTTTTTTTTATTAATAATCGCCAGGTGCAACATATGATCGATCTATCGTAGCAGATTAACCTCTAACTGTTGACACAAATTGTTGCTCAATCCCTACCACCAACCTCGATATGTTGAGAACAAGGAATAAACAGAATGATTATTATTAAATTCTAAATAAGAATCAAAAATTCAAAGTCGACAACAAAATGAAATGAATGTTCATAGATTTTTGAATCCCTTGGGTAGATTTGTTATACAAAAGGAGGAAAATAATAGCTAAAATAAAAAATATTACCTAATTATTATTACTATTGTTATTATTATTATTGTCAATCAGACATCTTTCATCCGACAGCCTTGCTCCGAAGTCAACCAAATCTCTCTGAAGTTCATCAAACTGCCTTTGAAGTTCACGCAAGGACTCGATATGAATATTCTTGTATGAATCTGGATCATCCATATTTGTAAGGATGGACCTATTTATAAATTATTGTATCTTGGAAAGAAAAGAAAATTGCATTAAAATAAATCTAACAAATGGGTAATCTGTTGCAAAATATATTCTTTATATTAGATAACTTAACTTAAAACATACTGACAATCTTTTTGCAACAGATGTATATATCTGTTTGAATTTTGCAACAGGTTGATCAACTGTCATAACAGATGTCTCCAATTGTTTGACAATATAAACAAATGTGTCATCTGTTGCAATAAGCTTGTCATTTATTTATTCAATTTAAGCCATAGATGGGCTAGGAAGAATAAAGTATGTACAGATGGATCCACTATCATATGTGTGGGAGTTAAGTATGTATTACTGATAAGGTTACCGGGACAACACACACAAAGTAAAATATTTTTGTGAATGCAGTTTTTAACCGATTAGGCATTGATCATTCAAATAAGATCCTACATTGTACTATTAAGTTTGATGGGTTTAAAATTGATAAGGCTGAGGACCTCATGAAGATGGTGCAGATACCCTGTTACGAATTACTGGCGGTTGGTGCTCGTGTTTATGAGTGTCAAGTTTTGAGAAGGGATCAATATTTGTCGTCACTGTAGAGAACCAATAGCGATTGGACTTAATTTTAAGTGTGCATTTGACCCTTAGAGGGCCCTTAAAGCTTCACACTGCATCAACCAAGAACAAAAAACTAATATAGTTATTGCCCTGGCCAAAATTTATTTGGCTGGGTTACTCACTCAGGGTGATGATTATATGTCAAAAGGTGCGGTAGGAGAATACTTTCGAGGGAAAATGGGTGGTTGATGGAAGACTATATAATCTGAGAGCTAATTAAAGAAGAGACATAGGGTAGAAAGTAACTTCTAACAAATCTGGCCGATGGAACTAACTTAACAGATGCGAAATCTGAATCAAGTGCAAATATGAAAGTGTATCCGATAATGTAATTTCATCTGTTGTGTCTCTAAGAGAAAAACATTGTAGATGGACACTTTTCTAGGGAGCTGATGGTCGGGATTATCACCTAGGTAGAAAATAGAAAAAGACCAACAAAGCAGCCTCACGGGCATCGAGGGTAGAAATGATGTTCAACAAGTCTAGAAAACTTACGCCAACAACAACTGCAGTTAAAACAAGGAAACTAAGCGAAGGCGACAATTTCTAAATTTTAAATTTCATCCCATCTTCTTGTTTGTATTTCTAATCGGGTCCACTTCCGTTGACCTGATCGGAACCACAAACGAGATTGAAAGACAAATAGAGTATAATTACTTCCTTAGCAATATGGAATAATTGATTGTGTTTTCTTGCCTTAGCATGCTTTCAAAATTCCTTGGAGAAGATTAGATGCTTGTTGTAGTATATGAATCTCGATAATTTTCAAGCTTTCCTCCAGCTTGTTGATTCTATATTCAAGCTGGTCTTTACCGTCTTCGAAGTTGGTAAGGAGTTCCTCATCTCTTGTGAGATCAATCAGGAACACTACTTTCAAAGTTGTGGAATTCTAGAAGCCCTTCAGAACACTTACTTTAGAAGCCTTAAAGGATACATGGAGGGTCGTTGTGTTTGTTTTAGGTCAAAATGTGTTGATGCACGTTAAAGATGTGGTCCCAATAATTGAACATCACACTTTTATCGAGCGTTGCTCCATGCATCTTGCTCAACCAATTTGATAAATTATAAGTATGGAGTTACATAGCATGTGATTTAAACCGGCTCTACCAAGCCTATCAAATGTTACGTAACTTCGAGCTTATTACCCTATCAAAATAATATGCCTGAGTTAGTGCACAAATAAAAAAATCCCAATCTGTCAGCCTTTCTGCTGATCACTCTTCTCCAATATAGATGACAAGATATCTGCTATGCAAACGTCTACACCATCGCCAGACATGCTTGTCTGGGAGCAATTCTTCAGAAGACATCAACAGAGATCCTTCAGAAGAATTGCTCCCAGGCAAACACGTTTGGAGATGGTGTAGACTTTTGCATAGCAGATATCTTGTCATCTATATTGGAGAAAAATGATCAGAAGAAAGGCTGAGAGATTGAGCTCGTTCGATTTGTGCACTAACTCGGTCATATTTTTTTGATAGAGTAATGAGCTTAGAGTTACGTAACATTTAATAGGATTGGTAGAGCCAGTTTAGATCATACACTACGTAACTTCATGCTTACTAATTTATCAAATTGGCTAAGCAAGATGCATGGAGCAACGCTCAATAAAAGTGTGTTGTTCAACTCTTAGGACCACATCTTCAACGTGCATCAACACATTTTGACCTAAAACAAACACAGAGACCCTCCATGTATCCTTTAAGGCTTCTGAAGAAAGTGTTCTGAAGGGCTTCTAGAATGCCACAACTTTGAAGATAGTGTTTCTAATCGAGCTCACAAGAGACGAGTAACTCCTTACCAACTTCGAAGAGGGCAACTACTTGCTTGAATACAGAATTAATAATCTAGAGGCAATCTTGAAACTTATTGGGATTCATATACTACAACAAGCATCTGATCTGCTCCGAGGAATGTTGAAAGCATGTCAAGACAAGAAAATACAATAAATTATAACCATATTTCTAAGGAAGCAATGATACTCTATTTGCCATTCAATTTAGTTTGTGGTTCCGTCAGGTCAACGACAGTGGACCTGATTGGAAACACAAACAAAAAAGCATTGGACGAAATTTAAAGTTTAAAAATTTGTCGCCTTCACTTAGATTCCTTATTTTAACTATAGTTGCTATTGGCATAAGTTTTGTAGACTTGTTGTACATCATTTCAACCCTCGATGCGCATGAGGCTTCTTTGTTTGTCTTCTCCTATTTTCTATCTAAGCGATTATCCCGACCACGCAACTCCCTAGAAAAGTGTTCAGATGCATTATTTTTCTTTTAGAGACACAAAAGATGAAATTACATTACCAGATACACTTTTATATTTGTACTTGATTCAGATCTCGCATCTGTTAAGATAATTCCACCGGCCAGATTCATTAGAAGTTACTTTCTACCCTATGTATCTTCTTCAATTAGCTCTCAGATGATATAGTCTTCCATCAACCACCCATTTTCCTTTGAAAGCATTCTCCTACCGCACATGCAAGCATAGAATCATCACCCCGAGTGAGCAACCCAACCTTATAAATTTTGGCCAGGGCAATAATATATTGGTTTTCCGCTCTTGTTAGATGCAGTGCTAAGCTTCGAAGGCCCTCTAAAGGTCCAATGTACCCTAAAAGTTAGTCCAATCGCTATTGAATTTCTTTACAATGACACAAAAACTAGATCCCTTCACAATGCTTGACAAATAAATATGAGCAACAACTGACATTAAATCTTAACAGGCTATCAGAACCATATTCATGGTCCCTCAGCTTTATCATTTCGGACCCACCAAACTTAACTGTAAAATTGCAGACATCTTGTTTGAACAATCTATGACTAATCATTAAAAACATCATTCACAAAATCAGTGCACTCTGTGTGTTTCCACGATAATGTTATCAGTAATACATACCTCTCATATATGAAGTGGTTCCATCTATAAGTAGCTTATTCCTCTGATCCCATCTTTACTGCAGCCTCTTACGATAGTCCATCAAAAGTTGATCAACTGTCAGTTCCTTATATCTACAAAAAAGAAAAAAAATTGATGTCACAAAAAGAACATTGTCCATCTGTTGCATCAGATGTGGATTCTATTACAATAGATGTGGAGTCTGTTGCAACAGATGTGGAGTCTGTTGCAACAGATGTGAAGTCTGATGGAATACATCAAACCAGCCTTTCTGGTGGTTTATTTGTTCCAATAGTTTCTCCATCTGTTGCAACATCAACAACAACATAAACATCAATAAAAAAGAAATAACAACAGTTGTTCCAACAACAAAGAAGCAACATCCTTTGTACCAAAACCATCAACAACACCACACCATAAGTTCCAACAAAGCCAACCCCATCACCAACATCAATAACTAGATCAAAAATAATGAAACAAACAAAATACATACAAAAAAATGATACTGCCAACAAGGCTTTTAAACTTTTCCCAACAAATGACTTTTTTCTCATATTATAATAAAAAATCTCGGATTATCTATTCAACACTTACAAGTTCCTTAAAAAAATTAATAAATATGATATGGATAAATAGTAATTAAATAAAAAAATAGATATAAGAACTTGCAAAAAAAAGACAAGAATGAAAGAGCAATAATGAACCATACCTTAATATCAAAAAGGGGATCAAAACAGAAATTTAAGTCGAGGAGGAAAGATATGGATGAGTTTAGATCCAAAAAGATCGTTATGAGAAGAGAAGAGAAAAGAGAGAAAAAAGGTTTTAACCCTAAAGAGGAGAGAGAAAATGATGAAAGTTGAAAAAAATAAACTACAGCTTAAGGAAGAGATGAGATAATTTTTATAGATGTATTGTGTACGTAGACGTGGTGGTTTTTAATATTCACTAATTTCATTAATAATTTGAGAGGCACGAGGAAGACTAAGACTACAGACATTGAAAAGACAAGACAAGACTGCTCTCACTTTTGAGATATCTAAAAAATATTTTTTACCGTCTTTAGTAGTAAGTGCTACTACTTAATATTATCTACTCGGACCAGAAGCTTCTTGCTTTAAAATTAAAAGAGAAAAAATAATTTTAAAACAGATATGTCATCTGTTGCAACATATATAAATATTTGTTTAGAAATTTGAACAGCTCAGTCATTTGTTACAACAGATATGAATATTTGTTTAAAAATTTCAATAGCTCAGTCATCTATGACAACAGATGAAAATATTCATTTGATAATTAATAAAATCAGATATATCGTCTTCTACAACAAATATAAATACCTCTTTGAAAATTTCCAATAACCCAGTCATCTGTCAGAACAAATGCAAATATCTATTTGATAATTAAATTAGATATGTCATCTGTTGCAACATATATGTACCTATTTGAAAATTTTCAACAACTTAGTCATTTGTTGCAACAGATTTCATTGTAATTAATTTAGGTGGAACTAGTGATGATTGAATAAGCTCGCAGGATCAACTACAAATTCAATCAAGTCTTTGCAATTATATGGCATTGGTATTGCGTTCATCCCGATCTGAGTCGTCGATCAATCACTATGAGTTGAAATGAGTTCTCATCAACTCAATGTTAGGATAGTGATAGTACCTAAGTTGATTTAGGTGTAACCAGGGATGAATGAAGGAGCTCACATGGTTAACTACAAATCCAATTGAGTCTTTGTAATTGCATGGCGTTGGTATTGCGTTCATACCGACCCGAGTCGTCGATCGATCACTCTGAGTTGGAATGAGTTCTCATCAATTCAATGTTAGGATAGTGATAGTACCTAAGTTGATTTAGGTGGAACTAGGTATGAATGAGTGAGCTCACAGGGTCAGCTATAAATCCAATCATGTCTTTGCAATTGCATGGCATTGATATTGCGTTCATCCCGACCCAAGTTATCGATCGATCACTCTGAGTTGAAATAAGTTCTCATCAGCTCAATGTTAGGATAGTGATAGTACCTAAGTTAATTTAGGTAGAACTAGGTATGAATGAATGAGCTCGCAGGTCAACTATAAATCCAATCAAGTCTTTGTAATTGCATGGCACTGGTGTTACGTTCATCCCGACTCGAGTCATCGATCGATCACTCTGAGGTGAAATGAGTTCTTATCAACTCAATGTTAGGATAGTGATAGTACTAAAGTTGATTTAGATGGAACTAGGTATGTATGAATGATCTCGCAGGGTCAACTACAAATCTAATTGACTCTTTGCAATTGCATGGCGTTGGTATTGCGTTCATCCTGATCCGAGTCATTGATCGATCACTCTGAGTTGAAATGAGTTCTCATCAACTCAATGTTTTAAAAAGATATCTTTTAAAAAATTTAAAATTAATTAAGATCAATTCGGACCAAATTAGCAATTTCAAAACTTGTCATTCTTTTCCAAATTACAAATCAACCCATACAAATCATCCATTTGCGCGAAAAAATTTTTATTTCAAATCTTAAGTTCTTGCTTTTTTCTCTCTCTCTCGTTCTCTTGAGGTGTTCTCTCCCTCTCAAAAATACAAACAACAACTACTCAACATATTGTTCAACCCTTTAAAACATGTCAATTTTCATCCCATTTATGACTACATATAGTTGTTTTTTTAATTTTACTCTCGCTTGTATCCATTTTTTCTCTATCTTCGCATGTAACAGAGTTTGAGAATAGTTCTACATTTTTTCTTTATTCTAAAAAATAGGGTTTTTTAGTTAATGATAAAAAAAGACTTTTAGTTGTATTATCTTTGAGAATGGGTTAAAAATTTTGACTTTTGATGCTAAAAAAGTAGGAAGCACCCGATAAAACCTTAGTTTTTCTCTCAGTGTTTTGTCGACTGTCGTTCTATAATTGGATGGTGTTTATAGTGTTGTTGGTGGCTATTGTTGGTGGTGTTGATATTTGTGTTTTTTGGTGGTGGTTTCAGTGGTCTTGGTGTTGGTATCGGTGGCATTGGTAGTGGTCTTGGTGGCATTGGTTGTGGTGGTGGTGGTCCATCTATTGCAATGGGTGAAAGATCTGTTGGGAGATATTAAATAGTTCTTCAAATAGATTCCCCATCTGTTCCAACTGATGGGTTATCCGTTGGATTATTTTCTTATAATGTGGCATAGAATAGTTTATTAAAATTTCTCCACCTGTTGCAACAAGTGGAATATCTGTGGAGAGATATTAAATAGGTCTTCAAACAAATTTGAGTTCCCCATCTGTTCCAACTGATGGATTGTTGGAGTATTTTTTTTTGTTATGTGGTAAGAATAATTTATTGAAATTTGTCTCACCTTTTTGATAACACTCAATCTACAGCTCTCGTAGGAGTGTAAAGCGGTCGTTAGCAAATATAGAACCCAGCCTGGGTTGGGTGTCGATCCCACAGGGAATAGCTTGGCCAACAAGTAAGAAAAATGAATAGACTTTTGGTGCAAGTCTCGTAAGAAGGGGGGATTGTAATAAGTAACCAAAGTAATGAAATAAAAGCTGAAAATAGCAAAGTAAAAAGAGAGTATTTCGTAGGTTGTGAAACAATGAGAATTGAAGCGTTGGGGTTATGTCCACCTTCTGAGGTATACGTCTCTATTGGCTATGAGTATGTAGAGTCTTGACATGCAATTGCTTATAGAGAATTGTAGTCGATGGTAAATCCAAGCGTCTCGCGACCTAAACAAGGACTATTTCACTTTAACTCTCGCGAGCTTAAAGCGTGTATAACGGTACGAATTCTCCAAGAGGTTAGTCCAGTTACGGCACTAGCTTTTTAATAGGAAAGGGTGTCCTACTACCTTGACATTATCTCTTTTCCAGACAAATAACCTTTCTCGCGAACAAGTTAAATGTTAGACTGGCGTATCCTTGCGTTTGCAACCGCAAAGAATGTAGATTAAGATGAAGAGAATAATGATATAAGCAATATACGTGTATCGAACTCACAAACTCACAGCAATAGATAGTAACTCATTCGGCTTCCATAACCCCAACAGAGAAGTTTAGTTACCCATGAATGCGAAGGATATCACGATTTGCATGGTTGATGGCGTGAGAAGTAGGTGATAGGCGTGTGGTTTTGGTGATTCCCTAGCAAGTAACGATTCTCTTATTGTGGAATTTAAGAATAGAAGAGTAGATTAGAAGTGTTTGTAGTGGAAGATGAGAGAGATGGAAGAAAATTAATTGTTAAATTAAGTGAAGAATGAATAAAAATCTCTAACATGATAGGGTATTTATAATACTCCTATCCTACTCCTACTAAGCTAATGAAATAAATAACCAAATCCTAATATACTAATGAAAACCTTGACCCAAATGTACTAGGGTAAGGTTACAATATCATAATCCAAATAGAATAGTGAAATACATAACCTAATTGTACTAGGTTAATGTATCTTTGTAAAAATCCAGCTTTGTATCTGTAAGTCCCCAAAGTCTTCAGAGTTGCTGTTTTAGCCCGGGACAGATTTTCCATGCAGCAGTTTTGGTCATTAGGCGTGTAAACTCCCTTTCCTTCCTTCGTGAGCTTTCTTTTGCATCAAGTAAACCATAAAATGCTGAATTTTGCATCATTTATACCTGAAACTTTACTAATCATGTTCGGTAGCTCATTTATAGGAAAAAGGACTAAAAGTGCATGAAATAGATAATTAGTTCTCAAAACAAGGCTAAAATATGGGCAAAATATATTGATATAGGCGTGTAAATCCGCCTATCATCAACACCCCACACTTAGAGCTTTGTTCGTCCTCGAACAACATATCATGTCCTTCTAAGCATCAACTTAGGGTTTTTACAACAACAACACAAAACATTTATCAAGACAAGCACAACAATTATCAACAAAGAGTAGCTTTCTGATTATAAGTAGAAACAATTTAACCTCAAGCATAGACTCGTGATGGTGATCAACTCGCATGCAAACGTTAAGGTACATAGAATCATATACAACTATCCAAAACTCATCAACCATGTGTGTCTCACCATATAGTACCCATAATCACTCACAAATATAGTATACTTTTCAAACAGGGGTATCAAAATGTCCTTGCTCTCGCTCTCACAAAAAATTCATATGTAGCAACTGATAACCATAGGCTTGCCCTTAATGTAGTACTCCACTAAATGTCAGAATGTTAAGATTAGGATCAAGTAGGTCTTTTGATGGTTGTAATGTAGGCTAAGGGACGGGTAGGATCAACTATTTTGGCCAGAAATAGTGACTAAGTTCCTAAGCACCTTAATACATCACATTGTATCATTGACACTTTTTTCTTTCAACCTTTCTTCTTTTTTTTTTCTATTATTCTACCACCCTTGTTCTCCTCTTTTGTTTTTCAATTTCAAGCACTACTTACTTTTCAGCTTTCTTTTCCTTTTTCTTTTCACAACATACCTCTTATGATAGCACTTTCTTTTTCATAGCACATTCAAGCACCATTACAATTTAAAGCATTATATTCACCCAATTTCCTCTTATGTTGTCACATGACTTTTTCACTTTAAAGCACTCAGGATTTTGGATCAAATTATGGTCTTGAAAGAAATGGATTAGGCTTACATACAAGGTTGTCAAAGAAATAGGCTAAAGGCTCAAAAAGATTTAACTAAGATGATGTCCATGGGTATGTAAAACTGAAGGTAAACATGTATAGGTTGCCAAAGAAATGCCTAAATCATATCCTAAACTTACACTCCTTATTTTCGCTTTGCATACATACCAGGCAAGTTCTAGCATCAGCCACAAACATAGAATATACTATTATCTCACACACACAAGGCACATGGTCGACTTGATTGGAAGTAATATAGACTCTCGACCCAATAATTGAAGGAATTGAATCACACAATATCACATAATAAGTCACAACTAGAGCCTAAATGTTCAATAGTCACAATTGTAGCACATACTCTTGTTATAATCTCATGATGCCTATCAAAATAATTTCATGCGAAGCTAGAAAAATTTGACTCCTAAAAAAAAACTAAAAAAAAGGTCAAACGAAAACAACAAAAAAAAAACGGACTCAAAAAGGACTCAAACAAAAAAAAACAAAGTAAACAAACAAACATAAACAAACAAACAAACAAAGGTGCAAACAAAGAAGTATAGCATGCGATTCTGCCACCCCACACTTAGACGGGACACTGCCCTCGATGGAAAATAAATTCAAAGAACCTGGTTAGTCGGACCCTTCATCAATGTCGGGGGTCATACCCCCTTCGTCTGAATCATCATAAGAGTCATCATCAGAGTCCTCCTCATCATCAGAATCAGGCAAGCGTCTAGCATCATCAGTCGGCACATCATCGTCTAGAGGTTCCTCAAAATATACGCCCACTCCACACATCTCCCGGGCATGCATGTTTATTGGGTAGTCGTGGTCCAGCTGTTGGAGCTCTTCAGCAGTTGGAATACGTCCACCACTCATCATAGTAAATCGTGTCATGCCATAGAGATGACGGAAGAAACTCTCATCACGAGCATGTCTCTCCGCAGTAGTAAGGTTGACTCCATGAGTTGTTTCCGCATCTTTGACCTTGGTGAGGTCAACCTTCTTTGGGTTATGTGGGAGTTTGTGGTCAGCTGGTTCCTCTTCGACATCCTCCTTCCGCAACATTACTGTCAACAAATTGCCGAATGTGAAATGGGACCTTTTGTGGAGTCTGGCCTTCCTCATGGTAGATCGAATGATTGCCCCAAAGTTGATAGGGACATTTGTCATCAAAGCATAGACCAAACACACTCTATCTCTCGATATCTTGGTGTATTGAGTTCCAGGAATAAGGCATGAGTTGACAATGCGCATCCAGATTCTTGCTTCCCTATTTAGTGGAGCATAGGGGAAGGTATTGTGATGGCCTGTTTCCTTATGTCTGCCCCATCTTGCCATCGATATGCTTCCACAAAGCGTGTGTCGTATTTCTCTGTAAGGAGGCCTGCTGTACAACTCTTTGAATGGTGCAGTGTCGACCGAAGGTAAGCCAAGAAAAGAGTTGATCCAATCCGCTGTAAGATGTAACACTTGGCCCCGAATTTTGACTTCATTGCCTGTTGTGTTCGGTGACCAGTTGGCATAAAACTCTCTTGTTAAGTCAAGATTGCACTCTCCCATGTCGCGGAAGATGAAATCCAGCTTCAAAGCCATTATTTTTGCCAACATACGCGGCTCTTTCTTTGCTAAGGTCTCCTTGTTGATCAAGTCGACATGCACATATTTCCTTTCTTTGTTGTTGCTGTACCATGCTTTGGCTTCTTCCTCAAAGACCCATTTTATTCCGAACATTCTGCGTGGTAGGTGCGCTGAGGATGATTCTCCTTGGTCTTTTCGACTTCTCTTTTTGCCCTTTTGGGACGTGGAAGCCTTCTCCTTGACTTGCCTCGCTTTAGGTGCCATTGTACCTGAGACTAGAAATAATGTTAGCTGCAGCACAATATCACTTGATACAATCTATATGAAAGCACTAGGGGTACCACCCCACACTTAGTTTCGTTAGCACAAATCAATGAAGTGAAAGTGGTCGAGTACTCAAATTTCGTCGACATACGTTTTAGGATTGTATTCCGACAAGAAAATCAGCATTGCATCACTTATTTGCAGCCATTGGACTACTTTCATGGTGGATATAGCAACACTATGACATAGGGGTTACCACATGGAATCGTTATTCGTACAACAAGCACAACCTCCTAAGTCGATAGGCACTATAATCTTATCCCGATGGCCGGGATAGTCTATTATGTAAGCATCCAAACAACACTCTTAAGCAATAGTCATAGCCATATATATTCAGCAAATATAATAACAATGCTTTGGAAACAAAATTCAAGTCGGAAACAAGTCAAGAATTCCCTACGTATATATTCACTCACATGATTTTGCAACAATAATCCAAACACATGAACATCACCACCAATCTCACATGATTTAGCAATTTATAATAAGCATAGCAACATAGTACTTACGATAATTAGATAAAGAATAAGAGAGTACTTACTTGCTTGAAGCTTGTGGAGAAGTTGTTGTGAATTGGAAGAGCAAAAGAAGAAAATTTTTGAGAAGATTCGGAGGGTTATGCGGCGCCTTTAGGGTTGTTTCTAATGTGGTAGTGTTATAAAACTAAGTCCCCTTTATATAGGAAGAGTATGGGTTGGGTTATGACCTATTTACAATCGGATTTGGGGACAAGAACACCACATATGCGGCGCATATCACTCGGCATATCAATGACATATGCGGCGCATTGTCTATGGCATAATGGGACATATGCCATAGACAAACACTTCTAATCTACTCTTCTATTCTTAAATTCCACAACAAGAGAATCTACTCACGAAAGAATAAATTCTTATTTCTTCTATTCTTAATTCTTAAAGGTCGTAGCACGACTCTTATTTTTGGATTTTCATTTATCAAAAAGAAAAAATACTAAAACGACGAAACGATAAAACGATAAAACGACAAAACAATAAAACAATAAAACGATGGGTTGCCTCCCATCTAGCGCCTTATTTATTGTCGTGGCTCGACGTAGTAATCTCGAGTACTTAGACTTCGTCGAGATAAGTGATGGCCATGTCATTCATCGAGTCAAGAGGAACGATATATGGCTTAACACGTTGGCCATTCACTTTGAAGACAACGCCAACATTGTCTTCCAATTCGAATACTCCAGATGAGTAGACTTGGATGACTTTAAATGGACCAGACCACTTTGATTTTAACTTACCTGGGAAGAGCTTGAGTCTGGAGTTAAAGAGTAGTACCATGTCACCTTTTTGGAAGTTTCGTCGAACAATCCGCTGATCATGATACTTCTTCATCCGCTCCTTGTATAAATCTGATCTTTCATATGCATGGAGATGAAATTCATCTAGTTCGTTCAGCTGCTCCAACCTCAGGTTCTTCACATCATCCCAATTCAGATTCAAGTGCTTCAATGCCCACGATGCCTTGTATTCAAGCTCGATGGGTAGATGACAAGCCTTCCCATAAACTAGCTGATAAGGTGACATGCCAATGGGTGTCTTGAATGCAGTCCTATACGCCCATAGTGCATCATCTAGCTTTCGAGACCAGTCCTTCCTATTCGCATTAACCGTCTTAGCAAGGATTTGCTTGATCTCGCGGTTGGAAACCTCAACTTGTCCACTGGTTTGGGGATGATAAGGCGTAGCTACCTTGTGTTGCTTGACTCCATACTTGTCTAATACAGATTTGAATAGCTTGTTGCAAAAGTGAGATCCTCCATCACTTATGATAGTACGAGGTACTCCGAAGCGAGAGAAGATATTCTTCTTTAAAAACGCTACAACACGCTTTCCTTCGTTGTCGGCCAATGCTACAGCTTCAACCCATTTTGACACATAATCCACAGCAACCAAGATGTACTTCATTCCAAACGAATTCACGAATGGTCCCATGAAATCAATACCCCACACATCAAAGAGTTCTACCTCCAGAATTTTGGACATGGGCATTTCATGGTGTTTTGAAATAGCACCTTGACGTTGGCATTGGTCACACCTTCTCACATAGTTGTGTGCATCTTTGAATATTGTAGGCCAATAATAACCACTTTGCAAGACTTTCCTTGCCGTTCGATTCCCTGCATGATGTCCTCCAACTTGCGAAGTGTGGCATGCTTCTAATATAGTAGGCACTTCTTCATGGGATATACATCGTCGAATGATACCATCCGCACATCTTCGAAACAAATAAGGCTCATCCCAATAGTAGTGCTGAACGTCATGCATAAACTTCCTCCTTTGGTGGTAAGATAAATTGGAAGGTAACACATTACTCACCACGAAATTTGCAAAGTCGGCATACCATGGTAATTTCTCCATTGTTGTCGCTAGTATCTCCTCGTCAGGGAATGCATCATCAATCTGATTTTCTGGTTGCGCCACATACTCATTCTCAAGTCTAGATAGGTGATCAGCCACTTGGTTCTCGCAACCTCTTCTATCTTTGACTTCGAAATCAAACTCTTGCAGCAGCAATACCCATCGAATCAGCCTTGGTTTTGCATCCTTCTTCATCATTAGATACCTAAGAGCTGCATGGTCTGTATGAATGATCACCTTAGTACCCAATAGATAGGCGTGAAACTTCTCAAACGCATACACAACCGCTAGGAGCTCTTGTTCAGTAACAGTGTAGTTCCTTTGGGCTTCATTTAGGACCTTACTTGCATAATAGATAGGATGAAACAATTTCTCCTTTCTCTGTCCAAGAACAGCACCAACGGCTACACCACTAGCATCACACATGACTTCAAACGGGAGCGTCCAATCTGGTGCTACCATGATAGGGGCTTCAATGAGTTTTCCTTTGAGGCATTCGAATGCCTTTAAGCAATCTTCATTAAATTCAAACGTCGCATCTTTCTCCAGTAGTTTGCACAATGGACTAGAAATTTTGGAGAAGTCTTTGATGAATCTACGATAAAAACCAGCATGGCCAAGAAAACTACGAACTCCCTTCACCGAAATTGGAGGTGGTAGCTTCTCGATTACCTCTATTTTTGCGCGATCAACCTCTATTCCTCTTTCGGAGATCTTTTGTCCAAGAACGATTCCTTCTTTTACCATGAAGTGGCACTTCTCCCAATTCAGCACAAGGTTGAACTCTACACATCTTTGTAATGCCATGCTCAAGTTCGCCAAACATGCTTCAAAGGACTCACCAACAACTGAAAAGTCGTCCATAAATACCTCCAAAGTGTCTTCTACCATATCAGAGAAAATAGACATCATACAACGTTGAAAGGTGGATGGTGCGTTACATAACCCGAATTGCATGCGTTTGAAGGCAAACGTACCATATGGGCATGTGAAAGTTGTCTTCTCTTGGTCTTCGGGAGCAATACAAATCTGATTATAACCTGAATAACCATCCAGGAAGCAAAACCGTCCTTTCCCCGCTAATCGATCTAGCATTTGGTCCATAAATGGCATGGGGAAGTGATCCTTGAGTGTCCAAGAATTCAGCTTGCGGTAGTCCATGCATACTCTCCATCCAGTAACGGGCCTGAGTGGAATAAGTTTATTCTTTGCATTCACGACCACGGTCATGCCTCCTTTCTTGGGAACACATTGTACTGGGCTTACCCATGTACTATCCGAAATAGGATACACGACTCCTGCGTCTAACCACTTGATAATCTCCTTCTTCACCACTTCTTGAATTGGTGGGTTTAGACGTCTTTGATGTTCAATGGTGGGTGTGCACTTTTCTTGAAGCTGAATTTTATGAATGCAAATCCCAGGTGGAATACCAATGATATCCGCAATGGTCCATCCAATAGCTCTAATATACTTGCGTAAGATTGCAATAAGAGCTGCAACTTGTTGCTCACCCAAATCGGCTGCCACAATGACTGGAAGAGTGTTTCCGCTTCCTAAAAATGCGTACTTCAAATGGCTTGGCAGCTCCTTCAATTCTAACGTGGGTGGTTCTTCAATAGATGGCTTAGCTGGTGGTGAAGGTCAATTTTTGAGATCAAGATCCAGCTTCTTGGGGGTATAGCGATATGTCCCTAATCCCGATAGAGCACAAATATCTTCATCAGAAATTTCAGCATCATCATTCTCTCCTTTCATGAGCAAAACCTCCAAAGGATCATCAAGAATTCGCTCTTCTACAAGTAACTCTTTCTCATCATCAAAGACAACATCAGCCACAGAAAATACACTCAGATCTTTGGGTTGCTTCATTGATTTGCAAACATCAAAGCGAACCACTTCGTCATTTATTCGGAATGAAAGCTCATTAGCTCTCAAATCTATGAGCACACTTCCCGTAGCAAGGAAAGGGCGTCCCAAGATTATGGTAACCTCTGAATCTGCTTCACAATCCAAGATGACAAAGTCTGCTGGAAATATGAATGAAGATACCTTCACCAAGACATCGCATAGAATACCAACCGGTCGTTTTACCGACCTATCCGCCATAACAAGTCTCATATTAGTTGGTGTAGGATCTCCTAACCCCAACCTCTTGTAGATCGATAATGGCATCAAGTTGATGCTGGCTCCTAAGTCACACAATGCTTTGGCAAAGTTCAAAGATCCGACGGTGCAAGGAATCGTGAAAGCTCCGGGGTCGGCCTTCTTCTGAACTATCGATCGGGTAGCAATTGCACTACAATGATGCACATCATCTTTCAGCTCATAACTTGCTGCCCTCTTCTTAGTCAAAAGATGTTTCATAAACTTTGCATACCCAGGCATTTGTTCAAGTGCCTCTACCAATGGGACATTAATGGTCAGCTGCTTCAACATAGTCATAAATTTGCTGAACTTAGTGTCATCGGCCACCTTCTTCAATCTTTGTGGAAAAGGTGGTGGTGGGTATGGAAGTGTTCTCTACATGGCTTTATTCTCCTCTTGCTTCCGTTTATCATTTTTTTTAGGCTGCACGTCACTAGGTAAACATCCTTTACGTTTGAAGTAGTTGTTGCGGCTTCTTCTCTTGTAACGTCACTAGGTGTGGCGTCAATGTCTGCTGCTACGTCAACCACTTGCTTGCCTTTTGCTGAAGTTTCCAGCACCTTACCACTTCTAGTAGTGATGGCCATGCATGACCCATCATTCCTTGGGTTTTGCACAGTATCGCTCGGTAAGGTGCCAGCCTTTCTTTGATTGAATGCTGCTGAAAGTTGGCTCAATTGCTGCTCTATTTGCTTGATAGAAGTGGAATGAGAATCAACTAATTGTTTCATGGAGGCCAAATCGTCAATTACCTCCTTAAATCCCGCGCTCATTGCTTCCACTCCTTTCAATAACTTAGCCATCATGTCTTCCATAGAATTAGATGTGGTGGTATCACGTTTACCAGGGGGAACGTACAAACCACTATTTTCATTATTTTTCTTCCAACTACCTTGGTCTTTACTTCCAGATTTATCATAATAGTTCCGACCTTGGTTTCCTTGGGCATTCCCACAGAAACCCCCTGATTGTTCAAGTAGTTGGCCTCCTCTTCAGAATCAGATTCGTCTCTTGCTTTTAGCGCTACAGCTTTCACTTTTTCGGTCTTCCCTGATAATAAGTGCTTTGTCAGAAGATCCAATTGTGTTTTCATGTGTGCCATGTCTTGCTCACGTTCTTCTTCTTTTCTTCTTTGGTCTGCAGACATGCCAATAGATAAAGTGGGGCTTGCTACCTCAGAATCCCTGGTATGCCAAGCTCTACTTTGCTTTGTCATGCAATCTAGAATATTGCTTGCTTTACCAAAGGTAAGGTCCATAAAAGAACCTCCATCTGCGTTGTCCACCACTGGTTTAGTTACTGAATTCAAGGCTCTATACAAGATCTTCATGAGGTGAACATTAGTCATGTGATGGTTTGGGCATCTCGCTAGCTTTGTCTTGAACCTCTCCCATGTTTCGTGAAGAGCTTCAGAGGAAAGCGGATGAAAGTTGCTGATTACATCTCTCAATTGAGCCCTTTTGGATGGCGGAAAGAATCTTTCTAGGAAAGCGTCTCTTAATTGCCTCCAATTTGTAATTGAATCAGGAGTCAGCCCATTCAACCATAGTGTTGCCTCCCCAGACAGAGACAATGGAAATAGACGTAACCGAATTGCATTCTGACCAACACCAGGATTGTCAAAAGACTTGCATGTAGAAATAAAGTTGATGAGATGCATATTCGGATCATCGCCTGCTAGTCCACCAAATAATACCTTGAGTTGCAATAACTGAATCATGGTGCTTGTGATGTTGAACTTGGCCCCAGGCGCTAATGGTGGTGGAATTATAGCTCCAGTGGCTCCGGCACCATCAAGATCATCATCATCACCGTCGAAAGCTGGTTGCAAAGGTTGGCGATCATACCTATACCGAGCTTGTCGACCTCTTCGATTGGCAGGTGTTATAATTTCAGCATCACGCCTAGGGTTTAGTAACTCGTCATCACCTAAATCTTCATCGTCAGGATTTATTGCTCGCCCAGGATTATCAATGTTTTGTTGTTGGACTTGAGCAGCGGCAAGAGCAGCTAATCTTGCTTGCTCGTGTTGAGCAGCCATTCTGTCGATTTCAGCTTGTACTTCCATTCTTCTAATTCGTTGTGGTTCAGGATTGATTGGTAATAACGGTTGACCAGAACTTCTAGTATGGGGCATGCACTAAAAGAAAAACCTGCAATAAACAAAAACAAAAACTAAACGTAACAGTAAGAGAATCTTTGACCAAAGGGTCTAGTAATTATCACGAACTTGATTGACACTCGTATTCCCCGACAACGGCGCCAATTTTTGGTAACGCTCAATCTACAGCTCTCGTAGGAGTGTAAAGCGGTCGTTAGCAAATATAGAACCCAACCTGGGTTGGGTGTCGATCCCACAGGGAATAGTTTGGCCAACAAGTAAGATAAATTAATAGACTTTTGGTGCAAGTCTCGTAAGAAGGGGGGATTGTAATAAGTAACCAAAGTAATGAAATAAAAGCTGAAAATTGCAAAGTAAAAAGAGAGTATTTCGTAGGTTGTGAAACAATGAGAATTGAAGCGTTGGGGTTATGTCCACCTTCTGAGGTATACGTCTCTATTGGCTATGAGTATGTAGAGTCTTGACATGCAATTGCTTATAGAGAATTGTAGTCGATGGTAAATCCAAGCGTCTCGCGACCTAAACAAGGACTATTTCACTTTAACTCTCGCGAGCTTAAAGCGTGTCTAACGGTACGAATTCTCTAAGAGGTTAGCCCAGTTACGGCACTAGCTTTTTAATAGGAAAGGGTGTCCTACTACCTTGACATTATCTCTTTTCCAGACAAATAACCTTTCTCGCGAACAAGTTAAATGTTAGATTGGCGTATCCTTGCGTTTGCAACCGCAAAGAATGTAGATTAAGATGAAGAGAATAATGATATAAGCAATATACGTGTCTCGAACTCACAAACTCACAGCAATAGATAGTAACTCATTCGGCTTCCATAACCCCAACAGAGAAGTTTAGTTACCCATGAATGCGAAGGATATCACGATTTGCATGGTTGATGGCGTGAGAAGTAGGTGATAGGCGTGTGGTTTTGGTGATTCCCTAGCAAGTAACGATTCTCTTGTTGTGGAATTTAAGAATAGAAGAGCAGATTAAAAGTGTTTGTAGTGGAAGATGAGAGAGATGGAAGAAAATTAATTGTTAAATTAAGTGAAGAATGAATAAGAATCTCTAACATGATAGGGTATTTATAATACTCCTATCCTACTCCTACTAAGCTAATGAAATAAATAACCAAATCCTAATATACTAATGAAAACCTTGACCCAAATGTACTAGGGTAAGGTTACAATATCATAATCCAAATAGAATAGTGAAATACATAACCTAATTGTACTAGGTTAATGTATCTTTGTAAAAATCCAGCTTTGTATCTGTAAGTCCCCAAAGTCTTCAGAGTTGTTGTTTTAGCCCGGGACAGATTTTCCATGCAGCAGTTTTGGTCCTTAGGCGTGTAAACTCCCTTTCCTTCCTTCGTGAGCTTTCTTTTGCGTCAAGTAAACCATAAAATGCTGAATTTTGCATCATTTATACCTGAAACTTTACTAATCATGTTCGTTAGCTCATTTATAGGAAAAAGGACTAAAAGTGCATGAAATAGATAATTAGTTCTCAAAACTAGGCTAAAATATGGGCAAAATATATTGATATAGGCGTGTAAATCTACCTATCATCACTTTTTTAAAAAAAATTATGCAAACATCAAATGCAATGTATTTTTTATTTTTCTTTTGTTTATAGTTAAAAGATGTCTCCCAAAAGAAAAGAAACATAAAGTGGATCAACTTTCGATCACCAAACAAAAAAGGCTAGAGTACAGATAGATTTGGAGGAACATTAAGAACAATATCAGTCAGGGCAAAATGAAGCCGAGGAAAGTGATAACTCCTCCTCACCAATGGAGCGTGAAATGATATCAAAATTCCAGCATTATTCTGTCAAAACCATTAGTATTGACAAGTTTCGAGTTGTGATGCCGATGAATTACCCTAATGCAGTATTTGTTAAATGTCAGTTTGGGAAACCTTTTGACAAACTTAAGAGTATTATGAAGAAGGAAAACATAGATGGACTTTTTAAGAAGAGTTGCTTTACATATTTCTTGAGCTGTTTGGGACCCGCCCTCTTCATTTCCCAATGATCATGGTATATGGCCTTCTCAAGCGCAGGATTATGTATATGGGGGATGATGGAGGTCCAAAGGAAGGCGAAAATAAGATGGATGAAGTCTAGATCAACTACTGTGGCATGCTAGTTTGGATTGGATTGAAAGAGTTTTCCATTGTGATGAGCTTGAGATGCGATCGTTCAAAAGAACCTGCCATCAAGAAAACACCCCAAAAAGGGTCCAACAAATTGAAGGTAAAAAATAGGGGTTGTTGGGCATTTTTTGACCTAGCTAAAAGTGAAGGATTTGATAGCAGATCTCAAGAATAAAGACATATCAAAGCACTATAGGGAGAAATTGTGCTTAGTTTGGTTTGTCCATTCCATTTTATTGGCAAGAGACGTCAAAAAAGTCATAGAATGTGATTTGTTGGCACTTGTTGATGATTTTAGAAAATTCAGCGGCTATCCCTGGGGCTACGACAGCTACTACTTGACTGTCAAATATTTACTGAAAGAGCTAAAGCCAAAGACGACCACATTATACGGCTTTCCTTGGGATTTCATGGTAAAATTGATCACTATTTTTACTCATTCATTAATTTATTTTGAATATACTTGTGACTTTTTTTTTGCTTGTTTCCTGTTTACAATTTTTAGGCTTGGGCATGTGAGCCATTCCTCCCCTCCGAAAGCATTTCAAGGATTACCCAGATAAGGTTTCTCATCCAAGAATCCTTAGGTGGTGCAGTAGAGAGCAGCAAAAAAAATATTAATGAGGCTGATCTCTTAAACCCTCTGGATGATGCAGTGCGTCTTCTTTCAATTAAAATAATTTGCCTCAAAGAAAGATATTGAAACAGATGTTCCATCTGTTACAACAAATTACCCATCAACTGCAACTGGTGCAATAGATGGGTAATCTTTTACAACAGACGATCCATATTTCATAATAGATTAACCATATATTGCTCTATTCTCTGAACCCTACTCAACAGATTACCCATCTACTATAAATTATGCAACAGATGGGTATTTTGATGCAATATATTATCAATCTGTTTCAACATACAGATCAGCTATTGCGGTAGCTAGATCATCTATTACATAAGTTGGTTGTGTTAACATAACCCAAGCCCCATGTAACCAGATTGACTGTAAATTGTTATTATATGATTTAAATTCCTCCTGTCATTTTTTATAAGTTATGCATCCTTGAATAGTGCCTACCATTGATGAGCTGGGGATGACTTCTTTTCTTACGCTGGGTCTTGTTGATACAAAAGAAGACCCAAAAATGGAGTTAATAAAGAAGGAATTGGATGGAGCAACATCCATAAGAAGAGCAGTTAGGCAAGGTCAGTCTAATGTTGAAGCTCTTTATGACCTAACTCAAACTGCAACAAATTCAGGTGCTTCTTCTAGGGGTGTTGCTGGTGGAGTTGTTTGTGATGGTGGCAGCCATCCTGCTTCTGCTTCTGCTGCCAGTCGTGATTATGAGCATGCTGGTGCTCAGTAAAAAATAAATATATTTGAAAACACCCCTTGCACAGGTCCTTCTTTTCACCTCTACACCAGTCCCTCTTACAGTGGTCCCTCTCACCCCTCCTCATCCTCATGTTCTTATTGCAAATGCAAAGTGTGCAAGGACAGAGAGGATAAACTCCTCAACAAGCTAGAGGCTATTGCTGAAGCTGTCGAGGAGTTGGAATCTAGGAGGGGTATCATACCATCCAACGAGGTGAGGGAGTCATACACTCCTATAGTGGAGGTTAGGAGGAAGAGAATAAAAATTAGACAAATTCTCTTCGTTCTGAAATTAGCAAAAATTGCAACTCCCCCCGCTCCAATAGTTTTTGAAGTTTAGGGGCCGCCGAAGAAGGTGGACATATTCGCGATGCTTGGCAAGAAGAAGAAGAAGGAACTGGAAGAATTCCTCAAGATAAAGGTTCAAAAAGAATACACCATGAATTCATTTGCCGCCAAAGACTTCTTGACTATGACAAATATGTGCGTGTGGTACGAGGACAAGGTAAGTTTACTTTTGCTAACCTACCCTTCCAATCTACTCCATGAAGAATAATCTACGCAGAAGATGTGTAATCTATTGTGAAAACTTGATATTTTATTGCAACATAATAAACATCTGTTGCATAAGTTGCGTTGGCTGGGTAATTTGTGAACTGATTCAGAGAACCCTCTGCATCAGATTCTTTTGACTGTGTTTTTATTCTTTATAATTACTAACCTATTTAAAAATTATCTTCTTATACCACAGTATGTTGATGAAATTCTCTGCCTCATGAGGGGCAGGCAATTACCGTACCCGGATGCTTATGATGCAGCCGATAGGATAATGGACCTCAACTTCTACTACAATTTCAAGGATAGGTTCGTTAAACTCTATAAGATAGCTAATTACGGTGGCTTGGGATTTGATCAGTTAGTTTCTACATTTCAATGGGACGAAAAAGCAATTAAATATATTAGAGAGAAGAGGCCATATCCATACAGCAAGAGATGGACCAAGGCAAAGAGAATCCTTGCAGTCATGAACGTGTATGTTACCCATTTTCTCACTATTAAGATACCACTATATGAGGGAAAGATTAAGTTTTATGACTGCAACTTACTTTTGTTCAGCGAGAAGATATTTTTAATCTACATACAGCCACTCTTGAAGATTTTTGCCCAAGTTGTTGACGCAGAGTAAGCTGATGGGTCATTTACCGACTGAAATCTTGGAGAAGGAATCATGGTTTTCTGAAGGTTGAAATAAGAACATCCAGCTCCCAAAAAATACAACCGGTGCAGCGTGCGGGTTGTACTCGCTTGCATACATCGAGTGTTTGCTGACCGACACACAAATGATCGGTGTGTGTGACCCCGTTATGGGAAAAATAAAATGGGTCTGGGCATATGCGGTACTAACTAAATGGTTGGAGACCATGTATAAAAAAGAACATGTACAAAGACAGAGACGAACACGATAACAAATTTTCATTTTAAGCCAATTCACTATACATATAAGGGCAATAATTTTTATGTCTGGCAAAGTTGAATTTTTAAGATTCAACAGATTTTATATCTGTCTAAAAGATATAGTACCTATTGTGACAGATTGATTATCTGTTGGAATAGGTTGGTCATCTGTTGCATTATGCAAATGTTCCCCATCTGTCTGTCGCAATAAATTACCGATCTACTGCAACACATAACTTATCTATTGCAACTAATCGATAATCTGTTGGAGAAAATTAAAAAAGTAGGAAGACCTGTTATATAACTTATCTGTTGTAACTGATTAATAATCTGTCAGATAAGATATGTCGTCTGTTGCAGCAGATGTATTATCTGTTGCGATATTTAAATCTAGTACTCCATTTTAATTAACATGTTCAAAACTCAGAATTTATTATATTCATATACAGAATAAAATAAATCAAAACCTTTGAAAATTACATGAAATAACTCAACAAATAAATAAAATGTAAAAAAAATCATTATGAGTACAAATAATCTACTCTACAAATAAATCAACAAGTTAAACCAAGAAGGATAGGTTATTACATTCATAGACTCAAGCTATAAAGATCTAATTAATATGGACAAGTTGTTCTTCATCCAGTGCTGTGAAATTCATCTTTGGTCGTCGTGGATCTTTAACGTCAGTTGCGTACGTCTTCTGAGCTTTTGCTTCACCATATTTCCACAAAAGAGCAGCATATCTTTTGCAGAGTAATCTGGCATGAAGTCCATCATTTAGTACATGTAATCCATCACTCAAATACTCAGCATAGGCGGCAACAAAAGGACCGCAATCCCTGCATTATTAAAAAATAGATAATCCATATCTTGCAGTTCATCCAAGCATTGTGAAATTTTATAAATGAAACTAAATTATGAAACTTAAACTTATAGGCTACCAATGGTTTGTTGAGAAATTCCATCAATATATTGTACATCAAATAGATTAGCCATTTTATCCTGGTATGCTTCAATCGTCCTTTAATCAGTACGAACCTTTTGATCCAAAAAGTCACTCATCTCAAGGTAAGTAGGTAATATTTTGGCTAGCTTTTGTATCTCAGATGATGGCTCGGAACGTCTCATTCATGACATCGAGTCATAAAGTCGGATACGCCTCTATTTTAGAATGAAGACAACCAACACTCAATGAAATTCATCACCACAATTGATTGGGATGTACACTTCATCGACCAAATGCCAAGGTAAGCCAGCCAAAATGCTAAAACATTTTATGATGTTGATTAAGCATTCCTTATTTTGGAATACTTTCGGCTTCTGTTGACAGTACCTATCGTAGGAATTATTGATGAAAACTTTGTACAAATAATTGCCTATTGTGTATCTATATTGTTATTGTGTTTGCAACTTGGCCTTCTTTCGAAGGTTGTAAAAGATAACATTGATGTGCTGCACATATTATCAAACATTTTGGATGTAATGAAAAAATCAATACACAGATGTAATTAAATAAAGTATTAATTAATAGTAATATGTATGGCCTTTAAACCTCATCATTCCAGCAAGTTTGGGGTTGTGACATCAAATAGAACTAATTCTTCATTCTGGGATGTGCAACAACAAAGTCGAACATATCAAAACCAAGACTCGATTCGTTCACTTTGTAGCGCTCGTCATTTTGTTTTCTACATGATGATTTATATGTGTTAATGTCAGTTTCTTACAACAAGAATTGTATAAACCAATATTCATAAAATTGATTTATTACCTGCCGGCATGATGCTTTAACAACCCATCGGCAATTCATTCTGAGTAGTCGTTGATCAACTGTATTAGTTTTTTTAGAGCCTCGTCCGAGATGTTGAACACTTCAAATAGGTAATTCTTCCATTCTCCCAAAATGACAGGCTCCACTTGTTCTTCATCTTTGGAAGCAGTTGATGGATTATCAATTGTCATATTATGCTCTTTGGCAGTATCTGTTACATTTACCTGGAAAGCCAGAATTGTCTATGCTAAGTAGAGATATACAACATATTTTCCATCTATTGCAATAGATGAGTCTTATGTTACATCAAATGGATTATTTTTTAGGATATATTCGGACAGGTAAATCAGAGCAGTACGATAATTTTGAACAGATGACCCATCAATTGCAATATAAGACTCATCTGTTAAAACAGATAATGAATCTGATGCAATATGTTAGGCAACAGTTGCAACAGATGTATACATCTGTTTGATAATTTTTGGCAGATGTATCACTTGTTGAAACAGATATGTGATTGTTTATTTTTTGGAACAGATGATGTATATTCACCTTCTTCAGCTCATGTTGCTCTTCTGTGGCCCTTTCACACTGAACATCGGTGCAAGATAAAGACAGAGGTGTTGCAATTTTTCTTTTTTTGATGATTGATGATGCTTTGGAAGTGTCTTTCCTTCTCTTCTTAGCCGCCTTGATCTCTAGTAGAGTGTCTGGATATGGAATCCTCTTTGATGGAATGACACCCCTCTTACATGTCATTTCCTTTACAGAAACAGTTAGTGCATTAATAGCATTAATCACTCCATCATGTTTCACCTTGCAGTCTTGATATTTGCATAAAGAACATTCGCTAGATGCAGAAAAATCTAGAGAAAAATTTGTACAACCATTATGAGCATAATCATAATGGCTTGTTGTTTCAAAAACTGTAAGAGGAGCATCATTAGCCCCACCCTCTAAAATTATTTTTCTTGTGATAGTTGTTGGTCCAAAAAATTTCATTTTTATTCCATCAACGACCTTTGGGTCCGATAAAGTTTGCATAGACCGTAAAGTAAAAAATAATAGCATCGTCAACTCTTAGTTGGTCAGAACAAGCCACGGATGGACAATCTAAAATAAATCGGTACATATATTAAGAATGATGATGAAATCATTTAATCATTAATTAAAACAAAAGCTTGATTAGAATTAAACTTACTACTTCCTTGGGGGGGGGGATTGAAAAGATCAAGAAATTTTGCATTATTATCGATTTTGGCCGACAACCATCTCAGAATTCTTGGACAGAAAACTTCTTTCTGGTAGTTCACTTGTTGTTTCAAATAAAGAATGGCTTCAAATACCGAAGTCTATAACATAATGCCAATAAATCAAAAGTATTATTGAATAAAAAAATAATGAACCATATCATGATAAAAGAAATATTTACCATGAAGGCCCATGGAAAACCATATAAGTTGACTGTTTTTGGCATTAACAGACTCAACAACTATTCGACAGTCATTTTGAAGCTTTCATAACCCTAAGGATAGTTGTTAAATGCCTCAAGATCCTTGGAGAGATTTATTAAACCGAGGTTTATGCTGTTGTTAACTTCTCTCTCCCAAAGAACATTATGTACAAACCAAACCAAGCATAATGATTGTTTGTGCTTTTTTGAAAGTGCTTTACCTTTCAACGCTTCAATCAGATTTTTTGTTTTGAATCTTGGACCAATAATGGACACCAGGTCATCACGATCACTCGACTTGCATTTTTCTTTTTTGGGTGTACGGGGTGTTTTTTTTTAGTCAGAGTAGGTATAACTTGAGAAGGAGAAGGAGGCTAATATTTTAGTCTGGTAACTATGGAAAACTCCTCCCAACCAAAACAAACAGGCATGCCACAGTAATTTATCCACACTTCATCCATCTTATCTTTGTTTTCATACATAAACCTGCGCTTGAGAAGATCATATACCATTTTCATCTGGAAATGAGCATTGTTGTCCTCCGACAAATCAAGATATTACCCAAAGTAGCTTTCCCTAAAATAAGAATCCAATTTTTGTTCTCGAAGTATTTTTCTAAAGGCGTCAAAAAATTTTCCCATGACTGACTTAACCACGAGATCACCCGTTAAATCTGTGGCACCATCGCACTATATTCTTATAGGATAATAATCAATGCTAAAAGTTTTGACCAACTCTTCAACGGAAGGGCTATTAGCATTTGGATCATCTCTTTTGAAAGATTCCTCCTCCCCGTGTTCATTATCTTTTGCTCCTGATTGAGATAACGCTTGTAAAAAAAGCTCATATAGTAGTGGATATAGCTGAGTTGCTGCACTTCTTCCTTTACTTGAACTTGATTCAATTTCTTTTCTTTTAGAAGCCATATTATCTTAAATTAACAGGAATATAACATAGATTATAATTGATTAATGCATAACAGTAATATAACAGTTCCAACAGACAACTAATCTGTTGCACCAAGTATGTTATCTATTGCAACATATAACTGACCTGTTGCAATGGATGAGTACTCCGTGGGAACCATAAAAATAGCTCTATCTGTTGCACCTGGTATATCTGATGCACTACATAACTGACCCGTTGCAATGGATGAGTAATCCATTGGAAACCATAAAAACTGATCAATAATCTGTTGCACCAGGTATTTTATCTGTTGCAACATATAACCAACCTGTTGCAATAGATGAGTAAACCGTTGGAAAGAATAAAAATGGATCACTAATCTGTTGCACCAGGTATGTTATCTATTGCAACAGATAACCAACCTGTTGCAATAGATGAGTAAATCATTGGAAAGAATAAAAAGAGTCTTAATCTGTTGTAAAATTAAGAGTAAACCGTTGTAAGGAATACAAATAGATCACTAATCAGTTATATGTTGGATGAATATTATTTAGATTTCTTCCAAACAGAAGAGTCGTCTGTCGCAACAGATGAATGATCTGTTAGATTGTTCACCTGTTGCATCAGATTTTCATAGTTGTATCAGATTTTTAATTTGTTGCATCAGATTTTCATCTGTTGTATTATATGTTTCATCTATTAAATCAGATGTTTCAACTGTTATAATACCATTTCTACAAAGACAAACAACAAATCAACCCAGCAACACCAACATATCACACACACACACATATACTAAGAACATCAATTGTGACAAAAAATACCAACAAATTCGAATCAACAGTACGACAATGAGAAGAAAAAATACAAAAATACCAGAAATTAGAGTTTTATTCAGTCAACATTTCAATACCAGAAGAGTAGTTGGCTCAAGTTTCTCTGTTTCTTCGTAATTTTTTATTTGTAAAAAAGGAATGGGAGGACGGAGAACTCAAAGTTGTTGTCACCGAAGAAGTATTCACGTCGATTGATGGTTGAAAGTTGAATAGGAACTCACCCGCCTATTTGTTGTCGGAGGTTAAAGGGAGAAATTTTACAGAACTATTGGTTGGGAGAGAGTTGAGAGAAGCTGGAGAGAGAGTGGTTGATTTAGATTGAAGAGGGGTGTGGGTTGGGTTGATTTATATTTTTGAAAAGATTAGAAAGTTTTGAAAATATTAATCAAGTCCACAATTAACTTAATCAAGTTTTCTAATGATGTTTGACCCTATCTATTGGTCAATGTCACCAATCCTTCATTCAAGACTTAAAAGACACCTTTCCTTCAATTTTCTCTAGTTAGTTTGGGCGAATATGGAAAGAACAAGTCATCCTTGAAGGGTGACTGTAAATACTATTGGACATAGTCCAGCTGCTTTTGTTTTAGAGCCAGACTGAGCTCTACTTTATATACTTGTTAATATTTTCATTAATGCATATCCAGTTTACCAAACAAAAAATTTGAGGAATACTTTAGATCTATTTTATATGTAAAGACATTTTTCTAAATTTAAGTTGAGCGTTTGTTGTAGTTTATATCTACGAAAGTATTCAAAATTAAATTGTTCTATGCAACTAATATTGGTTTCGTTGTTATGTTATAATTGGTGCATGAAATTGAATCATTGGGCGCTTTAAAGTTTTTGGGTCATTACAAGAACAATTATTTTATAAGGCTATTAAGGAGATAAATTATCATTGCAGAAATTATTAGTGATTCCATTTTCTGCATATGCGATTTTGTATGACTATTTATAGTTATACAAATACCTTAAGTATTATTTTGGTTTAATTATTGATCTTTATTTATAATTTTGTTAAGATTAATTTCTTCAGACTTAACCAAATAAATTATAAAATGGAGAAAAATTAAATGTCATGAAAATTCTTAGATCTTATGAGGTTTTAGGAGTAGTCAAAGCATCCTGAAATCATAAGGTATTAAGTCTAGAAAATTTCATGTGGAATATGAAATCGAAATTTAAAGTATATATATTAAGAAATTCTTCATTAAGTCTAAGTTTTTGGGAGTTAAAGTGTAGATGTTAAGAAATTTTTCTTTTAAGTGTAAGATTTTGGAAATGACAAACACATTCTAAGATAATAAGGTATTAGATTTTGAAGAATTTCATTTGAAAATTAACATCAAAGTGAAGTGTGACGTCCTGAGATTTTTTTAAATCTAAGGTTTTAGGATTATTAATGCATCCTAGAACTATAAGATATTAGATTTTGGAAAGATCATATAGAGTATAACATTGAAAATAAATCATTAATACCAAGAGGTTACAAGTTTACAAATTTGAGAGTAGTCAAAGCATCTTAAATTTGACGGTCAAGATGTGTCAACCTTATAAGGATATGATATTAATACTGCAATTAATTAATTAGGTCATTAGCCGGTCGCTCAAAGCTACAGTTAATATAAGTGAATTTATTGGAGTAGAATAAAATATTTGAATATTGAGAACGAATTTTTTCGATCGCCCAAAGATATGATAAATTCGACGGATTCTTGTATTTAAATTGTTTCAGCTCTACAATTAGTAAATTTCATGGTCCAAAAGTGATGTTGAAATCTATTAGCATCAGTTCATTTACCTTATAGTACAAAATTAATGATGAATCTTTACAGATTTATCCAACTTATGTGGGCTTGATTTCTCCATTTATCTAGTAACTCATTCATTAATATGAAGGAAAATAATGCTCTTAAGCAGAAGACTATGAAAAGCCTTCATTTGTAAAATCATAAGGTACTTCCTCTGTCAAAAGATGGGCATACAAAACAAGTACAACAAGTAGAAGTGTGATTTGAAAAGAAATAACAATATTAAATTTTTTATATGTTCAAATCACTTCTACTAAGTGGTCTCTCTAATTTTGGTGAATTCACTTTGTTTTAACAATTTATATAAAAAAAATCAAATATAATTCTATAAGTTTAAGAAAGTCATGAAGAAATTAAGGGAGCCTTTAATTTTTTTTAAAAAAGGCTTATCTTAAAGTAAATAGAACCTCTAATTTGAAATATAATTCTGTTAGAGATATTTTATCTCACTAAGTAATGACTGTTGAAACTCGGAGGGGTTGTATCACACAGTGAGGGACCAGGTCCCTTAGAGTCAGACACAGGCAATCAAATAGTAAAGCACTGGAAAACTAAAGACTTTGCAGGAAAGTAAAAAACAAAAAGATTTAATGTGGAAATCTCCTAGCTCAAGGGAGGAAAAACCACAGCTTTCCCTCACAAGCACCTCAGTAGTCTATTATAATCAAACTCTTGATTACAGACTCTAATGAACCTAACTCTAGGTTCCTCCTACTTGTAATAACTCTACTACAAGCCTACCTTGACAACTCTGCCTAGAACTCTCTCCAATACAAATAAACTCTAACCAATATTGAACTTAGGTAACTCCACCTAAGTACACTCAAGAAAGAAAGAAAGCATTACTCTTATAACATGAGTAATTCATTTATAAATCAAGACTCGGCTCAAGAATACTCACTCTTTTCAATACATAAAGAAATCAAGAACTTGAGTAGCTGAGTTTTCATCTCTTTCAATTTTGAATAATCTAGACTGTGAAAACTCACCAATTTCAAAAGCATTCTTTTCCTTTTATAGTGGAGTAATGATTAGGGTAGAAATATGATTGGGCCAAGTGTCCTATAAGTTACACATCTCACCTGCTCAGTTTATTACAATAGAAGAAAAAACTGTGCAGGGAATGTGATAGTTGTATGTTTCCATGAAGACCTAGGGACCTGGTCCCTCGGTGTCAGCTGCTCGTCATCAAAACAAGATATAGCAATTTCCCCTTTTTCGATGTTGACAAACCACAAAACTTGATCACATAACTTTTGAGCATCAAACTCATTCACCTTATATAGTTGTTGTGAGTACCACTACTGTCAGTGTATGTTTCCACAGTCATTTTACATTTTTCTTCCCCTGTCAATGTATCATACAACTTAGGGACTTGGTTTTTTTACTGTCAATTAACATCACAAACTTCCCCCTGTCAATATACTTACACTCATCAATGTGCATTTGAGCATTCTTCCCACTGTTAATATGCCATCATTGCATTCAGGACCTCTACAAAGCCTATCACTTTCTTGACTTTATTTATTGCATCAAACATATCACCACTTAGTATCTGGTACCTCACACATCATATCATATGCACCCACACCTGGTCCCTACCTTATGCATTAAATATTTCCCATTTGGTATCATTAAAAAGTAAGAACGATAAACCAAAGATAAAGTAAGCATAATATAGTTAACCCATGGCCTCAGGGGCAACACTAACATGAAGAACAACTTTTAAATTAAAGAGAAAACAGATGAAACACACAAATAGAAGTTTATTCATTGTTAAAAAAGATCAACATAATTACAATATTCTAAATAAAATATAAAACTACAATCTGCATTAGCCACAATAGAGACAGGAACTGGAAACTAACACAGGAAACTTGACACAATAGGACTTAGGTATAAGGGGGCTTAGGAGAGAAGGATTTTAGCAAAAACTCCACTCTGACAACCTTAGTAGCATGAGCATCTTACAACACTTTTTTTATGATCCACTAGTGGAATAGGATCTGAAAACCTTTGCATTAGTATCAATCAACCTTCTCCTTTCCTTTGCTTCCCCTTTGTTTCTTTGTAGGCCACCTCAGATGTGTTTCATCTTCATCCTCCCCTTTTGGAGGTAGCACAACTTCTTCATCATTTGTCTTTTCATCCCTTTCACCTCTTATTTTATCTCTACATTAACAGTATTTTCCTTGGGATCATATGCAAGTAGAAATAAACTTTTGGCTACCCAATTTTCACTGCTGGACAGATTCGACCTTTTCACAGATATTTCATCATCACATAGTTGGGAAAAGATTGGGTTTGACTCGGAGGATGTAGGAGAACCAAGTACTTGTAGGGTTACTATGACTTCAGGCTTTTCTAGTTCTTCAGAAGAAATGGGGATTTGAGAATCTTCAAGTCATTTTTGGTCTACTAAGAAAGAAGGTACTTCAAATTAAGAAATTTCTTAATGAATTGGTGAACCAAATCCTTGATTTAAATCCACCTCCATGGATAACTTAGTAGCAATTTCGATAGTGGTGGAAAGAATAGACTTAGTTAGGGATTCTGGATTTTCTAAAAAAGATTCAGTAAGTAGATTTAACGCAGGTTCTTGTTGAGGACTTTAGGTGTTTTCTTCTATGTTACAGGGTGATAAAGAAATGGAGGTTTTGTTTTGAGGTTGTTTAGACTAATTTTTCATGAATTTAACAACTTTTGGCTCATTAATAGGGGTTGAGGAAGATGGAATTTCTACCATTTTGAAAATGTTAAGAGAAAAAAAAAGACTTGTTTAGTTTAGAGAAGAGGTAGATTGAAGAAGATGATATGAGTTAATTTGAATGAAAATAAAATTCAAAGTATTTGATTTGTAATTAAGGAAGATGATCGTTTGACATTAACAGGTGCCTTTTGAATATACACGATAGACTCTAAATGGGTGCGACTCTTCACATTTGTTGTGAATTGACAACTTTTATTCAGATAAGAAAATACATGTGGCCTTTTAGACAAGAGTTTTATAATTTTTAAGGTTCATTGGATGGTACTAACCTGAGATATGGGACCAGTTCCCTATATTTCTTGAGTGAATTTTCCATTTGTGTTTTCCTCGACTGTTTTTCTCCTAAGATGTTCCCATGGGTGTATACCTTCAAGTGTATGGTACTTGGTTAGACAATTAAGTACTTATTTTATCAAGGATACATGTCTTCTAATCATAGCTAGGTTTAGACAGAGAACTAATTTATTTAGTAGCCCAGGTTGATTTGATTAATTCCAGCTTCAACTTGTTTGTTTCAAGACACACTTTGTAACCGAATTTATTCTGGAAAAAGTTCTAGGGACCAGGTCCCCGACTAACATCCTTTAAGTTCCCAAGCTTCCTTCTTCTGAGATGAATTTCACTGGGGCCAAGTCCCTGTGAAATTTTGACTAGACACTTCATGAAGTTCTTCTACTTGAGTTGAAGTTTGTGACTAAGATCTTGGAACACCATCACTGTCATCACGCCCCTTTGTATCAAATTTGTCCTTGACCATCATTTTCAGTAGCACCATCCCTTTGAACAGAATGAGTTTTTCAATTTCAAAATGTTCATCATCACTTTGATTTATTATCTTTCCTGACTCATCATTGACCACATATATATTTTCTTCAACACACAGAATTCTTTTTTATTAGAACTTTGTATTCTAGACTTGATGAGGTAGTGCCCATAAGTGCAACTTTATTTAAGTTTGTCGTGCAAGAATACCCAGAGTCCCATAGATTTCATCTTTAAATCTCACGAGCATTTTCCAGGTAAACTTAGAGAAGTCATCCTTACTGATAAACACATACTTTTTTACCTTTTTTCTTTGGACTTGTTGTCTAGAATTTTTAGCATTGATATTCCAGGGACCAGGTTCATTGAAATTAATAAGTTCTTCATTGAGGAACTTACATGTCAGCACCTTCAAGTTGAACACCAAGGAAAGTTACTTCCCATCATCCACACACATTTTTATCCTTTTTACCATTTCCATATAAGATATCTCAACTTTGAAGTGCCTTGAGAGAGAGAATAGAATCAAACCTTCTAGTTATGCTTTGAATATCTACTATTAGTAAACCTGTTCTAATTATAATCCCTTTTTTCCTCCTACAAACAAAATCATTTGTTAGATTTAGAGAACCTACTTGAGTTTGAGTTCCCAGTAAAAAGACAGAGGTGTGATCAAATCTTTTTGTGCCCATCTTGGTATTAAGAGCTTCTTCATATTTTTCAAAAGTCTAGAAACCTTAGGATAGGCATTCCCTTACTGAATATCTTTAACACTATTCATTCAAGCTCTATTTCAAGTTCTCCTTTATGTACCCATCCCTTCCACAATGAGTGCATAAAGGTTTGTGGACTTTGTTTCTGGCATCTTGTACAACCTTGCCTTGAGACCCAGGTGATTGAGTTTTGTACTAATACCCAAGGCCTTTACCATTATTAACTCATTGACCAGTTTATTTAGATAGGATGTGTGAGGATATAGTCCATTGTAGGGATATTTTAAGTTCTTCCCTTAGATGGACCAAATCCCTTTCTAACTCCTCATTCTTCTGGAGTGCATTCATGAGATAATTTTGAGAATCCTCTAATTTTTTTTCAAGCTCAACCTGAAACTTTAAAGCTTTTTTCTTCCCTTTATCGTCACAGTCATTTACTTTCGCCAGTTGACTCAAAAAACTCAAATAATCAGTTTTCAACTTTGCAAACTGTTCTTCTAGTTTTGAAATCTGGAGATTTAAAGCAATTAATTCAACTCTTGGTTCTTTATTTTCTCTTCCAAAGCATTTTTCTCAATACTCAGTTCACATACTGAATCAATCAACACATTTGATACTTTCTTTATCTTTCTAGCAGAATAATTATCCAAATTTTTCTTAATGTTAGAGAGAGTTACCTTTTTTTCTTCTTTATTTTTAGTGTCGCCATGAGAGCAAACAAAGAATTATAGATAGATTCACATTCCTCTACAACCAGCGTAGACACATTTTCAGTCTTTTCAGCCTTATCAGATTTACTGGAGGAATCTCCCTGCACTGCTAAGGCCTGCTTAACCACAAAATCAGTTGCAGCTTGTCTTCTTAATTTTACAGAGACCTGGTCCCTATTCTCTTCTTTATCAATTTCAGTCTTGAGATATTCATGATAATCCATTTTCTACATCGGACAATCCTTAATAAAATGCTCAGGACTTTCACATTTGTGACAAACCTCTATAGTGGATCCTTTTCTGATGCTACTTCCACTTCTTTGACACTGACCACTTTTATTCATGACTCTAACAATTCTTTTTGCCAAATATGCAACATCAGTGTCTTCTTCATTTGAATTTGTCTTGGAAGCCTTCAATTTCAAAGATTTTTCCTTTTTTACTTTCATCTTCTCTTGCCCTTGTTGTTTCTTGAGTTCATGAGTCTTTAGATTACCAATGAGCTCATTGATTATGAGAGTTTTCAGGTTCCTTGCCTCAGTAATAACATACACTTTGCTTTCCCAGGATTTAGGTAGAACCCCCAAAATTTTCTCACTTTTTTGTACAAAAGAATCACTTCTCCTAAACAATGCAACTCATTGGTGATTGAAGTGAATCTTATATGCATATCTTGGATATTTTCTCCTTCTTTCATGGTGAAGGCTTCATATTGTGTAGTCATAATATCAACTTTTGAGTCTTTCACATCAGTGGTCCCTTCATAAGCTATTTTCAAGCAATACCAGATTTCTTTAGCATTTTTACATGCAGGAATCCTGTTGTATTCATCAGGCCCTATGCCACAAACTAGCAGTTTTTTGGCCTATAATTCTTCTCAACTTTCATTCTATCTTCATCATCATACTCTCTCCTACTTTTAAAAACCATTCTAGTTATATCTCCTTCTTTGACCTCTTTTACTGGCACATAAGGACCATCAAGAATTACATCTATTAGTTTACTGTCCTCAGCCATAATAAAGTCAAACATCCTTATTTTTTATCACCCATAAAATTATCCATTAAATCTCAGTGGTCTTGCCCTTATTCTAAATTAGGTGGAGTAGTCATGATAACCAATTCACTCTAGGTGTTAACCTTTTAGAGTGTTTTGGCTCTGATACCAATTGTTGAAACTCGAAGGGGTTGCACCACACAGTGAGGGACCAGGTCCCTTAGAGTCAGACACAAGTAATCAAATATTAAAGCACTGGAAAACTAAAGACTTTACAGAAAAGTAAAAACACAATGATTTAACGTGAAAACTCCTTGTTCAAGGGATTAAAAACCATGACTTGCCCTCACAAACACCTCAACAATCCACTATAATCAAACTCTTGATTACAGACTTTAATGAACCTAACTCTAGATTTCTCCTTCTTGTAATAACTCTACTACAAGCCTACCTTGACAACTCTGTCAAGATCTTTCTTTAATATTGATTAACTCTAACCACTATTGAACTTAGGCAACTCTACCTAATCACACTCAATGAAGCAAGAAAGTATTTCTCTTATAACATGAGTAATTTGTATACAAATCAAGACTCGACTCAAGAACACTCACTCTTTTCAATACATAAAGAAATCAATAACTTAAGCAATACTTGAGCAGTTGAGTTTTCGTCTCTTTCGATTTTGAATAATCTGAATTGTGATAACTCACCAATATGAGAAACATTCATTTCCTTTTATAGTTGAGTAATGATTAGGGTAGAAATCAGATTGGGCCAAGTTTCCTAAAAGGTACACATCTCACCTGCACAGTTTATTACACTAGAAGAAAAAACTGTGGAGGGCATGTGACAGCTGTATGTTTCCATGAAAACCTAGGGATCTGGTCCCTCATTGTCAGCTGCTCATCATCAAAACAAGATATAGCAATGACCACTTCAGATATGCATATTTCTATTTGCTTTCAAGGGGATCTAAAACACTTTGTGTTTTAAGACATTTGATGTTGCACTAGAAATGCGCAAAACAAAAAGGTGAAAATCATGTGATCTGATAAGGGTAGTGAATACTATGTAAAATTAGTGGGAGTTCCTCTTACAATATTTTGAGAAATAATAAAGTTAAATATTGTAAATTTTAATCTCGATAGATGTGATTGTCTATAAATGAGTATTTAATAGTAGACTTATCTATTTTAAAAATAAATTTATTGTGTGCTATGAGACTGTTTCATGACACATGCTATTTAATTTGGACTATTTATAGTCGACTTTATTGTTAAGACCTAATTTAATTTTCATGATGAAGAATGAAAAGAAGTCGAGGAAACATTTGACATAAAGTGCTTACACTTAAGCAAAAATGAGAGCAGACGAAATTTAAATTGAATCATGCATCTCATTTTGTGATTGATCCTTAACTTGCTAGCACTTCAGTATATGGATCATGTTGGAAGCATGTGTGATGTTAGCCCTATAAAATGTGTAATTGATCCTTAACTTGCTAGCACTTCAGTATATGGATCATGTTGGAAGCATGTGTGATGTTAGCCCTATAAAATGTGTTTACTTGATTTATGTCGATTGTTGCGAACAAATATAAAATTATCTTATTGCACATTTAGTTTTCATATTTGATATTCATAAAAATATATAAGATTGAATCCATAAGGATCAACATTCATAGTGTTGTTGATGGAAGCTTATTGAAAGCTACAGAAATATCTTTTCTCACTCGATTCATAATGGGTAGAATCACCATGATTCTTACGTGATACTATTTTGTTTTTACTTATTATAATTTTTATTCGTTATCACCTGGATTAGTGCTATGTAGCCCATGCGGGGAGAATGTTAGCTTTTCACTAAGCATGACCCACACATTACTAATTAATTTTATATTACATATATTAAATTATATAATTATATATATTATTTGGTGATAATATTAAGGAAAGTTTTAGATGATGTTGGACGTTGAGATGACTTATCCTTTAGTGGGAAGGATTAGAAGTCTACCAAGGGGTGGTTTGGTTGGAAATGTAATTATACTGGAATTAGTTATGATGAGATAAATTATGATGGGATAAGTTATATTATAATTAGTTATATTAGGATTATTTTTTATTGGGTGTTTGATTTGTTGTATTCAAAGTAATATGCATGGTATAATTTCTAAGAAATAAATTAATTGATTACCAAAATACCCTCCATCTTATTTAACTTATATATATATTTCTTTTCAAGCTTTAAATATGTATTCTTAAAAATAAATTTTTATCTTATTTAGCTTAATTTTTTTGTGTGTGTGCATTTCCATAATTATATCGTGTGTATTTTAAAAATAAAACTTTCATCTTATTTAACTTTAATCTTTTTGCGTGTGTCTTCACATGATTATGCCGTGTGTGTTTAAATTTAGTTTGAAATAAAAACTTTCAACTTAAGTTTGTTAAAGTAAAAGAGAATTCGTTGTTCACTTCGTTTAAACACATATCACTCATATAATATAGAATATTAAATTTCATTTAATTAGTATATACAATATCAATTTTTAAGTGGTTAAAAAAATATTTAATTTAAAATATGTAATTCAACAATGAAGTCGACATTTTTATTATTTTTTAGAGAAATTAAAATATATAAATAAACATAATAATTATTCAAATAAATTTAACGTATCATATATTCATAAATAAAATATTTCTTAAATGTGTATGAATCTCTAATATTTCATGTTAAATTACTTATTTTGTTCTAAATTTCATAAAATATTGATAATCTCATTTTTTGTTAAAAAAAATCATATCAAAAAATGTGAAAAAAAATTACTCCCATTTTTCATTATTTAGTATCACTAATATTTGGAGAGTCAAATTATATTTTTTTTTTAAATTTTTTTTAAAATATTTTTAGCTAAATATAAAAATATTGTTTTATTTAATAATTAAGCATGTATAAAATTAGAAAGAGAATGTCAACATACTTTAATAATTTGTTCATGATTTTATAAAAATACCTTATATTTTATAGAAGAAAAATAAAGTACTATATATAAGAAAAATACCTTATATTTTATATAAGAAAAATAAAGTAAGAATTTGAAATGCAATTTTCTAATTTTATCCCAAGGATAAATAATGATGAGATTGTTATCCCATCAAATGGGTGGATAACTTATCCCGGTACTATTTATTATTTTCGGAATAAGTTATCTCGAATATTGTCAACCAAACATGCATTAAAAATTTTATCCCGAAATTATTTGTTTTTGTACCTTAAACCAAACGGCCCTAACAGTGGGGGTTTCAGGATTGATTGATTATATAAGTCTCTGTTTCCATCACGGCAAACTACTATAACTATTGCAGAGTTTACAGTCTTGAAAACTTTCACTACTTGTACTCTATTTCAGGAATATTATTTTACTGTATTTGAATATCATGACTGAAGGAGGAGATAATTTTAATTTTGCTTCATTTGTATGTATAATTAATTATATACATATATGTTTTAATATTTAGAATTTAATAAACAAATTATTAGTAAGGTGCTCAACCTAGAGGTGTCAAACAGGTTGGGCCGGGCTAATCTGGAACCGGCCCTTCCATTTTAACCGGGTTGAGGGTCAGTTAAGGGCCGGGTTTGACGTTAACCGGGCTGGGCCGGACCAAACAGACCCGGCCTATTTAACCCAATCCGGTCAAATCCACCAAAATCCGATCAAACTCAGTTAAAAATCAGTCAAATCCGTTTAAAAAATAAATAAAAAATCCAATATACACCATATACACTCCAATATATACAATATATATTTTTAAAAAAATATATAAACAATTACACATATATACGTACCATTCAATATATAATTATATATGACTATACGTACTACTTTAAATAAAAAATATGCTATAATAGTATAGTATATATATACACTACAATATATATATACTAATTTATAAAACATATACACATTATACGTTAAATATACACGTTTATAGAAGATCCATTCACATATATACACTCTATTCTATGTATATGTAATACTTTAAATGAAATATACTATAATATATATACATTACAATATATATTTGTATAGTTATATACTAATTTATAAAACATATACACATGTATACGTTAAATATACACTTCTATAGTAGATATATGCACAAATATACAAAACATATGCTACTTAATATAATAAATTAATAATATTTGGTAGTAAATTAATAATATATTAGAAGTAAGTTTTTAATTTAAAGTAGAAAACTAGAAATTCAATTTAAAATTTTAAATCGTTAAATGAAAAAAAATAAAAAAACAAGGACTAAGGAGTGAATGAATTTGGGGAATTTTATTGATTGCAAAATGATCCAAAATTTATAATTTACATGAATGAAAAATTATAAATTATGCATCATTTTTTCCAATTCATTCATGTTAATATTAATGGGAACTTGCATAGGATAGTCGAAGTCAACGGGGCAAAACCATGTATTGGACTTGATTCTGCTGAGTTCTCCTGTGAAGTCATAATTTCTTCAAGTTTCAGCTCGTCGCTCGGCTTCGATTCCATTCCTTGGTTTCTTCTTTCCGCTCTAATCCAATCTCTAAGGCAAACTAGAACATTCATTGCATTGCTTCGTGTCGGTTGTCTCCAAGCTGCTGTCGTCCCTGACTAAAGGCGCTCTCTGATGCAGCGGTTGACATTGGAACATTCAAGATATCTCTAGCTATATAGCCGTTGGGCCAACGGCTAGTTTGGCTCAAAATCCAAAATATCTTCTTTTTTTTTAATTTTTTCGGACCGGGCCGGACCGATTAACCGACGGACCTGGATCGGACTTGGTTCGGGTCGGGTTAGCCGAACCCATTTTAACAAAATAATCGGCCCGAGACCCGAAACCCTAAAGCCCTAGGGCTTATCGGGCCGGGTCAAACCGGGCCGGGTTAGGTAATAGGGCCCGGCCCACTTGACACCCGTAGCTCAACCTCAATATAGAAAAAGAACGTAAAATAGGCACAGTATAAAACTTTTGTGAGGCAACACCGAATAGTAACAGAGATTGTCTATTTCTTTTTATGAGAGGACAGATCAAACCATAATTAATATTATGCACCTAATTACATAAAACAAGTAGGTAAAGAGAGGGACAAAAATGGTGGGCACGTTAAGCACGAAATGAACCTATATTAACTACATACGTCTTTTATAAAGTGAATTAAGTGGGCGTCTGTTCACGATAATTAAATATTATTCACTTTATTTTGAATATAGAATTGAAATGGTGTTTGATCATATCTTTTTATTTTTGTAAAGAATATTTAGAATTTGAATGTATTTTTAAAAAAATATAATTCATACCTCAATTTTTAAAAACTAGTAAAATCATCCAGCTTAACTAATTTACCTATAATATACAATTAAATTTGCTATAAAAATTATATTATTTCCAAATAGATAATAGCATAATATCATAAATTAGATCTCATATACGAACTATTACAAATATTTTTCATTTTATTGGGATTTTAAAAGTTGAAATTGTGATTGATTTTTGTAATAATATTTGGTTGTTAAATATTAGTTAAACCTGAAATATAATTTAAATGGAGCCACTTTTATAAAAATAAAACATTTGAGAAAAATTTGAAAGTGAAATATAACGAAGTGGAAGAAGTTTAATTAGAAGTTAGTGTTTTTCAAATTAAAAATATAACTTTAAATTGTATTTTAAATTTTTATAATCAAACACTTTTTTTAAATAAAGTAAAAACTTTTCTAATCTAATGAATAATTATCATGATGGCCAAATTGGTCCTAAGTTACGGTAGTGTGAATTTTACGGTAGTATGAATTTTCTCATTTTAAATCATATAGATTTCAGTTCTTGAAACTTAAAAGCATCAAGAAGGAAGTTGTTCATATCGCTGTATGAATGCATGATGAACAAGTGGCTCATTGTATTTTGGGAAAAGACATCGTTTGTATTTTGAGAAAAGACATCATTTCTGCTCCAAATTATATTCAAAAAGTCGAAGCCACACGTAAACTATACTAGTGACCTATTACACATCTAAACTATAAAAAAATGAAACTATTTACACCATGTCACGCTACCACCACTTGCATGTGGTGTAATGTTTTACACGCGCTGCTACGTCAGCACCACGTCAGTAAAAAATATCACTTTTTTATAGTTAAGGTGTGTAATAGGTCACTTCTATAGTTTAGGTGTGGATTCGACTTTTCAACTATAGTTTGGAGTGAAAACGATTACTTTTCCCTTAATGTTTTTAGCCGTTTACTTGTGTTATTTAATAGGCTGGACGCACCTAAAATAAGTGTAACACACGCGCCTTAGAATGGGGGTTGTGGGGAGGTAATAATATCACTTTTTTATAGTTAAGATGTGTAATAGGTCACTAGTATAGTTTAGGTGTGGCTTAAATTTTTCGGATATAGTTTAGGATGAAAACGATGTCTTTTCCCTTGTATTTTTGCATAGTTTAAGAGATGAGTACTTTAACTGAATGCACATACCTTAATGTGGAAACTAAATATTCAGCTAGCCTTTGTCAATATTTAGGAGTAGATTTTAAAAAAATATTTGAAATATCCGTTTGGTTAAAAAAAGATTAAATAGATTTAATTTTCCTATGAAATTTAGTCTCATTTTTGCTCTTGCGTGCATATAGTCTCATAAATATTATATTTTTTATGATAATTTGAATTAATCTCAATAAATCTCTCATTGCTATCTAAAGGAGAAAAATAGGTAGGAAAGAAAGAATTTGAACGCGCTCATAAAATTTTAAATTTTGTTTCAATGATATATGCATAACTTTCTATACAAAAATCATTTTTAATTTTTTTTTTTTTTAATTTCAACCTCAAAATTTATGTTCAAAAAAGAGTTAAAAGGTGTGTTTTGAAAGATTTAGAAGATGGTTAAATTTCAATATGTATTATTCACATATTATTTCACTATTTATACAAGAAGGTAAGAGATATTCTACCAAAAATAAAAGATGTTAATTTTAGTAAAATCCTATCAACTTAATTACAAGAATATTAAAAGAGATCAAATCATATCAATCACTTGAGAATAGGATGTCTTCCTTATACGTCCCCTCAAGATGGCGATTGATCAGAAACGCCAATCTTGCACCGAAGATTTGCAAATTGAGAACTAGGGAGAGCTTTTGTAAGTAAATCCGCAAGTTGATCTTTTCCAGAAATATGAGAAACACGAAGCTGGTCATTTTCGAACAAAATGATAATCAACCTCGAGATGTTTCATCTGTGTATGAAACACTGGATTGGTAGCGAGATATGTGGCACCTAAATTATTGCAACAGACAACTAGATGCCTTGGTAATGAAATAGCAATCTCACGAAGTAAGTTCTGAATCCAGTGAATTTCAGCAGTAGAAGAGGCAACTAAGCGGTATTCTGCTACAGTCGATGATCTAGCTACACTCCGTTGTTTCTTTGAGCTCCAAGAGACTAGATTTTTATGAAGATATACAAGAAAGGAACTGGTGGAAGAGCGGTCATCCTTATTGCCTGCCCAATTTGCGTCTGAGAAGGCATGAAGATCAAACGGAGACTTACGATGGAAAAAGAGACCATAGTTAACCGTTTCAACTAAGTAGAGAACAACAAGTTTGACTGCAGACCAATGATTTTCAGTCGGACGATGGGAGAATTGTGCTAGTTTGTTTACGACAAAGGCTATATCTGATCTTGTTAATGCCAAATACTATAAGTTGCCTACTACAACACGATAAAACTTAAAATCATCAAGATGTGCACTGTCCTCCAAGCATAATGAATTTCCAGTAGACATGGGAGTATTGACTACTTTCGCACCTGCCATTTGTGTCTTGGCAATTATGTCATTAATATACTTCTTATGAGATAGGAAGATTCCATCAGACATTCTCCCAACTTGAACACCAAGAAAATAATTAAGAGAGCCCAAATCTTTGATAGAGAAGCGTTGCCCAAGTCTCAAAATAAACTTATCGACAACATTAGGATTGCTCCCAGTAACAATCAAGTCATCAACATAAACGACCAAGTATATAGTGATGCCCAACTAATTGTAAATGAATATATAATGATCGACTTAAGAAACTTGAAAACCCGAAGTTAGAAGATAGCTCCGTAGTTCTGAGTACCAAGCTCGTGGTGCCTGTTTAAGACCCTAAATTGCCTTCTTAAGTTTGCAGACATGTTGAGGCCTTGTTTGGTCAACAAAACCTTTAGGTTGAGTCATATAAACCTCTTTCGTTAGTTAACCATTCAAGAAGGCATTATTAACATCTAATTGTCGCAAAGGCCAATCTCTGGTAACGACGATAGTTAAAATAACTCAAACTGTAGTGTGCTTAGAAACTGGAGAAAAGGTCTCAATATAATCAATGCTCAGTCATTGTGTAAATCCTTGAGCGACAGGATGTGCTTTAAATTTGTTTAATGTCCCATCAGAATTTAGCTTGACTTGAAAAATCCATTTAGAGCCAACTAACTTGTAACACCCCATACTTAATTACGTGCATTAGCCATAGTTATATGTGTTGGAGTATATGTATTGATCCTAAGTTAGGTATATATGAGTTTAAGTATGAGTATTGATTATTTTGAGATGGTTTCAAGTGTATAGTTTGATTATATGTGTATAGGAATCGACTTTATTTATACCGGAATTTGCCCGTCGATGGTTCCATACGAAGTTTATTGAATAAGCTTTCCAACGATATAAAGATTTCCAAACACGGATAAGTTTTGGATATAATAGAGCACATTCGAAACTATAAAACGGCGGTCGGAATACTGTGAACAGTAAATGTGCAGGAAAATTTCCTGTACACAAACTACTGAGGCCTGCCAGTTTTTTGGGTTGACTTTAAATGATCATAACTCCTTGTACAAAATGAACTGTGTGAGCTGCTATATATCGATGAGAAGCTCCTAGAGTCTTCTTTCTAACGCAATTGGTTTCATCTAAATCCAACATCTGAGTAAGGAGTTATACTCGTTTTACTTCAGCCTCTCAAAAAAGCTTTTTAGGGTCAACTTTAAACGATCATAACTCCTTGTACAGGACGAACTGGGTGTCCTACTTTATATGAAATGAAAGTCCTTTGAATTATTTCCAACGATACCAATTTCACCTAAATCCGATATCAGAGCAAAGAGTTATGGCCAATTTACTTTAGCCTGTCAAAACAGTCCACCATGGACAGATTCGGATTAACTTAAATTTTTAAGGGCAATATGGTCATTTTCCGTCACCTCATGGACGGAAATTGGTCATTATATACATATAATTAGTCTCATATCCATAAATTATCATCAAATTATTGAAAATAAGAAACCCTAGCCTAATTTCAACTCCAATTATCTTGTGATTCAACCGTAGAAAATCCAAATTGATTCCGTAGTTGTGTTCACCGTCTCGAGGGCTTCGAGAAGCACCCCTTATTTGTGCCAACAGGACTTCGAAATCAAAAGGGCCATTTTATGGTAAGGATGTAAATTATGTTGGTGTTATTTATATGGATATGTATATATATGCATGTGAGCATAAGAAGTATGTTATTTGATTGTTGTTGAAAGATGATTGGAAATGATGTTGGATTGTTCTTGTGCATGGTTGGATTATGTTGAATTGTGAAGGGATTTGGTGTGATGATGTGGTATTGAAATGATGATTATATATATATATATATATACACATAAACCTATTATTCAAGTTGGTTTTTGGAATGTTATGCAAATATTGGTTGTATGGAATTATGGAAGAGAATTGTGGTGTTGGGTTGCTAATACTAGATGCCAAACATTTCATTGTAGATAAGTGATTTGTAAAGGCGGGAAGTTGTGTTGAATTGGTATCCGAATCTACAACGAGGTATGTAAAGCATACTCTAACGATGTTCTTTGGCATGAAAACACTAATGTTCCATCAAGTAAGATTCCGAGGTTGTCCAAAAACATGTTTTGTTCTACATTACCAACGAAGTTGTTTCCATTTTATAAAGTGTCAAATGTTTCATTGATATACCAAAAGGCTCCTATTTTATTGTTGTGATATTGATGATTCTGAAACACAATGTTGATGTACCAATGAGTCCTTATTACATCGGTATTGTATAGAAGGTCTATTACTTGATTCCTATTGATGTATGGTTGTTCCAAAGGTATTATATTGGCATGAACACTAATGTAATAATCTCAAAAGCTTTTGAACTAAGTTATTGGAAAGATCTCTTATGTGTGTTACTTGATATACGTGTGGGTGGTATCCCAGGGGCATAAGCCTAGCATGGGTCGATCCCTATTTATGTGTTTATGGGTGGTATCCTAGGGGCATAAGCCTAGCATGGGTCGATCTCAGTTGATATGTACTGGAGGCAGCCTAATGGTCACAGTACGGTACATTATTGATTATTGGTAGGTGGTTGGAGGTTCGGGAGGAGGAGGTAATGGCGAATGATAATTGTAAAGAATGAAATGAACGAATGTATACCGTTCCACAAATGTATTTGAATTCAAGAACCCAATTTAGATTAATGATAATGTACATGATCCTAAAAGTGTTTATGAAGTGTGGTTCACTTCTATTATGATTTATTCACTTGCGTCTAATTTTCTTGATCCCCCATATCACATATGATTATTTACAGCTTTACATACTCAGTACATATTTCGTACTGACGTCCCTCACGGGGGACCTACATTTCATGCTGCAGGCACATGTGCTTCAGCTCACTCACAGCATAGATAGGAGCCAGGTCATACAGCTATTGTTGGTGAGCTCCAGTTTGCTTCGGAGCTTTCTGAGTCGGTTCCTTATGTTTTGTTATTGTATAGGAGTCATGTGTGGGCGGGGGTTTGTCCCGACCCTAGTTATGTCATGTACATCCTAGAGGCTTTGTAGACATAAGGAAGGGTAAAGTCATGGAAGTTTATATAGTGATGTTATATTTGTATATGTGGTGACCCCGACGGCCAAGTATTATATATATATATATATATATTTGTGCGTGTTGTGCTGATACAGGTAATTAGATTCTTATATATGCAATGAAGTGCTGTCCAAATTTTTGGTGACATGTAAGTGAAAGTACAGGTATTTGAACAGGTTCTCTCGGGCCTTCTCGGCTTCGGGTGCCAGTCCGGCCCGATGAGATTTTGTGGCATGACAAAAGTGGTATCAGAGCGGTTCGTCCTAGTGAGTCTACAAAGCCGTGTCTACGTAGAGTCTTGTTTATCGATGTGTTGTGTACCACATCTATAAACAGGAGGCTATGGACATTTAGGAATTGTTTCTTTTCTTCATGTCTTAGATCGTGCGATAGAGCTTATATTGTATATGAAGTCATAGTTGACCACTGAATCAGTTTGTTTCTCTTATTATAGTAATGATGCCGGTTACCAGAAGCAAAAATACCGGTAAGCAAGTAGATGTGGCTGCCGGAGAGGGGACTAGTAAGTCACCCACTATACCAGTTAATCAAAGTGAGGCTCCAGTTGAGCATGCATCAGAAACTTCCCCCAGTCTGGAAGAAATAAGGGGGAGGAGAACTATATCCCCAGAGCCGCCTATTAATGTTGTTGATCAAGATCTTAGAAATGCAATGCAACTTTTGACTCGTATAGTTGCTGGGCAAGCTCAAGGGCAAACTATTCCTACTGCAGGTCCTAGTGGTATAGATAGGGTGGCTAGTCTTCGAACACAGGATTTTCTTAAGATGGATCCGCCTACTTTTACCGGATCCGATCTTAACGAAGATCCGCAGGACTTTATTGATCAGATCCAAAGGGCCCTAGAGGTGATGCATGTATCGGGCAGAGAGACAGTGGAGTTAGCCACGTATAGATTCAAAGGTGAGGCTATATATTGGTATGAAGACGGGAAACGGTCAAGGGGCATTGATGCACCCCCAGCTACTTGGAAAGAGTTTAAAAAGGCATTTATTGATCATTATCTTCTATATGAGACTCGTCGGGACCGTGCAGATCAGTTCTTAAATCTTTGACAGGGTCATACAAGTGTGAGAGAGTATAGTCTTCGATTTAATTCCTTGTCTAGATATGCACCTAATGTTATAGCTACTATGGATGACAGAGTTCATCGGTAAGTGAATGGATTGGATCCATATTTGGTTAGGGATTGTACTATTGCTGCACTGAATAAAGACATGGATATAGCTAGGATCCAAACATTTGCACAGAAAATGAAAGATCAGAGGCAAAGAAAAAGAACACAGGAATTTGAAAGCGGATCTTCTAAGAGGGCCAGATCTACAGGGCAGTTTATGGCACCACAGGGAGGTTTTAGACCTCAATTTTCTGCTAGACCACCTAGGCCATTATTTTGTTATTCTGCAGCTAGTGCTCCATCACAACATCAGAGGTTCAGAGGCAGTCAATTTGGGCAAAGAAGTGAGGGTCATAGTTCACGATCTGTGGGTTATCATGGGCAAGGGAGCCATGCAATAAATGTGGAAGGCATCATATGGGCGTATGTCGAATGGGAATAAATGTTTGTTTTTGGTGCGGTATGACGAGGCATATGATGAGAGAATGCCTACGAAAGGGCGCAGGTGGAGTAGCACGACCTTCGGGATCAGCTGTTGCATCATCGTCACTGGTATCTTATTCTGGTAGGGGCGCACAACCTGCGGGTCACACTAGAAATAGAAAAAGAGTTGCCAGTTCCAGCGGGACTCAGAATCGCACTTATGCTTTAGTGGATCAACAGAATCTAGAGGCTTCCCCAGATGTGGTTACGGGTACGTTGTCCATATTTTCATTTGATGTATATGCTCTAATTGATCCCGGTTCTACATTATCATATGTTACTCCTTTGGTTGCTGGAAAGTTCAAAAGAACCCCCGAATTGTTTGATAAGCCATTGGAAGTGTCTACCCCGGTTGGGGAATCTATTATTGCTAGAAGAGTTTATAAAGATTGTGTAGTAACTGTGTGTGGTCGAGACACGATGGCCAATCTTGTGGAACTAAAAATGGTAGATTTTGATGTTATAATGGGTATGGATTGGTTGGCGTCTTGTTATGCCAAAATTGACTGTTGTACAAAAAAGATTTATTTACATTTTCCTAATGAAGCAGTTATTGAATGGCAAGGTAAGATTGGCACACCAAGAGGTAGATTTATTTCTTATTTCAAAGCGAGAAAAATGATTTCCAAGGGATACATATATCATTTCGTTAGAGTAAGGGATACAGAAGCGGAGCCACCAACTCTTCACGTTGTTCCGGTGGTAAATGAATTTCCTGTTGTATTTCCTGAAGATCTTCCAGGTTTGCCTCCTGAACGAGAAGTAGAGTTTGGTATTGATGTAATACCAGGCACCCAACCTTGGTATTGATGTAATACCAGGCACCCAACCAATCTCCATTCCTCCGTATAGAATGGCCCCAGCAGAATTACGGGAATTGAAAGAGTAATTGAAAGATTTGCTAGAGAAGGGATTCATAAGGCCTAGTATGTCCCCTTGGGGAGCACCAGTATTATTTGTGCGCAAAAAGAATGGCTCGCTGAGGATGTGTATTGATTATCGGCAATTAAATAAGGTGACTATTAAGAATAAATATCCTCTCCCAAGAATTGATGATTTATTTGATCAGTTACAGGGCACCAAGTGCTTTTCTAAGATTGATTTGAGGTCAGGTTACCACCAAGTGAGGGTCAAAGAAAAAGATATACCCAAAACAGCTTTTCGAACAAGGTATGGTCATTATGAGTTTCTAGTTATGTCATTTGGGCTAACAAATGCACCTGCAGCTTTTATGGATTTGATGAATAGGGTGTTTAAACCATTCCTGGATATATTTGTGATAGTTTTTATAGATAATATTCTACTTTATTCAAGATCAGAAGAGGACCATGCCAATCACTTACGACAGACATTGCATACTCTTCGTGATTGTAAGCTTTATGCAAAGTTCTCTAAATGTGAGTTTTGGTTAAAGTCGGTGGCATTTTTGGGTCGTATTGTATCTAGTGAAGGGATAAAGGTTGATGCTCAAAAGATAGAAGCTGTGAAGAACTGGCCAAGGCCCACAACGCCGACGGAGATTCGTAGTTTTCTTGGGTTGGCCGGTTATTATAGAAGGTTTGTTAAAGACTTTTCTTCCATTTCAGCACCCTTAACCAAGCTAACCCATAAAGCATCCAAATTCCAATGGAATGATGCATGTGAGAAGAGTTTCAAGATTTAAAGAACAAGTTGATTTCTACACCCGTGTTGGTACTTCCAGAAGGCACCGAAGGGTATACAGTGTATTGTGATGCTTCTAGAATTGGTTTAGGATGTGTATTGATGCAACATGGTAAGGTAATAGCATATGCTTCTAGACAATTGCGGCCACATGAGAAAAATTATCCTACACACTATCTTGAGCTGGCAGCAGTTATTTTTGCTTTAAAGATATGGCGCCACTACTTATATGGGGTTCATGTTGATATATATACTGACCATAAGAGCTTGCAATATATTTTTAATCAGAAGGATCTAAATTTAGGGCAGCGGAGATGGCTTGAACTATTAAAGGACTACGATGTTGATATCTTGTACCATCCAGGAAAAGCAAATGTGGTAGCTGATGCGTTAAGTCGTAAGGCTATGATGGCGCCTATAGAAAGGCAAGGGATGGTTAAAGATCTTCACCAGTTAGCTAGTTTGGGAGTTCGCCTTCTTGAAACTCCGAATAAAGAGCTTATCATACATAATGTTGTGGAATCTTCATTAGTAGCTGAAGTGAAAGAGAAGCAATATGCAGATCCTATTTTATTACAACTTAAGGAGAACGTTCAGAGTGGTGCGACCAAGGCATTTGAGCTTACGCGAGAAGGAGTACTTCAGTGCCAAAACCGATTGTGTGTGCCGGATGTAGACGGGCTAAGAAAGAAGATTATGACAGAGGCACATTTTTCAACGTATTCCATTCATCCAGGATCAACCAAAATGTATCAAGATTTGAAAGATATGTATTGGTGGAATGACATGAAGAAGAGCATTGCAGAATTTGTAGCTGAATTTCCAAATTGTCAAAGAGTTAAAGTTGAGCACCAAAAACCCGGAGGCTATATGCAATGGATAGATCTTCCAATTTGGAAGTGGGACATGATCAACATGGATTTTGTTACATGTTTGCCTCGTACAGCTCGGAAATTTGATTCTATATGGGTGATTGTGGATAGGCTTACTAAATCCGCACATTTCTTACCCGTTAAGACCACTTACACAGTTGAAGAATATTCGAAGCTGTATGTTAAAGAAATAGTCTGATTACATGGAGTGACAACTTCTATTATATCGGATCGGGGAACTCAATTTACCGTAAACTTTTGGAAGTCTTTCCAACGGAGTTTGGGAACACAAGTGAATCTGAGTACAACTTTTCACCCTCAGACGGATGGACAAGCAGAGCGCACCATTCAAACACTTGAAGATATGCTGCGAGCATGTGTTATAGATTTTAAAGGTAGCTGGGATGATCATTTACCTCTTATTGAGTTTGCCTACAATAATAGCTATCATTCAAGTATCAAAATGGCACCATATGAAGCTTTATATGGGAGGAAGTGTAGATCACCAATAGGATGGTTCGAAGCGGGTGAAACTCTTATGTTCGGACCGGATCTTGTGTATCAAGCCATAGAAAAAGTCAAGGTGATTCAGCAACAGTTGAAAACAGCCCAAAGTTAACACAAGTCATATGCGGATAGTAGAAGAAGAGGGCTAGAGTTTTCGTTAGGCGATTGGGTATTTTTGAAGGTATCGCCAATGAAAGGGGTGATGAGATTTGGCAAGAAAGGAAAGTTGAGTCCACGATATATAGGCCCGTATAAGATTATTCGAAGATGTGGGCAAGTTGCTTATGAATTAGAGCTACCTCAGGAACTCTCATCAGTGCATCCAGTATTTCATGTATCGATGCTTCGAAAGTGCATCGGAAATCTGTCCCTTATTACTTCTACTGAAGATGTGCAAGTAACAGAAGATCTTACCTATGAGGAGATGCCTATTGCTATATTAGATCGTCAAGTTAAGAAGATGAGAAATAAAGAAGTAGCATCAGTGAAAGTACTTTGGAGAAATCAACAAAGGAAAGAGATTACATGGGAAGCGGAGGAAGCAATGAAATCGAAATACCCTTCTTTGGTCAAAGGTGAAAAAGAAGTGCAAGGAGTGTAACTGGGACACTAACAAGTAAGTTTTTACATATGCATAATATCTATATGATGACGTGAATATCAATTATGAATTCGAACTTGTTTCGGCTAAATACCTAAATTTACATTCGAGGACGAATGTCCTTAAGGGGGAAGGATGTAACACCCCATACTTAATTACGTGCATTAGCCATGGTTATATGTGTTGGAGTATATGTATTGATCCTAAGTTAGGTATATATGAGTTTAAGTATGAGTATTGATTATTTTGAGATAGTTTCAAGTGTATAGTTTGATTATATGTGTATAGAAATCGACTTTATTTATACCGGAATTTTCCCGTCGATGGTTCCATACGAAGTTTATTGAATAAGATTTCCAACGATATAAAGATTTCCAAAAATAGATAAGTTTTGGATATAATCGAGCACATTTGAAACTATAAAACGGCGGCCGGGATACTGTGAACAGTAAATGTGCAGGAAAATTTCCTGCACACAAACTACTGAGGCCTGCCAGTTTTTTGGGTCAAATTTAAATGATCATAACTCCTTGTACAAAATGAACTGTGTGAGCTTCTATATATCGATGAGAAACTCTTAGAGTCTTCTTTCTAATGCAATTGGTTTCATCTAAATCCAACATCTGAGTAAGGAGTTATACTCGTTTTACTTCAGCCTCTCAAAACAGCTTTTTAGGGTCAACTTCAAACGATCATAACTCCTTTTACAGGATGAACTGGGTGTCCTACTTTATATGAAATGAAAGCCCTTTGAATTATGTTTCCAACGATACCAATTTCACCCAAATACGATATCAGAGCAAAGATTTATGGCCGGTTTACTTTAGCCTGTCAAAACAGTCCACCATGGACAGATTCGGATTAACTTAAATTTTTAAGGGCAATATGGTCATTTTCCGTCACCTCATAGACGAAAATTGGTCATTATATACATATAATTAGTCTCATATCCATCAATTATCATCAAATTATTGAAAATAAGAAACCCTAGCCTAATTTCAACTCCAATTATCTTGTGATTCAACCGTAGAAAATCCAAATTGATTCCGTAGTTTTGTTCACCGTCTCGAGGGCTTCGAGAAGCACCCCTTATTTGTGCCAACAGGACTTCGAAATCAAAAGGGCCATTTTATGGTAAGGATGTAAATTATGTTGGTGTTATTTATATGGATATGTATATATATGCATGTGAGCATAAGAAGTATGTTATTTGATTGTTGTTGAAAGATGATTGGAAATGATGTTAGATTATTCTTGTGCATGGTTGGATTATGTTGAATTGTGAAGGGATTTGGTGTGATGATGTGGTATTGAAATGATGATTATATATATATATATATACACATAAACCTATTGTTCAAGTTGATTTTTGGAATGTTATGCAAATATTGGTTGTATGGAATTATGGAAGAGAATTGTGGTGTTGGGTTGCTAATACTAGATGCCAAACATTTCATTGTAGATAAGTGATTTGTAAAGGCGGGAAGTTGTGTTGAATTGGTATCCGAATCTACAACGAGGTATGTTAAGCATACTCTAACGATGTTCTTTGGCATGAAAACACCAATGTTCCATCAAGTAAGATTCTGAGGTTGTCCAAAAACATGTATTGTTCTACATTACCAACGAAGTTGTTTCCATTTTATAAAGTGTCAAATGTTTCATTGATATACCAAAAGGCTCCTATTTTATTGTTGTGATATTGATGATTCTGAAACACATTGTTGATGTACCAATGAGTCCTTATTACATCGTTATTGTATAGAAGGTCTATTACTTGATTCCTATTGATGTATGGTTGTTCCAAAGGTACTATATTGGTATGAACACTAATGTAATAATCTCAAAAGCTTTTGAACTAAGTTATTGGAAAGATCTCTTATGTGTGTTACTTGATATACGTGTGGGTAGTATCCCAGGGGCATAAGCCTAGCATGGGTCGATCCCTATTTATGTGTTTATGGGTGGTATCCCAGGAGCATAAGCCTAGCATGGGTCGATCTCAGTTGATATGTACTGGAGGCATCCTAATGGTCACAGTATGGTACAGTATTGATTATTGGTAGGTGGTTGGAGGTTCGGGAGGAGGAGGTAATGGCGAATGATAATTGTAAAGAATGAAATGAACGAATGTATACCGTTCCACAAATGTGTTTGAATTCAAGAACCCAATTTAGATTAATGATAATGTACATGATCCTAAAAGTGTTTATAAAGCGTGGTTCACTTCTATTATGATTTATTCACTTGCGTCTGATTTTCTTGATCCCTCATATCACATATGATTATTTACAGCTTTACATACTCAGTACATATTTCGTACTGATGTCCCTCATGGGGGACCTGCATTTCATGCTGCAGGCACAGGTGCTTCAGCTCACTCACAGCATAGATAGGAGCCAGGTCATATAGCTATTGTTGGTGAGCTCCAGTTTGCTTCGAAGTTTTCCGAGTTGGTTCCTTATGTTTTTTTATTGTACAGGAGTCATGTGTGGGCGGGGGTTTGTCCCGACCCTAGTTATGTCATGTACATCCTAGAGGCTTTGTAGACATAAAGAAGGGTAAAGTCATGGAAGTTTATATAGTGATGTTATATTTGTATATGTGGTGGCCCCGACGGCCAAGTATTATATATATATATATTTGTGCGTGTTGTGCTGATACAGGTAATTAGATTTTTATATATGCAACGAAGTGCTGTCCAAATTTTTGGTGACATGTAAGTGAAAGTACAGGTATTTGAACGGGTTCTCCCGGGCCTTCTCGGCTTCGGGTGCCAGTCCGGCCCGATGGGATTTTGGGGCGTGACATAACTTTTGCTTTGTAGTTGATAGAACGAGCTCCCATGTGCCTTGTTTATGTAATGCATGGATTTCTTCTTCTATGGCTGCCTTTCAATCAGGATCATTTAGTTCTCTTGATAAAGACTTTGGCTCAGATTTGATGCTGGACGTATTGACAGGGACTTTAGATGGCGTGTCATTGGCTTGGATGAGAGAGTTGTCTTTCTTTTGAGAAAGAGTGGTGTGCATGCATTAATTTTATGTTGGCTTATGAATATTATTCTTTGCTTGGGTGATCATGGGATGAATGTTTCTTGGTAAGTCCCTATCATGATTAGAAGATAATAAAGTGGGAGATGAATTTGGTGAGGAGCAAATACCTGAAACATGTAATGATGATCTCACTGACTCTCTGATGATGGAATACTGATAGTTGAATCCATTGGAGTGGTTGGACCAGCGAAAGGACATTCACGACCGACCAAATTTATACTAGAAGATAGGGATCGTCCAGTAGTCGGGGAGGAACAAGTTGGGTTAGAAAGGGGTGAGTGTGGAACGATGAAATGAGGAGTCCACTGGTCAACAGTAGCATCATACACCCTAACATCACTGAGTTAGATGGTTTTAAAGGGAAACTCATGCTCCACAAAATCTACATGTCTTAAAATAAAAAGTTTTGAGGTGATTGGATCATAACATTTATATGCATTTTGATTTAAAGAATACCCAAGGAAGACACACGGAGATGAATGAGGTTGTAGTTTGTTTTTTGCATATGGTCTCAACCAAAGATAGCGCAGACAACCAAAAACACGAAGCTTCTTATAATTTGAAAGAGATCCAAAAATTTGAAAATATGGTGAATCATTATTCAATAAAGGAGTGATCATTCTATTTATTAAATATGAAGCAGTTTGAAAAACATATGACCAAAATGATAATGGAAGATTAGAAATGTGAAGAAAAGTGATACCTGTTTCAACAATATTCCTATGTTGTCTTTCGGGTGTACCATTGTGTTCAGGAGTGTGGAGAGGAGTCAAAAAGTGAGCAATTCCATTAGAAGCAAACAAAATCCTTCAAACTGATAAATTCACCACCATTGTCTGAGTAAAATGAGACTTTAGAATGATTAAAGAATTTCTCTACAATGGCTTTAAATTTTGGAAAAATATGCGCGCGCAACTTCAGATTTTTTTTTCATAGGATAGAGCTAAAAATATTTTGTATAGTGATCCATAAAAACGAGATAATATTTAAAGCCATCTACATAAACTAAAGATGAAGATCCCCATACATCAGAATAAATAAATTCCAAAGGACATGTTGATTTTATTGAAGAAACTTAAAAAGGAGTCTTGTGCATTTTATTGCACTTACAAGAGGTGCAAAAAAACTTAGAAGGATTTATTTGAATAGGTATATCAATCAGTTGCAGAGTGCGATGCAATATAGGATAGGAAGGGTGACCAAGACGACAATGCCAATGTGAAACTGTGGAGAGTTCCATGGAATTGACAGTTGGGATAGAAGAAGTAGATTTTGCAAGGAGAAATGATGGCCACTTGTAAACACCATCCTTAGGCTTTCCCACCTCCAGAGGCTTTCTCGTGTAGTAATCCTTCACAACAAATGAGAAAGGTGAGAATTTAACAGTAATATTAGTCGATGATCATAATTGATAAACAGAAATAAGATTCTTTTTCATTCGAGGGACACAGAGAACATTATTAAGGTATAAAGGCCTTGAACAAGAAGGTAAGAAAGTAGAGCCAGAATATGTCACAGCCAAGTTTTTACTATCACCCAACATCACATATTCACTACCATCATAATCGGAATGAATTGACAGATTTTGAAGATCTGCAGTCACATGGTGAGATGCATCGGAGTCTACCAACCAATTAGGATTATTTTGGTTGGTGGTTTGAGCAAAATTTGCTGCTGGAGGAGTCCTTATGTTTCCAGTAGTCGAGGAATTCGAGCCACCAATAGAAGATGGCTTAGACCAAGGAAATAACTTCCAACATTGCTTCACTGTATGTCCAGCCTTGTCACAATATTGTCAGATCACAGTAGAACCATCTTTATGATTCTTTGATGGGGCAGAATGATTTTGCCTCGGATTTGGGTTAGGTTGGAATTTGGAAGCAGAATAATGATTTGTGCGATTAGTGTGTCTATTTAATCCACCATTGTGAGAAGTATAATTTGGTGTTATTGGACCAGAAATGGCTGAAGCTTCATGAGCAACACTGCTCTCATAATCACAAAGCTTTTCATAGAGTTTATCAAAAGAGAGGGGAGTTTCTCATGCACGAATTATAGCAGATAGCATCTTATACTCAAATGGGAGTCTATTAAGAACATGAATGGTAACATCATCCATAGTTAGATTTACTCCAGCAGCATTCAAAGTGGTTTCACTTGTTAAAGGTACAACACCATAGATTTAGTACCTTTGTTCACTCGTGTCAAAGACTCCTTGAGTGTAAGGAGACGAACACGCGAGGGTCGGGCATACAAATTGTGGAAAGTCATCCACACATCATAGGAAGTTGCATCTGAAAGGACATACGCTGCCACTTCTAAAGTAAGAGAGGTTACAAGTGCACTTCGGAGCAATTGATCCTTTCGGACCCAAAACAAAGAGTTCAGTTGCACTTTGGTAGGAGAAGAAACAACATAGGAGGTGAAATTTATCCAACCAATATAAAACGCCATTGAGAATACCACAGTTGGTAATTGGATAACGGGAGTTTCATGGGAGCTTGAGCGTTTGTATTAATAGATATAAGTTGTTGGTCGTTTTCTGGTAAAGTAGTGTTTGTGAGTGGTATGGAAGCTATAACAGTGGAGTTGGTATTAGGAATAGAAGGAAGACATGGAAGTGCAGAAACAACATATGGAGTGGTGGGAACTGTTGAGAGATAAACAGTAGTAGATGATGTTAATGACGCTGCTGAAGGGTTAACTGAAGTAGTAATGGTCGTTGTTGGTGCAACGAAATATTGAGTGGTTTGCTCCATGTGTACATGAAAGTACTGGAGGACTCTGAGTTTGGGGAAAAAAATTAAATTTGCTGCAAGGCGAGCAGCTTCGATACCATGAAAGATTTAGAAGATGGTTGAATTTCAATGTGTATTATTCACATATTGTTTCACTATTTATACAAGAAGGTAAGAGATATTCTACCAAAAATAGAAGATGCTAATTGTAGTAAAATTCTATCAACTTAATTACAAGAATATTACAAGAGATCAAATCATATCAATCACTTGAGAATAGGATGCCTTCCTTATATGTTTGAACTACCTGACTAAGGTTCTATCAGGTAGGGAGAAAATGTAGTTCGATTTATTTCTATTAAATTGGTTAAAATTTAAAAAAAAAAAATTATAATAAAAATAAATTTCTTTAAAATAAGAGAAACATGCCGCAATTGAAATAGGAAAGGATAAATTTACATTTCATATTACTTGTCTCTCTCTCCACCATCTCTCAGTACCCCCGCTCCCTATCCTCTACCTCACCTCCATAATATTTTCTAGATTAGAAAAAATGTTTTTAAAATACGTCTTCATACTTTCTAGATTAGAAAAAATGTTCGTAAAATACTTATTCAGGTTTTAAAAAATGAACTATTTTTTGTTTTAGTATGTTTTAAAATGAATATTTTTTCTTTTTATAATATTTTAATTTCAATTTTTCACATGACATGTTTAAAATCATAGTAATAAAGAACAGTTTGATACATTTGACATATTTTTAATTTAATACTGCAAAATTTATGAATTTTTTTTATTTTCTTTAACTCCGCAACAAGTTAAAACAAGTCATTTTTTTAAAAGGAGGTAGTAATATTTTATGCTTACTCATAGAACATTCAAAAATAAGTGAGAAATCTATTTATTTTTAGAAAATACATTTTCTTTAGTACAAAACAAACCCTAAATCTTGAATGTGGAGCCATGATCCTAGCCATGAACTCTTCAACAACACATGCATGACTTAGCACGTGAGTGGTAGCTCTAAGCCCTAAATGCATTTTTCCTCATTGTACCTTGACAACCCTATAAATGCACTCTGCCATAACTTTTAACTACTCACTTGTTCTTTCCTAAAGAAATTTCACTCTCTAATTCACTACTTTTTATTAGTATTCTCTTTCATATTTATCTGACTTTGCAGTCTTCTTCTGGCTGAACTACACTAAGACTCATCTTTCAATGACGAAAAATTTGTTTTCTTACATTCATAGTTTACTTGTAAGGAGTAAAGAGTGTGTTTTCACATGGTTTTTCCTCAGATTTGCTGGCTTTTCTTCTGGACTCTTGTTGATGCTCATCAGGAATGCTATTTGGGCTCTTTTTATGTGCTTTCTTGCTTTAGGTATGTCAATCTTTCTTTCACATATAATGGACCTTAAGATGCATCCAAAATTTAGCTTTTACCATTGATTTCGTAATTGTATTTTAAAATCTTCGGTCATTTTTTGTTAAGAAAATGTGAAAGAGCGTTTATTTCTGTAAGAAGGGCAGTGGGGCGGAATAGCCACATACAGTGAAGAGTAGTCAGTTAAATACCTTTTGTCAAAAAATTATAAGCGTTCAACTACAAGGATTTATTGTACCAGTCTCACCTTATATTTCTGCAAATGTTGTTTTCAAGGCTTAAACTCATGATCTTTTGATAACACGATAACAACTTTACCATTTATTTAAAAAATTATAGAATTATGTGTCACAAATTACTTTTATATTAATTTTTGAACATCAAGATTTCTAACTTCTCCCCTGAAGAAGGTGAAAGTGCATACCTCCTAAAGAGTCTATTTTGTTTCCACTATCACCCAAAAATGCCCAAATTGCGTCTTAGTAGTACGACTATTGCCCTAGAAAAATAACCAAATTGCGTCTTGCATAAAGTTGTCATATACGATTAACCTTTGGATTTGAAATCATCGCAGTGATATTATGGACATAAATAAAATAGTAGTAATATTTACTAGTGGGTTCGGTCTTTAATTCATTAATAATGGTCAATTTTATTTTATTTTGTATCAGGAGGGGCGACAGTAGGTATAGCGACAGGAGCAATCAAAGGGCAGACAACAGAAACAGGGCTTCTCCGAGGGGCAGCAGTTGGTGCTGTGACCGGAGCTATTACAACTGTCCAATTAGTCGAACTTGTACTTAATGGAGAACCATTCTCTAAGGTATATGAATTTAGAAGCCTGTAATTTACATTGGCAGTTTCTCTTCTTTGGAAATTTTAGAGGAAAATGGAGAAATTGCTGACGTCTCAATTTTACAGGTTGCACTTGTATGTAGTCTAGTGAACGGAAAGGTATTCATGGAGTGGGTGAGTCCAGCAGTTCTCAAGGCTTATCAGTGGCAAGTAAGAGATGAAGTCTATCACTCTGCATATCATTTTCATCTGTATTGTTCGGACTCTCCAAAAAGTCTTGTCCTACACTCCTAGCGGATCCGCCAAAGATGCACTATTTTTGAAGGACATGCACCTCGAGGAATTTTTGAAGAGTCCTAACCGAACAATACAGATTTCCATTAAGAAGAGCATTTTCAGGTTATTATAAGATACCTAATTAATTTTAGGCGATTCATAAAATTCAGGTTAGTACTGTGGAATCAAGTTTGAGGGAAATATCTGACATCTTTGATATTAATGCAAACAAAGGGCTTTCTCAAATAGTCATAGAAAAGCTGCCAAACTACATTTTCCGTTCAGTGAATACCTGTGGAGAATCTCAAGAGGTCACTTGTGCAATTTGCCTGCAGGTGAGTCTATTGTTTACCTTTATTTATATACACTGACAGTATAAAAAAAAATAATTTACGTTGTTTTCTAGTTAACCAATTCCTCTCTACTTGTAGTTACTCAAATTACAGGATAGTGAAACTTCTAATTTAAAAGTTGTAATTCTAAGCCAGATGTGTTGTATACCATGTGAACCAACACTTTTTCACTGAGGCAGCAAGTAAATTGTGCTGTTCAATTTTATTGTGGTGTAGGATTTCAAAGATGGGGACTCTGCAAGGCTGCTACCAAGTTGTAAACATTCTTTCCACACAAAATGCATAGATGAGTGGTTAATCAGACATGGCAGCTGCCCAATTTGTAGAGTAGAAATTTGATTGTATGCTCTTACCGGGGAACAACTTAGACTAATTCTACTAAATCCTAAAGGAGAGAAAATGCTTGCAGTTGTTTCTACAAATAACTTGCTTACAAAGTGTATATTGTTCATCCCTCAAAACTTGCAAATGAATGGAACCAATGTTTTTCCTGTTTCCTTGTTTGCTTTTCCCTACATTTCTCATCGTTACTCTATTTTTAGAATTGTTCTTAGCTAGTTAGTCCATGCGGAACTCACCATGAAAATGCTTCAGACAATTGTTGAAAGATACTGGACGGGTCATCCATGTGGGTCAACCCGGATCAATGTGTAGAGAAATTAGATATATAATTATGTATATATATTAATAAATAAAAGAAAAGAGATAATTATTTGAAAAATTGTGTTCCTTCAAGATTATAAAAGGATTCTCTCGGGAGAAACCAAGACACCTTTTCATTGTGTGCAAGATAGAAAAACAACAAAAAAGAAAAATTCTTCTTCCTTCTCCAATTTCTCTCAAGTTCGAGTTGAAAATTCTTTGAAATTTTTTTTTTTTTGAAAAATATTAAAAGAACTTTGTAACAAGATATGATTCATAGACTGTGATTTTTCAATGTAGTTTGTGTTTACACATATGATTGCACTATTAAACTATTAAAACAAACTCAATGATCCTATAAACTAGGTATTTGATTAGATTCTACATTAACATCATAGCCTGATTGTTCATTTTCCTAGTCTTATTTTTTCAAAAAGATTTTGTTGAATGAATTTTGTGTTTCTCAAGTCGGTGAATTTCGTGAAACACGCAACAAAATTGTTGCTAAGGATCAGGAAAAAATTTAAGTTTTTTTCAAAAAAAATTTGTCAGGTTCGCAAAAAAAAACAATCAGAAAGTAATTTTTTTTTTTGTGGTTGGATTTTTTATTCCTGCATTATTGAATGTTGGTATGTAAAAAAAATGACCAATTCTTTGTAAATAAGAGTCCATCCTTCTCTGTTGTAACTTTCTCTAGTTAACAAGTGTAAAGTTGTTGTTTTTTCATTTGTTGTGGTCAGTAGTGTTCTATGGGCGCTATATATCCCACTGATATGTTGGTTTGTATTTTTTTTAACAAGTGTAAAGTTGTTGTTTTTTCATTTGTTGTGGTCAGTAGTGTTCTATGGGCGCTATATATCCCACTGATATGTTGGTTTGTATTTTTTTTTTTTTTTTTTTAACTTGATTTCCTTGTGGGCTATATCCCACTGATATGTTGGTTTGTAGTTTTTTTTTTTTCAACTTGATTTCCTTTGTGGAATATAACTTGACATTGTTAATAACAGATTAATTAGATGTGGGTTAATCATTTTCTTCTTTTAGGATTTGTGAATTAATGTTCTTTAATAAGTCATACCAATATAAAGTTTTTTGGTAATTCTTTATTTTCACCATAAATTTATATATGCATGTTTGAATATGTGTATGCGATTAGTCTTAATTATTTCTCTATGTTACAGAACATTATGGTAATGATAAAAATATCTAGACGAGTTTTCACAAAGCAACAGAAGAATAGGGTGAAAATTTTAATTGACAAATTGGTTGATCTCTCGTCAGAATTCAATGTTCAAAATGATGATCTTACAATTTTTGTGCAACACATAACAAGAATTAACAAGTTAATTCAAGAAGTTGTGTGGGCTAGGGGTCTATTAAGTGCAAATAAGAAATATATGACATTACGATTTGCATTGCCTAATGATTTTCAAAAGGAATTACTCGATAAATTTTAGCATAAGTTAGGTCTCAAAATGTCGAGATCTTACGAGTCATTAGTCAAGATTTTAAATAAAAAAAATTGATTTGAAATATCAAAAGACTGTTTGCCATTCTCACCAGCCACTACAAGAAAAATGCTTATTATCTGGGGATTTTCATAGGGAAAACGTGGTAAAATCTACAAGTAATTTGATTACATGCGGATTTTCTTACCAATTAGAATCCAAAGGAAATACCTTCGAAGGTAATTATTACCTGCGGATTTATAAAATTCCTAGGTAATTTAGCTGCGAAAAAAAATCCACAGGTACGTTATTTACGGATTTATTTACGATTAACTATCAAAATTTTGCATGAATTATTTGGTAAAATTTCATTAAAAAGAAATTTTACCTGCGGATTTTCACGAAAAAATTCACAAATTATTCTCCACAAAAATTCTCAAGTAAATCCGAAGGAAGTTTAGAGGTGAAAATTCCTAATTAATAAAAATAAATTTCTTGCAGATATTTATGAAACTATTTCGCAAGAAAATTCATATGAAATGCCCCAAGTAAATCCGCAAGAAAAAATTTTCTCAAGAAAATTTTCATGAATATTTAGCATGGACATCCCCATGGAAATTCTCATGTAATAATTCACACGTAAATTACTAGAAACATTTCACAATTAGTCAAAATCTATTCAAAACCTCCAATAATTCTCAAAAACATCATTCAATACAAGTCTAATGCAGACCATTACAGCTAACAAAAAACATAATTCATAACATCCACATCAATAATGTTTGATTCTTAAATAGTCGAAAATAAAATATTTCAAACTTGAATCCTCAATAAAACTACCAACCATCAAGGTCAAAATCACTTTCATCCACGTCGTCAAAGTCATCATCACTCTCATCTTCATAAGCTTGGTTTTCTTCTTGAGATGGGCATTCATCATTTGAAGATGATTTCTTGTATACGTGCTTCTTCAACAAGTCCAGTTCCTTTCTCATCCTCCTTCCATAATTGATGCACTTTGAGCAACTAATATTTCTTGTTTCTTTCTTTCAAACTCATTCTGCATAAAAATATGTTAATTCAGGCCATAAAAAGGGCTAAAAATACATTATTTGCATAAATTATATGACATTATAGTATTAAATAATATCATAACAATCAACAAATATAAACATGTATATATTAGCATATAAAGCATCATAAACTCAAAGTTGATTTTACAGATTATTGTGACTATTGTTATGACTGGTTCTATTAAGATAACAGAGGATGAAATTAGAAGAATAAGAGAACAAGAGGAAAGTTTCAAGTGGTGCCACGTATTTAACACTTAATAACTCTTTTCTTATTTCTTAAAACTCTGAACCCGATCAAATGGATTAAACAAGGTACACTGCAATGGATTATACATTGTCAAGGTACACTGCAATGGATTATACAAGAAGATTTACTCAATGGAAAATTCTCAAAGCAGAGATCTTTTCATATAACAAAACATATTTATTTTGTAACTATACTTTATTATTTTCAGGTGATTATACATAACCATTTTCAAGTCACAAGTTCACAATTTCAAGTAACTATACTTAACCATTTTCAAGTCACAAGTTCACAATTTCAAGTAACTACACTTAATCATTTTCAAGTCACTACACTTAATAATTTTCAAATAACTTATTCACATTTCAAGTCAGTAGTACACATTTCAAGTCACTACACTCAAACTATTTTCAAATAGCTAATTGACATTTCAAGTCACTATACTTAACCATTTTCAAGTAACTACACTTACACATTTTAAGTCACTACACTTGACCATTTTCAAGTAACTAATCACATTTTAAGTCACTACACTTAACCATTTTCAAGTCACTAGTACACATTTCAAATCACTACACTTCACCATTTTCAAATAATTAATTCACATTCTAAGTCACTATACTTAACCATTTTCAAGTAACTACTTCACATTTCAAATAACTATACTTAACCATTTCAAGTCACTATACTTAACCACTTTCAAATAACTAATTCATATTTCAAGTAACTACACTTTAACCATTTTCAAGTCACTAGTACACATTTCAAGCCACTATACTTAACCATAGTTTCAAGTGACTATACTTAACTATTTTCAAGTCACTAGTATACATTTCAAGTCACTACACTTAACCATTTTAAAGTCACTAGTATACATTTCAAGACACTATATTTAATAATTTTTAAGTCACGAGTTCACAATTTAAAGTAACTTAGTTCACATTTTAAGTGACTATACTTAACTATTTTCAAGTTACTAGTGCACATTTCAAGTCACTACACTTAACCATTTTAAAGTCACTAGTATACATTTCAAGACACTACATTTAATTATTTTCAAGTCACGAGTTCATAATTTAAAGTAACTTAGTTCACATTTCAAGTGACTACACTAAACCATTTACTAGTCACAAGTACACATTCCAAGTCACTACACTTAACCATTTTAAAGTTACAAGTATACATTTCAAGTAACTACACTTAATCATTTTCAAGTGACAAGTTCACAATTACAAATGACTACACTTAACCATTTTAAAGTCACTAGTATACATTTCAAGTCACTACACTTAATCATTTTCAACTAACTAGTACACATTTCAAGTAAAATACAGCACTTGAAACCTCAAACAAGTGAAAATTGAGAATGATCGACATCTAAATCTCAATAAAATGGCATTAGAGATATATTAAGGAAAATTTCCACTTGTATTACTTTCTTATCATGTAAGAATAAGATACTTCTTCTGCTTATATTAGAGATTTACAAATCTACCAACTCCACGTATCCTTTATACTTGTAAATCTAACATTGTGGAACACTTATAGGTCTAAGATTTGATAGGCCTTTCATCCCTTATTTTGAGCTCGCTAATCAGCAACATATTAGCAATTTAACATATTTGTCTAGATATAAAAATATGCAAATCCTGATTCATATTATCGATATTTTATCATTTTAAAATTTTAGTAAACAGATAACGGAATGCCATGACAAAGAGATAGAAGTCTTAAAAAAAACTAATAACTAGATATGCAGAGAAATGAGAGATTGTTAACTTATTGATATGTAAAAATTCTACTACCAAATAATAACTTTTTGATCCACAATATCAGGGATCCATGGATGCAGGGGAGAAATCAATATTACATACATTTTCTTTGTTTGATTATAATAGTTAAACATAAATCTGAAAATCCTGTCTTTTTTGTCCACATTACTTTCCCAAGAGTTAAAACCTTACCAAACCCACACATAGCGGTAGCTTTAGTGCATTGAACACTCTTTTCAACAGATAAAGATTTGTTACAGCGAATGAAAAGGAAACTCCTAAAATACTCATTGCAAGCAGTGTGTGAATTCAAAAAAAATTACTACTACTACTTTAACATTGCAACTTAATTATGTCACCTTAATTTGAATATTCTCAAGATTATCTACACGAATATTTCATATCAGGATGCAACGTCAAAGCATGTATTTTGACATTATTCAAGTGCAGCAGACTAAAAAGAATTTAAGACATATACCTGAAGTAGGATGCTTTTCCAATATCATCATACCAAACTCCAACAAAGAAAACACCAAATGAACTTGAGCCAGAAACTACTATTGGTAATATGAAGAAAAGAAAATCCATATCCTTGTTTCTACAATTGCATATATTTCAACTGGAATCTCACACTATCTAGTTCAAACAAACAAACAGCATGAGACTATATCAGCTAATAAATTCATATGAACTAATATAATCTTATCTGAAAAATTAATGGTGGAGATGTATACTCGTCGGCGGGATGGTGGCACGTGGCGGCTGAAATCGGGGTTTGTAGGCGATGGGTTTATATCTCACACCAAACAACTCCTAAATGTACATTATATTGATATATTATATTATCGTGCATAGTATGATGCGTTAGAATTATATTTAAATTAACCAATAGAAAAACACGCTCTATTTGAGCCCTGAGTCATTCTTCACCCTAACTTAGGCCAACAAAATTTCACCTCTTTAATTTTTTGGTGATAACATAACGAGTCAATCTAATTAAGGTTTATTCAGCTCGAATACATCTGCGATACCATCTATGTCAACAAACTAATTTTAATTTCTTGAGCATCTTTTGCATGATTATATGTGTCCATCGATTTAGTGTCTAATTTCTTTTTATTTTATGCTTTTTCATTCTTAAGTTTATCCTTTTTCTATTTAAATTTTTCAAGTCACAAAAATCCTACGTAAATCTCCAAGAAATAATTTCAACTAAATTTGTAGCAACACAATCTCCCAAGAATTTCTGAAGTAATAATTTCGTAGGTAAATTTCCAAGAAATAATTTCAGCTAAATTTGTAGCAACACAATCCCCAATAATTTCTCAAGTGATAATTTCGCACGTAAATCCCCAAGAATAAATCTCCAGCAAAATTCGCAGAACAAAATTCCCAAATAACTTTTTAGGTAATAAAATTCATTACATAAATTTTCACCAAAATATCTCTACGTAAATTCGTAGGATAAATTACTTGAAACTTTTCCTATGGATTTAAAATATATATATATATATATATATATATATATATATATATATATATATATATATATATATATATAGAGAGAGAGAGAGAGAGAGAGAGAGAGAGAGATGTCCATATGCCTGCAGATTTACCTAGAGATAAAATACCCGCTGATACATTTTCCCAGAAAATGTCGCAAGTAATAATTTCGCAGGTAAATCCCCAAGAATAAATTCCCAGAAAAATTCACAGCACAAAATCCCCAAATGTTTTCTAGGTAATAAAATTCATTACATAAATTTTTACTAAAATATCTCTACGTTAATTCGTAGGATAAATTACCTGAGAATTTTTCTACAGATTTAAATATATATATATATATATATATATATATATATATATATATATATTTGTCCATATACTACGGATTTACCTAGAGATCAAATACCCATCGATACATTTCTCCAGGTAATGTCACAAGTACGAAATTTGTGCAATATGGCGCCAAATTAACCAGCGGGATTTATTGCAAATATATAGTTTGCAGGTAATATATTTTAATGATGAGGAATTTAATATTTTCGTAGGTAAATCCGCATGTATTTCCTGCAATATTATTCCCTAGGTAAAATCCCCATATAATTTACAGTTTTCTAGTAGTGGGCTGCCTAAGAGGAATTACTTGCTTTTGAACTTGCGAGTAGATCTTATTCTATCTTTTCTTGTTCACATTAAAATATCACCATGATAATGTGCTTTTATTTTGTGTAATGACTCGTATGAATTTAAATTTATTATTTTATGCAATTATATCTTGATTAAGTGTTTCTATATCTGTTATAGAATTTATGCTTGTTTAATCTTCAATTTAGGTGATTTAAGATAAGTGGTCCTTAGATGGTTGATTGTGTTAGATTTATGACATTAGAATTTGGATGATGATTAAAAACTTAGTGAACTTTCGAATCTAAACCTGATGTGAAATAAATATTGGCATAGTTGATTATTTTAAGAATTATTATGTACATGAATTTAGGCTAAATTAATGTTCGTAGTTGTCTCACTAAACTTTATAATTTTTTAAATCAGTATGTCAACTGATGCAAAGAATATTATCGCCAAGCTTAATAAAGGTGATAAACTTAACATGATAATTATGAAATACGGAGTATGAAAATTCAATATGTCCTGAAAAAAGCAAGAAGCTCTTGAAGCTCTTAATGTGTCTATGACACTTTCTGAAAATGGTGATACCCCTCAACATGTGAAAGATCTTGAGGCATATCAAGTTTGAAAAAACAAGAATTCTCTTACTCGCATAACATTGCTGAATAGCATGGATAATGATATCATGAGAGGATTTCAAAAGTATGATAATGTTAAAAGACATTTGGTCTGCATTAAAAGAAAAATTTGGCCATACATCAGCTGCTAAGTTATGGGCTTTTACTATTAAGTTTGATACTTGTAAGAAACGTTCTGATCATACTATGTGTAAGCATCTACTCCATATGTCAAATATGGTAAACCAATTGAAAGATATCGATCATGTGTTGATCAAAGAGCAATAACTTCAAGTTGTAGTTTGCTCCCTACCCCAAAGCTGGGAAAATATGAAAATGCACTTAAACCAGAATATTTGCATCAACATCATGAAATATGCTAAGCGTCATTTGAAACTCGAAGAAGAGCACTTTGAAGTAGACAATGTCGCTACAAATGTGTATATGACAAGTTCAGATTCAAAATATGGACATGATAAAAAAACACAAACGTGGTGAATTATCTCAAAAGAATGGGAAAAAATATTTCAAAAAAGCCTAAGAATAATAAAAAGGAGAGATAAATATTCCTGCTCCAAAGAAAAAAAAGGTAACATTACTAAGCTCAAGTGCTACAACTGTGAGAATAAAGGACACTTTGTTCGTGATTGCCTTGAGCATAAAAAGGTACAATATCTTATTAATAATTTACATAGTGATGTAAATATTTTTATTCTGTTTTTTTAACTGAATCACTTTCTATGTGGATTGTAGACTCAGCAGCCACCAAGCATGTAGCGACGAATCATAGATTTACGATGAATTCCACAAGGATCCAAATGAGAGTGCGTTGAAATTACTTTGAAGAGGAGGTCAAAGAAATTGTTACCTACAAACTAAAAATGCGTGGTGACCAAACTTTATATATACATGATGTACTATATACCCCAATAATACATCGAAATCCAGTCTCTATTGGAATGTTGATTAAGTTAGGATTTAGTTTTTCTTTTATGAATGATAAGTCGTCAATTTAACAACTTTCTAGCACCTTTTAATCCTATATTATCATGTTTTTCCATTTATTTGATAGTAATCTCTTACTTAATTCTTATTTATGTAGGTAAAAGTAAAAAAAGAAAGACAGGCAAGTCATTCAAGTCAACAAGAGGCCAAATATGAAGGAAAAGAATCATTCGCTTTGCATCTATTTTGGAGCTGTTACCAATTTGTTCTCTATCTACTCTCCATCTGTTTTGGATCCGCTCAAGCAAATCAAGAGTAAGGTGGCAATTTTGTAATTTTGTCAAATGTGGAAGTGGGGCCTAAAGAAGGGTTTCTAACTTATTTTTCAAGGCCCAACTTTCATATTTCATCTTAGCATCTCTCTTTTCATCTTAGCACCTATCTTTTCATCTTAGAAGAACATTATACTAGTCTTGAGTGAAAAATATATGTGACCCAAAGAAGAATTAGTGATTTTCCATTGAAGATTTATTGAAATTCCAAGTTTGGAACTACATTCTCTCTATTTCTCATGGATGAAGTCAATGGCAACTTTAGTATATTTCTACCCTTTGTGTCTATGAGTAGCTAATTCTAAATCTTGGGGTTATGCTTGCTGAGGTTGTGGTAGCGCATGGGTGTTAGCTTTTTATCCTTCTAATTAGTTATTTATGATGGGTATTGCATTTATTCCATGATTTAATCAAGAGTTGGGGATTGCAAACCCAAACCACCCTTGAATCCATATCATCCTTGAAAGAGAGGATATGGGTGAGGAATAAATGCAACTAATAACTTGAATCATTTTATTTAATGACATCTCTTAGTCATAAGGATGCAAATTGAGGTAATAGATGTGCAAACATGTCACACTTATATGGTGTTCAAAAGAACTTATTTGTGAAATTTGGCGTCGTAATTGAAAGATTGACATCAATACATTGACATCTATCCTACCCATGACTTTTAGATAAAGTTGGATAAATTGTCAAGTACCTATGCATGAACCCACACCTAGAATTGCATAACCCCGAGGCCTATTCCCAATTGAATTCACTCTTAGCATTTTTCAACGTCAAGATAGTGATCTAAAATTGAAGTAGTTGGCATTATAAACATATTCAAACTAATTCTCACATTTTATATTTATTTTTGTGTCATTTACATTATGGGTCACCTTTTAGTAGACTATCAGCACTCTTGAGTTTTGAATTCCATGCTTTCACTCCTTGTGGATTCGAACCCAACCTGAGTTGGGTTATTGTATTGACAACGATCGGTTACACCCATTCAAGAGTGTAATTTGAGCTTATAAAAAATAGCACCATTGTCGGGAGTGGAACATAGTTTTTACTTTTGTAGTGTTTTTAGTTACTTTGGCTTAGCCGTAGTATTTTATTTTACATTGTTTGGTATTTTTGTTCTTTCTCAGTTGCGTATAATAGTATACACGATACTATGAGCCAACACGGTAGTAATGCCAGGACAATTGATGGGTATCTTGAGGATGAGGATCACCTCAGTGATGCGGGCTGAGCTAGTGCTATTCGTATTCCACCAGCGGAAGGAAATGTAGTATTTCACATTACTAGCATGATGATTCATTTGCTTCAAATGAAAGGATTATTTGGAGTCCAAGCACATGAGGATGTCAATGTATACTTGACGAATTTTATTGAGGTATATTCTCCATTTGACATAGCCCACATATCATAAGAGTCTATCTGGTTACGTCTTTTCCCATTCTCTTTAACGGAAGAAGTGGTTTTATGGTTGCGGTCTTTTCCTGCGGGGCCTATCACTTCATGGGTTGAGATCACGGGGGCATTCTTGGAAAGATACTTCCCTCCTTCTTAAAAGTTTGCAACTAATGGATAAAATCACCAACTTTATCCAACTTAATGGCGAACCATTATATGAGGCTTGGAAATGATTCAACAACATGTTAATACAATGCCCAAATCATGAGGTTTCAAATAAAGTGTTTCTTTAAATTTCTATAGGGCATTGGACCAATTGAACAAGACGGTAGCTGATAATGTGGCCGGGGGTTCTTTTGTCAAACTATTATATGGTGTTGCATCGACTTTGTTAGATCAAGTGACCAAGCAAAGTAGAGGGTGGCAGATAAGAGATATTGAGGTGGCCATGGGGACTTCCTCTGCATCTTTTGTAAGCCAAGATCAAAACAAAAATGATGAAGAAAGAGATGCAAATATGGCTAAAGTGATGATGCAACTTGATCTTCTCACTAAGTATGTGATGAAAGCGCCTCCTAGGGTGATTAACGCCATTGCTTCTAAGAGAGCTAGAGCTTATAATGATGAGGAAATAGAGTCCTGATGTGTAAGCAGATGCTAACACATTTGAGGCTTTTAACTGAGAATAATTGCAAAGTCTTAAGCAACTTTTGTCGTTTTTGATTGTTTTATCTTTGATTTTGCAGTGGAAGTCTAGATGCAAGAGAACCAACAATGATGGAAGTAAAAGAGTTGAAATCTGAAGAAAATAGAAGAGAAGTGTGGCTGACGATATTTCTGATAAGTCATCAGCACTTTAATAAGTTATCAGCTTCATCGTCAGCCTTAAACAGAGAATGGGATTCAGCTGGAAAAAGTGACGACGACATATGATAAGCCATCAGAGTTGTGATAAGCCATCAAGATTGTCGTTAGCCTAAGGTAGAACATGATAGATGAAGTAAATCATCGACGACATCTGTGATAAGTCTTCAAAGATTTGATAAGCCATCACGCTTCATCATCAGCCTAAGGCAGCGAATGTCAAAAGCGAAGAGGAGCTGACGACATCTGTGATAAGTCGTCAACTCCTAATAAGGCATCACAAAATGTCATCACCTGTCCGATAAATTACTGAACTCTGTGATTTTGTTTCCATAATTAGGATGAAGTATTTAAAGCATATGTTAGGGTTTTCTAATAATAAAAGGAGGCTGAACATATCGGGAGGCGAAACATATCGGCTGTTACTCGACATTCTGAACCTATTTTGGAACGCACGTATTTTGTTATTTTCTCTTTAGTTTCTTGGCTTGAAAAAAAAATTAACCTTGAAGAAATTATCATCAATATTTTGGGATTTCTACTTTGATCTAATTTGAGAAACACTCATTGCTATTCATCTTCTGTAAGTTCATCTTTCAAATTATGAATTCAACTTATTATATCGATTATTACATTATGAGTGGTTAAATCCCTTTAACCCGAATTATGAGATCTATGAGTTAGGTCTTGGTAAGTTGCTAAGTGTTCAAGATTCTAAAAGTAATAGGACTCTTTGATAATTCTGAGGTTTTAATTATTGTCTATTGGTTGCAAACGATAGATAGCACCTGCTTTGATTTGCTTGAGATAAGAAATCAACTATAGTAGGAAGTGAATTATTGACAGGGACTTGGAAGCTACCAACCTTTTGTTTAATAATTGACGTTGTAACAAGGTTAATTAACCTGAGGTTAAGTCTGGTCAGTGAATATAAATTCCCTAAGTCCGAGAGGATTAGGTAATTAAATGCTTAAGTAGGTTGAGAGACATTTAGGCATAACTTTGATAAAGACAATCTGTTATTCCTACCTATCGTGAGAATCTTGAATCACTATTAGCATCTGTCAAGTACCAAAACCCATAGTGAACATAATTCTGATTTTTCATAAACTCTTGATTACAAATACTGAAACTAAAGTGACCAACAATTATTTGCTAATCTCCAAACCCCCATTTTATTTTTTCGTATCATCTGTTTGAATTCAACTTGTATCTATAGTTTCAAATTAGTTTAATCGCCACTCATATTATTCCCTGTGGATTCGACCCCGACTCCAAAAGTTAGGTAAATATATTGACGATGACCGCCTAGCACTAAATTGACATATAAGTTGAGCGTTATCAAGTCCCTTGATGAAGAAATTCAGTTCTTATCGAACCAAGTAGGAGTTTCCCGCCGTACCTATCAGAAGCAAGGTGGGAATCAAGGTTGAAAAGAAAGAGATCGTGATAGAGATTGGCGTGATAGAGATTGTGATAGAGATAAGGAGAGAGATTATGACCAGTACGTTCCTCCACATGATCGGGCAAAAGGTAAAGAGTCAAGTTCATTGACCTGGATAAGCTCAAAAATAAAGATGTTCCTGCTAGGATTTTAAAGGGTGTTGAGGGAACCGACATGATGGTGAGAGAGATGAAAAGTGACTTCTCACAACTCAATCAAATGGTGACATCTCACTCGGTCTCTATCAAGAAACTTTAAACTCAATTGGGTCAAATCTCGGCACAACTTAATGTAAAATCAAAGGGTGAATTGCTTATTGACATAGTTATCAATCCTAAAAATGATGCTCATATCATGGCTATTTTCACTAGGAGTGGTCGAACTCTTGATAAAGATATTGTTGATCTTGGTGAAGACCACAATGAAAAGACAAATGATAAACAAGCCAATGCAAATAAAAAGAAACTAGAAGAGCCAAATAATGATGATCCAAAGCCTAATGAGACAAGTGTTAAATGGCCGAAGGTGGTTGAAGAAAATATTGAAAGTGAGAAATCTCCTAAGGTAGTTGATGATGAAACTCTAATTATTCCATTTCCACAAATTAAAACTCCTTCCCCATTCCCACAAAGGCTCAAGAAGAAGGATGATGATACCAAGTTCAAGAAGTTTCTTACAAAATTTAGCAATTTGTCGGTGAATATTCCTTTGATAGAAGCCTTACAAGAAATGTCTGGGTATGCTAAATTTATGAAGGACTTAGTTACAAAGAAGCGAGTCATGGATTTTTAAACAATTGAGTAACCCACAATTATGGTGCTATAATGTCTAGCACAATGGTTGTGAAAAAAGAAGACCCTTGTACATTTACTATTCCTTACACTATCGGGCTGTACAAATTCAAAAAAGAATTGTGTGATCTTGGGGCAAGTATTAATTTGATGTTATTTGTCGTGTTTCAAAAGTTAGGCTTGGGTTCTCCTAAGCCTACCACTATGAGGATTCTAATGACCAATCATTCAATCAAAAAGCATGTTGGTATGTTGTATGATGTTTTGGTGAAAGTTGATCGATTTATCTTTCCAGCTAACTTCATTATTCTTGATTGTGAGATTGATTATGAGGTCTCAATAATTCTTGGTAGACCATTCTTGGCTACCAAAAGGGCTTTAGCGGATGTGGAATGTGGGGAGATGAAATTTTGGGTGAAAAATGAAGAAGTATCCTTCAATGTGTGCAAGTCCATGAAGCAACTGATGGATTTGCAAGTGGTGTCGGTAATTGATGTGATAGATAATAAAGTTACTGACACTATAGAAGTGAAACTTGTGGATGACCCTTTGGTGGGCGTATTGTGGAACCTTGGGAGTGAGGTGGTTGAAGAATATGATGAGGTGGTAGCTTCATTTAGGGGTCTTAGATATTACGCCAAGATCCCGATCAAATTGGATCTCGCTTTGAAAACCGTGAGTCCACCTGCCAAGGCGTCTATTATTAAACCACCTCAACTCGAACTTAAGTCGTTGCTATCCCATCTCTAATATGTTTTCTTGAGTGAGGATAATATATTGCTAATCATTGTAGCGGGTGATCTTTAACCTTGTCAAGTGGATGCCTTGAAATTAATTGTGAAAAAGTTCATTCGTGCTATCGGGTGGACTATCACGAATATTATAGGAATTTCTCCCAGAATTTGTTCTCATAAAATCAAGTTAAATATTGATCATGTTCCTAGTATGGAACACCAAAGAAGACTCAATCAACCGATGCAAGAGGTGGTCAAGAAGAAAATCATTAAGTGGTTTCATGTGGGAGTTGTCTACCTAATTTCGAATGAGAATAATGATCTTGTACCTATGCGTCCAGTCATGGGTTTGAGATTGTGTATGGATTACCGTAAATTGGACTCATAGATCAAGAAAGACCACTTTCCCGTGCCCTTTATAGATCAAATGTTAGATATACTAGCCGGTCAGGGTTGGTATTTCTTCCTTGATGGTTACTCGGGGTACAATCAAATTTGCATCGCCCCGAAAGACCAAGAAAATAACACCTTCACTTGTCCCTATGGCACATTTACTTTCAAGAGCATGCCCTTTGGTTTATGCAACACACCGACCACATTCCAATGATGCATGACAGCGCCCACGCGCACATGCAAGTGTACGTGGTCTTATCAAGTAATATAGTGGCTTCAAGGAAGCCCAAGTATCGATCTCTTAGGGACGCCGCCTATCTAATTCTAGTCTAACTAATTGAGCAAAAAAATAAACACCAAGAGTTTTGAATAATTGTAAACTAAAAATAAAATAAACAATGCGTAAAATAAAAGTCTTGGGACAGTCAAAAGAGAAAAGCCCAGGGTTAAAGTACTTCAAACAATCATACTATGTTATTGAATTTCATTCGTTAACTTGCTTATCTTGGTTGTAGATTTGTAGGATTAATTGCATGATCATGGTCTCGCGACCTCTAACCGTTTACCTATCTTGGACCTTACAACTACATCATTGAGCGGGGATGTAACAATCCAATTAAGTATTTTAAAGCTATCATCCTACGTTTGAATCAAGTAAGGCATCTAAATGCATCCCTGTCCTAGACGCTAAGTTCAATTCCTTATTTTATAAAAGAATAAAAATCAAAACTTTATTTATTCCCATGTTCTATCTCTTTATTCCTTCTCCCAAGATCAAAAGGTTAAAAATATATGTATTTTATGAGTGATCAATCCATAAAATAATTAAAACAAGAAAAACAAACAACCAAAAATGATAAGCAAATTAAACGAAATTAATCCAAAACAATAATAATTATGTTCTTGGCTTCAACCCTGGAAAGAGGGTTTAGCCTTGAATGAAAATATTCATCATACAATCCCTTGGAATGATGATACAAACCATAAAAAAAAACTAAATTAAAGAATGATAAAACCTAAAAAGAAGTTGTGGTAGCCTCCAATGATGTCCCAAGAGATCTAGGGGTTCCAAGATGTCCTAAGATGTTTAAAACATTTTTTAGGACGTTATATTTATAGTAGACAAGTTCTAAACCAAGTTAGATTAGGTTTACACACTGTTTTACTTCAGCTGGGCGAAATTTTCCCGATTTTGGGCATTGGTGCGACGCAGTGACATGCAAATTCACAATTGTCAAAAAAATTGTCAAATTCCAGTAGCTGTTCGCGATTTCAGCGCGTCACGGGACCTCCTTAATCTCCAATATAAGCTACACACACCATATGGTAAAAACTTGGGCCTTTTCTGAATCTATAGGTATTTTAAACTCATCCATTGGCCACCTGTAAAGTACACACGCGCCCCATACCTTTCAGGGGTCCAAATTGCGTCCAGTTTGCGTCTTGTGCTTCCGTGGTCATTTATGAGCCTTTTTGAATTGTTTCCACTTGCTTTGAAGCTTGTATATCCTTCATATATCATCATAATACATTAAAAAAGCAACCTAAATCATTAAACACATCAATTAATAGATCAAAACAACACAACATCCTCATCGATAAACTAGAAACACGAGCTAAGCATAGGCTAAATTCACATTGAGCTTTAACTCATTGTTTTCACTCTTTTCGTGATCCAATTGACCCTTGAACACTATAACTAAGTTTTTTTCACTTATAAATACATAATAAAACCTTAGTAACTCATTAAAATACATTAGAAACCAACACAAGAGACTAGAAAAACACCTAGCTCAAGCTAGTTACACTAGTTTTCTCGGTTGACTTCTAAATGCTCAAATTGAATCAAAACTCATGTAAAACCACCATTAAACATTGTAAATACATACTTGGACACATAAATTCTCATTTATATCATTATCAACACATATATCATAAGAAGCATCCTCAAAACAAGGCTAAAAAGGCTAGAATAGTAACTCTAGAATGTATAAATACACCCAACATCAATGCATGTTTTCCATTTATGCGGATATCGTAGAGGATACAATGGAGGTTTTCATGGATAAATTCTCTATGGTTGGGTACGCATTTTATTTTTGCTTTGATCATCTAAGTAAAGTCCTTCAACGATGTGTGGATACTAATCTTTTTTTGAATTGGGAAAAATGTCACTTAATGGTTAAGGAAGGTATTGTTCTAGGCCACAAAATATCGGGAAAGGGCATCCACGTAGATCAAGAAAAAGTTGAGGTAATTGCTAATCTACCCCGATTTACACCTTATTTTTGCCCTCCATGAATAAATTTAACCCTGAATTTCTTTAATTTTTAATAAAATTAAAATATTTATTTCATCCGGATAAATGTACTCTAAAATATTTATTTGGGTTAATTTTGTCATTTAATTGACAATTATACATTTTCGTATTTACATATGTGAAATTGTATAATGTTTTTACTTAAATGAACATTTTTATCAGAATTAAGCTTTTACTGATTAAGCTTGAAAATTAATCTAAAAATAAAGTCTTGATTTAAATAAAATTTATTCTCAAAATTAATTTATTTGGAGAAATGTTTATTTGATTTTATTAAATCAAGAAGCTCAGGATTAAAAGAAGTATTAATTCGTATTGAATTTTTAATTTAATTTAGTCAATCTATTATATTTGGCCATAATTGAAATTAAATTGGCCATAATTGCAATGCAATTGGCCAATTGATTTTCAATTTGGTTAAAATTAAATAAATTTGGCTAAATTTTAAATCTCAATTGGGGTTATATTTTAAATAACCCTAAATTCCCAAAAACTCTCATAATTTCTACCAAGTTTCCACCAAAATCAAATTCAAATCCAAAAAATCAAATTTTGAAATTTAAAAATTGTACTACGTTGTACAATTCCCCCTCAACTTGTCCTTTTTCCAATTTTGAAATTCAAATACTACACTGTGCAATTCCCCCTCAACCTTGTCCTTTTTCCAATTTTGAAATTAAAAAATAGTACTACATTGTACAATTCTTTCTCAACCTTGTCGTTTTTTCAATTTTAAAATTTAAAAATTGTACTACATTGTACAATTTCCCTCCACCATATCTTTCACCTCACCTTATCTTCAATTTTATAAATTTCAAAAACACCCCTAAATTCTTTTTCCCATATTAGTGGATTAATAGATTTGGATCCCCATCCTTTCCTATAAATACTACCCTTATTTTGGTAGAAAGGAGGTCTCAAAGTCAAAAAAAAAAATAAAGGGAAAAAAAAAAGTCAAAAAATTCTCAAGGTTGAAAAAAAAAACTTTGAGCAAAGAAGCATTTTTTTAAGTAAGAATTTTTCTTTTCCTCGAAATTCATGGGCTAATCGAAGTTCTCAAGTCGAACGTTTTCCAGTGGTGATCAAGACTCAAAAGAAAATTTGTAGTTCCGTTTTGCTGCCCCAAAAATATCTAAATGGACTTCTTTCCTCTTGCATTTTGTAATGGGTCAATGAGACTCATCTCTCTGAGTCAAGTCCGAAGCTTTAAACTCAAAGTCGAGTATATGGCGTGCGGGTGCAAAAGGATGAAAGAAGAAGGAAAATGGATGAAAATCCATTGATGAGGTTACTAAAAGACTTGAAAAGTCTCGTTTTTTATTATTGCCTTATTTTTATTTATTCATTTAGTCATTTATTTATTCATTCATTTGGGTCTAAAAGTTAAAGTTGTAATTTAATACAAGTGAAGCAGATTTTGGGCCTCAAAGGTCCGAAAACTAGCTTAGGACAAGTTATGGGCCAAAAGCCTAAGGTTTAGATTAGGACAGGTGAAGATGGGTCAAAAGCTCAAATTAGCTTAGGACAAGATTTATGGATTTGGGCGTAAGGGCTTAAGTCATTTAGTCTCCCCCATTCCCCTTTATATGTTAATTGTTCTTAATTTTCTTAGTTAAAAATCCCTGCTAAGTCATAAATTTGTTTTGCACAAATCTTGAAGACAATTTTTTTCTTAATCATTTTCTTTTCTAAAACTAATTTTTCTTTTTAAAGTTAGTCAAAAAAGTTATTTTCACATAGTCCGGATAATCGCAAGTTAGCGGATACTCTTGGTGCCTTAACAACCTTTCAAGAGTATTAATAGGAACCACTTACTTAGAATTTCTAAACTTAAAGATTTTTTCTGTTTTGAATCTTTTAAGTAATATTTTTAGTTTTTCTTGATATTTTCTCAAAAATCAAGTGGCGACTCTGTAATTTCTTAAATTATTTTGAAATTTTTCTTAAAATTTTAAAATAGTTTAAAAAGTCGAAACCAAATGTTTTCCAACTCTTCGAATAGAAAAAGGGGGCAAAACAGAAATGGCGACTCTGCTGGGGAACTTTAACTAGGTTCTAACCAAATATTTGAATTAGCTTCTTTGACTAATTATTAAATTGTTTATGTGCTTATATGTTTAGATTCTACAAAATTTAACTGTTGCATTTCATGGCATAATCCCGCATGATGATTATTAAACTGTTTTGGGGTTTGGTGGATGTCCCGACCTCTATTGATCAACTCTAAATCAAGTGTTGGGAATACGACGGTTTACCGATACGTTAGGCAGTCGGAGGCTGTTCAAATTTCCAAACCTAAGTTGTCCGTTTGAGAATCTGTGTCCAAACCCACTCTAGACACCCTGGATAGAGCTAAACCAAAACCCTATTTTAAGCATGATCCTAGGACGACTCAATATCTGAGGGGGTATTGGGCCCAATAGAAAACCCGCCTTATGTCTATTTGACCACGAGTCATAACCGACGATCATTCTTTATGTGTTAAATTGAAGGATATAATATCGTATTGTACGAATCATTGTTCCTTGGATTTGAGGGTTTTATTTAGATAGTTTGGTTTAATCAAAAGAAGGTCTTCATCGGAAAGATATGCAGATGTTTCAAGAAGCTCAAATATTGAAGGGTTTCCAAGGAGGCTTAATTTAGATTTGCTCCCCTGTGTGGGATTGATATCATGTATTTACCTTTTACTTTATTTTGTATCCCCATTTAAGTTATTAATGAAGTTTGTATAACATTTTTTGGGGTAATGGAACGTCTTACAAACGATATATATATCTTTCAAACGTTAGGCTTACCTTCAGCTTAAAAGGTCCCAAGTATATTAGGATGTGTTGAAAATTATTTATGTGCTAAAGTGCTTCATTATTTTGCTTTATCTACAATTTTCTTGATTTGTCTCATATATTACTTTGGTAATACAAGAACTAACACTTTTACCTTTTGAGTGTTTTTTCTTTTCTTTTAGAGAGAGACTAATTTATGTTGGTAATCAAACTTGCTCGCTTTGCAAAGAGTAGAATCAAAGTAATCATTGGCACCATCAGTCGTGAAAAAGAATGAAGATTACTCAAAGTCACACTTTCGGCATCCTTCTATCTTGCATTTTGAAGATATTGTTTTCTTTTCTTGTAATCATACTTTCTTGTCGTTATTTTCTTGTAATTGCATGATTTGATTTCTTTGTGTTAACTACGTTTGACCTTAATTCCAAAGAATGGAATTCGTAGATGACCTATATTGGCTTTGGTCAACCCTTTAGAAAGTTTATTTTTTCATCTTATGGTACGAACTACGTTTGACATGAATTTCCAAGAATAAAATATGTAGGTGGCCTATGTCAGCTTCGTTCAATCCCTTTGAAAATTTATTTTTTCATCTTATGGTAGAACTACGTTTGGTATGATGCCTACCTCAATGGAATATATGAGCACCACACTGACTCGATCATATTCCCCATAGGATTTTTATACAAACTGGGGTAAATTTTTTAGAGGATCTCAAAAATTCTTTAAGAGCATCTTCTTACAAGTTACATAGAGATGACATAGAAGCACCTAACTGGGGTAGAAATTTTTTAGAAGATCTCAAAAATTTCACAGGAACTTGACATTTGCCCCAAAGTTAGACACCAGACGTTGCTAAAGCTGAGATCAGGGCATATTTTTTTAGAAGTTCTTAAATTTCAAGCTACATTACTTCAGAAAGAACTCAAGATCAGGGAAAAATTTTTGAGGAGATCTTAAGAAATTCCATGTTGGCATAAGTTACAAGGAAATTTGAGAGTTTCTATTTTATAAACTAGGTCAGAATTTTTGAGGAAGATCCTCAAGAAATTCCACCACTACTGGAAATTACCCCTATGGCAACAGACTTTTTACCGACGGTTGTCAAAGTGTTGCTATAGAAGGTCTATTGCAATGGTTTCAACTGTTGCCAAAAATAATTATTCTACTAGCTACCATTTAACATTATAACCATTGTTATTGAAGACTAACCGTTGCAATAGGTAGACATATAGCAATGGTTATTAAAATCGTTGCCATAGAATTATCTATGGCAACACTTAATGGGTAAAAATATATTTATTGCAACAATTTTGTTAATTTCCTTTGCAAAATTTCACAAATCCGCTAACAAAAACAATTTTAATAAAACCTTTTCACTCTCAAATCTATTCTCAAGCCATTTTAATCTCTCTCTCGATTTGCTCTCTCTCAACCATTTCACTCTCTTAAGATTTGCTCAATATCTCAAACCATTTCTCTCTCAATTTGTACAAAAATTTACTTATATCGCTAGTTGATTTAATGGAAAATGATTCACGTATTATGTATTTGGAGATGACAGCGACAGAGATTTTGAGTGAGGGTAAAAAATTAAGGTTTTCTAGGGATTTGATGGAGTGGGTTTTGATTGGATGACTTTTAGTAAGTATGTATCGGCAGAACCCTCTTTTTAGTATTCAGTAAATTGTTATCGTAGGGCACATGAAGAGGGGAAGAAAATCACGTCGATGAAGGATAAGAATATGAGGTCTGAGATGAAATTAGCAGTTGAACAAGCAAAGAAATTTGTTGTATCGCATTGTAGGATAAATTTAGGGAATCCAAGGATGTTTCCCAATTAGGAGACAGTGAATTTGAGTGTGTCTCCGTTGCTTCCTTTGGTGTATTCGGAGATTTTGAGTTCTGTGGATGCGTTTTTGGGGGAGTAGTAGTGAAGGAGTGACAAGTCTACCAACGTATTTGGATGAGTTATTTAAGGATGGTGATTTTCATAGTATGGATCCGATATTGAAGCAATTATATGATGATTTGAGCGGGGTTGTGTTAAAGGTTTCAGCTTTGGGTAATTTTCAGTGGCCACTTAGAGCTTTATTATATTTGGTTAAGTATCCAGTAGGTGATAAGTCTTTTGTGAATCATCCTTGGTGGACTCCAAAGAGTGTTTATTTAAATAGAAGATTTATTAAGATAACGAGCATTTTGGGTCCTCCTTCATGTTAGTGCATTGCCTGATCATGCAATCTTCAAGGGTCAGTTGGATATTGGGTGAGTTAAATTTTATCTCGTGTGTATTTAGTTTTGTTTGTTTTCTTTTAGTGTATTATCTTACTTTTTACATTGATGAGAAATTCTATGACATTGTAAAATTGATTAGAAAAACAAACATGATAGCCTTTCATACTTGGTCAATTCTTGTTATCATGTTATTTTTGCAAGAAAGGTGTTTGTTTTCTTTTGAAAAATCACGTCTTTACAATTTTACATTTGAAATTTCATTCTTTAAGTACAAAGAGCTAGGAGGAAACATTTCATAGCTTATTACCTTGAGAATGTTGATTCTTTGGACGTCATCAAGCTATTGTATGGTTATCTTTGTTATTGGCCACTTAGCATATGCATATCTCTCATTCTCTAACTGGGAAGTTAGGACGGGTGGCCATTGGTGAAAAAATAGTCTAATATATTTTACATTGACATATTCTCCATTGAAGACTTCTATTTTCTACAAAGGATTGATAGATTATTTCACTTATGTTAGAACAGTCAACGGTGTTTCTCAGATCTGGAACACATTGTCTGATTGATCTCATCTCTCCTTTCACAACAATAAAAACTATTTTGGGCAAATATAAAATTTGATCTTTATGGATCCAACTTTTAAGGTCCTTAGCATTGAACTCACTATATTGTCTAAGTTATAAATTCATATCTGTTAGTTATTGCATTTTTTGTATATTTTTACACATATATTTATGCTCCACATCAAAAGTAATAATAGTGAGCTGCATACATCCCCAATGATGATGGTGCAACTGATTTCCCTATGACCTGCTCACAGAAATGGCCAAACCAATTATTCGTCCTTGCGCTGCAATGAATGAGCTGATTGCATTGATGGTGAATGCTAATATCTTTCTTAAGCAGAAAATATTTGTCAAGGTTTACTCTTGGCCCAAATCAATTCGATAGTATTGTACATAAACATGTTGTCCTGTAACTGTGCTAGCAAATACTGTTGAAACCCAAAAAGAACATGCTATTTGGTACCTTTTTCAGTAAGATAGAGTGGAGGAGGTGCAAGTTTGAAAGTTCCTTTTGTGTGCGCTAAAAGCTGAAGTCTTTCTTCTAATGGCTTTACCAGATAAATGATGTCCAACATGAGTTTTTTCTTTCATGGTGGATTTTTTCCCCACTGCTTCAAGGGAGTTCCCTTTTTGTTTTTGTATGATTGCATATGTTGTATAAGTATCTTCTACACTGGAGTTACATTCTTACAGATTACTACACGACTAAGTTGCCTAACGAGAAGTTCCATGCCTTATTCTATTGTTTAATGCTGCCTAGTTTTGTGATCTTTAACTTGTTGAATATCTAATGTTACCTTTCATCCTAAAATGAAATATTAGCCATGAGGCAAAATCCGAAATGTAATTATTTGAGGAAATCGTTCACTTTATACATTTTATTTTGTTGCATATGGTAGATTTTTGCTTTTATCATATCTTTTTAGAGCTCCACTCAATTGAAGAATGAAAAAGGAAAGTAGGGTGAATTTTCTTGATTTTTACTTTAGAAATTGTTGAAAAATTTGTTCGACTTGCAGGGGATATAAAGGGGTCTAATCAGTGCATATTAGGTGGTCATTTAGGCTTATATGCATGAGAATCACATCTTTTTGGTGGGTCAGTACAATAATGCATATATTGTTTTTTTCTTGCTTGGAGCAACCTGATTACCTTATGTGTTCTGAGATCTTGGTAAAGAGAAATAGTGTAATAATGTTGTGTTTGGTCTAGTTTCCCGTTGATTTGAGCTAAAAGTTGGAAAGGAAAATAGGTAAAGAAAGACATTATTGTGTTCTAATGAGTCGGGAGATGAATAAAGGGAAACAAAATACGAGTTCTGATGTTGCTGAGAATGTTACGGTGGCTGTTAAGGCATCGAAGTAAATACCCAAAACAACTCTTGTGTGGTCTTTGTCTCAGGTTTTTCAACCTAGAGATTGCATTATACTTCTCGTGGTTGTACCTTCACAAAGTTCTGGTAATTTCTCTGGATTTCATTCGTTTTCTTGTTTCCTCTATGATGTCCTGAAAATGAACATTCAGTTTAGGTAGAATTCTCTAGTTGCTTACTTCTGTACTAGTTAATTGAATTGTTGATTATAACACACTATAATTAGTGAGAACTTTTTACTTGTTATGTTTCCTGCTCCACTATTGGTTGACGTTATGGTATTTTTGTTAGAGATGATTTCAAATTTCTTAAGGGTAACCAAGATAATTACCTTGACCCCCAAAGGTAATGATGACAACAAGCCTTACATGGGACAGCTTGATATTTCCAAAGATCAAGCAATGGTGGACAACAACATTCCTTTGTCTCCCCAGTGGATTTACACTAAACCAAGTGACATAAAGATGGTGAGTTTTATGACAAGCTTACTTTTTAGAGTTACCTGTTTCCCATTCTGGCTCTTTGATGGGTAATTCCATGATATAAACTATCCTAGAAGACACGGATTAAGTAGAATTCAAAAGTTAGACAGTTATTTTTGGACCCTAAGATCTACTTTGTACCACTATCTAATACAATGAGTTTTTTACTCATTGAGTTCTTAATATTTGGAATATGTGAGAGATGGTTTGCAGTTTCAGATAATTCGCAGATTCTCATCAAATCAATTAAGATGTGGACGTAACATAAATGTAGCCAGTGGAGCCATTCTAAAAAGGGAGAAATTAGCATTACTTCTTGAAATAGGTTCCATTAGAATCAATTTCAAACCAATCTGATAGAGGTTGTAACAATCCAAACATCCTAAAATTCTACCCAACTAGAACAAAGATGGGGTATATCTCACCAAACTGGATAAAGCTACTATTTTTAAATGTAGAAATTGGATTCATCTCCTCTCTCGTTCAAACGAATTTGAATATGTATTACATATTTGAAAGTTAAGATTGGATAGTTGTTGAAGGCTCAAAAGTCGAATACAAATCTAAGGGGGTGAAATAAACAAGATTCAGCTCAAATCCAAAGAAATAGAATCAAATATTTTCTCATTTCTTTGTCTTCTCTTTCATATTCGATTTCTTCATTCTGGATTTCTCCATTCCTTCCAATATGCCTTTCTCGAACTCGTTTAAGTAATGTGTACCATAAAACATTTATGATGCAAAACTCATTTGGTTTCATCCTATTGGTGTCACCCATCCGAAAGAATTATCTTCCAGATAAATATTAGCATTTCAATTAAATCCCTAATTTCTATAGCCCCTCCTGGAGTTACAATATCTCAAACTCAATAGATCATAAAATGTCAATTTGAACTTTTAAAAATGTTTTTTTGTACATGATTGAGACCTTTTACTTGTTTTCTCTATGATATGATAAATTGCACTTATTAGCCAAAAGTAAAAATGAAATAGTTTTTCTCATCTGGGAATTTTCATTTCCAAGTATACAGAGAACCCTTGAGAATTAAGTGTTCTGTTGTTGAATTAGACAGTCTTTGTGAAATCTTTTTGGTGTTGGCATCAAACCATATTAGTTATAACCAAGATATTGACTTTGATCTCTTAGTTCCTAGAGGTGTTGACTAAGTGTGTTCGGCTAGTTTAAGACAGAAAATTTCACCCTTCTGATGGATCACACTAAGCAATTGGTGCAGAAGAGTAACAATTGTATTTGTTCGTTAATTCTGTGATTTTTTATGGTATTTACCATCCATGACCACAGAGGAAACACTTCTGTCATGAACGTCCATTACTTGTTGATTCATAATAGTTTACGTCTTAATACTGAGATTTAGAAGGTCACCGTCGATTCAAGCTCCTCTTATTGATCTAAACAAGAAAAGCTAGCTTGAAACAACCCAAAGAATACCTTTTCTTTTGAACTTTGTTGAAGTTTCTGTCACCTTGAAGCATTATTCTTCCTAGACTTTCTACATATGAAATTCTAGAAGTGACTATTACCATTTTCGAATGTTTTATTCTGAGTCGGGGGGTCTATCGAAAACAACCTCTGTATCTCACATCTGAGGTAGTGGTATGGACTGTGTACACTTATCCTCCCCAGACCCTACTTGGTAGGAATATGCTGGGTAGGTTGTTGTTGTTATTGAATTAAGATAATTTATTTTTCCTAAAAGCTTTACATGAAAAAGATAAGTTTTATATTCATGCTACTTCTTGTTTTTAACAAAAGAAGGTCTAGTGAATAGTACTCTTAAGAGTTTTGCAATCATTCGTAGGTAGAAAGCTATGGGTATTCCTTAGATTTGCTGGAAATTGTGCCAGTGGCCACTGAAAGTTGCACTCTGAAAATAGTTCCAAGCAAAAGTCCAATATAATCTGCACAAGTCCGTTATAATAGATTATTGCTCCCAGATGATACTTCAGTTTCATGATGTTTATGATCCCAACAAGGCAAGCATACAACTTCCTTATCTCTATTGTTGGTAATCTATACAAACACTAATGCTAAATATTTGGTTCTTCTTGTTCTCCTCCAAATAAATGTCAAGATTAAAATTGTTTCTGGTACACTACATGGAGTTGAGGTTGCTGAGGCAAAGAAGTCGCAAGAAAATTGAGTTGTTTTGGACAAGTAATTTAGAAACTTCTTCAAAGTCTGATGCCTTTTGTTAACTTAATTTTATATTCAAGTTTTATTAAATTTTGCTTTCCATTTTCGGTGTTTTTCCAGGCATCTCAAACATGAGAAGAAACGTTGCATGAAAGAGTTACAGTGCAATATGGTTGTCATGAAGCGATCTCAACCAAAAGTTCTTTGTCTAAATTTAGTAGGCTTACCTAAAAAGGAACCTGATGTCACGGGCACATTATCTTCAGAGTAAACTCAAATATGTGGAAAAGAATTAGATTACTAGTTTGTTTTATTAGATTACTAGTTTGTTGCATAAAATTTTGATTTGGATTATTATATTAATGAAAGATTTTGTTGTGATGTGTGTATATATATAATTTCTTAATATAATTTTGTATGTATGTATATATACTAATATATTCATCGTTGTAATAGGTGACAAAATCGTTGCTATAAGTCTCAAAAAGCGTCGCAATAGATAGTTAAAAACCATTGCAAAAGACTAATAAGTGTTGCAGTAGATATTCAAAAATTATTGCAACGCTTTCCTATCATTGCAATATAGTCTATTGAAATGGTTCTTAACCGTTGCTACAGACAATATGAAGCATCACAATAGGAGTTATAAAAAATCATTACAATAGATCTATCTATTGCAACGGTTTTTGTAACCGTCGTAAAAGTCGTTGCGGTAGCTCTATCGCTACTCTCACCTATGCAATGCATGCCAAACCTTTGTGGTAGCTCTGTAACAGTGGTTTCTATATCTATTGAAACGGTTTTAGAATCGTCGCCATAGGGGTAATTTCTGGTAGTGCACAAAGACTGCACTACAAGCTTGAAAATCGATGATCAACAAGGAGCATCAAGAAAGCAAGTAAAAACCAACACAGTCAGTCTCTCAAAACTAAGAAATTTTCTTTGGATGCAGGAACGATGAAGTCATAATGTTGACAGCGTTAAGCACAACAAAGAACATTACCAATCCACCATTCAAAATAATCCAGACAACTTTTACTCTCCCATTTTCTCGTGATTTATGTTTCTTTTACTTCGTTATGATCTCTAACACTTCCTTTAATTGTGTAGAAAAATGATCGGGTATAATGATTAAGATATGGGGATATCATTCAAAATATTATATCCAAATCATTATGAGTGATGTTATGCAAGACCACCTCGGATTGTCACCCTATTCGAGGTGATGTATCTTATTATATTTAGGTCGTCCACCATTTCAAGAGGACATAACGGATTGTCACCCTATCTTATTATATTTGGTTCATCCACCATTTCAAGAGGAAATACCCAATCATCACTTTATTCGAGGTGACACATCTTATTATATTTGGTACATCCTTCTTTTAAGAGGACACATCTTATTATATTTGGATTTTCCGCCCTTTAAGAGGGTTCATCAGATCATCTCTTTACTTGAGACAACATGTTATTATATTATGGATCTTTACCTCATTCAGAGTGACATGTTATTATGTTATGGATCGTTACTTTTCTCAGAGTGATATATTATTTTGTTATGGATTGTTACTTTATTCAATTTGACATATTATTATGTTTGGATCATCAGCTCCTTCAGAGTGACATGTTATTATGTTATGGACCGTCACCTCCTTCAGTCTGATATGTTATTATGTTATTATGTTTGGATCGTCACCTCCTTCAGAGAACATGTTATTATGTTATGGACCGTCACCTCCTTAAGTGTGACATGTTATTATGTTATGGATCATCACCTCCTTCAGAGTGACATGTTATTATGTTATGGATTTTCACCTTTCTTAGAGTGACATATTACTATGTTATGGACTGCCTCCTCCTTCTGTGTGACATATTATTTATGTTATGGAGTCAAATCTTTCAAACTAATCTATTATTATGTTATGGACAATTATCTCCTTCAGAGTGATATATTATTATGTAATGGACCGTCGCCTTTTTCAGAGTGACATATTATTAAATAGATTGTCACCTCCTTCAGGGTAACATGTTATCATGTTAGGGAATGCTACCTCCTTTAGATTGACATATTATTATATTATAACTATCACCTCCCTCCGAGTGATGTATTATTGTGTTATGGATTGTCACCTCCTTTAGAGTGACATCTTATTATGTTATTAGACTGTCACTTTCTTTAGAGTGACACGTTATTAGATGGATTGACATTTTCTTCAACATAAGGTATGCACGATTGCCCTCATATTGCATTTGATACTAATAAGTTTAGTGCAGGTGATAATAGACAGGTTGGACCGTCACTCTGTTCAACGTGGCATGTTACATTTAAATTGGGTCGTCCGCCCTTCAATGAGACACGTTGGATCGTCACTCCATTCAAAGTGGCATGTTGCATTTAAATTGGATCATCTGCCTTTCAATGAGACACGTTGGACAGTCACTCCATTCAAAGTAGCATGTTGCATTTAAATTAGGTCATCTATCCTTCAATGAGACACGTTGGACCATCACTCTATTTAAAGTGGCATGTTACATTTAAATTAGGTCATCTACCTTTCAATGAGACACATTAGACCATCACTCCATTCAAAGTGGCATGTTACATTTAAATTGGATCGTCCACCCTTCAATAAGACATGTTGGATCATCCGCCCTTCAATAAGACATGTTGGACTGTCACTCCATTCAAAGTGGCATGCTACATTTAAATTGGACCGTCCGTCCTTCAATAAGACATGTTGGACCGTCATTCCGTTCAAAGTGGCACGTTGAATTTAAATTAGGGCATCTTCCCTTTAATGAGACACGTTGGACCATCACTCCATTCAAAGTGGCATGTTATATTTAAATTAGGTCGCCCGCCCTTCAATGCGACACGTTGGACCATCACTCTATTCAAAGGAGCACAATATTTTTAGAACAGGTTGTGCAACTTGATTCATCAACTATCTCAGCATAGCATGCTCAAATAGATTTGCGCTAATTTATATTTGTGTGATGCTATATTTACAACTAATTATTTCTTTGAGTTGTTGTCGAGAGCATCCAAAAGTATGAAATTCTCAAATCAAAGCCACAGGTGTGGACGACTCCAAAAAGGACGTAGCACAACGTGATATTTTTTTCTTAGAAGCAAAATGAGAGGTAGTCTAGAGAGGGACGTCAAACTCTTTGGATGCGAGCTAAAGGATGATTGTCACCACCCTCAAACTACACCCCTATTAGAAGGCATGTGGATACCTCTTGATGTTCTTTTTTCAGCTTCACCTTTGGAATATTTCTACACTCATACCGAGGGTAACCTTCTCTTTTTTTAAATCAAGTGAACGGACACCTAGAGTTATGGAAATTAGGTTCAGGTAAATTCTTGTCGATGGATGTGAAGGATCCTATATTCATAGTTAAGAGGTTACAAGCCTCTTTTTCATAACTTGAACGATGTGTCACTTATTCCGAGCCAAAGATTGTCTAAAATAAAAGACTATTTTTTCTACTGACCGAGTCAAACTACAAGTAGTCTGATTCCTCGAGTCTCGGAGATATGTAGGATAGGCTCCTTGTTGAAAACTCGACTGCATTCCAACCTCCCCCCCCCCAATTTGCTTATTCTCCGGCTTTCTAATTTCACTAAAATTAAAAATTGGAATAGCTAATGAATTCTTTGAAAATCGTGCTCAAAATCAAGCTTTATGAACTACAAGTGGCCTGAATTCTCATGAAACCCGATATATGTAGGAATCCCGACACCGGGGTCCGGCCATACTCCATGTAACTCATGTGAAAAGCAATCTCTTTTAGAAATGAATTTGTGGTTGGACAAAAATTAGGAATGTCAAACTCCCTTTTGACCAAGGTTACTTGCATCCACCCTACCCAAATCGAGGGGGCAGTTGTTGACACCTAATTTTTGCCCTCCATGACAAAATTTAACCCTGAGTTTCTTTAATTTTTAGTAAAATCTAAATATTTATTTAATCCGGATAAATGCACTCTAAAATATTTATTTGGGTTAATTTTATCACTTAATTGACAATTATATGTTTTCGTATTTACATATGCGAAATTGTATAAATTTATTTTACTTAAATAAATATTTTTATCAAAATTGGACTTTTACTGATTAAGCTTGAAAATTAATCTAAACGGATAAAGTCTTGATTTAAATAAAATTTGTTCTCAAAATTAATTTATTTGGAAAAATATTTATTTGATTTTATTAAATTAAGAATCTCAGGATTAAATTAAGTATTGATTCGAATCGAATTTTTAATTGAATTTAGTCAATCTATTATATTTGGCCATAATTGAAATTAAATTGGCCATAATTGCAATGCAATCGGCCAATTGATTTTCAATTTGGTTAATATTAAATAAATTTAGCTAAATTTTAAATCTCAATTGAGGTTATATTTTAAATAACCATAAATTCGCAAAAACTCTCATAATTTCTACCCAATTCCCACCAAAATCAAATTCAAATCCCAAAATCAAATTTTGAAATTCAAAAATTGTACTACATTGTACAATTCCCCCTCAACCTTGTCCTTTTTCCAATTTTAAAATTCAAAAATAGTACTACATTGTACAATTCTCCCTCAACCTCGTCCTTTTTTCAATTTTGAAATTCAAAAATAGTACTACATCTAAATTTAGCTAAATTTTAAATCTCAATTGAGGTTATATTTTAAATAACCATAAATTCCCAAAAACTCTCATAATTTCTACCCAATTTCCACCAAAATCAAATTTTGAAATTCAAAAATTGTACTACATTGTACAATTTCCCCTCAACCTTGTCCTTTTTTCAATTTTAAAATTCAAAAATAGTACTACATTGTACAATTCCCCCTCAACCACGTCCTTTTTTCAATTTTGAAATTCAAAAATAGTACTACATTGTACAATTCCCCCTCAACCTTTTACTTTTTCCAATTTTGAACTTCAAAAATTGTACTACATTGTACAACTCCCTCCCCTCACCGTATCTTGCACCTCACTTTATCTTTAATTTTAAAAATTCCAAAAACACCCCTAAATTCTTTCTCCCACATTGGTGGATTAATAGAATTGGATCACCATCATTTTCTATAAATGCTACCCTTATTTTTGTAGAAAGGAGGTCTCAAAGTCAAAAAAGTTTCAAAGGGAGAAAAAAAGTCTCAAAGTCAAAAAAATCTTAAGGTTGAAAAAAGAGCTTTGAGCAAAGAAGCATTTTTTTTAGTAAAAATTTTCCTTTTTCGTGAAATTCATGGGCTAATCGAAGTTCTTGAGTAGAACTCTTTCCGGTGGTGATCAAGACTCTAAAGAAATCTTGTAGTTCCGTTTTGCTGCTCCAAAAAAGTCTAAATGGACTCCTTTCCTCTTGCATTTTGTAATGGGCCAATGAGTCTCATCTCTTCGAGTCAAGTCTGAAGCTTTAAACTTAAAGTCGATTATATGACGTGCGGATGCAAGAAGATGAAAGAAGAAGGAAAATGGGTGAAAACCCATTGATAAGGTTACTAAGAGACTTGAAAAGTCTCGATTTTTATTATTGCCTTATTTTTATTTATTCATTTAGTCATTTATTTATTGATTCATTTGGGCTCGAAGCGAAAGTTGTAATTTAATATAGGTAAAGCGGATTTTGGGCCTCAAAGGTCTGAAAACTAGCTTAGGACAGGTTATGGGATAAAAGTCTAAGGTTTAGATTAGGACATGTGAAGATGGGTCAGATGCCCAAATTAGCTTAGGACAGGATTTATGGATTTGGGCCTAATGACTTAAGTCATTTAGTCTCTCCCTTTCCCTTTATATGTTAATTATTTTTAGTTTTTTTAGACTTAGTTAAAAATCCCCGCTAAGTCGTTAAATTTGTTTTTCACAAATCTTGAAGACAATTTTTTTCTGAATCATTTTCTTTTCAAAAATCAACATTCCTTTTTAAATTTAGTCAAAAAGGTTATTTTCAAATAGTCCGAATAACCGCAAGTTAGCGGATACTCTTGGTGCCTTAACAACCTTTCAAGAGTATTAATAGGAACCACTTACTCAGAATTTTAAAACTTAAAAGATTTATTTTGTTTTGAATCTTTTAAGTAATATTTTTAGTTTTTCTTGATATTTTCTCAAAAATCAAGTGGCGACTCTGTAGTTTCTTAAATTATTTTGAAATTTTCTTTGAAGCTTTGAAATAGTTTAAAAAGTTGAAACCAAATGTTTTTCAACTCTTCGAATAGAAAACCCCCCACCTATCTCCGTGAAGGATATTAGAAGTTTTCTTGGTCACGCTGAATTCTATAGGCATTTCATCAAAGATTTCTCAATGATTTCTTACCCTTTGTGCAAGCTCCTTAAAAAGAAGGTAAAATTTTAGGTTGATGGTGATTGCATAAAGGCTTTCAATTGTCTCAAGGAACTCCTTGTGTCGACTCCTATCATAGTAGTTTCGGATTGGTCATTGCCCTTTGAATTAATGTGTGATGCAAGTGGTATTGACCTAGGTGAGGTATTGAGCCAAAGAAAAGAGAAGTTATTCCACCCGATTTACTATGTAAGCAAGACGTTGACTAATGCTCAATGTAATTATACGGTTATGGAACAAGAATTTCTATCGGTGGTGTATGCTTTCAAAAAATTTTGAGCCTATTTGTTAAGCACGAAAGTGGTTGTGCACACAAACCACACCGCTCTTGGATATATCATGGCAAAAGAAGAAACAAAACCTCGGTTGATTAAGTGGATATTGCTCTTGCAAGAGTTTGATTTTGAAGTGAAGGATCGAAAGAGATGTGAAAATCAAGTAGTCGACCCCCTTTCCTTACTTGAATATGGATTAGGAGGACGTCTCCAAATCAAGGGTGAATCAACTTCATGAGTTGAAAGTGTTTTGGCTCAAAGCATCTGAAAGCTCTGTATTGTGCATAGAGAAGATGAAAAGGTAACATGATGCTAGAATATTAAAGCGAGAGTTTCATGTGGGGGATGATGTGCTCCTCTTCAATTCAAGATTGCAACTCTTTGTAGGGAAGATTAAATCGAAGTGGTCTGGTCCGTTCATGAACTCAAATGTTTATCCTAGTGGGGCTATTGGGTTGGAAGATCACGAGAAGAAGAAATTTATGGTTAATGGGAAACGAGTGAATCATTATCATATGGGTAGACCCAGAGAGACTAAGGTTGAGACGTTTCACTTCAAAGATCCAAAATAATGAGTAAATGATATCGTGCCACGACTTTAACTAAGGCGCTTCTTAGGATGCAACCTAAGGAATTTTTCTTAATTTTTTCTAATGTTTTTTATTCACATTTTAGCTTAGTTTGGTTGTTGCAAGTTATATCATAAAATTGAGGTGCTAAAAGGTAGGTTCGGAGGCTCGAAAGTGATCCCCCAACCAAGAATTTTATTTAAAAACAGGCGTGTACCAGGCGAATGCCAGATGCACGTAGGACACAACACTAGCAGTTTTTAGTGTGTAATCTATAATGACCTGCACGGAAATGAATAAGCAGTCCAAGCGCAGGTCCATCATACCTTGAACGCAAGTCGAGCTGGAGCACTCTGCCACAATATGCACTAGACTTGCTTAAGCAGGCCAGCTGTAGGAGAAATGAATATGGCACTCAAAAGTGTTTAAAATCTATGATGTTTTCAAAACAGGTCGGATCTTGTTAGGCTAACCCAACCCGATCAACCCAAAATATCTTTAATCTCTTTAAACACTTAAAAGAAACAGAAAATGCAATCCACACTTAAACTTTTTCATTACAACTCCCGTCCAACGGCTCCTTCCTCTCACACTCAATATTCTCTCTTTCCTTAACAATAATTGAGCTAACAAGAATTGATATAATTCTTTTGGACTTGTGTTTCATGTTTCTCTCTTAAAGCAAGTAAAGGTATGTTCTTTCTTGGTTTCACTTTTGAATTCTCTTAAGAATGGGCATAATGTCTCACACCTCTTGATGATTGGTCATTTAAATTTGGTTTTTGTGAGCTTATTGGGATTATTTATACTTGTTGGAATAACTATGTTGGCATGGATGCCTTGTTTCACTTGTTTGATTAATGTTACTCTCTTAAATGAAGCTAGTGCACCATGTGTTTGAAAAAATGTCCATAATCCTTTCTTGCTTTATTTGTGTGGTGGTGGCTCAATTAGGATAGTATGAACACCTTGAATGTGTTTGGATATGATTTGGTGAGATTAGCTTTCTCTCTTGTGCTTCTATCCTCTTTCTCCAAGTTCTTGGTTAGCATGCCCACCATGTGTTTGTTGAAATGACAATAAGAGAGGAATACCTTGAATGCTTGAAATGGTCAATGTGATTTTCCTTAGGGCATAATGTGCTCATTTTATATGTAGAATTTTGAGTCCAATTGATCCTAAAAGTGGAATAACCGATCGTCATTGGTTAAGGGAGTTTGTTGAGAAATATGACATCCATGGTTCTTGTTGGTCACTATGCCTAACCGAGAGACATGAATGCTTGCCTTGTCCTATAATAGATGGGATGACATCATTCTTAAGGGTATTAGTCATTCTTGTTTCCATTGGAGGTTATGTAAGTTCTACGAACTAGTTTTGTGAAATGTGAGGAATGTGAGACAATTTAGATACCAAATGATTAAGTGTTGTAATGAATGAATCCCATGGGCTTTAATGATGAAGTTACCTTGCATTAATCAAAAAAAATTCTTTTCTTATTTTTATCTCCTTTCTTAACATACAAAACTCTAAAAACATGTTTTACCTTTTATCTTTTGTTTTGTGTCTTTCTCACAGGTATGTCTCCAAGAAAGAAATTGCCACGAGAAGCTAGGAAGGGTAATTCCCCAGATAAAGGCAAACCCAAAGCTACTTCCACAAAGGGCAAAGAGCCGGTATCCAAAAGTACTCCAAAAATCCCGGATGTTCAAGCCACCATTGATTGTTCATGGGAGGTTGGAAAGGAAATGGATTAAATTCGATTTAGTGTAGAAGGAGTTATATGATGATTGGGTAACCACTCAAGGGTTCAATCCCAAGAAGGTATTTATAATGAAGGGAGTTGACACCCATTCCCCCAAAATCATCGCTGATGTTAAAGAACGGCTATGGGAACTCTTTAAAAATATGACGCCTTCTTCTCACCCACTATGCTACTTTCTAAAAATTGTCCGAGAATTCTATGCTTCCTACGTTGTTTAGCATAATGAACAAAAATACAAAATGCCAATTTCCGAACAACCGTGTCTCAAGAGTGTATTAGTTCGAGGAATAAAAGTCATTTGCATGGCCTCAGTCTTGTGACTTAGATTCCACGGTGAAGTGCAACAATTTGATATTTGTCGGACGTCAAATTTTCCCATGGCTTTCTAGGGTGATTGCTAAGGTCCTTTATCCACAGGCTAATGGTGTAGATCAAATTAAGAGGAGAGATCTTTCGGTTCAAGCCAAATATTGGCTTGGATTTGTTGGTAGCCGTCTACTCCTCTTAAGAAATGACCAATATGTAACGATTGATAGGGCTATCATTGTCAGATGCATCTTGGATAAAATCTCTATCAATTCAGGAGATTTGATAGCGGAGATGATGAAGTTAAGGTCAAAGCAATAGGGCACTTTATTGCCCTTTCTGGCACACATATCTATGTTTTGCCTTAAGTTCAAAGTCTCACTACTCTATAAGATTGATTGATAGGTTATATGCACCAGATTCATTGACATCACATATTACAAGGATGAGGATATCCCTACGGGCATAAAGAGAAAAACTTTGGTTTTGGTAGACTCGATGCGGAAGGGTTTCCAAGCTCAGAGGGGATGAAGATACCTATGGATTATACACTTGATACTAAGACTCATCATGATTTTACCAATACTCCTCTATCATCAAGCACCGCACCACCACCTCAGCCCACACAATCGGTAGGGTTTTCTACAGTGACGTTTGCCAAGGTTGCTTCCTTTACTTTGGCAAACTATGTTACTCTTACTCGATTGGTGGCAGAAATTCCACAATTTATTTAGGTTTCTATAGAACCTCTATGTGCTCGCATAGCAAATTTACAACAGAGAGTAGCCACGCTTGAGGCGAGGGGAGATTGGAGGGGGTGGCATCTGTGAGGGCATACCTTGATAGTTTACGGGTGGAGTTTCACTCTGAACAGCCCTTCTTCGGTCTTGATGAGGAAGAGATTTTTTTTGACCCAGAGACTTCTAGCCCAGTATTTCCATTTGATGATTTGTTCGAAGAGGTTCATGAGGCCATTGATGATGAGGTAGAGGTTAATCTTATGGAGGGGCTACTTGAGGCCCGATAGGTTGAGCTCGCCTTGCAATTATCCAGGGATGATGAGCATGCACGAATGGTTAGGGCTAGTTCTATCACTCGACATGATGATGAGTCACCCTTCATAGCAAAATCTATGAGAGGAGCCCAGTCTAATGAGGTTCCTACTGAAATAGTGTGATCATTCACTGACAGGGATCCAAGCACCTAGTATGCCACAGGAAGTCTCTACCCTCCTCTACTCTCTTTTACTTTTGCATTAGGGACAATGCAATGTCATTAGTGGAGGTAGGGTATTTTTATAATTCATTTGATGGCCGGTACCTATTATTTCACTTTATGGAATTTGGTTGGACAGATTGTGTAGACATACTCTGTATTATCACATTGATATTTGTGTATACATGTTACATTTTTTCATGTTTATTTACTTTAGCCCTTGTGGGGCTTGTTTTATTTTTTTATTATTTTTATTGACATTGCTTTGGATGGGTCCTTGTCGGGCATTTTGATAATGATGTCAAATATTGTCTTTTTGTTATTGAATTTGTGTCATGTGCTTAATATAAATGTGGTATCTGATTATGTGCATTGCTCTTGTCTCCTTTTGTATATATGTGTCTAATAAATTCAAAGGATTTTCTTCAAAACTCGGTTCTTTCCTAAGGAGCAAAATTTTATTTTCTCTTTCTTTTGATCTTTTATTTTTATTTTAGTTTAGTTTCTTTGTTGAATCGAGTGATAATTTATTCATGAAGGATGATGAGGCGAGATCATTAGGTGAAGTATCTAGTCATTTTAGTTAACTAGGAAGAAACAAAAGTTTGAAAATACTTTCAAAATGTCATTGACAAGAAATGATTTTGAGAAAAAAACCAAAAATATAGTTTTCTTTTTTGAAAAAATATCAAGGATATTTTTGAGCTTTCTTTTGAATGAGACCATTAAAATCAATTTTTGGCTCTCTCTTTACAAGGATGAGTCTTTGACTCAGAGTAACTTATGAAGCTCAAATTTCTCAAATTGGTTGGGAGACTAACTTTTTGTCCTATGAGTACGATGCCATGTGTGGTGAGATTTTTGAATAATTCCTGTACATATGTATAGTCTAGAACTTTCCCCAAGTGTATTCAAAGCAAAATTCTAGGCAAGCTTGGTTTGGAGGATGACCCGAGGCCCTTTTTGACCCGTCACATAGTCAAATTCCCACATTAACATTGTTTCCTAGTTAAGCCATTTGAGCCTTTTTGCCCATTTTTCTTTGTTATTGTAATGATAACCATTCTGAAACACCTAATCCCTTTTGAAAATCTCTCTTTTGGCACTTAACCTCCTTTGATACCTTGAATGGTTCTAAATAATGGATTATAGGCAAAGGTCTAAGTTTGGGGGATTGTGTAGTTGGGAGAAGATGATCAAGAAAAGATAATAAAGGTATATGTAAGGTTGTCAACACATGTGCTTAAAGGATAAGAGATGTGCTTGATGATAAAGTTGAATAGCCTAGCCCATAGAACTTGAAAAAAAACTAGATAAGTGAGGGGATAAGAAGGACTTATAGGTAGAAAATCTCTTGAAAATTCAAAGAAGTAAAGAAAGAAAATGGTGGCTTTGAATTATTTGGTAAATGCCAAACAAAAAGTTAGGAAAATATGGGAAATAATTTAAAGAAGAATAAGGTGGGTAGTTTGAAAAAATTTGGGGTAGAAAGGATTGAGCAATTACATTGAAGGAGGTCCTTTAGTCACTTGATCCATATATATTCCTTACCGTACCTTAAACCTTCATCTTGATCCATAAGACCTTGGTGATTCCAAACTAAGTAAGTCAATATTAGTGGCAAAAAACACAAAGGAAAAGCCGATGGATCTATTCAATGTACTTGAATTTCTTTGTGAGAGTGAGTGTGAATTCTTTCTTTATTTGAGCTCCTTTAAGAATTGAAATGTCTTTTGTGTGTGGAGATAACTCTTGCATGTGAGTGGCATCGGTACTTTTGGGTAGAGGGTGAAGTTTTACTATCGGTTTGGGTAAATGAGTGAAGTAAGTTGCATTGTGAAGATTGAGATAATCTTTTGATGATTTTGTGTCTTATCTTATAAGTTGCTTTGTGATTTGGAAAGTTCATTCGATACAAACTTGCATTCTTGCTTCATAAATATGTGCTTATTGAAAAGCTTTGGTTTAATTATTTCCATGACATGTTTGGAAAGTATTTGTAGAGCTTTGTTAGCTTATTCCTTTACTATAGCTTTCTTCTGGGTGGATTTGAGTTAAATACCCTATCTCATTGAATTATTCTTGGTTGCTTGAGGACAAGCAATAGTTTAAGTTTGGGGGGTTGATAAGTCATCAATTTGATGACTTGCTAGCACCTTTTAAGCCTAAATTATCATGCTTTTTCATTGATTTGATGGTAATTTCTTACTTAATAGTCATTTATATAGGTATAAAAAGAGAAGATGGGCAAGTCATTCGAGTTAGTAAGAGGCTAAATATGAAAGAGAAGAGTCATCTGCTTCACATCCACTTTGGAGCTACTATCTATCTATTCTCCATCTGTTTTAGATCCACTCAAGCAAATCAAGAATAAGGTGGCAATTTTGTAATTTTTTCAAATATGGAAGTGGGGTCTAAAGAAGATCTAACTTTCTTCTTTCATCTTAGAACCTATCTTTTCATCTTAGAAGAATATTGTACTAGTCTTGAGTGAAAAATATATGTGAGTGATTTCCAAAGAAGAATTAGTGATTTTCCATTAAAGATTTATTGAAATTCCAAGTGTGGAACTACATTCTCTCTATTTCTCATGGATGAAGTCAATGATAACTTTGGTATATTTCTATCTTTTTTGTCTATGAGTAGCTAATTCTAAATTTTGAGGTTATGCTTGCTTAGGTTGTGGTAGTGCATGGGTGTTAGCTATTTATCCTCCTAATTAGTTATTTGTGATGGGTGTTGCATTTATTTCATGATTTAATCAAGAATTGGGCGTTGAAAACCCCAACCATCCTTGAACCCATGTTATCCTTGAAAGAGGGGATATAGGTGAGGAATAAATGCAACCAATAACTTGAATCATTTCATTTAATGATATCTCTTAGACATAAGGATGCAAATTGAGGTAATAGATGTGCAAACTTGTCATATTTGTGAGGTGTTCAAAAGAACCCATTTGTAAAATTTGGTGTATTAATTGAAAGATTAATATCAATACATTGACATCTAACGTAACCATGACTTTTAGCTAAAGTTGGATAAATTGTCAAGTACCCATGCATGAACCCACACCTAGAATGGCATAACCCCAAGGCCTATTCCCAATTGAATTCACTCTTAGCATTTTTTAATGTCAAGATAGTGCTCTAAATTGAAGTAGTTGGCATTATAAACATATTCAAACTAATTTTCACATTTTATATTTATATTTGTTTCATTCACATTACGGGTCACCTTTTAGTAGACTATCAACACTCTTGAGTTTGAATTCTATGTTTTCACTCCTTATGGATTCGACCCCAACCTGAGTTGGGTTATTGTATTGAAAACGATTGATTACACCCATTCAAGAGTGTAATTTGAGTGCTATCAATGAACATAGTGTAGATTTGTACTTGGCCAAAATAAAATATGATACTGATTATTTTTATGATCGATTTTTGTATTGGATGTTGTTCAAAGTTTCAATAATAATAATAATAATAATTTTTATTTATGTCAACTTTTAAATTTGTGAATGATGTAAATTTATGGCATGCCAGGCTTGGCCATATTGGTCAACAAAGAATGAATCGCATAGCTAAAAAAGATTTGCTTGACACAACAGATAAAGTAGAATTGTCTACTTGTGAATCTTGCTTAGCCAGAGAAAACTGCAAGCAAATCATTTGAAAAAGGCACAAGAGATAATGATTCATTGCAATTATTTTTTATTTGTGGTTCAATGAATGTAAGGACAATACATGGTGTTATTTACTTTATAACTTTTATTGATGATTTTACTCGATTTGGTTGTGTATATTGATTTCTCATAAATCTAAAGCTTTGAGTTGCTTCATTATGTTTATGAACTTAGTAGAGAATCTATTGGATAAAAAGATTAAAGCTCTAATAATCAATAGAGGAAGAGTGTATTTTTCTGATGAGTTCAAACAATTATGTGATGAAAAAGAAAATTCAAAGACAAGTAACTACTATTTAGACTGCACAACAAAATAGTGTTGTGGAAGGATGAAATAGAATATTGTTAAAAATGGTAAGCTCAATGATGGTGCAAGCAAAATTGTCAATCACTTATTAGGGTGATGCATTGCTCACTGTTGCGTTTGTACTTAATTGGTCCCTTCTAAATCAGTTACAATTGCACCGTATGAGTTATGGACTAAATAAAAGTTCGATTTGAACATTTTAAAGCCTTGGAGTTGTGTTGCTTTTAATCATAACCCTTTTTTTCCAATATGAAAAATCAGGTCAAAGGGGGAAATTTGTATCTTTATAAGTTACTCTAAACAGTCTAAGAATTATGTGTTCATAGGTGAACAAGATAGTGACACTGTAACAGAAATTGAGTTATGCAACGTATATTCATAGAGAATGATAAGCAGAGTGAGATAGGTCAAGACTTATCTCTTTATGAAATTATGGACTATATCACTTTCGCTATTGATATTTTAATGGATTTGAGTGAGAGTCATATTGATGATAATGAATCAGTTCCTATTTTCATAAATTCTAGTGATATTGCTGGTCCGAGTGGAAGTAACTTATCAATTGATAAATTAATTTATCAATCTCAATCTCGATGAACAAATCAACTATAAACTTTTTATCATTGATTTGAGATCGAAGAAAAAATATTTATAGTTACTCCGACTGATGAAGAGCCAACAAATATAAATGAGGCTCTTATATGTTCTGCCAAAGAAAACAGTTAAAAACAATGAAGGATGAGATGAAGACAATGAAATCTAACCAAATGTAGGGATTTATTGATCTACCTATAGGTTGAAAAGCTATTGAAAATAAGTAGATTCTTAAAATCATATGTAAGACAGATGGTAGTATCGAAAAATTTAAAGCTTGCCTGTAGCTAAGTGGTATACACAACAAGAAGGAATTGATCATGAAGAAATATATTACATAAAGTATAATTTTATAAGAGACATGATTGGACAAAAGGAAGTAAACGCGAAATACATATCTACGCATCAAATGATAGAAGATCCCTTAACAAAACTTATAGCATGTGATATTTATGAAAGACATGTAAATTCATTGGGTCTACGTAGATGCTAATGTATTTAATTTTTATTTTTTCAAAACATGTTCATGTAAATTCACATTATTGAGGTTAATGTTGATTAATGCCTAATTTTTCATCTTGTACGTTCATATACATATATTATTTTTTATGTGATGTACATACATTTTTTAGGATAAAAAGTATGTCAAATAGACAAAAAAATTGACCTATTCATGCAGGCAACTGCTTCTAATGTCTAAGTGATAAGTAGTAGAGATGAGACAGTTATAAGTTTATTCTTTCAGAAGTGATGATAAAAGAGAGTTGAAAGTATATAATCAGAATTTCGTTTGTAGATTGTTTTTAATCATATGTGATTAAAATGAGTTAGTCTATTTCTCATGTCAAATGTGAGTTCTGAAGAATAAAGTGATTGAATAGATTTGTGAACTCAAAGTTAGATATAAGTTATCTGAACTATCATCTATATAATATTTAATCTATAAAAAAAACACACTCTACAAAAAAAGAGTCAATACTGTGATATATGTTTCATATTATTTTATGTATAAAGTGATCCAAAAGGGCATACAAGTTTAATCTCTACTTGCTATCGTGTGAAGCCCTGAATATTATAAGTAATTTTTCATATTGTACCCTAATGGCTTTAATCAATCTCTTGAAATTCAATTTAGTGTTTGCTATCTTAGTATGTTACCAAGAGAACATGATTGATTCAGTCTAGTGGGACATTTCGAGAAAGGTGTATCACGCTGACATTAAGAGATTCTTGAGATGATAAAGATCATTAAGTATTATCACATTAATTGTGTTCATTGATGTCCTTTATGGTTGTTTTGAGACAAATACATAATGATGAACTCAAAATTAAGAAAAAGAGATGATGAGAAATATAAATGTAATAAATAATCTAGGGTACTGCATATTATAATTTACTTCAAGTTTCATTAATCGAGATGTCTTAACAGATGTATAGTAATGTAGCTCTCAGAGTAGGCATTAGTCACATGGTCTAGTCGTTAAGTATGAATGTTATAGAATAAGAATGAGAGTTGATCCACTATGTGCGAGTGGGAGATGAAGGATATTGGACGGGATCACACATGTGGGTCTTCCCTGAATTCATGTGTAGAGAAATTAGATATATAACTATCTGTTATATATTAATAAATAAAAGGAAAGTGACACAATTATTTGAAAAGTTGTGTCCCTTCAGAATTATGAAAGGAGTCTCACACGAGAAATCAAGACACCTTTTCATTCTCTGCAAGAAAGAAAAACAACAAAAAAGAAAACTTTTTCCTTCTCCAATTTCGCTCAAGCTCGAGTGAAGATTATTAGAAGATTTCTTCTTCAAAAAGTATTGAAATAACTCTGTATCAAGGTACGATTCATAAATTGTGATTTTTTGATATAATTTGTGTTTTACACATGTAATTTCACTATTAGACTGGTGAAACAAAATAATCTTACGGGTTATGTGTTTAATTAGATTCTATAATTGTATACTGAAATAACGTGTCATCATGTACTTTTCATGATAGGGTTTATGTCTTTATAAAGATGACAGGACACATCTAATCCATCAAGAGTACCATCTTCTCCATTTACTTAGGACAATAAGACAACTAATTTCTAGGATGACAACTCAACTTATAGAAATATCATACAGAAGTTATTTTGTATTTTTACACAACAAAATCACTTAACTTATAGGATATTCTACTAAAATTACTTATTTTAAAAAAAAATTAAATTTACTCAATGATTGTTTTTTTACTCAGAATATACTACACATATTTAACATATCGTATCATATTAAAACCTAATTTTTTAGTAGTGAAACGTATTTAATGCATGATTATTTTCTTTTAACACCTTGTCAGTATCTGGACCTTACCTCTGTTCTAGTACTTATTTACTCTTAAACATAAAATGGAAAAACTACCCATTTAAAAGTTGAATGCTTTCAGTTACCAATTAATTAAAGGTGGACTAAAATTCAAGTCATTTTGTCAATCTAAAACTCCTAGTATTGTTTCAGATAATTGCTCTCTGCTCAAGACTAATAACAAATAGGAATATATTATTTGAAGTTGTTGATTACATATTCAAGTCCAAGCAGAGCATCGATAGCTTGAAGTGAAATTTTTTTAAATTTGTCTTCATACACCTGTACTCTACGTAAAGTACCGATTTTTATAAAGATGATAAATACGATTAATAACAACATTTGCAAGGGAATTAAAATATACTAGTTAGATAAGCAAGGTCATTGGTTAAATGAATTATATATTACTAAAAAAATGAGATCTAATATGATATGACATGTCAAATATATGATTTGTAGTTTTTGTACACAGAACACAATTAACTTCGTCGTCCTCAAAAGAACTGTTGGGTTTAATTGGTGTGAATGGAAAATGGAGGGACACAACCTTTGAGCAAAAGACATATTGTTTTGAAAAAGGTATGAATGTTCAGATAGTTGTGTCTATTCAGAAAAAGACACAATATTTCAAATGAACAGGCATGACTCTTCCAAATGATACACCTTTTAAGTGAACCATTGTCATATTTCAGAAGAGACATCTGATGGCTATATAAACCTGCTTTCATCCACAGGTTTATACATAAAAAATGAAATTTTTCTGAAAAAAAATACTTTTCTTGTCTTAAAAACATTCTGTGTGATTAATCAAACTGTTGAGTGAGTTCGTAGAATCTGAAAATTTGAGGTACCGCAATTATTCAGATTGTAGGCCATTTTATCTTGGGAGGAAGATTCCATAACCTCAGGTACAGTGAGGGGAATTATTCCTTCAGGACACTCCACTCCGTGAAGTCGGGGGACTTGGCCTTAAATTTTGTTTCATTTATTTTCTGAAATCTAACACACTTCTTGGATAGATTATTAAGTAATCTTGTGTTGAAGGTGTTAAAGAACTTCAAAGGTGTTCTTGTTTATACATGAACTATTGTTGAAGTTGGTGTTGCAATTTTACAGATTTTTGTACCCGAAATTACATAAAATAAAAATCTGAAGGAATAATACTTGCAGAATCTGTATTGCTTGTTTTTGGAGATTAAAGTTTTAAGCTTTCTACTCCGTTTGAACTTAACTAGTGATTCGAAGACATAAAATCTTCATCACAAGTTAAAGATCATTCAGTTGACGATTGGAAGTCATAAAAACTTCATCGTTAACTAGAAACAAGAAGAAGAGTTTAAAGTTGCTTAACTTTATAAATAGTAGTCTGAAAATACTAAATTTTATTGTCTTGTAGTAACTGGAAAAATAACTAACGAAATTCAAATGCAAGATGCGGCTACGACTATGGGGGCAACTAGTATTGCCTCACCAAGTCGAGCAAATGCTCCGTAATCAATGGCACTTGCGGAGAATCCCAAAAAATTTATAGGCATTGACTTTAAGCGATGGCAGCAAAAGATATTCTTTTACCTCACCACTCTATGCCTTCAAAGGTTCACTAGTGTGGATGCTCCTGATGTGCCCGAGGAAACCTCGGACAAAGAGCATTTCATGATTGTAGAGGCTTGGAAGCACTCAGACTTCCTTTGCAGGAATTATATCTAGAGTGGTCTCCAAGACGACCTATACAATATTTACAGTGGAACTAAGACATCAAAGAAATTGTGGGGGCACTAGAACAAAAATATAAGACAGAGGATGCGGGAATTAAGAAATTCTTTGTTGCAAGGTTTCTAGACTTTAAAATGATATATAGCAAATCGGTTGTCTCTCAAGTTCAGGAATTGCAAGTAATCATCCATGATCCCTTAGAAGAAGACATATCTTTGAAAAGTACCTTAGTTGAACAAATTAAAAATATTCTTAGTACTCACATAAACTGTTTTGTAGGTTTGATTGTGAATAATGTATTTCAAGTAGCAGCGACCATTGAAAAGCTACCACCTATGTGAAAAGACTTCAAAAACTACTTGAAGCACAAATGCAAGGAGATAACTGTCGAAGATCTTATTGTCCGACTACGTATTGAAGGGGATAATAAAGCTGCCGAGACAAGGTCAAAAGGGAATTCTACAATTAATGGAGCACATATTATAGAAGATGACCAAAACAATTCTAAGAAAAGGAAGAAAGTTGAACAAGGAAGCAATCAACCCAAGAAAAAATTCAAGAGAAAGTGCTTCAACTGTGGCAAAATTGGCCATAAGTCCATGAATTGTCATGCCCCTAAGAAAGGCAAGAAAAAGGACCAAGCTAATATGGTTGAGTCCAACAAAGAATATGATGATCTGTGTGTTATGTACTCAGAATGCAACTTGGTGGGGAATCCTCACGAATGGTGGATGGATTCTGGTGCCACCCGCTATGTGTGTGTCAAAAAAGAGTTGTTTTCGTTATTCGGTCCGGCTCAAGTAGAAGAAATGATCTACATGGCTAACTCCGCTACGGCTAAGGTAGAAGAAACAGGAAAAGTGGGCTTGAAAATGACTTCAGGAAAGGTCTTGACACTTAACAATGTCTTGTATGTTCCGGAGTTACGTAGGAACTTGATTTCTGTTTCACTTCTAGACAAGAATGGATTCAAATGTGTAACCATTTCTGGAACAATTGTAATTAGCAAAGGAGAACTGTATGTAAGAAAAGACTATATCACCGAGGGCCTTTATAAGATGAATGTAATGAATATTGAAATCAATAAAAAATCAAATTCTTTTTACTTGCTTGAGTTTTATAATTTGTGGCATGAACGTTTAGGCCATGTTCATTACAAAACTTTACGAAAACTGATTAACTTAGAGGTTTTGCCAAACTTTGAGTGCAATAAATCAAAGTGTCAAACGTGTGTAGAATCAAAGTATGCAAAGTATCCTTATAATTCCATTGAAAGGAATTCCAATCCCTTAGACTTAATGCACACTGACATTTGTGATATGAAGTCAACACCATCACATGGTAGGAAAAAGTATTTCATAACTTTTATTGACAATTGCACTAGATATTGTTATGTCTACTTTTTAAATAGTAAGGATGAAGCAATAGATGCGTTTAGGCAATACAAAACTAAAGTAGAAAATCAGTTAGAGAAAAAGATAAAAATGATAAGAAGTAATAAGGGCGGAGAACATGAATCTCCATTCGCCAAAATATGTGTAGAGAATGAAATTGTCCATCAAACTACGGCCCTATATTCACCTCAATCTAACGAAATTACGGAAACAAAAAACTGAATATTGAAGGAAATGATGAATGCCTTGCTTATAAGTTCTAATTTACCATAAAACTTGTGGGGGGAGGCTATTCTTACAGCCAATCGTATACTCAATAGAGTTCCCTATAGTAAGACACAATCAATTCCTTATGAGAAATGGAAAGAAAGAAAACCCAACTTGAAATATTTCAAAGTGTGGGGGTGTCTAGCAAAGTTTCAAGTTCCTATGCCTAAAAGGGTTAAGATAGGACCTAAGACTGTGGATTGCGTGTTCGTAGGATATGCTAAAAGCAGTAAAGCATGTCGATTTTTGGTTCATAAATCTGAATATCCAGATATAAATAAAAATACTGTAATTGAATTAGATAATACTGAATTCTTTGAAAACATTTACCCATATAAAACTAGACATGAACAGTCTAGTGGAGGGTCTAAACGACCTCGAGATGAACTAAGTGAGAATGTACATAATGAAGAGAATCCAAGACGTAGTACACGTCAAAGAACTTCTACTACATTTGGATCAGATTTTGTAACATTTCTCTTAGAAAATGAGCCTCAAACATTTAAAGAAGCGATGTTGTCGTCAGACTCATCCTTTTGGAAAGAGGCAGTAAATAGTGAGATTGATTCAATCTTAAGCAACCATACGTGGGAATTGGTTGATCTTCCTCCAGGAAATAAACCTTTAGGTTCTAAATGGATCTTCCAAAGGAAAATGAAAGCGGATGGTACTATTAATAAATACAAGGCAAGACTTGTAGTAAAAGGCTTCAAGTAAAAGGAAGGCCTTGATTACTTTGATACATACACGCCAGTAACAAGGATAACATCGATTCGAATGTTAATTGCCTTGGCGGAAGTATATGGTCTTGAAATCCATCAAATGGATGTGAAAACCACATTCCTAAATAGAGAATTGGAGGAAGAAATTTACATGGAACAATCTGAGGGTTTTGTGGTTCCAGAAAAGGAGAATAAGATGTGTAAACTTATTGAGTTGTTGTATGGACTAAAGCAAGCACCTAAACAATGGCATGCGAAGTTTGACCAAACCATGTTGGCAAACGGATTCAAGATAAATGAATGTGATAAATGTGTTTATATTAAAGACACTCTGAATCACCAAGTCATTGGTTTTTTATATGTAGATGATATATTGATCATCAGTAAAGACATTTCTGACATAAATGCAATGAAACGAATGCTCGAGAGCTAGTTTGACATGAAAAACCTTGGAGTTTCGGATGTGATCTTAGGTATAAGAATCCATAGAACTCCACAAGGGTTGGCATTGTCACAGTCTCATTATATCGAAAATGTACTTGACAAATTCAAGTATATGGAATTTGGTATTGCCAAGACTCTAGTGGATGTGAGCTTTACACTTCGAAAGAATGAAGGTGAAAGTGACTCACAATTGGAGTACGTAAGAATATTGGGATGTTTAATGTATATAATGAATTGTACACGATCAGACATAGCATGCGCTATTAGTAAGTTGAGTCGGTACACAAGTAATCCTAACAAAACTTATTGGATGGCAATGAAAAGAGTTTTGGGGTATCTAAAATACACTCAAGACTATGCCTTGCATTATAATAAATATTCTACGATACTTGAAGGATATAGTGATGCAAATTGGATCACCAGATCGAACAAAGTAAAATCCACAAGTGGATATGTATTTACTATTGGTGGAGGAGCAGTCTCTTGGAAATCATCCAAACAGACTTGTATTGCTCGCTGTACAATGGAATCTGAATTTATCGCATTGCATAAAATCGGTGAAGAAGCAGAATGGCTCCAGAATTTCTTGGAAAATATTCCTTATTAGCCCAAACCAGTGGCACCAGTATGTATACACTGTGATAGCCAAGCGGAAATAGGTAGGGCAGGGAGCATGATGTACAACGGTAAATATCGTCACATAAGATGGAGATATAATACAGTTAGAGAACTTATCTCTAGTGGAATTATCACTGTTGACTATGTTAAGTCAAAGGATAATATGTCGGATCCACTTACAAAAGGCCTAGCTAGAGAAGGAGTAGAAAGGACATCCAAGAGAATGGATTTAAGGCCTAGGATAAGTCAGCATGGCGGTAACTCTACCTAGCATACTGGAGATCCCAAGAGCTAGATTTAAGGAGATCAAACAAAGTTATGTCTGAAAGGTTCAACATTGTCAATTACCCAACCCATTCTCATGATGTAGACAATGTTTAGTAAACAAGGATAAGACTTAAAGTGAAAAGTATTTTAATGATTATCTAAATTTGGCAGATTTGACCAAATAGTTTAATCTATAGGATTGAACGTTTAGAAATCACATATGTGGGGGCAAAGTGGAAGCCGCTTCAAGGAGAATGTTAGTAAAGGTCTATTCTCTAAGCTCTCATAAAATCGAGACGTGTTCGTGGCTGAAAAGAACAAAACCATGAGAACCATAAATGGTAAAAGGCTGGCTGTGTGACATGTGTTGTTTAGGTGTACATTAAAGATCGACGGTTCAAAGATATCAAATCTACCGATTGACCGAGTGCATCCAATGCATGTGCACTACGAAAAGTTCAAAGGAAAACCCACTTATCCAGATGCAATCAGTCTTTGCTTGATGATCACATACTTGTCCGTAAAGTTTTACAAAGAATAGACATTCCCTATTCATGTGGGGGATTGTTGGGTTTAGTTGATGTGAATGGAAAATGGAGGGACACAACCTTTGAGCAAAAGACATATTATTCTGGAAAGGTGTGACTATTCAGATAGTTGTGTCTGTTCAGAAAAAGACACAATGTTTCGAATGAACAGACATGACTCTTCCAAAGGATACACCTTTTAAGTGAACCATTGCCACCTTTCAAAAGAGGCATCTGATGGCTATATAAACCTGCTTTCATCCACAGGTTTAGAAATAAAAAAAATGAAAATTTTATGAAAAAAAATACTGTTCTTGTCTTAAAAACATTTTGTGTGATCAATCAAACTGTTGAGTGAGTACATAGAATCCGATAATTTGAGGTACCTCTATTGTTCGAATTGTAGGCCATTTTATCCTGGGAGGAATATTCCATAACCACGGGTACAATGAGGGAAATTATTTAAGGACACTTCGTGAAGTCGAGGGACTTGACCTTAAATTCTGTTTCATCTGTTTTCTGAAATCTAACACACTTCTTGGATAAATTATTAAGTAATCTTGTGTTGAAGGTGTTAAAGAACTTCAAAGGTATTCTATTTTATACATGAACTATTGTTGAAGTTGGTGTTGCAATTACACAGATTCTTGTACCCGAAACTACATAAAATAACAAGAACAACAACGATTTTAATGATAGGATATCCACATAAGCATAGTGATTTAGTTTTTCTAAAAAGAACAAAAATAACTTTTAAGTAGGATCAGAGGCAATTCAGGGATCTCAGAAGACTGCTTTAGAAAAAATCACATAAGAAAGACAATAACAAGGATTTGATCCCTCCACTTGAAAGAGCAAAGGCCAACTCTCAACCAATGCATCACTCAACTTCTTTTGACCATGAGTAGCTTCGGATGATACTTTTTTTTGTTTAGTTTAAGTTGTCATAATTTACTTTTTTTGTTTAGTTTTAGTTGTCATAATTTCCTTTTAAGAGTCAAATGGTATAAATTTTGATCAATATTTTAAAATATAATTTTTCAACATATTTATATGAAAAAATTATAATTTTAGTACTTTTGTATGGTTTTTGAATATTTAAATATTAATTTTAAAATATCAAATTAATCTAATCTAATTTAGCTTTAAAAATTAGTCAAATTGACTCTTGATAAGCGAAACGTAATAATTGAAAAGAACCGGAAGTGATATTAGATAGTAACATTTAAGAAATATACGCGTAATATATCAAATTTAATTAGTCATTCACGCCCCTCTGCGTCTCATCAATCAGCACTACATCATCCGCAAATAGCATACACCAAGGCACCTCTCCTTGAATACTCCGCGTAATTTATACCATTTGACTCTTAAAAGAAAATTATGACAACTAAAAATAAACGAAAAAAGTAAATTATGAAAACTTAAACTAAACAAAAAAAAGTATCATCCGAAGCTACTCACGGTCAAAAGAAGTTGAGTGATGAATTGGTTGAGAGTTGGCCTTTGCTCCTTCAAGTGGAGGGATCAAATCCCTGTTATTGTCTTTCTTATGTGATTTTTCCTAAAGCAGTCTTCTGAGATCCCTGAATTGCCTATGATCCTACTTAAAAGTTATTTTTGTTCTTTTTAGAAAAATAAAATCACGATGCTTATGTGAATCCTATTATTATAATCGTTGTTGTTCTTGTTATTTTATGTAGTTTGGAGGCAAACCCTTGAGTCGAAGGGGTTCAGGTTGAGTAGGTCCAAGACGGAGTATTTGGAATGCAAGTTTAGTGACTTGAGGCAAGAGGAGGATGTGGTGGGGAGGTTGGAATCCCAAGATGTTTGTAAGAAGGATAGTTTTAAGTATTTTGGGTCTTTGATCCAAGGGAATGGTGAGATTGATAAGGATGTCACCAATCGTATTGGAGCAGGTTGGATGAAGTGGAAGCTCGCCTCGGGGGTGCTGTGTGATAAGAAAGTGCCCCTTAAGCTTAAAGGCAAATTCTATAAAGTGGTATTCTGCCCGGCCATGTTGTATGGCGCGGAGTGTTGGCCAGTCAAGCACTCCCACATTCAAAAAGTGAGGGTGGCGAAAATGAGGATGTTGCATTGGATGTGTGGGCTTACTAGAGGGGACAGGATTAGGAATGAGATCATCTAGGAGAATATGGGAGTGTCGTCGATGGAGGACAAGATGCGGGAAAGAAGGCTGAGATGGTTTGGACATGTGATGAGGAGGGACTCGGATGCCCCAATGCGTAGGTGTCAGAGACTAGTGTTGGATGGCTTCAAGAGGAGTAGAGGTAGGTCAAAGAAATACTGGAGGGAGGTGATCAGACATGACATGGAGCAGCTGCAGCTTACTGAGGACATGACCCTAGATAGGAAGGTGTGGAGGTCGCGGATAAGGGTAGAAGGCTAGTGGGAGAGTGTGGGTTGTAGCAAGCCACCAATAGCGATCTTGTGTAGCCGGGTTAGTAACCTTAGGTTTGTGTCTATAGGTGTCTATGGCTGCGAGTATGTGTTACTTATATGTGGGTGTCCCTTTCATATTTTCTCAGTTGTTATCTACTTATTTCGTGTTACCGTATCTATCGTATTTTCATATTGCTCTGATTTACTTTTTTATTATTCCTTACACCTTTTTTGTTATGTAATCCATCTCCTTGTCACCTATTCTTTATCTTGAGCCGGGGGTCTATCGAAAACAGCCTCTCTACTTCTTCGGAGGTAGCGGTATGGATTGCGTACATCTTACTCTCCCCATACCCTAATTTGTGGGAATACACTGGGTTTGTTGTAGTTGTATATCAAATTTAATTAGTAATCATAGATTCACGTAATCTTTTTTTTATGAGGATATTCTCCAAAAGTTGAATTACCATTTAGGGAATTAACTCGATAATAACAAGAGAACTTGGTATGAAGCATGATAACATTAAGTATGACCGCCGCAGCTTCCATCCGATTCCCACTAAAAAAATAAAGCAGACGACTTGGCGCGGGCAACAAATTGCGAGCGTAGGGAGAGGTAGGGGTGGGCATGGTATGGTACATACCGAATACTAGATCGAAATTAAAAAAAAATTATACCGCGGTATAGATGTTATGGTATTTAGTAGGAATTTTAAATTATTTTGGTATTTGGTACGGTAAAATATAGTATACTGCACCAAAATTTTTTAATAACATATAAAACTCATATATATTATATTTAAGATTACTAAATACATTTATATATCATCCATTAGCCAATTGAGCACAAAAGTAGCTTTTATTCGGAAATAAAATTCTTGGGAAGCCTTATTATTTAGAGTACTATGCTTAAGTTTAGGTACTGTTGTTCAGAGTTTGCATCTCAAACTATTCAATCGTGATTGAAATATTATTTTTGTGTAATTAATTAACAAAGATAGTTGTTAGCCTAACATGATTGAGACGTTTTTAAAATTTAAAGTTATAGTTTTTTTATATGAATTTATGTAATTAGAAATCAAATAAAGTATGGTTATCGAATTACCATACCGTAAAATACCGAAATCGTATTTAAAAATACCGAACCATACCGAACTAATTTGGTATGGTAATAGTATTATTCTTTTAGATACTGAAAACTAAAGTTACCATACCGAAGTTTAAAATACCGTACCACACCATGCCCAACCTAGGAGAGGAGCTTTAAGTTTAAATGGGCTAACATGCTGTTGAACAAAAAACTTTTATCACGCTATTCGAAACGCAGCAATAAATATGCTAGTACTATTTCTTTCGGCAATGGTTAAAATTTCCATCAATTGTATGGATGCCTTTAGTTTTCTTCTTTACTTTTACTTTTGGCCAAAGTCATCGATAGGCACTCAAATTTGTTGTCAAAATTACTTAGACACTTAAACTAAGGTCTGTTCCTATTGAACACTTATACTCTGTAAAAAATTATTCCAATTGGGCACATTTTGTTAATTAGCAACAAATGGGAAGTGTGTGTATTACACTTGCCGTGACATGGCAAAAATGGTCAATTAAATAATGACACGTGGCGTTGAGGGCCCAAATAGTTATTAAAAAATAATTATAATTTTTTAAAAGAATAAAATTAAAAAACTGCCATAACCCCCACCCCCCTCCCCGCCCCCTTCCCCCTCTTCATCTTCTTCCCCATTTTCTTCTTCATTTTTTGCCTTTCTTATTTTTTTTTTCCTAACCACAAAACTCAATTTTTTAAAAATTAATTTTCAATATAGTCTTTTATGGCACACTTTCTTTCTTTGAATTATTTAATAATTTCAAAGAAAGTAATTTCAAATTCCTACTTAAGCTTATCGGAAAACATAGAGTTTCATCGAAAAATTATTTTTACCCATTTTTTTATTTGCAGCATTTTCCGTTTCCATTTTGAGAGGGAAATGGGTTCAACATTTTACAGCTCATAGCAGCCATCGGAGTGGGGGGAAACGGGTTCAAAATTTTCCATTTTCATTAGACTCGGGGTGAGGAAACGGGTTCTCCGATCGCCGTTTTCCAGCGATGACTCGACCAAAGAAGTCTGTTGGGTCGTAGTGGCCTATCCGGAGCCCCGATGAGAGTCCCGACCCCAGAACAGTGACGGCATCAGTGATGGAACACCATTTTTGCTCAACTTCTCTCTCTTCGTTTGCTGTCTCTCTCAGTCAACCTATCCCTCGTTTATTCTCTCTCATCTCTATCCTTCTCTTCTTCGATCTCTCCCTCCGACTGGTGTGTGTGTAGTGTTGTTCACTGTGTATGTCAAGTTTTTGTGTGTGTGAATATCTGGTGAGGAAGACGGTGAGGGAGGGGGGTGGGGTTTCTTTTAAAAAAAAAAAAATAAGAAGTAATAATAATTAAAATTATATTAATGAAATAGTTTAAATATAATTTTTTTAATTAAAAAAATAAAATATTAACCTTTATTCTACTATTCACGCGCCCAAAGGAGAGTGTAACACCCTCCTTGCCAAATCAGCATTTTGTGCCTGATAGGTACCAATTTTAGCACTAGAGAGGCTTGATAGGAACAGGTCTTAGTTGAGGGGTCTAAGTGAATTTTCATGACAAGTTTGAGGGTGTGTCGATGACTTTGGCCTTTACTTTTTCACAACCTGTACCATGTCAAATGTGGGCTAATATGGAAAGCCCTTTATTGAGGAACCAAGGGAAGTCAACAACGCATGTTTTCTGTCCTTGTCTCTGAAACTTCTGTCCACGGTATATGGGTGAATAAATGGCCAAAAAACCTATTAAGGAATACCAAATAATACAGCTTTGAAATTACACTAAACTCTTATACAGCTATGACAACACAGTTATTTATCGATTCATAGACATGTGATTCTCCAAGAAGTTCCAGTGAGCAGACTATTCTCAAAAATATTGTCGAATTCTGTTTTAGTTTTGCTGATACACTACACCTGCTGACAGGAGGCTCAAGCTAATGTATTCAGAACTCTCTCCTCAGATCTTCTGCTTCAAGACCTGCCACAACTGGACCTTCTGGCTCTCTGTTCTTGCCTGCAATAACTTTGCTTTTATGCTTTTCTTCTGAGAGTTATGCGGCCATTCAATGCACCCTTTCAGCCCACGTGCTATTTGTGAGTTGCCTGACTCGGGTGAGCTCCAGTTCTGGCCAAGGTCCGAGGGACTAAAACCACCTTTATTAGAACCATGCTCTAGAGATAGAATGGCCCCATTAGACAGCCTTCCATTTGACAGCCTCCGTTTGGTTCCTTCCAATGATTTAATTTTGAAATTGTCTCCATTACTCGGGCATGATTTCCTAAGCTTAAGTGCAGAAGACACCTCCGTAAGTTGCTGAGCTGGTCCAGAACATACTTCACTAATCTCTGTAACTGATGTACCATCATCAGAAACTCCCTCTGAGTCTGCTCTACGTCTTAATACATTGCTGTGCCGGCAATTCTTGTTGACGGATGAAATGCTACCTTCAGGAGAATAATTAGAGCTTTGCTCCTCAAGGTGGGTCACCGTTTCCCAATCACTTCCCTCTTCCTCTAAATTATCACACTGATTGACATATGCATGAGAATATTTGTTAATGTCGTAAACACCACCATCACGCCCGACAGTGCAACGGTTGGAGGCATGGCTGGCAGGACTATATGCAGTAGTACATGGCTGGATCTCCCTTTCATCAGGTTCAACAAGATGAACGTCTTCAAAAGCGGAGAAAATATCATCTGGATTTGGAGGTTCATAAGTGAGTTCTCTAATATCACGAATACTCACAGAGGCAGCTGCCTGTTGAAGTTGCTCAGCTCTTTTCATCTCCTCCACATCAAAACTCATACCTCTAGAATTTAGAAATAATTCTATTTCTCCAATTAGCTTGTTCATTTGGGAGTACTTCTCTTCAAGCATCACCTTGGCATCAACTAGTTTCATCTGAACACGCTCCTCACGCCAAACCTCAGCCATCTGCAACATCTTTCTTTCTTCATCTACTTCCTCTGTGAACTTCAGAGATTCCATCTTCATTTCCTCAACTTCAGCCTTGTCTTCTCCAAGTTCTTTGGCCAATTCATTGCACACTTCTTCTATCAACCCTCTAGCCTGTCTTTCTTTTTCGTAATTTTGCAAATAGCGTTTTGCTAATAACTTGACCTCAGCCAACTCATCAACTAATTTAGAATTGACTATTTCCAGCCTCTTTCGATTTTTCCTCTCTCGGGAGAAGTCAGCTCTCATGTCATCCACAATTGCACGAATTTTCTCATGCTCTTTGTTCCGCCACGCTGCCTTTTCTTCACCAAGTTTCCTCAGAAACTGTTCGAGTTTCTTTTTCGATGACTGCTTCTCTGTCTCAAGTTGATGAACCCGGGCACGAGCACGCTCTAGTTCTGCCTCGAGGGAAGAAATAATTGAAGCAGTATTCACTTGTTGATCAAGAACCTTCTGATAGCCATATATCTTCTTTGTTTCCACTGCTGTTGTCCAGCCAACTGGATCCCACTTTGTTGCCCCCTCCATAGCAGAATGGGAAAGCTGAAGCGAGAGTTCTATCTACATTATTATATAGATAAAAGAACAGAAACCATTGAAGTAGAAGAAAATAGCGTTTAAATACTAAGAACAAGAGTCTTGAATATCTTAAGAAAATTAAGTATTCAGAAAAGTTGTGCAGAATGATGACACGAAGAAAATAGTGTTTAACTACTAAGAACAAGAGTCTTGAATATCTTAAGTAATTGAAGTATACAGAAAAGTTGTGCAGAACGATGACAACCAAGAGTCTTGACCCTTAAAACCTTCTTCTCCTGCATCTAGTTCATCGATTATACACCCCATAACTCCAGGATTTTTCTAAAACAGTGGAACCTCATTTCCTGTACCTACTACATTGTAAAAGAATATATAAAGGGCGAAGACATTTAACGATTGTATGGTAGAGTGTATAAGAATAGTACTAAATAAAGTGTCTTAGTAATGTTGGGATAAATAATGTTGGGATTAGTTATGCTAGGGTTATTTCTTATCCACTGTATCTGTTTGGTTGGTTAGGTGTATTAACTACAATTTTATCTTTAACCATGCTTAAACATGAATTAATAGCCCTTATAGTGCAAATCCCATGGTTTGCTATGTATTAGTTATACACCCTATGATATAGAATAGGGTGTATAACTACTACACGTTTTAGGCATCTAATACATCCTAGGAAATGACCCCTCAAGACAATATTCAGCCATTCTGTGAGAACTACATCCCCCAATATAAGAGGGAATCTTATTTCCTGCACCTACTATGCCTAAATACATGTCCCACCAGACAACTCTAAGACCTACATATGTAAGGGTTAAGGCAGCTAAAATGGCATTGATGATATTTCAGGAGAAGTTTATCCCCCCAATATCAGAGGCAATCTCGCCTCCCTGCACCTACGACATTGTATAGGCATGTCCCTGGCCCCTGACGACTCTAGGATTTCCACATATAAGTAAGTTTAGATAGTTACAAAAGACTCGGAACATCTTAAGACACAAAGTCACATACCTTGTGAAAAAGGCCATTTGTTGGACCAAAGACAGATCGAGGACTCCGCACTGGATTATTAATGAGAGAGTCGTCCACTTTACTACGATGATGTAAATGAAAGGGCATCTCAACCCGACCAGCCTGCACGAAATGAAGAAAAATCATAATTCCAAAATGTCTACAATCACTGCCAACTTGGGAACTACAACCACAACATCCTTCAAGTTGCTCGTTGCTCTATAGAATGGCAGATTGACAAATATAAGAATTGGAAAAGTTAAAAGAAAGCAAGCAGCAAGAAAGTACTCCCAGTTGCACGAAAGTGACCAGAAGAGAGAATTCTCAATGGAAAAGAAGTAATATACTTCTAAATGTTCCATTTTTCTCCTTTTTACTAAAAATTAATTGCTTTATCCAAATTCATCGAATTGCTATATTGGTGTGCATAAGTCTATTTAATATAAAAGCAAGCTATAGGTAAGAATCAATTAGTTTCAAATACTCAAACTACCATACATTGTTGCGTGTTAATTATAACAATCATTTATACCAAAGGGTCTAAAAAGGAGAAGCTCAATTGAAAAGAAAGAACAAAGTACTGGACAAGTTACATTTTTCTCTATTACTCCTGTTTACCCAAATCATAATAGCATTAGCTAAATTCATCAATATGCCAAGCAATGTACAACAACAACATACCCAGTGTAGTCCCACAAAATGGAGTTTGCGGAGGGTAGAGTGTACGCACCATGCAGACCTTATTTCTATCTTGAAGATGAGGTAGAGAGGTTGTTTCCAATAGACCCCGGTTCAAGACAAAGATAAATCTAGAAAAAAAAAACATAATAGAAGTACAAGGGACAATAGATAGTAACAAAAACAACATATAGTCGCTAAACAGTTGATAGCCAAAATGCAGGGATTCACAGAGGAATTCGAGGTTTTAGCAGCTGGACAAGAGTTTTTACGGAGAAAACTCGAGTAATCAGCTATGGGGTGGATTAGGGAAGAAGATGAAAATAGAATTCAATTAGGAAAACTGTATTATTATTCTATTGATGATTGAATTTGTAGATACAATGCCTTTTATAAGAAATGAGAGTGAATCTAATTTGCTAACTGCTTTAACTGCTGATATGGCAAAGCTAATTAACTTGTCCAGTTGATTCATTTTCGTGTAACAGCACTCCCTGTTGCAAAGAGATCCTTGAGGTCCTTTTATAAGAAATGAGAGTGAATCTAATTTGCTAACTGCTTCTAACTAATTCAACAGCCCGTAACTAACTGTTGATATGGCAAAGCTAATTAACTTGTCCAGCTGATTCATTTTCGTGTAACAGTACTCCCTGTTGCAAAGAGATCCTTGACCTCAAGGATCAAGACCAGAAAATCTAGCTTGAAGAACAATAAGGTACTCCCAAGTTGCAGCACCAGTCGACAATCCTGTCCATTTGGGCAAAACTTGAGCCACAATTCTATTCCCTTTCTTAACCATCCTTCTTTGCAGTATAACTTTTGGATCTGAGCAATGGGGACTTGCCAGCAGAAGTAGTCATCAGATCCCAGCTTCTTCAAACTTTCAACTTCCAGCGATAGAGTGGCCATTTCTTTTGGTAAGCCATGTTCATAGAAGCTTCAGCGAAAGAACGAATAGACTCATACATGTTGTACATGGATAGAGCTACTCCACCAGCACCAGTGAAGTTGCAAACCTCGAACTCGATCTTTTGATCCGTCCCTTCGGATACAAATACTAATTTGAGTTTTCCAGCTCCTTGAATTACTGAATCAGTAGCTCGATATTGATCACCAAAAGCATGTCTGCCAATGCATATCAGTTTTGATCAACCTGGGACAAGTCGAGGGATGTTTTTGCAGAGGATTGGTTCCCTGAATACCGTACCATTTAGAATATTCCTACTTGTCCCATTTGGTCTCTTCCACATATGCTTCAAGTTAAAATCCTTCATACGAGCTTCATCGGGAGTGATGGTTGCACACTTAATTGCTACATTATACTTCAAAGTAGCCTTGGCGCTTTCAATTGTACCTTATCATCTGTGGCATCACGGTGAGGAAAGCGAAGATCGAAGTATTTTATATCCAACTCCACAAAGGGCAAGATGAGCTTATCCTTGATTAATTTCCAAATGACAAGGGTCATTTCATCTCCTGCTTCACCAAAGTAGGTCGTCCATTCCGCCCAGAAGATGCAGTTCCTTCAACAGTCGGACCCTTCTTACCGAATGAAGGACCAAGAGACTGGAATAACATAAACAACTGCCTCCCTTCGTCCTCCATATTCTGCTCAAAAGATGTCGAACTTGTCTTTCCAAGTGAAGGCGCAGAAAACTATAAAAGTGGAAACTGAGTGCATCCCTTCCCGTCGAGATCACCCTTGTTCTCAAGAGTGAAATAGGAGTTTTTGGCTGGTTTCTCACTGGTGTATATGCTCCTCACACCAGAAGTGAGAAATTAGGTTGCTGGGAAGAAGTAGCAGCAGTTAAAGAACTATGTGACGGACCATGGGTAACTTGTGGAGATTTCAACACAATTAGAGTTATGGCAGAGAGGAGGGGATGCAATAGGATCACAAATGTGATGTCTGACTTTTCCAACTGGATTGAGGAGATGGAACTACATGACCCTCACCTGAATGGTGGAGTTTTCACTTGGTTTAGAGGTGCTAATCATCATAGTGCTGCTAGACTGGATAGATTCATGTACTCAATAGAGTGGGAGGAAGATTTCAAGAACATTAGACAATTGATCATGCCCAGAGTGACATCTGACCATAGCCCAATCATGTTGCAATGTGGAGATTGGGATCAGAGAAAGTCGTACTTCAAGTTTGAAAATTGGTGGCTCAAAGTTGATGGTTTTGAAAGGCTAGTTCACAACTAGTGGAATGCATTTGAAGTGGTGGGTTGTCCTGATTACAAACTCGGTGTGAAACTAAAGATGTTGAAGCTGAAGCTGAAACTCAAAGAATAGAGCAAGTCAATGTGTGGGAAGCTAAGTAATAAGAAAAACAACCTCTTACTGAATTAGCTGATATTGATCTTGCACAAAACGCTAGAACTTTATCAGAGGATGAACAAATGGTGAGGGCAACAGTTTTGGTTGAGATGGAAGAGCTGGCAAAAATTGAGGAATCCAGGGCAACATCACAAGTTCTACTGTTGATTGTGTTTTTCAACCCCTGGACCCTAATACAACCACATTTGAGATCAAAGAATTGCTGCTGGCCTTTATTATCAAAAAACTTACCCAATTCCCATTGGTTTGCACTAACTCCATTATGCTTCTCTTTTTCATTAGCCGAAACCATATCCTTCGATTTTCTTAGAGTTCGAGGAGATAACTGGAAATGCATGGAGAGTCTGACTGCTCCAGCTTCCATATCCTTCTTGTTTCTTGTTTTCACCAACTTATCTTCGTTAGAGTTAACTTCACTGTTTAAAGAAGTTGCAAACACTTTGTTCTCATTTTCTATGAAAAGCCTCCAAAATCCCCTTTATTGCTCTTATCTTCCATGGAAGGTGCCTTATCGAGAGACCAATCTTCCAAAGCATCTACATCACTCTCAGTATCTCTATAGAACACATCAAGAAACAAGTCTTCAATTTATTTTGTTTCATTGTTTATGTCAACAGTACTACTATCTAGAGAATCTACATGTAAATCACTTTTAGGCATTTCATCGAGACCCTTGCAAGTATATGATGTCTTCTTAATAAAAGTTTCTTGTGGATAGAATGAGAAGGATTATAGGGTTCAAAACTAACTAGCTTCTTTGGGGAACCTGCCCCAAACCTTTCCACCAAAGCTACCACATATTCATTCCAAGATGGAGGTTGAATGTATTGTCTATACCTCATGAAGGATTGATGCCACTGAATAGCTTCACCTTCCAAGTGTATTGCTGCCAGTCCTACTTTTTGATCCACGGCAATTTCCTCAAACTCGAAAAACTGCTCCACTCTAAATAACCAAGAACTCACATCCTCTCCAGAAAATCTTGAAAAATCTAGTTTAGAGTAACGAGCTATACCTTGTTGGTAACCCAAAGGATTCTTGTTTCCGGGCTCTTCCACCAATTGTCTCTCTCTCGACAGTCTTTCCCCTGAAGTTTCAATCCCATCTCCGGTAGAAGTAGTATCCTTTCGATTCCCTTCTAGTTGTTCATTTAATTCCATCACCGTTTGATTCAATCTCTTCAATTTCACCACTGCACCATTAAGAATACCAATTTCTGAAATCAATTTCTGCATCATTTCTCTTAATTCCCCCATTTCAGTTGGAGAATTATCATTAGACCTTGTTGATTTCGTCATTGTGGCCAAGAATCCGAGTGGCTCTAATACCAATGATAGCTAAAATGCAGGGATTCACAGAGGAATCCGAGGTTTTAGCAGATGGACAGCTGGACAGGAGTTTTTACGGAGAAAACTCGAGTAATCAGCTATGGGGTGGATTAGGGAAGAAGATGAAAATAGAATTCAATTAGGAAAATTGTATTATTATTCAATTGATGATTGAATTTGTAGATACAATGCCTTTTATATAAAATGAGAGTGAATCTAATTTGCTAACTGCTTCTAACTAATTTAACAGCCCGTAACTAACTGCTGATATGGCAAAGCTAATTAACTTATCCAGTTGATTCATTTCGTGTAACAACAGTATTACAACAAAATAATACTCCAATCAAACTACTCCCATCAATATGCCAAGCCAATGTACCTTATAATATAAACGCTAACTAATGGCTTAGATCCAAGAAAACAAATTGTAAATGTTGAAGCGTGTTAATTGGTCACGAGTATTAATTAATTTCAATATAGCAACAACCAAATTACAAATGCCCTAAATTTACAAAAACTAAAATAAATTTGATAAAAAATTACCTTCAACCCTAACTTCCGACCATAATTAACTTCCAGCCCTAACTTCCGACAATGGTTAACTTCCGTCATCTGCTGCCGCCTAAACAATCCAGCAGCTAACTTCCTAGCAGAAACCACACCCCTAATATTCCGGCCACATTTCCGATCAACCTCCGAAGACGATATTTCCTCCTTTACAGAAACATTTTCTTGAATATCCTCGTTGAACTTCCACTTAAGAAGAGGAGTTTCAGGTCTGCCTCTCCTTCCATTAGGTGTAGTTCCTCCAATGTCTCTCCGCAACTTAACACCGGAAGCGAAGTTGTGTGTTTTCCTACGAGGCAGTTTACGAGTATTTATCGGTTTTGGTAAGAGATCTACTTGGAGGTCAGCGTCGTTACCGGTGATGTTCATTTTCGATGCACAGATTCAGCCATTACTCATCTCTTCCATATACACTCTCTGTATGTAGCAGTAGGAGAGCTGAGAGCTGGGTAAGGAGGGGGTGTGGTTGAGGGAAGGGAGTGGATTCTGTGATCTCTTTCTGGTTTGTGTAGCAGTAGGAAAGCTGAGGCGGCAGGAAGGGGTGGGTGGGTGGGCGCTGGGGGGAGAAGGGAATGGATTCGATGATCTCTTTCCAGTTTGTGACGGTAGAAGGAGAAGTAGGGGGTGCATCACAAAAGCAGTTACAATGTTTCAAATTTTAGCCCTAAATTAAAAAGAATTTTTAAAATAGCCTTTAATTATTAACTAATATTTTTTTTGATAAAATTATTTCTGATAAATGGAGTAAATTACATAATTAATCATAATGGATAACAATTTCATATTTGATATCTTTCAATTTTTATTTTTTCCTCTTTTTAATTTTATTTTGATTTTTATTTTTTATTTTCTTTTTTAATTTTTTCAATCCTTACTTTTTTCCTCTCAACTTCTTTTTTTTCTTTTTCATTTTATATTTTTTTTATTTTTTTATTTTTTCTTTCCTTTTTTTATTCTTTTTAGTTTTTCTCAATCCTTGTTTTTTTTCTTTATACCTTTCAACTTCTACTTTTATAAAAAAAAAAAAAAAATCTTTGATTTTTATTATTTCTTTTTTTCTTTTTAAATTTTTCTCGACCATTATTTTTATTTAATCTTTCTTTTTTTATCAACCTTTATTTTTTTATTACTCTCTCTCAACTTCTGCATTTTCTTTTATTTTTATTTTTTTGATATTTTCTTCATTTTCTTCTTTTTTTTGCAATTTTTATTATTTTTGTTCTTTTCTTCGATTTCTTCCATTCAAGTTACATCTCCTGAGTAAGAGTTGACACAATCACATTATAAAGGTAAGATTTACGACTTTTGAACAATAAGCTACATATCATGGGCAAGAGTTGACACTACTACATTGTAGAGGCAAGGCTTATGCTTTCAAACAACAAGCTATGTTTCATGAGAAAGAGTTGACACTATCATATTGTATTTCAATTTATGAGATGTTCTACAACTATTGCCTTAGAGGTAAGACTTAGCTTAAGGACTTTCAACTAACAAATTATGTCCCACGAGCAAGAGTTGACTCTACCACATTATGTTCTCATTTATGAGATGTTCTAAAACTATTGCCTTAGAGGCAAAACTTAACTCAAGGATTTTCAAACAATAAATTAGGCCCCACGGAAAAGAGTTGACTCTACCAAATTATATTTTCATTTATGAGATATTTTACAATTATTGCCTTAGAGGCAGGACTTGGCTCAAGGACTTTCAAACAATAAATTATGCCTCACGGGCAAGAGTTGACTCTACCACGTTATATTTTCATTTATGAGATGTTCTACAACTATTGCCTTAGAGACAAGACTTGGCTCAAGGACTTTCAAATTACAAATTATTCTTCACGGGCAAGAGTTAACTCTACCACGTTATATTTTCATTTATAAGATGTTCTACAACTATTGTCTTAGAGGCAAGACTTGGCTCAAGGACTTTCAAACTACAAATTATGCCCCACGGACAAGAGTTGACTTTACCACGTTATGTTTTCATTTATGAGATGCTCTATAGCTTTTGCCTTAGAGGCAAGACTTAATTAGCTCAAGCACTTTCAAACTATAAATTATGCCCCACGGAAAAAGTTGACTCTACCATATTATATTTTCATTTATGAGATGTTCTACAACTATTGTCTTAGAGGCAAGACTTAGCTCAAAGACTTTCAAACTACAAATTATGTCCTACGGGCAAGAGTTGACACTACCACGTTAGGTCTTTATTTATGGGATGTTCTACAACTCTTGCCTTAGAGACACGACTTATCTCAAGAATTTTCAAATAATAAATTATGTCACACGGGCAAGAGTTGACACTACCACGTTATGTCTTTATTTATGGGATGTTCTACAACTCTTGCCTTAGAGGCAAGACTTTATTCAAGGACTTTCAAATAATAAATTATGCCCCACGGGCAAGAGTTGACACTACCACATTATGTCTTTATTTATAAGATATTCTACAACTCTCGCCTTAGAGACACGACTTATCTCAAGAATTTTCAAAGAACTTCATAACAACAATTTATGCCCTTAAATTTGCTTTAATGTCAAAAAAAGAAAATTCCATTGTAGATTATCCAATTTTTTATTTATTAGCAAAATATAATAGAAGTTGAGAAAATAGAAAAAAGCGATCAAACAAAATAAAGAAATAAAAAAAAGATTGAGAAAAAAAGGAAAGAAAAAACATAAAGATAAAAAAAAATGAAGAATTTAAAAAATTGAGAAAAATAAAAATGAGAGAAAAAATAAAAATAAAGTTTGAAAAAAATGAGGGAAAAAAGAGGACTAGAAAAAGGAAAAAACGATCTAACAAAATAGAGAAATAAAAAAAAGTGAGAAAAAAAAGGAAAGAAAAAATAAAGATTAAGAAAAAAGCGAAGAATTAAAAAAATAAAAAATGAGAGGAAAAAACAAAAATAAAGTTTGAGAAAAATGAGCGAAAAAAAAAGAGAACTGATAAAAACCAAAAATAAAATAAAAATAAAAGTTAAAGACAAATGAATTAAAAAAAGAAATAGATAATGCTTGAGAAAAAAGAAAACAAAAAAAAAATAAAGTTTGAGACAAATGAATTAAAACATGAAAATAAAATTAAAGGAAAAAAATAAAAAGTGAAAATAATAAAATTAAATAAAAAAATAAAAAAGTGAAAATAATAAAAAATAGAATAATAAATTAAAGAAAAAATAAAAAGTGAAAATAATAAAAAATAAAATTTGAGAGACAAACAAGTATGAAAAGTTTTATAAATATATTTGAGGTGTAGAGGCGTAAAATGGTACCTGTACTATACTTAAAAGGTAAAGAAGATTATTTTTTTAAAATATTTCTTATTAGGGTCAAATATCTAAAGTCACCCATATTTGAGTCCATGTCATGCAATTTCCTCGAAGTTGAGTATGTGTATGAAGTGTGAATACCTATAATTGCATTAGTTATGCTACTATTTTTATTATGCAGTGTTTGGTTTGATGTATTAAAACTAATATGAATTAAATAATTTTTATAAAAAAAAAAATCACAAAAATATTCTTCATATATATGTTGGAAAGGATGTGAAATTTTTTTTGAGGAATAATAGTGTCTTTAATCATGTTAATGCATGTATTGAATTTATTTCATTGCTAATACCATGGATTTTGAGGTATTAGTAATACACACCTTAATATACAATAGAGTGTATAACTAATGCAAGCATTAGTTATACATAGAGTGCAAAAGTATACCAAACAAGGTATTAGTTATACAAATTATACTAATAGATGCATTAGTTTTCCAATACACTCTACCAAATGGCCCCTAAGGTGCATATTACTGGTTCGATTAGAAAAATACTTTATCCTTTTCGTTTTAGTTGTACTACTTGCATATTCCCGGTATATTTTACAAAAATAAATTTGTTAATTTTGCTTAATTAGATATATATTTCATTAAATTAATTTTATTTATAATATTTAAAATTTAAAATTTAATTACTATTATTTTATATAATTATTTAATATAAGAAAAAAAAGTATAAGAACAAATAAAACGAAACAGATAAATAGTTGTTGCATATATACGATCTATTTTATATAAGTTTTTTTTTAGGATATATAAGCTTACTATCTTCGAAATGGAAGTACGGAAACACTTACATATTCTTTGTATAAAATTATACTTTGTATTATATTATCTGTAACTAGATAAGGATGTTCGTGCTTAGGGCCCAACATGAAGAATTTGAAATAATTTTTTATTTGCTACAAGTATTTTGAGGTGTAAACCTGAAATCAAATTAAAACTATTTACTTGGTAATTTTTTGTCAGCAGGAAACACATACCACAAACTATAAAGGACCTCCAAGAGGTACTTGTTTTTTTCTTTGTCACGCGTTGAAGATAATTGTGACAGCAAATCGACCAACTCTTCAGACATCCAATCTTTCGCAATTGATTCTCTGAAAATCACATCTTTATTCGTGCTCGTGCATAGTACGGGCATTTTTCAAACAATATCGTACTAATGTAATCTAACATCGGGAAAGGTAGTTTCTTGATGGTTTTGCTGTGTAGTATGATATCGAAATAAATGAAATATCAGTTAACTAAAAATTAAGGTAGTCTAATTCATAATATATACATTCATTTGTGGAACAAAATTATGAGTTACATTTTTTAGTTTGCTAGAAAGATACAATTAAAAAATAAAATTGTACATGTTGTAGATAGTCCAATCTATGTAGTTGACATATGCTACAAAGCTTGCAAATTAAATAGCTTTAGCAATCACCTTTTATAAGTTTGAGAGCCCTTTGATCTATTTTAGAGAATTACTTTTTCAATATCCGAGAAGAAAAATTAAAGACTTTTGAGTCCAGAAAGGAAAAGACTCCGTTGCAGTTGAAGATATTGTCCTCATATAACAATACAACGGCAAAGATATGTAAAAATCTTCAAAATCTTCAGAAAACTCTATAAATGTATATAGTTAATACTCACTTGGTAACATAATTGGAAGTAAATGTTGTCTTGTCTTACCAAATTCAAAAATCAAGAACTGAAAAATCAACTATATTATGTGTTTACGTAATTTAAGTTATCTTTTTGACTCACTTATACCCTTACACTAACAGTCCCTTTTTATTTATATGAAGGGAGTATTTTTAACCATATATGTGGATGGGGAGTATTTTTAACTATATATGTGGATGGGGAGTATTTTTGAATCATATAGATGTAGAGATTCACTCCTATTAGGTGTGCATGTTTCCGAACTTATAACAACAATCTCATCACTGCAGAAACATATCTAAATAGCTACCCAACATCTTGGCCAATTAATTCTTTAGAAAAAAGATAATAAAATGTTTGGATCAATTCATCTCTGTTACAACTTTGAGTTTTAAATCTCTCATTTTTAGCCTTCTTAAAACAGTAGCATAGCACCTTTCAGTAGTGTTCTACTAGATCTTCCCCCCCCCCCCCCCCCAAAAAAAAAAACCCCTCCAAAGGCCAACGTGGAGTAAAAGAATCTCAAGATAAAAAGGATTATTCTATTACCATATTAAATTTAAGTCCTCCCTAAGCAAACACAAGTTATCAACAAAAAGGTCATGCTTAGCTTATATTTGATTTAATAATATTTGGACAACCTCCCTATTGAACAAATAGTCTTTTCTGGATTTCTGGATAATAGAATCACAATTAAAATCTAGATAAACATATTTATAATTTACATGTCATATTTTTCATTGGCTAATCTTAATACTTCTTCAACTGTAACTATTCCAAAGAAAGATATATGTCCAAAGTGGTGTAGGTCAATATGGTGTCTTCTTTTTCAAGAAAATATTTAGTGATTCATTAGTTAGAAGGGTAACTGTACCTCTATAGCAACTTCCAAAACCCAAAATGAATGCTTCGCACCATGGGCGCCCAATGAGCTGTATGCTTATAGGAAGTCATTGCTTGTCATATCCAATATGACATATAATTAAGATTCCAACAAAATTTCAAAACAATTGAAAAATTAGCAGTATCGCCATAATCATTATACTTTGTACATGGTGAATGAAATCTATAAAAATGAATCTACTAGTTATAATTAGGCCAAGTCCAAAGATCTAGCATAAATAACCATAACGCGTTCAACAATTTTATTTTTACGGTTAAGAGTCTAAAAATATTAATATAATAGTCTTTTTCTAACACAATTTCATTTCTCATCTTGACTTTTCAGGACGTAAGCCTAAGTTAATCTAAAATTTATTTTTGCAACTGAGCATCAACAACTTTTTCAAAGAATAAAAATTTTAAATTAACTAATATAGACATTTAACAAGAGATAAGAGCAACTAATGTTGTAATCTTAATAGGGTCTGGACCGCATACTAAATTTAGTATATATGCCTCAAACATTGAGCTTTTTAATGTTTCAACAAATTTTTTTCTCAATCTGCAGATAACATAAATTCTTAAGTACATTGAATAAGATATTATGTTTATAGGGACGGAAATTGCAGGAAATCCAAAAAAAAATTCTAATAATACAACCCACATAAAATTTTTGAAAGAGTGTGAGGATAAACAAAAATATAAGATGATAAAATAATTCTTAAATAAAATAATAAAATTCATTAAAAAAGGAGGATAATGCATGAGAAGTTTGATGCTAACCATTATATAAGAAAATCACAAGTACCACAGTTATGGACTGGATGTAACGAACAAATTTATGATAAAATATGTGAAATATTTATTTTTGTGTTATCTAACTATTTTATCCCTCCACGTAGTTGTATTATGATATTTCTGGGATGTGGGGGTGATTGACACAGTTTTTGATACATTTTGGTATCATTTATGCGATATTGTGTTTTTTTATGGCTTCGAGATTCTTAATTTAGACTTATGGGGATATCTTTTGATCCGTGCAATGGATGGTCAAACGAACTACGCTAACAACTCCAGAATATTAATTTTAGACTAGGTAGACCTTTGGTTTGGGTCCCGCTGCATCCAAGCTCATTTCGACCTATTGATCGAAAAGTTGGAAAATTAAAAATATAGGTGTGGGACCCACATTTGATTGAAATAACCTTGGATGGAAAATACGACTTTACCAGAAGATTCGGAATATAGATTTTAGGGCTTTTAAATCTCATTTCGACCCTCGATTTGGAAAATTATGATTTTGAGTTTTCGGAGGTCAACTTTGTGAAAATGATATTTTTTTTTTGAAAATCTGATATCGCCATCACATCTGGAACATCGAATTTAGTATGGTTTCATAGTTCGTTTGCATGCATCGGACTCTGAACGAATTTCGGGCACCCCGTCAAAGTCCGATCGACCAAAAAAAATTGATATCGCAAAAAAACCTGCTATTTATAGAAGATTTTTCACCTCTTTTTTGCCCATTTTGCTCATTTTTATCTTGGCTCTTGGAAGTTAAACCTTAAAATAGTGTGGGAGCTTAAAATTAAAGTTTGTGAGAGTTTGAGAAGCTAGATTAACACCTATTTCTTGGTTTTATTATGGATTTAAGGTATGAATTTACTCTTTTTTTAATAATTTTTTGATTAATTTCTCAAAACCCCAAAAATCTTAGGGTTTGATTTTAAATCGCAATTTCACTTCTTTTCACTTGAATAATATTTTTATCTTATAATTACTAGTTTTTCATCAATTTAACCCTTAAAACAATTCAGATTCTTGATTTTAACCCTGATTTTAAAGATTTTTATCCGATAAAGCTTAAAAATAATTTTGTTCAATTTGAACCTCATTTTTTAATTGATTTGACTTGGGTTTTCAGCTGTAGATTTCTAAAAATATGGAGAACATGTTTTTGAAGTAAAATTCTGATTTTGCCCTTTTTTTCAAAAACCCATTTCGATGATCTATTTTGACTCCGAATCAAAAAATAGTCTATATGGGTGTCATTGGTTTTATTTTGAAGCTTAGATTCCATATTTTATGTTTTTAGTGGAGTTAAGGATTGTTCGTGAAAAGTAAGATCGTGGGTTCAAAGTGTAGCAGACTAGTTTTGGCTTTTGAGATTGGTTATGGCTTAACTCTTTCAGACTGGCCTGGGTAGTAAATGATGGTACAAACTTCATGTTAAGGGTGAGAACTAATCATGAAAAAATGACTATCTATGTTTGGTGCCCGTATGGGAGCCTATATGTGATGTAATTATCAAAATTGAGATATTATGTGATATTTGTGACTGTGTGGGGTCCTATGTGATATTATAGCCTTGAATATATGTGAATAATTATATTGTGTTGTTGAAATGTCTAATGTGGAACCATTGGTATTGTGATATATTCATACTTGTTGTTATATAAGACATGGAAATTCATGGATAAAACAAAAATAATGAGTGAATATTGACTCACGTGGTTGTGAAAATGTATAATTCGTGTGGTTGGTTATGAAAATATATCATTGTGATTGGTTGTGGAAATACTTATTGTGATTGGTTGTGAGCATTACACTCTCATATCACACTCATTCATGAAATATTGGTACCACCGTAACAACACCTAAGTAACACTAGCAACACCTTTTTAAAACCCTCCCAGCGGAATGTGTCGAGGAGAAGATATTGTAACGCCTTATAAAATCCTTTTTGAGAAATGTGCCGAAAATATGATATGAGATATTTGGATTGTATACAGGTTGACAAACCCCCCATGGGTCCTACTTCGGGAAGCTTTAGCTCAATAGGTGTATACAGGGATTGTACAATGATCCCGAAGGTTGTGCGACGACCTCGTGCATCATCATCATCGTATACATTGCACTTACTTTATTGTGTTTATATTGTATTATATTGTTGTATTGACTTTTCATCTATGCAATTGTCTTATCTTCTTTTACTTGTATTTGATGATTTTGTATATGCATATTTCCCTTGTTCTACTTATATATGATTAATGTATACTTTTGTTCTATCTTGGTGTGTATGTGATATATTAGAACTATTTGTGCAAGCGATGTGGACTAACATTGTGGGAAATTTTTTGATTGCAAGTAACGTGCCCTTAGTATATATTTTGTATGCTTTATTTACTACTTTGCTCGGTCGGCCTATGATACCTACTAAATACAAGTGGACCGTACTCATGTCAACTATGCCCTTTTAGTGCAGGTCCTAGCTTGAGTGCGCCTCAACTTGCTTGACTCGGGCGATTGTTGGAGCTTCCAAGGTAGCAGTTGGATATTTATGCGTCTGAAGTTCACCTCTATCTTTCTATAGTAATTACATCTTTATTAGTATTTGGAGACAGATATTATTCCCTTGTGGTTATTTTTCTAGTGTATTTGATTCTTGGATTGTATTAGTAGTTCTTACACTATTGACAACTGGTTTTGGGCATGATTGGTATTTTAAATAAGTTCTTTCCGCATTGTTATGATTACTTATATGGTTCGACTTCGTTCTATAAGCTTTACCTTGGGATATTTCTGTCTTTTTTCTCTTTTTGTATCGATTTGGGTGATAGGCTTACTTATCAAGGTACGCCGCGACAATTGTCATCATGAACTTTATTTTTGGATCGTGATAAATTAAAATTAGAGCAGACAGGTTTCATTGCTCTCAATGGTATAAGAACGGGATGTCTAATAGATTTTTGCAGATTGGTACATAGATGTTCGTATATATCTTCAAGAGGCTATAGGACGTCTTTAGGAAACTTTCCTCATTTTATTCTTTATCGTGTGAATTTTTGTCATACCTTATGCGCTGAGTTGTGTTTCACTCTTTCTGTGTGAATGGTGTGGCTTATACTACATTTTATCAATTGAGAGATGCGGTGAGATATTAGTGGAGGTTGTTTGTCAGTTTAGACCCCATGATTCTCCTAAGATGACTTGGGATCAGTTTTCTAAGGCTTTCCTAGAAAGATTTGTTCCTTTTAGTTTGAGAGATCGTATATGGGACGAGTTTGATTATTTAAAGCAGGGCTTCATGATAGTTGTTGAGTACGAGGTACGTTTCCAAGCCCTGTTTAGATATTCTTATGATAGCATTTCTATCAAGAATAAGAAAATTCAAAAGTTTGTGGAGGATTTGGATGTTTTTCTTTAGTTGGATACATCTCAGATGGTTCTGTTTGGGGCCTTTTTAAGAGTATTATGGATCATTCTAAGATGACAAAGGGTATTCTTAGTGCATATTAGGGAGGCGCCAAAATGCACGACATTTTGGTGAGTTTAGGAGTTAGACCATCGAGGTAGAGATTTTAGAGGTTTTCGTGGATACCATGGTAGGCCAGTGCAGATGACTTTATAGAGCTCAAGTGGTGGATCTTCTAGTTTAGCAGTTTAGGGTGGTCGTTCGGGCCTAGTTGTACATTTTCCTATTGTGACTGGTCGTAGAGGTTGCTATGTGTGCGATGAGATTGGCCATGTGGACAAAGACTGTTCTCTCCATATATTTAGAGCTACTCATAGTTCATCTGTGAGCGGTAGGGGTTCTACCAAAGGTGCGAGAGGTAGAGATGGTAGAGCTCGTAGTAGTGGTTGTAGGGCTACTCAGCCAGTTGGTAGTCGTGGATAATATTATGCTATAACAGCCAGATCTGAGATATAGGGTTCTGATGTTGTGATTACAGGTATTTTCTTCATTTGTTTCAGACCTGTATTTGTATTATTTGATCCCGAATCGACTTTCTCCTATATGTCTGTATATTTTGCTTTGGGTTTTCATTTTGTTAGTGAGCCTCTTGACATGCTTATTTATGTATCTACCCCGATAGGTGATTCTTTAGTAGTGGATTGGGTGTACAGATCTTGTGTTGTGACTTTTGCCGGGCGTGAAACTTTTGGTAGATTTGCTTGTATTAGATGTGGTTGATTTTAATGTTATTTTAGGCATGAATTGGTTGGCTTCTTATCATATTGTCTTAGATTGTTTTGCAAAGACTGTGACTTTAGCTTTGGCTGGTGTTCCAAGAATAGCTTGGAAGGTTGTACTTCATTCGGATCCTAAAAGGATTATATCTTATGTTCAAGCTCGTAAATTGGTTGAGAGGGAATGTTTATCTTACTTGGATCATATTCGTAACACCAGTGTTGTTTTGTCTCCTTCTTTGAATTTTGTTCGGGTTGTCTGTGAGTTTATGGATATGTTCCCTACGGACTTGCCTGGTATGCCTCCGGATTAAGATATTGATTTTGCTATTGATGTTGAGTCAGACACCAAACCCATTTTTATTCCTCTTTATAGGATTTCCCCAACAGAGTTAAAGGAATTGAAGGTTTATTTGCAGGAGTTATTTAATAAGGGATTTATCCGACTAGTATTTTTCCTTGGAGTGTGCCTTTCTTGTTTGTGAATAAAAAGGGTGGGTCCATTTGGATGTGTATTGATTATCGGTTGTTGAATAAGGTGACGATTAAGAATAAATATCATTTTCCTTGCATTGATGATTTATTTGATCAGCTTCAAGGTGTTGCGGTGTTTTTGAAGATTGATTTGAGGTCTGTTTATCACCAGTTGAGGATTAGATCTGCGCATATTCCGAAGACAGCTTTTCAAACTTGATATGGTCATTATGAGTTCTTGGTCATGTCTTTCGGGTTGACCAATGCCCCTGTTGCGTTCATGGAGTTGATGAACCGGGTGTTTCGACCGTATCTTGACTCTTTTATTATTGTATTTATAGATGATATCTTGGTGTCTTCCAAGAGTGAGGTTGAGCATAAAGAGTATTTGCAGTTTGTGCTTCAGAGATTAAGGGATGAGAAGTTGTATGTGAAGCTCTCTAAGTGGGAGTTTTGGTTAGAGTGTGTTTCTTTCTTGGGTTATGTGGTGACAAAAAAAGGTATTATGGTTGATCCAGCTAAGGTTGCAGCGGTTTGTGATTGGACTAAACCTACTTCACCTATCGAGATTTGGAGTTTCGTTGGCTTAGCAGGTTATTATTGGTCTTTTGTTGAGGGTTTCTCTTTTATCACAGCTCTTTTGACTAAGTTGACTCAGAAAAAAAGATTTCCATCTGGTGATCTGATGCTTGTGAGGTGAGCTTCCAAAAACTCAAGAATTTATTGACTTTAGCTCCTATATTGGCTTTGCTCAAGGGGGGTGTGGGTTTTATTATCTTTTGTGATGCTTCAGGTGTTGGATTAGGTGCTGTGTTGATGTAGGAGGGCAAGGTGGTTGCTTATGCATCTCATCAGTTAAAGTCTCATAAGAGGAATTATCCTACCCATGATTTGGAGTTGTGTGCAGTTGTGTTTGCCTTGAAGTTGTGGAGGCACTACTTATATGGAGTCTATTGTGAGATCTATTATTGTAGCCTTCATTACTTCTTCAACCAGCAAGATCTTAATATGAGGCAGCACCGTTGACTTGAGTTTCTTAAGGATTATGACTTGACTATTCTCTACCATCCGAGCAAAGCTAATGTGGTTGCGAATGCCTTAAGCCTAAAGTTGACTAGCATGGGTATTGTGGCCCATTTTTTGACCCAAGAGAGACCCTTGGCCTTAGAGGTTCAGCCTTTAGCTCATCGGATGGTTAGACCTGATATTTCAACACCTGGGCATGTTTTGTCATTTGTGAAGGCTAGATCTTCTTTGATGGAGCATATTCGAGCTCATCATTTTGACGATGTTGGATTGAGGTTGATTTGAGATAAGATGTTGAGTGGGGAGGCTAAGGAAGCCTCACGTGATTCAGATGGAGTTTTGAGGATTGTGGGTCAAGTTTGTATGCTAAGAATGGTGATTGGATTAGGTTGATCTTGGAGGAGGCCCATTGTTCCAGATATTCTATCCATCCAGGTGTGACTAAGATGTATTGTGATTTGAGGCAACACTATTGGTGGGGTGGTATGAGGAGAGATATAGAAGATTTTATGTCTCGTTGCCTATGTTGTCAGCATGTGAAGTGCAAGCATATGAGACCTGGTGGATTGCTTTAATGGTTGCTCATTCCCAAGCGGAAGTGGTAACGCATCACCATAGATTTTATGACTGGTTTACCTCATACATCTCAAGGTTCTGATAGTGTTTGGGTCATCGTGGATCGATTGACCAAGTCAGCTCATTTTATTCCAGTTCAGGTATCATTTAGTGCTGAGAGGTTGACTCGTATCTATATTCATAAGATTGTTCGTCTGCATGGTGTGCCGATGTCTATTATTTCAGATAGAGGTTCTGTGTTTACATCTCACTTTTGGAAGACTTTTCATGATGAGTTAGGTACTCGGGTTGATCTTAGCACATCGACCTGTAGATGAGGCTACTTAGGAGGTTGAGTCTGATATGCGTAGTTATTATCCCTAGCTCTTTGTTGATTCAGATATTTCTTTTGCCTTTAGTTCGAGGACAAACTAGATTTTTAGTGGTGGATGATGTAACGATCAACTTTTTAATAAATATGTAAAATATTTGTTTTTGTGTTATTTGACTGTTGTACCCCTCCCCGTAGTTGCATTGTGGTATTTCTAGAGTGTGGAGGTGATTGACACAGTTCTCGATGCATTTTGATACCATTTATGCGATATTGTAGTTTTTATGGCTTCGAGAGCCTTATTTTAGACTTATGGGGATATATTTTGATCCATGTGATGGATGGCCAAATGGATTGCGCCATCATCTCCGAAATATCGATTTTAGTCTAGGTAGATCCTTGGTTCGGATCCCCGTGCACTCGAGCTCATTTCGATCTATTGATCAGAAAGTTGGAAAATTAAAAATATGGGTGTGGGATCCACATTTGATCAAAACGACCTTGTATAGAAAATCCAACTTCGTCTGCAGATCTGGAATGTCGATTTTAGGGCATTCACATGTTTGGTATGATTTTTTGGCATTTAAATCTCATTTCGACCCTCAGTTTGGAAAATTGTGATTTTGGATTTTGGGGGTCAACTTTGAGAAAAAGGATATTTTTTAAAAAATATGATATCGCCATTGCATCTGAAACGTCGAATTTAGTATAGTTGCATAGTTCTTTTGCATGTAGCGGACTCCGAATGAATTTCGGGCACCCCGTTGAAGTCTGATCGACCAAAAAAACTGATAATATTGCATAAAAATCTGCTATTATAGCAGATTTTCACCTCTTTTTGGCCCATTTTGCTTATTTTCATCTTGTCTTTTGAGAATTAAACCTTAAAATAGCGTGGGAGCTTAAAAGTAAAGTTTATGAGAGTTTGAAAAACTAGATTAACACCTATTTCTTTGTTTTATTATGGATTTAAGGTAAGAATTCGCCCTTTTCTTAGTAATTTCTTGATTAATTTCTCAAAACTCCAAAAATCATAGGGCTTGATTTTAAACTCCAATTTCACTTAAATAATATTTTTATCTTATAATTACTAATTTTTCATCAATTTAACTCTTTAAACAGCTCTGATACTTGATTTTAACCCGAATTTCAAAGATTTTTACCCGATAAATCTTAAAGATGGTTTTTCTTTAACTTGAACCTCATTTTTTATTGAATTTGACTTGGGTTTTAAGCTGTAGATTCCTAAATATATGGGGAACATATTTTTGAAGTAAAGTTCTGATTTTGCCCTTTTTTTCAGAAATCTATTTTGGGGATCCGCATTGATCCCGAACCAAAAATAGTCAATATGGGTGTCGTTGGTTTTGTTTTGATGCGTAGATTCCATATTTGATATTTTTAGTGGAGTTTGAGATTTTTCGTTAAAAGTAAGGTCATAGGATTAAAGTATAGTGGACTAGTTTCGGCTTTTGAGGTAGATTACGATTTAACTCTTTCAGACTGGGTTGGGTAGTAAATGATGGTACAAAATGCATGTTAAGGGTGGGAACTAATCATGAAAAATGACTATCTATGTGTTGTGCTTAGAGGTGGCAATTTCAGCACATATTTGTTAAAAAGAGTCCATTTAACCCATATTTAGTGAATTGGATCACTCATATTTCAAATGGGTAAATATGAACTTCAACTCATTTTAGAAGCTCATACAAATATGGACAAAATGGGTAAAATAGGGTTACCCATTTAAACACAGAGATCACACATCTATGCTTAAAGTTTCAGTTTTTTTTCTTTTCTAGTTTCTTTTCTTCTTCTTTTTTTCTTTCTTTTTTATTTTTTTACTCATTCCTTATAATTTCTTTTCTTCTTTCTCATTCTTTCATCTATTTTTTTAATTTTTTAATTTTTATTTCTTTTTTTTGTATTCTTTTTTTTTTCGTTTTCCCCTCTCTCATTCTTATTTCATCATTCGTATTCACTTGAGACCTACATGGGTTAATAAATGTAAGCTTCTAATTATCCCATTTGGCCTATATAATTCATAACATCTCTTATCAATTAAATATAATCAATAGTCTCACTTCTTTATTATTATTTTTTTCTATCTTTTATTTTTCTTTCTTTTTTTTGTTTTTTCTTTCTTTTTTCCTTTAATTTAATTTTTTTATTTTTCATTTTTTCCACTTATTTTTTACTCGTTTCTTACACCTTTTTATTTCTTCTTTTTCATCATTTTTTTCTTTTTCAATTTTATTTCTTTGCATTCTTTTTTTTTTTGTATTTTCGTTTCCCTCTTTTCATTCTTGGTTCGTCATTGTCATTTTTCTTATTTTTTTATATTCTTTTCCTCATCTTTTTTTCGTCATTGCATTTTATATTTTTTTTACTTTAAATTTATTTGTATCATACTATATATTTCAAATAAATTTATTATTTTTATTTGAATAGTTTAGTTGTCAATATATGCAATTTATCATTTGTATTTATATACAAATATGTATATAAATTAAAATCAACATGGGTTGTGGTGTAGTAGATGGGGCTGCTCCACCCTTAACCAGAGGTCGAGGGTACGACCCTGGTTATGGAGAAAAAACTCTGTTGGGAGCGCTGCCACCTTAATGGGCCCTATAATGCCCGATCCGGATTAGTCGGGGCTCCAATGTAGGCACCGAACTCCGAATAAAAAATACAAAAAAGTATATGAATTAATTATATTTTCTTGAGACTAAAATATATATGGCTGAGGAACCACATAACCCTCGAATTATAAATGTTGGGTGAATATAAATCAATATGCGCTTATGGTATTTTCGTTATCATAAAAAAAAGAAGGAAACCAAAAATAGAAAAAAAATAAAAAAGTAGAAAGAGAGGTAGAAGTTAGAAATAGAAGAGAGAGAAAAACGTAAAGAAAGAATTGAAGAAAAAAATACAAAATAAATTAAAAAGAAAAAATAATGAAAAAGGAGAAAAGGAAAAACAAAAAAGATGATGGTGAAAACAAATATATTGAGTGGTTACGATATTTTAGTCATCATTCATAAGTTGTACTCGACTTAACCATGTTCTTCAAAAATAAAAAAAATTATAAAACATAAAATTCAACCAAAAAAGAAAAAAATGAGAAAGAAGTAAAAACAAAAAAATAAAAAATAGAAAAAAAGGAGACTAAAAAGGAAAAGAAAGAAAAGAAAAAAGAAAGAGAAACAAAGGCTAGAGGGTAGAGATAGAAAAGAGAAAAAAATGACAAAAAAATGAAAAAAGAAAAAAAAAGAAACTAGAGGCTACATATAGATGAGAGACAAAAAAACTAAAAAGAAAAAGAAATGGAAAGAAAGTCAAGTTGATATGATATAGAAGTTTTAAGTTTTTGACTTAGGAGTTAAAGTGGGTTGAAACCATTTTTACCCAATCCATATTTGACCAAAATCCATATTTTTATGGTCGGATTGCAATCCAAACCATTTTTGCTCGATCCATATTTAACCCATCCAAATCCAATCCAATCCGCCCGTTTGCCACCCCTAGTTGTGCTTGTGTAGGGGCCTATATGTGATGTATTTATCGAAATTGAGATATTATATGATATGTGTGACCGTGTGGGGTCCTATATGATATTGATAACCTTGAATATATATATAAATAATTGTATTGTGCTGTTGAAATGCCTAATCTTGCACCGTTGGTATTCTGATATATTCATACTTGTTGTTATATAAGACATGTGAAAATTCATGGATGAAACGAAAATAATGAGTGGATATTGGCTCACGTGGTTGTGAAAATATATAATTGTTGTTGGTTATGGAAATATATCATTGTGATTGGTTGTAGAAATACTCATTGTAATTGATTGTGAGCATTACACCCTTATATCACACTCATTCATGAAATATTGGTACCACTAGGGCAACACCTGAGTAACAATGGTGATGAATGGTGATTTTAGCACCTATTCGCACTTAATATTTGTGCACATTACCTTATTTTTAATGAATAAATGAGACATAATTATGATTAAATCCACTCTTTGTAGGCATAGAGTTGAGGAGATAGAAAGATGTGAATTGGAGCTTAAAATGATCAAAATGGGAGCAAGAAAGTGTAGTTGAAGACCTGGAGAAGAAGGGCATCATGTACCGCGGTCGCGGACTGCTAACCGCGATCTCGGCAGTCAAGCAAAAGTCATTCAACCGCGGTCGCAGCCAGACCCGCGCAATCGTGGCTTAGCAAAAGAAATCAGCCTAAGGGCAAAACTGGAAATGCACATGGCTGATCCCAATTTTGACAAAAAGACTCAAACCCTAGCATCAATCATATTTCATCTTCCCCAATTTTTAGGTTTAGCTCTTGAATTTATGGCCTCCATTTTTAGAGAAGAAAATATTGTATAACTTTTGGGTGAAGAATACATTGGAGACTTTCTAAGTGGAAGATTATCTCACTTCCACTGTTGATTTGTGAAAGTGCCAAGTTTGAAGTAACATTCACTTAAGCTTCAATAAATCACTTCAATGGAGATTATGGGTATATCTATGCTTATTTATCTTATGTGTAGCTAGATCTCTCTCTTGGGGTTATGTGTGAATAGGGGTTAAAGTGTGTGTGGGTTGTTATTGATTAACTTTTATTTGGTAGTTCATGTTTATGAGTTTTATCATTGCTATGCTAACTTGGTTGGGGTTTGATGGGTGAAAGCTCTAAATACCCACATGGGTATGATGAGTGAAAGCTCTATGCTCTAGAAAACCCGAAGCCATCTTCAAAAGAAGGGCTTTGGGTGAAGTTTAGGAATCCATATCATCCTTAAAAGAGGGATGTGGAGACCAAAGCAATGATAGATAATTATGTGTGTAGTTTGCTAAATTTTCACTATCTTAGACATAAGGGTGAATATGAGGTTGACTATACTATGGGTATCATCTTAGATATAGGGATGCCTAGATTGAGGTTGTGGTTACCAATTGTTGAACACACCTATTAGGTATTCGAAAGAATCAATGGGTGAAAGTTTAGTGTTTTGTTGAAAGAGTAGCATCAAAATCTATAACCAAATCTACCCATATTTTACTTACTAATTTGATGTTGATTTTTAATACCCACATATCACTCACTTAGTAGTTCATAATCCCAAGATTCGTGCATACCTGTTAAAACTCTAACTATTCGTAGCCCCAAATTTATACTAGAAAAATCTAAAAAGAAACATTAGTGTCGATACTTATCTCCCCTATTTTTACCTTTTTGTAACATTGGTTTAGATTTAACTTGTATCTATTAATTCGAAGTAACTTGATTGCCACTCACATTGTTTCTCATGAATTCAAATCCGACTCTAAAGTTGGGTAAATATATTGACGACACTACCTTGCACTCAAATTGACATGTAAGTTGATCGGTAGCAAAGATTCCTTGAGAACTTCCCAACAATCTAAATCCTATGAGGTAGAAGACGACAAAATAAAAGAAATGGTACTAGAGTCAAAGGGAGAATCAATGCAAACCTCTTATGATGACTCCAGTTCATTTCGGGGTGAATATGTTTTGGAGAGGCTAACCCAAAATTAGGAGTTGGACCTCATTCAAACCACTTTTCAACATTATGCTTAGAGGGTATGATGAGAATCTATCCCTCCGAGCAAATAGTGTATTGTGGGGAGACGGAGTTCGATTCTTATATTTTGGAATTTGGAATTCCAAAAGAGCATATGTAACCCCATCCATCAATAGCCAAGGAAGACAACTTCCGATGTACAAGGAATGTCCTATTGATATTCCCACTTTTACCCAAGGATCTAAACTGAAAGTTTGATGCCAAGTTGGGTAAGAGGTTTAAGTCTTCATAATGGCGAGATTGAAGTATGCTTGCCATGTTGTCACATCTCCTAAGCTTTCACTTAGAAGATTTGAATCTTCTATCCCTCTGTCGCTCATTCCATAGTGAACAAAAGTTGGGCCGGAGATTCAAATTCTCTAAATAAAAACATAAAAAGAAGCAATGGAGGCGTCGTTCCATGACGTTAAACTAAGCGCTCGATGGGAGGTAACCCATCATGCCACAAATAGTGGCACATATCCTTTTGATTTATGCATGTAGAGTAGATTTCATTTTTGTTGTTTTGCATGCATAATCCATGAAATGTTGGTGCTAAGAGAAATTTTGATTGAATTTGAAAAGGGAATGTGTGAAATTGGCAAGTTTGGACTGAACAAGAAGTGCAGGAACCTGGTTGCTTGGTCTCAGTTATCGCGATTGTGGTCCATGCCAACGTGATCGTAGAGGTCGTGTGACCGCGATCATGGTCAAATCAGTTTAAGTGCCCATCCAAATACCATTTCTTCCCATACTTCTCTCTCAAATTTCTCTTAAAAATCTCCCCAATTTTTGGCATTACATTCCATATCCAAGTGCCAAGTCAACCCTTGCATCATATAAGTCGGTAAGTTATCTAAATCTCCTCGGTTTTGATATAATTGCATGCTTTGAACTCTTAATGTATAAAAAGGGCCTGAAATAATATTTTCATTACCAAATTCATGCTTAGTTATTATTGTGTTGTGGTTAGCTATTGTAGTTAGTGTACACACTATTGGGGAAGTCTTAAGTACCCAAAATTAAGCCTTAAACCACTTAAATTAATGTGTATGTCATTTGTGCGATTAAATTCCCTTGTGAATTCAATGTTTAATTTCTTTAAGTTTGGGGCTGTGATCACACACTCTAGGCTTGAAATTCTCTGCTTATAATCTTGTCATGGCTAGTTGAAATGAGGGATTAGGGGTTAAAATTGCATTTTAAACACCGTGCAGAATTTGCCCAACCTGGTCTCAGGTACCGCGATCGCGGTCCCGATGACCGCACTTGTGACACTGAGATCGCATTTAACACTCCACGATCATCATACTTGAGGGAAGATTTTGGTAGACTTCAAAACTTTTGCACATTCACTTCTACCCCCAAAACCTCACATAACACTACCACAAGAGTTTACCTATTTGTTCTAGTATATTTTTGGTGTGATAATACTAATGTTAGCCTGAGCTACATTACTTATAGGTTCTCAGCCTCAAATATGGGAGATTTTGATGATACCCAATTTATCGTTGCACAATGCCAACACCTCTACTACGAAGATTTCCATAGGTCGAAGCTTCTCTCTGAAAGGGGTATTGGCTTAGACAAGGTGGAAGACAATCTCTTAGAATTCCATGCCAGATTCACTATTACCTGGTAGATGTGCTTTGCCCTGGAACCCTGCTATGCTAATGAATAGTGGGTACGTGAGTTCTACGCAAACCTCAACGTAGTTTCTCTCCTAAACCCATTGATGACGATTCGGGGTAAGCAAGTGAACTTTGGAGTAGAGCAGGTTAATGATGTGTATGGGCTCTCAGATATTGATATGGGGTAGTTTCAGGCAAGAGCATGCGAGCTAGGGACCTGACCGGCAAATATTTTATATCCTGGAAAAACAGTTCCCTATTCTATCACCAAGAGAGATATTTTGATGAAGGACTTCATAGCAGAAGCCAGGCTTTGGATGGACATCATAGGCAGCTGAGTATCTCCATGCACCCATATGACCATTGTCATCGATTTGCGAGTTCAGATGGTGGCTTGCATCCTATCTGGCATCCCTCTTAATATGCGCGAGATTATTTTTTTGGAGTGCAGGTATTTCCAAAATCATGGAGGTACGCATCTTCTTTTCCTTTCCCTATCACTAAGCTTCGCAAGAGGGCAGAAGTGGAAGAGTATACTGCAGATACTTAGGTGCATCCAGGCTCCCTCATCTACTCACTCAAATTCAGAGATGAGGGTGACCCAGGTCAGAGTAAGAAGAGAAAGATGGACATGGGCAAATCAGTCCAAGAGGACACAGACTCTTGCAGACCCTCATCAGCTACTACTTTCAATGACATCTCTATTAAGATTCAGAGGGTGAGAGAACTATTATCCATACAACCTTAGGGAATGGGAGAGCCCTCCACTGCTCGTCATTTATATGTAGCACAATCAGATTATGAGAAGTACATAGCGGAGCAGCAGAAGTAGGGTGCCACAGTAGCCAGTCTGGAGAGAGCCTATTCGGCCTTAGTCGCCTCTCACAGGGATCTCAAGGATTTACATAAGAAGATGGTGAAGAGAGAGAAGAAGAGAGATAAATTTTTCAAGAAGCTATAGAAGGGGGTGACAGGCATCTTTAAGGTGCTCAAACCTAATCATCAACTACCTTTACCGAGAATGGACAGTGAGGATGAGGCCCCTGCTGATTGGTCTGCTGATGATATTGAGGGTGATAGAGCAGAGTCAGCGGGAGAGAATAGCTCTTGATGCATACTCAGGGAGACCCTTTTACTCTTGCTTACTTGCGCATGCAGTGCGGACACTGCATTCTTTTAGTTGGGGGTGCCCCCGGATGTGTTGATATTTTGGATACTATTTTTGTTTTATTTTTTAAATGCTATATTTTGGGTACCTGATTGATGTCCACGTTTTATGGATTAGCATGTTTTTCTTCTAGTATTAGTTTTTCTCTTTTCACTTAGCTTTTATTTTGATTTTGATGATGCATGACAAGTTTTGCCCTATGATGGATTGAGTGACGACATTCTTAAGGATAAAGTGTCATGTTTAGGTTTTGAGGCATAGGTGCAGGGGAATTCTGAGTACCCATAGCATAAATGTCATGAATGCAAGGGAAGTGTAAGTACCTATAGCATTGTAAAGTGCAAATTTGGGATCACATTCTACGCTATTGGTGAAGTCTGAGTATCCATATGGTTAGTGTGCCCATTTTGAGCCAAAATGTGAGGCTAAGGCTTTAGTTGTTTCCATAATTTAGCAAATTGTGTGTGGTGCTAATGTAAAATGAACAACCCCCTCTATCCAAAATTTTTCAAAACAAAATCAAGGGCATGGACGTGAGCAATTTTGTAACAAAATTTTTTCTCCTTTTGTGGCTTCGTAAATTTTTGACTTATGAATAGAATTAGATACTCCAAAATTTTATCTAGTGGGAGGGACATTTGAGATTCCTTGGAGAATTTTGCATGTCATGCGTGGTGAGCTCTTTGCATTTATCTCTTGTATACTTGTGTTATCTAGAACTTGCCTCATTAGTCTTTCAAAGCTAATTTTGATTGTATTTGGTTGGAGAAATGATCTTAGGCCATCTGTGTGATTTAGAAGCCACTTTATACTAAAAATCCTACCCGTGCATGATTGTAATCCCTAGTTACCCATTTTAAGCCTTTGGACCCTTTTGTTGGCAAACTCGTTAAAAATCGTGAAGCATTCTTTTTATTTCTCTTTTAAACCATACCCTCCTTGAACTTGAAGATGCAACTTGAGGCTAAAATCCTAAGTTGGGGGTGGTGAAATTTGATGGAAGGAAGTTTAGGGCCACTATGTGTTAGTAAAATGCCGAATATGCCTAAGTGTTGAAAATAAAGGAATAAAAAAAAGGGGATTCAATAAAGGAAAAAATTGTATGAAAAGCGCAAGAAAAAGAAGTAGAAAGAAAATTAGGCAAACAAAGGAAGCGAAATGTAGGCATATGAAAAAAGATAAAACAAAGAAGAGTTGCCCATAGTCAATAAGGAGGATTAAAAAGTGTGATGTAAATATTCAAGGAAGGGTGTAACCATATTGTTCCCAAATGATATCCTACCCTAACCCGAACCTACGTTATAATCTTAGAAAGCCCTCCGAGTCTTAAACTATTTACTTTTGTTGTAGTGGCGATTAAAAATAGGGGCAAGATTATGGTATGACACTTGTTGCGTAGAGATTTCTTTTGTGAGGGAGAGAGTCTTTGCACTTATAATTCCTTGTTGAATATTTGGTAGTTTGGTGTGTGGAATTCTTTTTTTGTGATGTTTTCATATGAACAAGTTGAGGTGGGTGATTGTGTCACCTCCCAAGCGATGAGGCAAATAGAGTATAGCTTAGTTTTAGTCAAAAAGTAAGTCACTTCTAGAGAATTAGTGGTTGTTGCTTGATTGCTTTTTAAATTCTTATGTATTCTTTGATAGTGCATCTTATGATAAGAGGAGTAGTGAAAAATATCTTAGCCCATGTGCAATGAGCTACTTGTGGCAGTGACTAGGGTTAAAATCATTGTAATCTTTAAGGCATGGAGTTTGTGTATAAATAATTGTGTCTCATGGTAATAGGTAGTATTGCTTGAGGATAAGCAATAGCTTGAAGTTGGGGGTATTGATGAGTGGTGAATTTACCACTCATTCGCACTTAACATTTGTGCATATTACCTTGTTTTGAATGAATAAATGAGACATAATTGTGATTAAAGACACTAAAATCCACTCTTTGCATGCATAGAGTTAAGGAGATAGAAAGATGTGAATTGGAGTTTAAAATAATCAAAAAGAGAGCAAGAAAGTGCAGCTGAAGACCTGGAGCAGAAGGGCCTCGTGTACCGTGGTCGTGGACTGCTGACCGCGATCATGGCAGTCAAGCAAAACTCATTCAACCGCGATCACGAAAGTAAACTACGGTCGCAACCAGACCCACACGATCGCGATTAGCAAAAGAAATCAACCCAAGGGAAAAACTGGAAATGCGTGTGGCTGATCCCAATTTTGACAAAAAGACTCAAAACCTAGCATCAATCATATTCCATTTTCCCCAATTTTTAGGTTAAGCTCTTGAATTTATGGCCTCCATTTTTGGAGAAGAAAATATTGTATAATTTTTTAGTGAAGAATACATTGGAGACTTTCTAAGTGGAAGATTATCTCACTTCCATTGTTGATTTGTGGAAGTGCCAAGTTTGAAGTAACATTCACTTAAGCTTCAATGGAGATTATAGGTATATCTATGCTTATTTATCTTATATATAGCTAGATCTCGCTCTTGGGGTTATGTGTGAATAGGGGTTAAAGTATGTGGGGATTGTTATTAATTATCTTCTATTTAGTAGTTCATGATTATGGGTTTTATCATTGATATGCTAACTTCGTTGGAGTTTGATGGGTGAATCCCCAAATACACACATGGGTACGATGAGTGAAAGCTCTATGCTCTAGAAAACCCAAAGCCATCTTAAAAAAAGGGTTTTGGGTGAAGTTTAGGAATCTATATCATCCTTAAAAGAGGGATGTAAAGACCAAAGCAATGATAGATAATTGTGTATGTAGTTTGCTAAATTTTCACTATCTTAGACATAAGGGTGAATGCGAGGTTGACTATGCTATGGGTATCATCTTAGAAATAGGGATGCCTAGATTGATGTTGTGGTTACCAATTGTTGAACACACCTATTAGGTATTCGAAAGAATCAATGGGTGAAAGTTTGGTGTTTTGTTGAAAGAGTAGCATCAAAATCTATAACCAAATCTACCCATATTTGACTTACTAAATTGATGTTGATTTCTAATACCCACATATCACTCGCTTAGTAGTGCATAATCCCAAGATCCATGCATACATGTTAAAACTTTAATTATTCGTAGCCCCAAATTTATACTAGAAAAAAATAAAAAGAAATATTAGTGTAGATACCTATCTCCCTCATTTTTACGTTCTTATAACATTGGTTTGGATTTAACTTGTATCTATTATTTTGAAGTAACTTGATTGCCACTCACATTGTTCCTCATGGATTTGACCCCGACTCTAAAGTTGGATAAATATATTGATGATGACCGCCTTGCCCTCAAATTGACGTGTAAGTTGAGCGGTATCAACTGAAACACCTTTTTAAAACCCTTCCTGAGGGATATGCCGAAGAGGAGATATTATAACACCTTATAAAATCCTTTTTGGGGGATGTGTTGAAAAGTAAATATGAGATATGTGGATTGTGTATGGATTGACGAACCCCACATGGGTCCTATATCGGGAAGTTTTAGCTTCGTAGGTGTATATGAGGATTGTGCAATGATCCCGGAGGATGTGCGATGACCTAGTGCATCATCATTATCATCATATATATTGCACCTACTTTATTGTGTTTATATTGTATTGTATTGTACTGTCGTATTGATTTGCCATCTATATAATTGTCTTATCTTCTTTTACTTGTATTTGATGATCTTGTATATGCATGTTCCCCTTGTTCTACTTATATGTGATATAATGTATACTCGTGTTCTATCTTGGTGTATATGTGATATATTAGAACTGTTAGTGCAAGCGGTGTGGGCTACCATCGTGGGAAATTTTTTTTTGGCAGATGACGTGTCCTTAGTATATATTTTATATGCTTTATTTACTGCTTTGCTCTGTTGGCCTATGATACCTACTGAGTACAAGTGGACCGCACCTATGCCTACTGCGCCCTTTTGGTGTAGGTCCTAGCTCGAATGCACCTCAGCTTGCTTGACTTGGGCGGTTGTTTGAGCTTCCAAGGTAGCGGTTGGACATTCATGCATCCGAAGTTCACCTCTATCTTTCTATAGTAATTACATCTTTATTAGTATTCAGAGACAAATATTATTCCCTTGTGGTTATTTTTCTGATGTATTTGACTCCTGAATTGTATTAGTAGTTCTTACACTATTGACACTTGGTTTTGGGCATGATTGGTATTTTGTATAAGTTCTTTCCGCATTGTTATGATTACTTATATGGTTAGGCTTCGTTCTAGAAGCCTTACCTTGGGATATTTTTTTTTTCTCTTTTTGTATCGGTTTGGATGATAGGCTTACTTATCAAGGTACGCCACAACAAGTGTCATCATGACCTTCATTTTTGGGTCATGACACTGGACCTACAAGAACCTTAGGCAAACCCTAATTTATCTTTTAAAAAAGTGCTACTGATTCTACTAAATGAAATGAATTTATAGCATCTTGCATGGTGAAGAAGGGGAAAAGTAAGTTTGTTAATATCTCTGCATTTTCAAATTTTCTTTGTAGAGTATCTACCTCAAATTGAATGTCCAACAGTGAAAGTTATAAATACGAGATAGAACGAAATTAGAAAAGAAAAATCAAAACTCACCAGAAAATAATCCAATTGAGAGACTGGCTGAAGAAAAACGACAGAAAAAGAACAACAGGATAAGTTGTTCCAGTCGTAAGAGCATTTCATCTCTAACCAAAAGGTTTGGAGTTTGGATAAAGAAAAAGTAGGATGAATCATTGTTGTCTGAGGGAGGGAGGGTAGGTTTGGGAATCTACGGTTTACCAAGTAAAAAAGAAAAAGAAAAATCAGTTGTGCAACAACTCTATAGCGCTCACATAATCAATTTTTTCAGACTCAGTTAGACATCAAGCAGTTGACAACATCATCCAAACATATGAACCATTGTATCATAAAGATATACCTTCAATGCACAAATTTATTTGCTATTGTAAGAGCAGTTGATGATGCTATGGATGCCGTCATTTTGAAGAATTGGAAAACAATTATTAGCTAAAAATGGTTTCACAAATATTCAAAGTCCAGCAGAAAATAATGGACTTATTGTTATTCACATATATGTATGTTTTTCAAAAATATTAACTTTCATGAGTACACACACAACATTTTAAAGGTCGATATCTAGATTTCACATCGCCAACTATTACCTTCTTGTTGTGCCTGTTAAAGAAAAATCTTCTTCATGCTTCATGATTTCACAAATTAAATAATTTAATTGGAATTATAGGGAAAATAATGCTAGTCCCAAGCATTACATTTATGGCTTAGGTGCATGCATATAACGAGAGGCATAATTCTTTTACAATTGGTCATTCAAATGAGAAATTATCGAGTAATTGATGTCTTGCAAACTAATAATAAATTTGACTTTTTTTAGTTATATGATCCTTCAACTGTGGCCTGTTAATAGCCCTCATTATCAAACATCCACGGGCCAAGCCTTCTTTCATCGTGAGTGTCCCTATGATATCAATATTGTCCTATTATTTTTACTACCTCTAAAAGTATTGCATAAAAATCGCTTAATCCAAGACAACTTTTCTAGATCAGCAATAATACCATTTTTCTTACTGATAACTTGTAATATAGCTTTTGCTTGGGTGTTATAATTTTATGTTTCAACAATTACCATATCACATCTAAGATGATGAGGGCAACACTTACTTTAAATAGTATACTTGGTCTATACCTTTCACTTAACTCAACTAAAATGTGACTCATTTCTATAGACAATCGATCTTCTCATACAAGGGACAAAACAACAATCTGGATCCAAGAAAAATAAATTAGTCACAATAGATCAAATAAGAAGTTTTCAAATTGCACAAGGTAATAACTCACCTCCATGATGATGTTGAAGATTGATTCGTACGTAATTTTTTCTCGTCTTTCACAACTCAATTTACAATAGGAAAGTACCTCTCAAATTATTGAACGGTAGTACTATGTTGAAGACCACCTGTTAAAAAAAAGATCTTTTCCTAAAATATAGTTGATTTAGGAAAATTATCAAATACTCTAGGTGCATTATTATGCAGATTGGATATAATTACCTATATGCATGGAAAATCAAACAAAAAACTACTCATGGTACAAAGAAATAACCAGATACCCACAAATTTCGCTATAAGAATCGAGTGTAGTGGAAACAATAAAAACAAAGAAAAACTCATCAGAATTGAATGAAATAAAAGTACACCCGAGAGACATTTTAGACCTGAAATTGAGAATTTTTTTAAAAGTACCCAAAAGGAAAGGAATGAAAATTGAAGATGAATGAAAAATGAATATGAATTGGGCAAAAATGTAACTTGTTATGAAGATGAAGAGAACCATAATAGTTCAGTGAATCGAGAGTGTGGCACTTTAGATTTTCAAATGGATGTTTCTAGAATGACCAGAAAATTTATTTTAATTGAGTAAATGATTCATGAATTGTAAAGAATGAAAGATGAGTGAGAGTCGTTGATTGAAATTATGATTCTTATGAAATAGTGGAATTCTCTTACCATTGGGCAAAATAACTATTTTGCCCTAGATTGTCCAACACTCATCTTTCTATATAGTAGAAATATATAAAATAAATATAAAAATAAATATAATAATAAAAGTATCCTTGATGTATTATTTGAAAAACTCCTCTTGAATTTTGAAAGCTAATGGAAATGGATTGGAAATCAAGTATCCGACAAATTTATTATTTAACCTTGTATATGAGCTTAATTACAATTTTGTCATTGGTTGTCCTCTAACTCACCTTTCTTTTATTTCTAGTAAAACATTTATAGACTGATTTCATGATAATTTTTGTAAAATATTTGATAATGAACAAAAAATATATATTTAAATAGGTTAACAACTTAAATTTAACTCATCAATTTCATGCGTGATAGAAATTTTTGGGCAAAAAACTAAAATATTAGAAGTTTGGAGTATTAAAAATTTTGACGGAGTTAGAATTTTCACTTAGAAAGTTTAAAATATAAGAAAATAAATATATGAAGAAAAAAATTCAACATTTACCACAGAAAAATAAAAAATAATTTTAGTTCTATATAAACAATTTAATATTCCGTGAAAGAAGATTCTACTAAAAATTTTAAATTTTTAAATAGTCCATAAGTGAATACACAAATTGTGTGTTTTAAGCCTTATATGAATATTACGTGTGTAATTATTTTTTTCATTTCTAGTAAAATATTTATAGACTGATTTACTGATTTTTTTTGTAAAATTATTTGATAATGAGCAAGAAATTATATATTTAAATAGGTTAGCAACTTAAATTTTAACCCATCAAGTTCATGCATGATAGTATTTTTTGGAAAAAAAAATTAAAATATTAGAAGCTTGGAGTACTGAAAATTTCGATGGATTCAGAATTTTCACTTTAGAAAGTTTAAATATAAGAAGATAAATATATGAAGAAAAAAAATTCAACATTTATCACGTAAAAATTAAAAATAATTTTAGTTCTATATAAATACTTTAATATTTCGTGAAAGGAGTTTTAGATTATACATTGAAATTTATTTAAAATATTACTTCATAAATAATGTGGTTGAATAAGTTGGGATTTGGAAGTAAAAATGTTGTTAGCCACTTAATGAGTCTATTGAGAAAATGTAGACACATAAGCTAAAAAAAAATGGCAAATGAAATTCTTTATTGATATGAGTATTGACTAATGATTGTACCATTTAGATGTGAAATGATATTATGCCCTTGGTTGTTCTCCAACTCACGTGTAATATATAACTAGATAATGAAGGGCCCGTTTACGGGACGACCAATATTACAATTTTAAATATATTTATAGCTATTTAATTAGTTTTTCAAAAAAAAAATGATCATTAATATTTTTGAATAAATAAAATAGAAAATGTAAGTAGAAATCACACTATATAATAAAATATAACTTCTTATTTTTACAAAGTCAAATAATATCTTATAACTTATTTAAGGTTTCATAATTAACATTAAAATATCATATACTCTAATACTTATTTTAATATCAGGTCAAACACATTCTCTTAGATTAAACAACTAATTATAATATTTTTATTTTTCTAATTTATTTAAAAATTATACAAGGCAATAGATTAAAATTATTATCTATATATTAATATTTTATATAGAATCATACGAAGCAATAAAGGATACTAATCTATACACAAATTGATTTTAAATACATTGACATTTGTTTTACTGGTATTTAATAAGTGAAAATAAGGACCCATTGGATGAACATTTTAATGAATTATTATGTTAAATGATTGCCTTTATATCTTGTCTTATATATGTTAAAAATAGGAGATCAATTTAATATAGTAAGCAAGAATTTTTTTTTAAGTGATCTGTCGACCTGAATTGAAAATTTACTACCTCAAATAAAGAGAATCAAAAGAATTAACAAAAGGTAACATGATATATATTATAGTAATTTAACATGAAATAGTTAATATTACATTTTACATAAGATGCTTAAAATAATTTTAATAGGTACTGAGTAAATAATTATGTTTTCATAAATTATATGTTGTGCAAATCTTTGTAATATGTATCATGTGAAGTTTTAAAACTATAGAGGAATCCCTTATTGTGTCTGACAGATAAACACTTATCCAATATTTATGAGTATTTTTGTTATTTTACTATAATATAGTAATAGTTACTTTATGCAGTTAAATGTGTGGCTAAAATTAATTTCACATTTTTATCTTTTATGAAACATATGTGAGTATTTACACATAATCCTATAGACTACATCTTCCTTTATTTCAAGTAATAACATTTTAATTAGACAGGAATTTAAGATATATGAAAAAACTACGCAAAATTTCAAATTATCTTTAAAATAAATAAATCTTTAATAGAAGAGTATACCTTTGTGGACTTTTTAACAAATAAATAAAATTCAACATGACTAAAATATTAATAATGTTATAAAGTACTAATCAAATAAAAAATGTTAATTCTTTTTTAGAACTGATTAAAAAGAAAAATATATTATTTGAACTGAGACATAGAATGTATAATTGATAAAAAAAATAATTATCATCACATAATATATAGTTCACGTTTTTAAGTTTGTTCGGATTGTAAACACATTCAAGTATATCCAAATAGATGTACCGCAATATTCTAGAATTGAATTTGTAAATCAAACTTTTAATCGTCTAAATTATATTATCTAAATTATTTGAATCGTTTTAAAAAATTAAGTTGATCTAATTTGTGCACAATCTCAATCTCAAATCATACGAATATTTTATACATTTTTGTTTAGAATTAAATTTTATATTCTTTTATGAAAGTTTTATAATTATATGATAACATAGTTACATTTTTTTCTCTAAATATTTTTATTCTAATAAAATAAAAGTGTAAATTTCACATCTCAAAAAAAGAATTGAAATTTAGATAATATCTCATTAAAATAGATTAATTATTAATATACAAAACATACTTTTTGAAAAATTATGATTGAAAAAATATGGGGTTCACCTTAAATGTCACATCAGTAGGGCAAACTTGGCATTTTGAAAAAGATGTTTAGCTATTTTGTCATTTTGAAATTTATGGCCAGATTTTAAGACTATTAATAGAAACAAATATTCTAGAGTATTTATGAAATGACAATTTTACCCTTGATCGTCCTCCAACTCACTCTTCTATATATAAAATAATAAATATATATAATATATTTTATGAAGCATATGTGAGTATTTGCACATATTCCTATAAACTATGTCTCCATTATTTCAATTTATAACATTTTGATTAGACATTGAATTTAAGATATATGAAAAAACATCGCAATGTTTTAAATTATCTTTCAAATAAATAAACCTTCAAATATGATTTCTCTTTAAATTTAATATTATTGTATCATTTGATTTAAGTATATTGGTGGGAGTACACTGGGTATGTTGTTGTTGTATTTGATTTAAGTATATTATTTAAGTTTACATTTAATAAATAGGTTATCACATAAATTCTCATATATCATTATAAAGTATGAACAAAACTAGCTACTTAAATTGTTTTTTAAGGTTTAACGATTATATTTTAAAATTATTTTAGATATCATAAAAACTTTAACTTGAAATTATTTTTGAATGATGGGAACTATGGATATATGAATGTCTTGTAGATGTTTGTTACTCTCTCAATTTCAAAAATAAAGACCTATTTTTCGTTTTAATTTATTTTAAAAAAATAATTTTTTTTGATAATACTTTTATTTTAACTTTTCACGTGTACAAGATAAAGAGCAGTTTGATACATTTGACATAATTATTCATATGTTAATTTTCTTAATGAAACAATCTATACTATTAAATCAATGACAAAATTATTCATATGTTGATTTTTTCAATAAAAAATATACAACCTTAAATTATAGAATATGAGTAAATTAAATTAAATAATTTATTCGTTTAGGGAGATAATATATTTATTTTTATTCATATAAATATATCATATGTTAATTTTCACAATGAAGCAATCAAGATTTAAGACGGTAAATTCTAAAATAATCTATTAATAGTTGAAAAATTACTCATAAAAATTGAATACCAAAAATAGATATTAAATGAGTTTAGGTAATATAAATTGATAGTATAAAGAAATGTTATAGTATTAAGATTTATTTATCATTGGAGTGTATAATTTATGCTATACTTTTAAAATTGCCTTTCAATAGGTGAAAGTTTTTTTATTTTAAATTGAGTATTTTTTGTTTCAATTTATTTATTTGATTTTGATTTGACACGAAGTTTAAGAAAGTAAAAAATAATTTTTAATCTTATGTCTTAAATTAATAAAACGTAGAATGTGTCAAAATATATTTTAATCTTATGGTGTTAAACATGACATGTGAAAAGTTATAATTCAATAGTTAAAAAAAAGGCCATTTTTTGAAACAAATTTAAATGAAAAAGTAAGATAAATAAATTGAATATGTGGACTATCATTTAAATATTTATAAATTTTGTTATTATTTTATTTCAATAATTATTTTGTAGAGTAATTAAATATGCAAATTTCTATTTTTAAGTGGATATTTCAATTAAAAAAACTAATTCACCCAAAAAGGAATATATATATATATATATATATATATATATATATATATATATATATAAAGACCAATTAGTAATGAATAGTGACTAAAACAATTTTTAATAAGAGTTGAGGGAAGATGTGGGTCCATGTGAGATATTATACCAATTGGGATGTGATTGACATTTAGGAAAAATAGCTTGGCTTTTTTGTCATTAAAAATTTGTGGCCAAACTTTGAAGCCTAAAACATAAGTAAGCAAGGTAGAACTTTATTTTGAAATGACAATTATACCTTTGGTCGTCCTCCAACTCACTCTTCTATATAGTAGAAAAATAAAAGTATCCTTTGTCATACCCCTTTTCCGCTCGAGGGACCGAATCGAAGGTTTTTTTCCACTTAAAGTGACGTTATTGAATAGAGATTATTTTATTTACAGAGTCGCCACTTGGAATTGAATTATGGTGTTCCAAGTCACCTTATTAAATCCCTAATCAAAAGGAAATGACTCTTTGTTGGTCTGCGAAAACAGAAGACTGGGTAAGGAATTTTGTTGACTGAGGAGAAGGTGTGAGGCACCCCTCGAGTCCCGTGGTTCTAGCACGGTCGCTTTTATTGACTTATCTTGACTTAAACTATTTTGGATAAATTGTGTTGGGACCTAGGTTTGCTCATTTTTAATGTGTTAAAATTATTTAAAACTCCTTTATTAAATCGGTAAAAAATTAATTTTTAGAAAAATATTTGTCAAAGTGCATTATTGCATCCTTGAAATTTTAAATGTCTCGAAAAGATGCGTACGCCGCATTCTTAATTGAGACAAAAATTTTATTATTTACACTTACCTAACGTTTGAAGTTTTTTGACATTTATTTATTCAAAGCGTTACCTAACTTAGAATAATATAGTAAAATTTATTTGAGACTATTAATTAATTTAACAAAAAATAATTATTATGATTCATTAATAACATCTAATAAATAACATAAATAAAATAAAATGAATAAAGAAATATAATATGTATACAATAACCCATATGAATATAATATATATATATATATACACACACACACACACACACACACAGAGTAACTTATATTTTTAAAACAAAAATTTCATTTTAAAGAAGTGCATATTTATTGAAATTTAACATTAGAGTTTCAATGAAACTTGGCAGCGGCGCCCGGGTTCGATTTCATCGTTGACGGTGATGCAGTGGAAGATATGAGGAGGGGAATAACGGAGTGGGAAGAGGAAGAAAGGATTGGTTACCAGCGGATTTCACCGGTGATGTTGATGAAGGAAGGCTACGGGGAAGGGAGTCATTGGTTGAGCGACGAAAAAGGGAGAAGGAAAAGGGTGACGCCGACGGATATTTTTCCGGCAGGGAAAAGCGACAACGATTAATCGAGTATTTTTTCGACGGATCTTCAATTGAACCGATCATATGGGTAAGATTTTGGTGATTTAATGATGGTGAATGACTAATTTTGGTGAGAGACTCTTGCCAGAAAACTCAAAATTCATCTGGTTTACCCTCTTTATTCACTGATTCCTTCTTCTTCATTTTTTTGTTTTTTTTTAAATCCTTCATTCATAATTAATTTTTTTAATCCAATGAGTAATAATTTATGTATATTTCTTAATGAAATGAAATTTTTGAAGAATTGAATATATTTTCCATGTTCATCGTATGAATATGCATTACAGTGTACAAAAATGAAATATGGACAATTGTGTATATGGCTATATAAGATTTTATTCAATTTTTACTGTGCACAAACGTCAGATTAGATATTTTAATGCATACTAATAATTTTCTTTTCATGTTTTTAACAATATGCATAATACATGATTAAAAGATTACAGATATTGAATTAAATAATCACATGCAAACAAATAAACAAATAAAAACTGCAACAAACTCACATAATATTTTTGTTTTTTAATAAAATTTATACAATTAACAATAAAATTAAAGAAAAACCTGTTGATGAACTAAAGATTCGAATGTTGTCACCAGAAAAATCAAACGTAGAACTCGAACCCAACTTCACCCTCGTTTATTTGGTGTTTTGACTTATTTTCACATTTTGTTTTTCTTTTCTCTAATAATTTTTAACTCTCTGATTTTGTCTCTGTGTTTTTTTTTTACACTGTCAAAGTCCCATTTTTTTTTTGTCTGATGTTGTGGATAATGAATTTCCCCTCTCCTCTGTTCAGTGTAAACATTCTTAAATATAGTAATTTGAAAAAAGGGGGGAACAATTATTTTTTAGGGGGAGTAGTTTTAGTTACAGATAAGGGGAGGGTGACTTAAAAATTCAAATTAATTTATTGTTATTTATTTTAATAAAAGATAATACTAATAATGAACCAATCAATAAATAATATAATAAATATAAATAAACAAATAATTAATTAATTTTATATTTAACAAAAACAAAATAACAATTTATTAACAGACAAAACAAATATAATAAAATAATATTAAAACTATGAATTTATTTATTAAAATTTATAAAAGAAAACATGTATTTTTAATTTTTATATTATATTTAAAATTAAAATATATATATATATATATATGATTAAATATAAATATAAATATTTAATATTGATAGACAAGTTAAAATTTAGAGAGGATAAAACAAATCACGTGTATACATTTTGCCCCTCTTTGTGTCAAATCTCGAAGAGTTTTCATACAAAGAAGTATACAAGATATGATTTTTTACCTTTCAATTATTTGAAACATAAAAATAAAAATAAAAAATAAAAAATAAAAATAAAAATAAAAATAAAAATATGACCGAGTCCTATTTTTGGACATTCTACCTATTCCGGGTTATAAGAAAATCAGGTCACGGGTAGGTCAAAGGTAATTTGGTGAGAGAAAAAGTTAAAGTCGAGTGGGATTCCGTCGAATTTCCGGTTAACAACTTCTGCCTTTACATTCAACTGACTAATAAAAATCAAAAATGAAAAATACAAGTAAAAATTACAATATCTAGAATCTTGATTCAAGCCTTCGCGACTTGAATTTGAAAATTCACCTTATTCTTCAGGCGGGCTCTTGGACTTTCTTTTTCTTCACCCTGTTCTTTAGGCGGACTCCTGGACTTACAACTTCTTCACTCTGTTCTTCAGGCGGGCTCCTGGACATACTACTTCTTCACCCTATTCTTCAGGCGGGCTCTGGGACTTCCTTTTTCTTCACCTTATTCTTCAGGAGGGATCCTGGACTTACAACTTCTTCACCCTATTCTTCAGGAGGGCTCCTGGATTTCCAACTTCTTCACCTTGTTCTTCAGGCGGGCTCTTAGACTCAAAGTAAATAGTGAAATAGAAAAATAACATCCCATTCTTCAGGAGGGTCCTGGATATAAAATAAATTTCTATTCTTTAGGAGGATGCTGAGCATAAAAATAAATTTCCATTCTTCAGGAGGGTCCTGAACATAAAATAAATTCCCATTCTTTAGGAGGGTCCTGTCCGAGATCCAGCATCGAATGTTGTAACCATGCTTCTTGCATTGAGAGAAGTGTGAAATCACATCCTTTATCTGAAAAAAATTATTTCATCTCTGTTCCAAAAAAAGAAAAATTGTAAGTTTTAAAATATATTGTGGTTGGTTTGTGGCATTTGGCTTTTGAAGTGGTCGCTCTCGCACTTGCCATGCTCAACTCTTTTCCAATCCATGATAATATTCATTAAATTGTCATACTTCTGACTCAGAATTCTGACTACTGAGATCCTCAACTCAAATCATATTTCTGTTGTATGATGCTTCTGAGTTTGGTTTCTAATACATCCCTTAGATTTTCACGATTTTAAAATGGTCAAATCACAATCATCTTGAGTACCTTACTTTTACTTTGAAACGTTATCTCTGTGCATCGATCCTTTGTCTTGCTTTGTATCCTTAAAGGAGTTGGTAGCAAGTTTGGAGTCCTTTCTTACTCGACCTGACGTAAATTTGACTCAAAAGACAACAAAAGTTTTTCGTTTGATGACAAGGACACAAAAAAATCAAAAATTAAAATAAAACAAAAAGAAATAGACAATAGGCATCTCTTTTTCAAAACAAAGAGAAAACTTATCTCAATGTGGAAACCGATTCTGATGATTATGACATGCATTTTGAATCAAACAACCAGATCTATCCACACCAATCATTACAACTTTTGTCCACTTATTGAGCTTGAAATTAAATCAATCTTGAACTTGTTCCTTCTTGATAACAACCTTTCTTCGGCTAGTGGCACCTCAATAGATTTTTGCCAACGAGCCTATCTTCTTTTCATTTCTGTCTCAGCTCACAGTCATCTTATGGTGCCTGAAAGGGTTTTCACCAATAAGACTCTCTCATTTTCATTTTTCATTATTTTTTTAAAATAAACACATTTCATGCACTCATAACATGTTTAGCCTCGACATTCTCAAAGATTGATTCGAAGGGCTTTCTTTGGTTGTAACTTGGCTTTCAGATAGGGTTAGAAAGAAAGGTCGACATGAGGCTCAAAATTTACACAATATTGGGTAAAACATTCAACTTTTGGAATCGATTCTTTTAAGAAAATAAACTTTTGCCCCAGTTTTCTTTCATTTTGGGTAATTTGAATTTTCCTTTGGTTGGACCGAACCCCGAAGTAGGGCTACCTACGTATCTTGTCATAGCAAGAATCAGGTCAAACGTAGTTCATGCAACACCATTCTTTTGCTTGATTTTGAATTTTTTTATTGATTTCTTCTTCTTCTTCTTCTTTTATGTTTCAACTTTTTTTTTCATTTTTCTGACTTTAGTTTGATTCCAAAAGAGGGGTACGAAGAAAAATTAAAGCTTAAAGGGGTAAGCAAAGGTTGATATATTACTCGGATAGTAGAACAAAATGCCTTCATTATTTCAATCTTTAAAAATGTAAGTACAAACATACATAACATAATTGTACATGAATATCATACATAATATCTTTTAACTGCATCAGCATTGATCGGCATTCCTTTCATTTTTCTTTCTACATCAGTCAAATATAATGTGCCATTAGGTAATACTTTCTTCACCATGAATGGTACAGGCCAATTAGGAGAAAATTTGCCTTTGGCTTCAATCTGATGGGGGTAGGATGCGTCTTAGTACTAACTGACCAACTTTAAAATATCTGTGACACACCTTTTTGTTATATGCTCATGCTATTCTCTTCTGATACAGTTGTCCATGGCATACTGATGTTAATATTTTCTCATCAATCAAGCTTAATTGCTCCAAACAAGCCTTGACCCATTGGTCATCACCAATTTCAGCTTCCACAACTACTCGAAGAGATGGAATTTTAATCTCTGCAGGTATAACTGCTTCAGTTCCATATACTAACATGTAAGGAGTTGCACCAATTGAAGTCTAAACTGTAGTACGATAACCTAACAAAGCAAAAGGTAACTTTTTATGCCATTGTCGGAAACCCTGTACCATCTTGTGAAATATTCTCTTTTTTTTATTAGCAGCTTCTACAACTCCATTCACCTTTGGATGATAAGGAGTTGAATTTTGATGCATAATCTTAAATTGCTGGTACACTTCTTACATCAGATGGATATTGAGATTCGCAACATTATCTGTGACTATTATCTTTGGAATGCCGAACCGACAAATGATGTTGGAGTGAATAAAATCAACTACCGCTTTCTTGGTCACTGACTTAAAAGTCATTTCTTCTACCCAGTTCGTGAAATAATCAATACATACCAAGATGAACCTATGTCCATTCGAAGCTTTTGGTTCAATTAGTCCAATCACATCCATTCCCCAAGCCATAAAAGGCCATGGAGCAGTCATTGTATGTAACTCAGATGGAGGGGAATGTATCAAGTCTCCATGTACCTGGCATTCATGATATTTACGAACGAAATTGATAGAATCTCGCTTCATGGTGATCCAATAATAACCTACTCGGAGTATTTTCTTTGCCAAAACATACCCACTCATGTGTGGTCCACAAATTTCAGAATGTACTTCAGTCATAATTTTTGAAGCTTCTTTAGCATCTACACACCTTAGAAGTCCTAAATCAGGAGTCCTCTTATACAAGATTCCTCCACTTAGGAAAAATCCACTTGACAAACGTCGAATGTTTCTCTTTTAATTACCATCGGCATGTATAGGATATTTTTCAGTCTGAATATATTCTTTGATATCATGGAACCACGGCTCCCCATCAAGTTCTTTCACAACCACATTGCAATATGCATGTTGATCATGAGTCTGTATATGCAAAGGGTCAATATAAGTTTTGTTGGAATGTTGAAGCATCAAAGATAAGGTTGCTAAAGCATCAGCAATCTTATTATGAGCTTTGGGAATGTGTTTGAACTTTACTGATACAAATTGTTGACAAAATCTTGCAAAAACCCTCTATATGGTAGGAGTTTTGAATCACGAGTCTCCCAATCTCCTTGGATTTGGTGGACTAATAAATCTAAATCTCCTAATACCAAAAGTTCTTTCCATCTTTTGGGTACTCTGTCATGTTGGGACTTCCACCCCCGACTCCCTGTTCTCATAGATGCCTTGGCAATTACTAAGTAAAAGATTTGTAAAGATTGTTGAAAATAGTCTTAAATTTTAGAAAATAGTTTCTAAAGCTTCTATAAAAACTTTAGAAAATCTCTGCTAGTCATGTCATGTACTAGCTCAACAAACGTCTGCCTCTTAGTTATGACGTTATCTGATAGAGGATTTCTAAACCTCATCATCATTATTAGAGGGTTCTTCAAATAGTTTTGTCATAGCTAGAAATTGAGTCTACCTAGACTTTGTCACAATTGGTGGCTTCAAAAGCTTGGTTTTAACCTCTGGTGCCGGGGAATTTGAAATATATTCCAGTATTTGGTGGAAATTTTGAGGCCTCCCTCAAATTTTTTGCCCCAGTTTAGAGTAGTCTGAGATGATATCATCTCGAGTAGATCTGAAGTCTTTGCTGATCTTCATTCTCTTTGTTGGATGTTGATCTTCTCTTGTGAATTTTCGAGATTTCTTCTTGAAAATTCTGCCCCAGTTTCCATTTCCTGGGGTTATATAACCGAGCCGTTGGGGCACCTACGTATCCCGTTGAAGTAGGAATTAGGTCAAACATAGTTCAAGACTATGCTAGGGATATATAGAAAAGTCTAATGGGTTGATCGAAGTCGACATAGACCGCTTACGTATTTCATTCTTGAGAATTCAGGTCATCACATAGTTCATACATAAAGGGAAGGGATAAATTTTCCTAAGGGGTTGACCGAAGCTGACATAGGCCGCCTACATATCCCTTTCTTGTGAATTCAGGTCAAACGTAGTTCGTACATAAAAAAAAGGGACAAATTATCCTAAGGGGTTGACCGAAGCTGACATAGGCCGCCTACGTATCCCTTTCTTGGGAATTTAGGTCAAACGTAGTTCATACATAAACTCATAATGGCCCTAAAAATACTCTTATCCATCTTACTAGGATATAAATAAGTACTTCTATGGATGACATGACGTTTGCATTGCGTTTGTCTTAATAGAACAAAGGATCAAATGTCCAATTGAGTCATCGCCTTCCTAGTTAACCTCCTCGGTTTTCTCTAGAGTAGGCTTCTTTGATTCTCGAACTCTTTGACTCTTCTGTTGACTGTTCTATGGCTTTCATTATTTTGCTTCTTGACATGACATGACAATGGCAGGTTTTAAGTTACTGTTATACGACGGGCGATGAGTCATGAGTGGAGTGGAGGTCCAACTCAATAATATTTTCTCTAATTAATCTTCCATGATCCCGTTTTTCCTGAAAAATATTTCCCTCATAGTTTCCCTTATTGTATACCCGAGACTATCACTTACAGGGTTGAAAAATGATTGGTAGAGTCCAGTTTTACTACTAGTCATTTTCTTTTCATATAACAAAGCTATAGTCAAGAAAGGGATTTCTTATTCATTTTGATCTGGTGAAGTAGGGTTATTTTGTGACAACACAGAGTAGTTTCTATTACCTGCAAAGTAAAACAACTTAAACGCTGACGTGTTAGATTCTGTTAGTAATAAGTAAAGCAAGATGATAAGGTAGGAAGTAAACACATAGAGTTGTTTCTTATCTCATGCGAATTGATCTATGAAGTAATGATGACTCGAGGATTTCAATGAAAAGGATTTTGCTCAATGATATGGATAGGTGGAATTTCTTAGGAAGGTTTAACTCTTCTTCTTCCTTCAAGAAAGTGGAGGACAACAGAGCTTTTTGGAGATATGGGCCGAGCCGAAAGGCTGCCTATGTATCTCACGGAGGAGAAATCAGGCCCTATGTAGTTTGAACTATAATGACATTTTCTGATTCTAAAGTTAACTTTCCTAAAATGGTAGCGATCATTTTGGAAGTTCTAAGAATGACTATGGACTTTTCTGAGAAACTTAGGAGACTTGGAGTACTTTTGGTTGGAATTTTGTATAGTAGGGTATATTTCTGCCTAGAGATGCTCTGTGGAAAATGTTATTGGATCCACTCGCCTTTGATTCAAATCAACATAACACGTATAAGTACAGAAACAGTTATACTACACAAGCATATTATAATAAACGTGCATCCTAATTGGGTGACCCTTTTTTAGCCAAGGGTTTAGGCCTAATGATTTTTGAAGAAAATATATGTCTTTTTAAAGCCAAACCATTATCCCAAAACCCTTCATAGGTATACAAAAATGACACAAAGGCCTACAAAAATTGCACAAAAGGGGTACAGTCTTAAGGGAAAGGGAAAATAACATGAGAAAAAGAATAATATCCCGCACAGGGGATAGAAAATACTAGTTCCTCAATGCTCTTCTATCGGCCTTCGCCCTCTTAGATTTGTCATTAGCGACACACGTTGATGATCAAGCAAATTTCGTATAGCTATTCCTTAGATGCAACCGCCCAAATCGATCGATTTCTTTCTTGACTTGCTTCGATTCTTCTTACAAAAGTAAGCAAATCAAGCTTAATCCCGACCCCTAAAGGATAATGGATTGAATTAGACAGGCATATATTTTCTTCAACACATAAATATGGATCGTCTATAATTGACTCGGGGTCAATAGAAACAGGGTAGGTTTTCTAATGGGCCTAATACCCTGCTTGAGTATTGGGCCGTCCTATGCTCATGCCTAAAATAGGGTTTTGGTTTCATTCTATCCTAGGTGTCTAGAGTGGGTTTCAACACTGGTTCTCAAGCGGACAACTTGAGTTTGAAAATACAAACAACCATCAGACGACTCACGTACTAATAAGCCGTTCATATTTCCAACACATTTTTGGAATTGAACAGGGGTCGGGACATCCACGAAACCCCAAAATAGTTTAAATAATGCAGGAATATGTCATTAGATGTGATAGTTAAGCTTTACAAAATGAAACACATAAATAGTTAATCAAAATACAAAATCAAACATTTGGTTAGAACCTAGTTACAAATCCCCAGCAGAGTCACCATTTTTCTTTTGCGGAAATTTTGACTTTTGAAGAGAGTCGCCACTTAATTTTGAAAAGGAATTAAGAAACCTTTAGAGAGTTACTTAAAAAGATTCAAAACAGAAAAATCATTTAAGTTTTGAAGATTCTGAGTAAGCGGTTCCTATTAACATTTTAGGAAGGTGTTAGGCACCTAAAACGTTTGCTAACTTGCGGTTATCCAGACTGTTTGAAAATCGTCTTTGATAAACCTTGAAAAAAGTTGATTTTTGAAAAGAAAGCGATTTTAGAAATATTTTGGTGTTTATGCAAAATCGATTTTTTAGCAACTTTACTAAGGATTTAACTCGGATCGCAAAGAAGCATGTAAATAAGCATAAAAAAGGGGAAAGGGAGAAAGGAAGTGATTTAGACCATTAGGCCCAAATCAATGAGACCTGTCCTAGTCTAATTGGGCTTTCGACCCATTTCAAATGTCCTAATCTAATTTTTGAGCCTTTGGCTCGAATTTTGCTCCACCTGTATTAAATTTACAACTTTGGCTTTGAGGCCCGAATGAATGAATAAATAAGTAACTAACTAAATAAATAAAATTATAAATAAAAAAATAACGAAAACAATGGATAAACAAAACAGTGAGACTTTCAAGCCTCCTTCCCCGCTTCAAAGATGGGACTTTCACCCCATTTTCTTCTCTTTCGACTCCTTGTTTTTGGTATGTCATGAGATCACTATTGGTACTTCTTCTAGGAGTTGATTCGATGAGAAAAATGCAATCAAGAGTTCATGGTGAACTCAGACATAACACATTCACATATTCACATGCATCCAAAAATAAAGGAGAAAAGGATTAAGACTCTGCGTTGTACTGTTTGAACTTAGTATAATTAATCATATATCAGAATAAGCCGCAAATAGCTATTAGAAAGTTTAAATTCATGTTCAAGGTGGTCCTATTAGTTAATAGAATATATGACATAATTCATTCATTATCATATTCGGGAAAAACAATGAGAAAGGGTTTTGGGGTTCAAATTTTAAGAATGCTCTGTCTATCTTTTAGAGATATCATCAACGATCATCGAAGTTACAAATAGACAGATGGAATAAAGGTTAATCTTAAAATGTAGGGTTGTTCGTAAAGCATACACTACTCATCTCTAAGTTATAGCATACTGAATCTATCATAATTGTCCAATCAAGTAATACATAATTTTTCAGATTAACTCAAATGCAAGCGATAATTCTAGTAGTCGCATCGAGCTTCACATTTGCACGGGACCATTAAGTTGTGAAGAAACTTTACCTCAGCCAAAAGCCTACTTCCTTTCATGTTGTAGAAGACCCCAACCAAAAAAGAAAAACAAGGAAAGCTGGAATGAACATAGAGGCAAGAACAACAAGACCCTCCAAAGGAAAACAAATAGAGGAAAGAAAGGAGGTAGAGTAATCTTAAAAAAACCATAGCTACTGAACAAAACCTTTAAACCTATCCGAGTAACGAGGAATAATCTCTATGATAATCTAAAGTCATTCAATTAGGCTAATAACCTCGAATAGATCCTCCTCTCCTTGTCCGGTAGTGTAAGATATAAGCCAAAACTTAGTAGAGATTCCTGGGATCAGTATTATGGCTCTATGGCAAACTTCCAGGTCTCTTCAATATCGCCGAATTAAAAAGACCTTGCGAGTTGCGTTAAATAAATAAAAAGAATGCATAAAACAGACAGAAGAGAACTCAAGAATAAAAACAAACCCCCGAAATTCCCCTTTTTACTTTGAAGAAAATTTTAGACTTCTGAAAGTCGCGATAGTCCAAAGAAGCCTCTGAAATTTCCCATATTCAGAACAACAAGCCTAAAAGTTGGAAACGGTTATCCTACAAATACGGTCTTACAAAACCTCAAGGGTTTTAGACCCTCCTCGAGAGAAAATATACACACAACAATGGCTTTGGACATCAAGGACATCCACGTGACCAAATCCATTCTTATGTACAGTATTCTTCAATGAAACCATTATATTCTCCACAGATTTTAAACCAATAAAAATACTCGCTTGGAATAAACCCATGACAAAAAAGCAAAATTCAAAATTCCACTAAAAAGGAACACAACTAATAGTCTAGAAAAGGGAGCCAATGGGATACAATATCCTTTATCCTCCTTCTTATCTTGATGGAATCAAACGAAATGGTTGTCGAGGGATCTTAGGATTTTCTGGCGACCTTTCATTATTGGACACATGCTTGGTCATTCTCTTTGACATTTGAAATCTAGATGAACTCACAAAGTGGTCCTGCCAATGATATTACTAACTAAACAGGAACTAACAATTCAAACAAAGATAACACTCGGCTAGCCGGTGAAGTGAAAAATCAAAATAGGAATCTCGATGGAAATCAATGAATCAAACTCACAAGCAATACCAATGCAAAATAACAGATTGGAAACTGATTAGTAAATGTTAAAATCATATAACAGGTTATGAAATCGAGATAGGCAAATAAGACTCAGACCAAAAGCTTTAACGACTAATCCGACAGTTTTACATCAAACATAATCACATGACAAGCATTATCTTCAGCAAGCATGTCCTATGGTCTTACAAGACCTATACAGTAGCTAATCCTAGCATACCACATCAAAAATGAAACACTAAATGACTACAAAATGGGGAGATGAAGAAGTAATTGAAAGATAAATAAAACAGGACGTTAACTTTTTCGGAGCAGCAAATTGAGACGATGAACTAGCTATGGAGAATCACAAACACCAGAACACTCCTTCACCGTCAATTTGAAACTCGAATTTAATCAATGAACTTTCAAAACAAGAACAAGATCTCTGCTAAAGACCTGATTTTTCTTCAAAAATTCTTTCTTTCTTTCGTTTTTTTTCTTTTTTGAACCAAAATTTCCTTTATTGAATTTCCTCACCCTAGAATTCCTAACCTTCAGAATTTCCCAACCCAATTTTCAAACCCCAGGATTTCCCATTTTTCTTTTTCTCTGCTCTCAAGAGAGCTATTTATAGAGGATCCGAGAGTGGCTCCATTAGAGCTCAACTGATCAGTAAACATTGAGAATAAAGAGGTATATTCGGAATTTTCCATGGAGATATTTTCTAAATTTGAACTCAAGACAACGTTTTACACCAACAACTCATACGGATTTTGGAGCTTTCCTTGGATAAATCCGAATGGGTGGATCAATCAGAATTGGAGAAAACGGAATATTACCTCAAACTAATGGAAACCAGCCGCATACATATAAAATCGTACCAATAATCCCCAAATTCATGGAATTTGAACGTTGGAGAAAACACCTATCCTTGTTTCTAGAAGATTCGAGGGTTTTCTCGTATGGGATCGCATGAAACGCGTGAAGAAGTTGAAAATTGAATGGGCCTGGGTCGGGTTTCGCCATTATTAGAACTGGTTTGGGTCGATTTGGTTGGGGATTTTTGCTGATTCGAGGGTTGGATCGAAGTTGACAGGATTGGGTACGATTGATGTTGTATGCTGTTACTTACACGTATTATTGCTGATGTCGTTTTGAGGAGGAAGAGAAGTTGATAAAGGGTATTGGGCCGGGTCTGTTTAGAAAGTAGGTTGGTGGGTTACTGAATGTTGTTGGGCTGGCTTGGTTTATTGCAGAATTAGCTAATTTTATTTAGGTTTTGGCCAAATTGAAATCAATTGGACAATTGCATCGCAATTGTGGCCACTTGATTTTGATTATGGCCAAACCTAATAGATTGACTAAATTAAATCAAAATTCGAAGTGAATTAATATCTCATTTAACCCCGAGCTTCGTGATTTAATAAAATCAAACACATATTTATTTAGATAAACTATTTTTAAGAATAAAAATATATTTAAATCAAGACTTTAATTTTTATATTTATTTTCAAAGATTATCCTTAATTAAAATTCGATATTCATGAGAATGTTCATTTAAATGACATCATTTATACAATCTCGTACATGTAAATATAAAAATATATAATTATCACTTAAATAACAAATTTAGCCCAAATACATATTTAAAAATGCATTTATTTGGAAAAAATAAATGTTGTGTTTTTATTTGAAAATCGAAGAAACTCGAGATTTAACGTAGTTGTGGAGGGAAAAAATTAGGTATCAACACCCATGATATGAAATGAAGCCTTCTGGAATATGGAAGCTTACCACTTTAATCCAATGGAGCTGATCCCAAATCCGATCACTAAGCAGGAGGAATAGAATTGCCGGTTTTTCATCACGTGGGGATACAACCGCTCGAAGATGGGTTAGCGGGTAAATGCTAGCAAGTACTCAGGATAAGGATAAAATAATGCCAACATTTAAAACCAAGTAAAGCAATCATATGCATTCATAACCATACATACATATATATATATATATAGCCATGTTGGGAAAGGGAACTAGGTTTAGCATGCCATTAAAACCATTAACTTGGGTATGTGTAGGTTAATCATCCTAGAACCACCCACGGGATTTATGGGACCTGTGTAACCCCCTGAACGAGCCCCAATATGTATAGCCGATCGGAGATACCATAGGAGTAGGGGATTCTCGAGTACCATTTACTCTCCATGATACATATGTACAATTGTACTTAGGGGATTACCATGTACCCCTTAAGTATCATATATGATCATCATGACCAATCCTCATGTCAGCAAACACGAGTTTCCAGTGTCTGTCAATTGGACTCACACCTTCACGGTTAGCTATCATACCTTGCCATTATTTTCCAACTAAAACCATTACCATATGACCAAACCACCATTCCATTTATTATTAACCATGGCTATAAGTAGTGGTATCATCATACCAACTATAGCTTGCAAGCAATGTCCCTAGCCAACCTTATAAAAGGGATTCTGATGTACCCATAGGTTACATTATTGAATTGACTTGGATAATTCCTATGTACCCCACAAATAGTTTGTTATTAAGTTTGCTTAAGGGATTTCCTTATACCCTAAGATTTAAATTAGACCAACCATAACCACCAATACCCCACCATTTAACCATTTCAAACTATTTATAATGTTTAGGGTTCCATTACCAAATTATTCCATGTAATAGTTCAATGAAAGTCCAATAATTTAACCAAAAACATTCTCATAGGAATTTTATCTAACAAGTTGGGGGCATAGTGTTTCCAAGGACAAACCAAGTACCAACTAACCATTCCCATGCAACCAAATGTCCAAACCACCATTAAAATATGTAAATTCATAATTAAAACATAGGAAACCATATCCAAGAATTTATAACCAAAACCCCCAAACATATATTTGAAAACCCAAAACCATACAATATTTATGCCATGAAATCAATTCATAAAACATTCTTTTAGTTAGAGTTAACAATGAGGGAGGAGTTACATGCGTTAAACTGAGAAGATGATTAGAAGAAATCACCCCTATGAGACTCAGTTGACCACCTTGAAGGAAACCCCAGCTTTTGCTTAACCCAAGATCCTTGAGAGTTCTTGAGAGAGTTTAGAGAGTTTGATTGATTGAAAATAGGTTAATAAAGCCCCAAAAAGATATTTTAAGTCATGGGTTCCCAAGGAGTTATAAGGGTAAATATCTAGAATACCCCAACTTGAACTATAAAAATTTACCGCAGAATGGTACCACCACCACCCACCACTCATACCTTAAGAAAAATCTCAACCTCCTACACTGACCAACCTATGACTCCTAAGTCCCACTTTTACCCAATCATAGATTGATACCCATACATCGTACCCTAGGCAGGATAGAATCACCTAGGTTAAGACATAGGATACCATACAAGTTGCATCATATGACTCACACCCCATAATACGACCCTTGTAGAGAAGTCGTACCATGGACAGTAGCTAACCAAACTATATTGATCAATATTTGAGTAATGATCCCTAAACCATATCCCAACATACAACTAATATGCCTAGTCGTATGATGTCTAAAGAGTTCAAAACTCAGGAAATTTCTAAGGACCAAAACCTAGGGTGTTTCTGTTATCAAGAAGGTCAGAATAAGAATTTATCTAAGAGACACAAGGTAAATAGGCCGATGTATCGCATCCTATTAAATCATCCATGCCAACTTCTACTTTGATGCCAACTAAGGGTTATTCTTAGGCACAGGGTGTTATGAGATAAGGTGCTTCTTACTTTTTTACTAAAAAGACTTATCTTGAGAGGTGATGTGTGAGCTAATGCTAATATATTTGAGGCTTTTAACTAAGAATAATTGCAAAGTCTTAAGCAATTTTTGTTTTTTTTGATTGGTTTATGTTTGATTTTGCAGTAGAAGCTAAGATGTTAGAGAACCAACAAGAATGGAAGCAAATAAGCTAAAATCTGAAGTAAATAAAGGCGAAGTATGGCTGACGACATTTGTGATAAGTCGTCAGCCTTGTGATAAGCTATCATCTTCTTCGTCAGTAGTAGACAGAGAATTAGCCTAAGTTGAAATCTATGATGACATTTTGTTATAAGACGTCAAGGAGCTGATAAGTCCTCAAGATTGCCGTCAGCCTAAGGCAGAACATAAGAGCTGAGGAAAAGCCTTGACGACATTTGTGATAGGTCATCAAGGAGCTGATAGGGCATCACCGTTTGTCGTCAGCATTAGGTAGTGAGTACCAAAAGCATTAAGGAAGCTGAATACATTTGTGATAAGTCGTCAGCCTCCTAATAGGCTATCACAAATGGCATCACCTAATCTGAGGAATTTCTGAATTTTATTATTTCATTTCCATAATTAGGGTGAACTATTTAAAGCCTTTTTGAGGGTTTTCTTAAGAGTTCCAAGCCTTGAGTTTTGAGACACGATACTTTGATATTTTCTCTCTCTAACTTCTTGGCTTGAAAAAACAATTACTTTGAAGAGAATTTAATCATTATTTTAGGATTTTCTTTGTGATTTAATCGGAGAATCTCTAGTTTCTATTCATCTGGTGGTAAGTTTATCTTTTAAAGCATGAATTCATCTAGTTGCTTAGATTATTATGTCATAAGAGGCTAAATTCCTTTAACCTGAATTATGGGATCTAGGGTTAGGTCATGATAAGGTGTTGAGTGTTCAGGATTCGAACAGTGGTAGGACTTCTTGATAATTCTGATGTTTTAATTATTTTCTGTTGGTTGGAAACGATAGATAACACCTGCTTTGATTTTCTTGAGAAAGAAATAAAATATAGCGGGAAGTGAATTATCAGTAGGGACTTGGAAACACTAAACTTCCATTTAATAATCAGCACTGTAACAAGGTTGGTTAACCTGAGGTAAAATCTGGGCAGTGAATATAAATTCCCTAAGTCTGAGAGGATTAGGTAATTAAATGCTTAAGTAGGTTGAAAGACATTTAAGCATAGCATCGATAAAGATAACTTGTTGTCCATTCTACTGTGAGAATCTTGAAACACTAGTAGCATATGTCAAGTACCAAAATCCCTACTGAACATAATTCGATTTTTTTCCATATACTCTTGATTACTAACTGAAATTAAGGTGACCAAAAATTATTTGCTAATCTTCAAAACCCCCACTTTATCTTTTCGTGCTAGTTGTTTGAATTCAATTTTTAGCTATACTTTCAAATTAGTTTAATCGCCACTTACATTGTTCCCTGTGGATTCGACCCCGACTTCAAAAGTTGGGTAAATATATTGACGACAACCGCCTTACACTAAATTGACGTGCAAGTTGAGCGTTATCAAAAATGGCGTTGTTGTCGGGGAATAATTTGGCGTATTAAGTTCGTTTGGAATTTTAGTTTACTTGCTTGAATTCAAACTTGTAAATATTTGTTTTGTTTTTTAATTTATTTTTTATTTTTTTTATTTTTATTTTTCTCACACCTTTCTTGAGATGTCAGCCTGGATTGATGGTTTTTTGAGTGATGACAATTGTTGTTATTATTGTGGGGGACCATATTTTGAGGCTTGCTGTCCAGATTTACCTAGAAGTGCATGGATGGGACCTTCACAATATGATGTGGATACTGTCCTACTTCCTGTAACTTGATGTTTGGCTTCTGGTCAAATTGATCATACTAAATATATGTGTGCTGTCACGATTCAAGCGAACAAATTGATGAAACAAATCTTAGAGAATTAAGAATAGCTATGGGTAAATCTAAAAGAGTTACCACTCCCACCATGTTTGCAGTGGCTAAAAGAAGAAGAATATGAGGGGAACATTAGCCAATTTGAGGAGAAAACTTAAGAATCACAACCACTCAATTGTCATCTTGATCTTAAGACTGACACTGAGAAGGTGAATAAAAGTGAGTGTGTAGTAGATAGTGAAAATTTTAAAGTATAATTAGTTGGGCCTCACTCGAAGTATTTTTCCACATTATGTTTAGATGATATCTTGTCTGTGGAATCATCTAAAATAGTGGAAGAGTGTGAAGATGAGGAAAAAAAATCCTATATTCTTTATTTTACACTTGATAAGCAACATAAGAACACACCTCACTTTAAGGTCGAGTGGTTTACCACACTCAATCCATTACTTGACTTCTTAATTTGTATACTACCCCCTATGATCGAGACAAGAAGACGGACTCTAAGTTGGGGGTGAAATTCAAATCGTCTAAGTGGAGGGGTAAAGTATGAAGCACTTTTAAGGTATCTTAATGAATTCTAAGTAGTCAAGATAACCTAGTCGTGCCGCGACACTAAATGAGGCATTTCTTGGGAGGCAACCCAAGGTATTTTGTTGTTTGTATTCGTATTATCTGATTGACATTAAATCTTTGCACCCATGGTACCACAGGTATGTTTCTGACTCTCTTGTTTTGGTTTGACGCATTGGGGACAATGTATGATTATAAGTTGTGGGTGGGATTACTTGTGGGTGTTGATGTCCTCTTGGAGTTTTTGTTGCTGTGCCTCTTTTCCCCGTAGTCTTGTTATGGCATTAGTACTAGTGACATGATAACCATTGCTAAATAATTGCACGAACTGAATGGGTAGTATCTTGTGATCTACCTTTGTGCCATGTGTGTGTGAAATAATACCTAGTTTCCTCTGTATGCTGAAGCCAGAACTTACCCGATTAGTCTTACCTAACTTGAAGGATAGGGGTTAGGAAAGGATCATAAGCTATTTTTATATTAGCTCACTTTAGCCTAAATGACCTTCCCTATGTGTATCTTATCCCTTAATCCCTATTTTGAGCCTAATTAGCCTATTTCTTTGTATGACACCTGTCACCTTCTCATTTACATCATAATGAACCTGTTTTGGCACTGGTCCTCCTTGGACATTGTGCACCTTGACTTTGAAAAATGGACTAAGTTGAGGGTGGCTATCATAGGGGTGCGTGATATAGAATGAGTTCGATGAAAGGTAGCATAAAAGAAAAGAATAAAAATCTAGGTGCAGAGAAAAAGAGCAAGAAAAAGAAAAATTGTGAAAAAGAATAAGTAATTGAGAAAAGACTACACCTTTCCTAAATAATTGTGGTCAAGAAAAGAGAAGAGAGAAAAAGTCTAATCAGTGAAACCCCAAAAAGCTAGTGTAGTGTAAAGGAGGCTTAGTTACTTTAAATACCATCGAGTATCATACCATCCCCTAGCCTACATTACAAGCCTACGAGAAGTCCTATAGTGATCTCAGCTGACCTATCTGAAGATCTGGGTAATGAAAATAAGGGCAAGCCTATGGTACTTGGCATACACTGATTGGAACTTCGTTTTGAGAGTGAGTGTTTTGATTGTCCCCATAGTTACATATAAAATTCCTGATATGAGATGAGGGGGATTTCTTTTCTTTGAGGGAACACTGGTTACATTGCTAGTTACTAATTTGTTTGGGTAGTGTAAAACTGGTCTATGCATGGTTGTTATAGCTAAATTGATGCCATATATTGATTCCTGTGTGCTGCATTGGTGTTCTTTATTGTACTTAAATTGACTTATTTTGGAGATGGTGAAAGTGTTTTGAGATAATATGGATGATTGACTACCAAATATGCTTTGTATTCTCTTAGTTGTGCCAAGTTGCTTGAGGACAAACAATTGTTTTAAGTTGAGGGTGTTGAGATGTGAGCTAATGCTAATACATTTGAGGCTTTTAACTAAGAATAATTGCAAAGTCTTAAGCAACTTTTGTCAGTTTTTGATTGCTTTATGTTTGATTTTGCAGTAGAAGCTAAGATGCTAGAGAACCAACAAGAATGGAAGTGAATGAGCTGAAATCTGATGTAAATAAAGGCAAAGTATGACTGATGATATTTGTGATAAGTTGTCATCCCTGTGATAAGCTATCAGATTCATCATCAGCAGTAGACAGAGAATTGGCCTAACTTGAAAACTGTGATGACATTTTGTTATAAGACGTCAAGGAGCTGATAAGTCATCAAGATTGCCGTCAGCCTAACGCAGAACATGAGAGTTGAGGAAAAGCCTTGACGACATTTGTGATAGGTCGTCAAGGAGATGATAGGGCATCACCGTTTGTTGTCAGTGTTAGGCAGCGAGTACCAAAAGTATAAAGGAAGCTGACAACATTTTTGATAAGTCGTCAGCCTCCTAATAGGCTATCACAAATGACGTCACCTAATCCGAGGAATTTCTGAATTTTATTATTTTGTTTCTAGAATTAGGGTGAACTATTTAAAGCCTTGTTGAGGGTTTTCTTAAGAGTTCCAAGCCTTGAGTTTTGAGACACGATACTTTGATATTTTCTCTCTCTAACTTCTTGGCTTGAAAAAGCAATTACTTTGAAGAGAATTTAATCATTATTTTGGGATTTTCTTTGTGATTTAATTGGAGAATCTCTAGTTTCTATTCATCTGGTGGTAAGTTTATCTTTTAAAGCATGAATTCATCTAGTTGCTTAGATTATTATGTCATAAGAGGCTAAATTCCTTTAACCTGAATTATGGGATCTAGGGTTAGGTCATGATAAGGTGCTGAGTGTTCAGGATTCGAACAGTGGTAGGACTTCTTGATAATTCTGATGTTTTAATTATTTTCTGTTGGTTGGAAACGATAGATAACACCTGCTTTGATTTTCTTGAGAAAGAAATAAAATATAGTAGGAAGTGAATTATCAACAGGGACTTGGAAACACTAAACTTCCGTTTAATAATCAGCGGTGTAACAAGGTTGGTTAACCTGAGGTAAAATATGGGCAGTGAATATAAATTCCTTAAGTTCAAAAGGATTAGGTAATTAAATGCTTAAGTAGGTCGAGAGACATTTAAGCATAACTTCGATAAAGATAACTTGTCGTCCTACCTACCGTGAGAATCTTGAACCACTAGTAGCATCTGTCAAGTACCAAAATCCCTAGTGAACATAATTCAGTTTTTTCCCACAAACTCTTGATTACAAACTGAAACTAAGGTGACTAAAAATTATTTGCTAATCTCCAAAACCCTCATTTTATCTTTTTGTGCCAGTTGTTTGAATTTAACTTGTAGCTATAGTTTCAAATTAGTTTAATCCCCACTCACATTATTTCCTATGGATTCGACCCTGACTTCAAAAGTTGGGTAACTATATTTACGACGACCGCCTTGCAGTAAATTAACGTGTAATTTGAGCGTTATTAAGAGGGGATGTTTCTTTTCTAGGAGGTTGATCACTTTAAGAGGGAGTGTCTTGTGAGAAAGAATAATGCCTAGGCACAACAGTAGACTTGAGCTATTGTCCAGCAGGTAGAGAAGAAGGTGGTGGTAAGAGATACCTACAGATTAGATGGGGAAATCAGATCGATGTTGGAGTTGTTGGGGAAATGGTGGCACAAGGAGAGTGGAACAATCAGGGAGGGCTTTAGCTTAGGTAGATGATCGGGCTCACTATTATGCATTTTCGGGAAAGACTAGTGCTGAGGCTTCGGATGCAGTGATCACATGTACTACTATATATGACCATATGACTTTTCTTTTAATTAATTTGAGGTTTACATATTCTTATGTGTCTGTCTAATTTGTAGCGGCTATATTGTAATTCACTTGATTTTCCTATTTATGCGTCTACTCTAGTTGGAGCATCTGTGATAGACTAGAGGAGGAGGGATTTTATCAGGCCAACCCAGTGAGCATTATATCATTTGTTCAGGATAAAAGGTTAGTGGGGAAGGGGTGTTTAGAATTTTTAGATCATTTTTGAGATGTAGACGCGGGGTCAACTCTTATTGAGTCTATTCCAGTGGTTTTTAAATTTTAGGATGTGTTTTGTTCAGACCTACGGGTTATGCCTTCAGACAAGGATATTGATTTCTGCATAGATCTAGATTTGGGCACTTGACCAATATCTATTCCACCTTATCGAATGGCTCCAGCGGAATTGAGGGAACTCAAAACTCAACTACAAAAGCTACTTGATAGGGGTTAGATTTTTCACAGTGCTCTATCTTGGGGTATCTAGTCTTAATTGTTATGAAGTAGGATGGTATTTTGGGGATGCATATTGATTACATGTAGTTGAATAAGGTTATCATCTGGACCAAATATCCCTTGCCACGCATATATAATTTGTTTGACTAGTTTTTCAAAAATTGATATGAGGTTGGGTTATCATCATTTGTAAGTTAGAATCGAGGATATACCTAAGATAACTTTTTGATCTGGGTATGTCCATTACAAGTTTCTAGTGATGTCTTTTAAGTTGACAAATGCAGTGCAACCTTCATGAGTTTAATGAATGGGACCTTTAAGTCATTCTTGGATTCATTTGCTATTATGTTTATTGATGATATTATTGTCTACTCCAAGAGTAAAGAGGAGCATGCATGTCATGACCTGAACCAGGGCCTGGCCGCGATGGGCATCTTAAGTCTCACATGGACCGGAGAGCACCCCTACTACACCTAACCAAACAATATGATATCCTTGCTATCGGATGAATTCCAAACATATAACAAGATAAATTTAAAGAATAAAACATACTTCTATGATCCATAACTAACAACTGACCAACACCACCCAAGTCCTGAATAATCCAAACAAAGCCTTCTAAATAAAGAACCAAAACAAGTCTTGGTCCGGACACGTGCTCGACTCTGACAGATGATTGAGAATGCAAATGATAATGTTAATGATAATGAAAGTAACTAGCAACTCAAATCAAAGAATGAGAGTTGGTGAAATGACTAAGCCTTCCTGTTAATGGACGCTCACCACGCTACCACAACACAACGAACCAACAAACTGGGACGATTGACCTAATAATCTGCTGGAAAAGTAGAAATAGCTCAGGTTCCTGCATCATGTGGGCATATAACGTCTGAAGACAGATAGTAGGGTGAACACTCTCATATAACTCTGGGATAAGGATAGCATAATGCCATGATCAACATTTCAAAAATACTTCAAAACCAATACACAGAATCAAATTCATATACGCACACATATATATATATCCCATGCCGAGATTAGGAATAAGGATTAACATGCGCTTTTAAACTTTATCTTGGGTTGTGTAGCTCAACTGTCATAATATACAAGGTATGCACTGGCTATATGGCCCCAACTCTTCCCAGCTGGTAGGGCCCCAGTGCATGTGGCCGCACAAACCAGAGGGTGACACGAGCTACCAAATAATGTAATATAAGGTGGGGGACTCAAACCTACCAATCATATAATAATGGTAATAAAGGGGACTCACACCTCCCGGTCATATAGACCCTCGCATCGACAATCTCAATTTCCAATGTGTGTCCCTCGAGACCACCACTTTCACAACTTATCTACACAACTCTCATTAAAGACCAATTTGAAATATTTATCAAACATTCTCATTCATTGAACCATATTTCACATTAACGCATACATTGTTGGTATCATCATACCAACTACACTTGCAGGGTAACAACAATATGCCAAACAATTACATTATATGGGGAATTCATAACCCCTCCTTGGTTTAAATATACCATATCTTGTGAAAACACAAAACCCACAAGGTTCAATTCAAAATTATTATGCAGTAGTTCAAGAATAGTTCAATTCTCACATTTCTCATAATTAAAACCAATTTCACAATGTGGGGTTGGGGTCATAACCACTTCCAAAGTCACTAGTTTGGGGAAAATCACAATTTCCTAGTTCATTCACCATACCCATGCACCCATAAGTTCAAAACCACGTTTAAAGCATAAATAATCATATGTAGACCTTGGGAAAACATTGTTCAACAACAAGAATTAAAAACCCTCAACCCCTATTTCAAAACCAACATCAATATCTCTTGAACAATACTTTAAAACATATGCTTTTCAAAAATTAACAATGAAGGAAGAGTAACGTTCCTGAAATACCAAGTTTCACGGAAAGAATTCAACCCTTGAGCCCTTGGATGACCTATTTCTTGAAAACCCTAAGTATGGCCGCTTGAAAGAATTTAAGAGAGCCTAGAAGTGTTTGAGCACGTTTAGGTTGAAATATAACCCCCTTAAGTGCTTTATGAATATGGGGTTTTAATTGGGCAAGAAGGGAATTGCCCAAAGTGCCCTCAATTTAAAAGTTCAAATTTAGTCGTCAGTGACTACAGGTCACTATGCGAACCGTAAGGATTCATTACGACTCATTATTAAGAGTCATAGTCAAGATAGAACCACCAAGGCCCCATACTAGTCTAGCTATGATTTGTACCACCGACTCGTAACAACCCTTAATGACTCGTAACCACTTCTCGTACTCAAGACAACAACAATTGGGGATGACACACTGGATACCCTACGATTTTGTCATAATAACTCATCAAGAGTCTTTACAACTCATGGAATCAAGTCATAATAAAGATAGTGTCTTTGTCCAAACTTACCAGACACTATACGACTTGGTCCTTACGACCCGTAAGAAGTCTTGATGACTAGTTGAGAGATACTCATACTCAAAGAAGAATACTGAGCCACTTGTTATGATTAAGTCATGTCCAAGTCCCTGCGACCCGTCATCACTCCCTAAGACTCACCATTAGATTCATAGTCAGGACAATGTGGATAAAATTTTAGAAATTTTCAAGGATGAAAAACCGGAGGCGTTACATACTCCCTCCTTAGGATCATTCATCCTCGAATGACAGGACATGGCATTTATTAGCATGATTTAACTCCACATACCATTATTCTTACCTTTAACAAAGATAAAAAACAAAGGTGCCAAGGAAATCACTATTTTCCTTAACAAATCAGAAAACAAAGATGTTAAGCAATACACATACCTCAAGCACGATTATCCAGAATGGGAAAAAGGACTGGATACTTATACTTCATGTCCTCTTCATCTTCCCAAGTAGCTTCCACAACTCTTTGGTTGCTCCAAAGATCCTTTATCGAAGCTACATTCTTTGTCCGCAACTGATAAATTTGCCAATCCAAAATCTCAACTGGGACCTCCTCGTAAGATAAAGAATCAAAATATCTACCTTTTTCATAGGAAAAACCATCAAAGGATCACCCATGCACTTTCTCAACATCAAAATATAAAACACCGAATGAATATAGCTTAAACTAGAAGGCAACTCCAATTCATATGCAACATTACCAACACTCTTCACAACTAAGTACGGATCAATATAAAGGGGACTGAGCTTCCCCCTCTTGCCAAACCGCATCACTCCCTTCATGGGAGACACCTTTAGGAACACCTAATCACTAACACTGAAGTCCAACTCCCTTTGCCTTACATCCGTATAGGCTTTTGGAGATTTTTGGTGGCCTTAAGTCTATCTCAAATCACCTTACCTTCCCTATGGCTTGGTGAACCAAATAAGGACCAAACGTCTTATTTTTACCAACCTCAAACCACCTAATAGGATATCTACACCTTCTACTAAATAAGGCCTCAAATGGAGCCATACCAATGCTAGAGTGATAACTATTATTCTAGGCAAATTCTATGAGACGCAAGTGGTCAACCCAACTACCACTAAAATCAAATACACAAGCCCAAAGCATATCTTCCATGACCTTAATTGTCCCTTTTGCTTGCATATCCGTCTACAGTGAAAATCGGCACTAAGGGCTACCTTAGTCCCCAAACCTTGCTAGGGCGACCTCCAAACCTGAGATGAGAACTGGCTACCCCAATCATATATAGAGACTCGAGTACCATGGAACTTTATAATCTCCTTGATGAATAACTTGGCATAATCTTTAGAAGAAAAATTAGTCCTCACTGGCAATAAATGAGCAAACTTAGTCATCTTATCGATGATGACCAATATTGCATCGCACTGCTGGAGAGGCTGCGGAAGACCAATAACAAAATCCATATTAATTATCCCTATTTCCATACCGGCAGTTCAATCTCTTGAGTCAACCTACCAGGACTTAAGTGCTTCACCTTCACTTGCTGACATACCATGCACTTAGCTAGAATATTAGCTATATCCTTCTTTATATTATTCCACCAATAAATTTCCTTAAGATCATGATACATTTTTGTAGAACCAAGATGGATAGCTTAATGCGACTCATTTTATTTGGCTAAAATTCTTCCTCACAACTTATCAACATTGGGAACACATAATATTCCTTGGTACCTTAAGATACCATCACCACCAACCTCAAAAGCCATCACTTTTTGCCTACCTACATCATTATTAGTTTGCATCAAGATAGTATCAAACATCTACTTCTCCTTCACCTCACCACCAAGAGTTGACCTCACCATCTCTTGAACGACCACACTACTATTCTCAAAATCTAAGAGATGAACTCCGATATTAGCCAAATGGTGAATATCCTTCACCAAATACTGCTTTGCCTCATTCACATGAGATAACCTTCCCATGGACAACCTACTAAGAGTATCATCAACTATGTTAGCTTTACCTGGATGATAGTGAAGATGCATATCATAGTCCTTGATCAACTCAAGCCATCTTGTTTGTCTGAGATTCAATTATTTATGGGTGAGCACATATTGCAGGCTCTTATGATTAGAATAAATATTGACTTGGACCCCATACAAATAATACCGCCAGATCTTTAATGTAAACACCACAGCTAATAATTACAAATCATAAGTTGGATAATTCTTATCATGGACTTTCAATTGTCTAGAGGCATAAACATCTACTTTGACATGATGAATCAGCACCTAACCTAATCCCACCCGAGATGCAACATAATAGATAACAAAACCATCATTGCCCTCAGGTAGAGTCAAGGCCAAAGACGAAGACAGTTTATCCTTTAGCTTCTTGTCATAAGAATCAGACCATAAAAAATTTACCTTCTTCCGAGTCAACTTAATTAATGGGGCAGCAATAGAAAAGAAACTTTCTACAAACCTTCTATAGTAGCCGACTAAACCAAAGAATCTCCAAATATCAAATGGAGTCATGAGTGTAGGCCACCTCTTAACTATCACAACCTTCTGTGGATCCACCATGATCCCATCACTAGAAATAACATAACATAGGTAAGCCATAACATTTAACCAGAACTCACACTTAGAGAACTTAGCATATAACTGCTGCTCCTTAAAGGTCAGCATCACAAAAAGGAGGTGACCAACATGATCCACTTCTCTCTTAGAATACACCAAAATATCATCAATAAAGACAACAACAAATAGGTCTAAGAACTAATGGAACCTAATTCATAAGGTCCATAAACACTGTCGGGGCATTGGTCAAACCAAAAGACATCACTAAAACTCAAAGTGACGATACCACATTCAAAAAGAAGTCTTAGGGACATCCTCCTCCCTAATCTTCAACTGATGGTACCCAGATCGAAGATCAATATTTGAAAAGAACTTAGCACCTTGAAGCTGATCAAAGACATCATCAATTCTCAAAAGTGGATACTTATTCTTCACGATTACCTTATTTAGTTGGCGGTAATCAATACACATCTGAAGGGACCAATCTTTCTTATGCAAGCATGGAGACATAATAGGGAGTATAAAACCCTTGTTAAGGTGATCTTTCAACTGCTCCTTGAGTTTATGCAATTCAGTTGAAGTAATCCTATAAAAAAGGATAGAGATAGGATTAGTATTCTAAAGAAGATTAATCCCAAAATCAATTTCCCTATCGGAAGGAATACTAGGAAGATCATCAGCAAACACCTCGAGAAATTCATAGAACACAAGAACTATTTGTGAAAAAGGACCTTTGGATCTAGAATCCTTAACATGTACTAAGTGATAGAGGCACCCTTTAGAAACTAATTTCTAGGCTTTAAGATCCAATATGAACCTTCCCTTAGTCACTAAGGAACTACCTTCCAACTCGATCATCGACTTATTAGGGAAATTGAAATTGACCCTTCGGTTTCGACAATCAAGAGATGCATAGTACAATTGTAACCAATCTATCCTAAAATCACATTAAAGTATAACATGTCTAACTCTATTAGAATCACTAAGGTCTACCAACCATGGAATGATATCACACAACTCCTATAAAACCTTCTAGCCACAATGGAGTCACCCACTAGGGTGGACACAGAGAAGGGGTCCAAAATATACTCAGGATCAAAACCAAAATAGATAGCCAATAAGGGGTCACATAAGAGAGGATAGACCCGGGATCATGTAAAAAATATACATTATAAGAGAAAATTTTAAGCATACCAATAACAACATAGGGGGATGCCTTAGAATCTTGGTGGGTTTTAAGAGCATACAAACTATTCTGTCCAGCGCCGAAGCCAAAAGTAGAAGTAGCAACCTTTTGTGCATGAGCGGATAGTGTAGCAACATGAGTCTTATTCACCCAGAAGCAACTTTATAAGGAAAATCCCTAAGCATATGACCAATCTAACCATATTTAAAGAATATGTTCTTCCCTTCTTCACAAATACCACGGTGCACCTTACCGCATAATCTACAAGGAGGATGCGATGAAGCTGACTAAGACCCGCTATCTTAAGGCTGGGCTCCTGTGCTTTAAACCTACTATTATACTGAGATGGCGATCACCCGATGGCTTTGGATAAGGAGCACTAGTTGTATAGTAGGAACTACAATTGCCCTACTTCTTTTTATACCACTTTCAGTGTCTTTTACCACTTTGTGGCTGACCTTAATCCTAATTTGAATAGAAAATTACCTTTCACTTATCTCCACTTGATTTATTTTTTCTACTTCTACTTGTTGTATATACATCACAGGTTTAGAGATGTCCATATACTTGTTTAACAAGCCATCCTTGCTCCCCAAGATCAACTCACAGAACAAACCATAGGTAAACTTCCTCATTCTAACCCTTATTCTAGACACTAATTCATAGCATAACAGACAGCTGATGAAACTTTAAAGCATACTACTTTACGAACATCCTGCCTTGCTTCAGATTCATAAACTCCCCGAGCTTTGCCTCTCAATTCCTGAGGAAAGAAGCATCAAAGAATGAATGAGAGAAATTATCCCACAAAGTAGGCTCAACATCATATCCCCTGGAATGGTCCCACTCCTCATACCACTAATACACCAATACACCACATCCTTTAATTGATAAGCAGTAAACTCTACACCCTCTATATCAATAATGTGTATTACCTAAATTTTTTTTTCCATGTCATTAATGAAATTCTTGAGGATATTATGAACTTTAGAACCAGTGAAAATAGAAGGACTCAACCTCATAAATTGGCCAACTCTAGTGGCCTTAGAGAATGGAGCAACAAAAACAACTTGCTTAGTCTGGGAGGCCACCAATAAGGTAAGCAAATGAATTGATTGGCAAAACTCAGCATTAGACATACCAACCTAGGGTGCCTAAGAAGGGATAGGGGGAACCGATGGTGCTCTATCAGGCAAATCAGAAGCTGCAACGCTAGACTTGGTCTGAACTCCTGGAGTAGGACAATCTTTGTCTATATTATCCTTAAACAAAATAAAAGAGTTTCCATGAATATCAAATCTTCTGGGAGGTATGATCTAAAAAGTGAACATACAAAAATTAGAGGAGATTTAAGACCTTAGACTCTATAGCTTGAAATAGAACAAAAAGAAAGGGAAATATTCCTAAATGTCTCGTATCCTCTCTCTTAAAATTGTGGTATGCTACATACCCATAAAAAAGACTCTACTTGATACTGATTTATTAGGAAACCATTTATACCAAACCTAGGCTATGATACCATCTTTTTCAGGACCCAAACAAGGGCCTGTCCATGATGGACATCACAAGTCCCAGATTAATTGGAGACCATCCCTACTGCACCTAACTAAACAACATTATATCCCTCATGTTGGATGAATTCCAAATATATAGCAAGATAAATTTAAAGAATAAAAGATACTTCTATTATACATAACCAACAACCAACCAAAAAAACTGACCAACCCCACCTAAGTCCACAGTAATCCAAATAAAGCCTTTTAAATAAGGAACCAAAACCAGTTTTGGTCAGGATACGTCCCTGACTCTGACAGATGACAACGAGAATGAAAATGTGAATATTAATGATAATAAAAGTTAATATCAACTCAAATCTAAGAATAAGAGATGGTGAAATACCTAAGCCTTTTTTGGGTGAATACTAGCATATAACTCAGGTATAAGGATAACATAATGCCATGATCAATAATTTAAAATCAATCAAAACCAAAACAGATAATCAAATGCATATACATATATATATTATACATATATATCACATGCCGAGATAGGGAATAAGGTTTAACATGCACTTTAAAAGTTTAGCCTGGGTTGTGTAGCTCAACCGTCATAACATACAAGGAACCCAGGAGATATTTGGGCCCTGCTCTCCCCTCTGCTGGTAGGGCCCTAGTGCTTATGGCCGTACGAACTAGAGGGAGTATATATGCACTATAGGGGACTCGAACCTCCCTGCATATCATGGTGACATGAGCACAAAATCATGTAATATAAGGTGGGGACTCAAACCTCTCAATTCTATGATAATAGTAATAAAGGGGACTCAAACCTCCTAGTCATCTAGACCCTTGCGTCGTCTATCACGGTTTCTAGTATGGGTCCCTTGGGACCACCACTTTTACGACTCAGATATACAACCCTCATTGAACCTAATTAAAAACATTTATCACACATTCTTATTCATTGAACCATATTTCATATTTAAGCATACATTGTTGTATTGTCATACCAACTACACTTGCAAGATAGCAACAACATGCCAAAATAATTACATCACTTGGGAAATTCACAACCCCCTTGGTTTAAATATACCATAGCTTGTCAAAACACAAAACTCACAAGGTTCAATTCCAAACTATTATGCAATAGTTCAAGAATAGTTCGATTCCCATAGTTCTCATAATTTAAACCAATTTCACAATATGGGGTTGGGGTCATAACCACTTCAAAAGTCATAATTTTGGGAGAATCATAATTCCCTAGTTCATTCACCATACCCATGTACCCACAAATTCAAAACCATGTTTAAAGCATGAATGATCATATGTAGACCATGGGAAAACATTGTTTAATAACAAGAATTCAAAATCCTCAACCCTTATTTCAAAACCAACATCAATATCTCATGAACAATACTTTCAAACATATGTTTTTCATAAATTAACAACGAGGGAAGAGTAACATGCCTGAAATACCAAGTTTTATGAAAAGAATTCAACCCTTGAGCCCTTAGATGAACTTCTTCTTGGAAACCCTAAGTATGTCTGGTTTGAAGAATTTAAGAGAGCATGGAAATATTTGAGTACTTTAATGATGAAATATAACCCCCTTAACTGCTTTATGAATGTGGGGTTTTAATTGGGAAAGAAGGGAATTGTCTAAAGTGTCCTCAATTTAAAAACTTAAATTTAGTCATTAGTGACTATGAGTCACTATATGACCCATAAGGATTCATTACGACTTTTCACAAAGAGTCGTAGTCAAGACAGATCCACCAATGCCCCATACAGGTCTGGCTATGATTTATACCACCAACTCGTAACCACCCTTAACGACTCCTAACCACTTCTCTTACTCAAGACAACAACAATTTGAGATGACACACCAGACACCCTATGATTGGGATATAACACCTTGCATAAGTCTTTACGACTATGGTCTCAAGTCGTAATAAAGATAGTATGTTGGGACAAACTTATTGGACATCTTACTACTTGGTCCTTACAACTCATAAAAAGTCTTGAAGACTAGTGTAGAGCCATTCAAACTTAGAGATAAATAATTAGACACTTATTCTGATTAAGTCACAACTAAGTCACTACGACCCATCATGACTCCCTATGACCTTCCAGTGGAGTTGTAGTTAGGACAGTGAGGACAAAATTTCAAAAATCTTAAAGGACCAAAAACTTGAGGCATTACAATACAGGTCATCTTTGTATAGTCTTGAGAATTATAAGGGAGCAATGGTTATTTACTAAGTTCTCCATGTTTGAATTAGTAGTTGTCAGTTTCATTATTGGGGAATATTATTTCTGAAAAAAGGGTGATGAGAATCTCCAAAAGATTAAGATGGTAAGATATGGGCTTGACCTAGTTCAGTTACTAAGGTCAGAATTTTTGTGGGTCTTACAAGCTATTACCATAGATTTGTCAACAACTTTGCATTTATTCCAACACACGTGACAAAGTTGACTAAAAAATATGACCATTTTTTTGGTCAGAGCAATGTGAAGAGATCTTCCAAAAACTTAAGACATTCTTTACTACATCACCCATTCTTTCATTGTCGGTTGAAGGTAAGGACATTATAATGTTTTGTTATGATTTAGTTTTGGGTTTGGGTGTTTTATTGTAGTAGGATAAGAGTATTATTTCCTATGTTACAAGGCAAATAAAGCCTTCTTAGAGGAATTACCAAATCTAGGATTTGGAGTTTATAGCGGTGGGTTTTACACTAAAGATCAGGATTCACTATCTTTATGGTGTCATGTGTGAGGACTTCATAAACGATAAAAGTTTGCATTACGTGACAACCTAAAATAATTTGAATCTAAGGTAGTGAAGACAGATGGAGTTACTGGAGGATTATGACATGACCATTTAGTATAATCCAGGTAAGTCCAATGTGGTAACAAACATATTGAGTTGGAAATTTGCAAGTATGGGTTGCTTATCACTTTTGCCGGCCTAGGCGACCATTAGCTAGAGAGTTCCAAACTCTAGCATCTCTGAGAATGTAGTCTGGTATCTTATATCGGGATGGTATATTAGCCAGTGTTGAGGTAAAAGAACCATTATTAAAATCGATTAAGGCCAAGAAATTTGTGTATAAGAAGTTGCATACACTCCATAACAAAATGGTGTGCGGATAGGTGGTAGACTTTGCTCTTGATATGAGAAGAGTGTTTTGGTTTAAGGGAAGATTGTGTGTTCCCTAGTTTGGGGATTTGATCCATGATATACTTTTAGAGGCCCAAGGTTTACTTTATTCTATTCATCTGTGTACAACTAAGATATACCGTGACTTGAGGCAGTTGTATTAGTATCCTAGAATAAAGAGGACATAGTGAACTATGTTTTTAAATATTTAAATTCTCAGCAGGTGAAATATTAGAACCAAAGACCAGTGGGATTGCTTCAGAGGATGCCTACACCCATATGGAAGTGGGAGCATAATTCAATGGACTTCATGGTGGGCCTTCCTAATACTTTGGGGATGTATGAATCTATTTGGGTGATAATGGATTGACTGAAAAAGTCCACCCACTTCTCGCCAGTTTGGGTAGACTATAATTCATAGTAGTTAGATAAGATTTATATCAAAGAGATTGTGAAGATTTATAGGTTACCACGTACTATTATTTCAAATATAAATGTCAAGTACCATTCCAAGGTTTAGGATAGACTGCATGTAGATTTGGGAACCAAGCTTATGTTTAGCATATTTTTTCATCCTCAAGCTGATGGTCAGTCGGAGAGGATAATTCAGGTGCTAGAGGATATGTTGAGAGACTATGTGATTGACTTTGGTTTTTCTTGGGAATAGTTTCTTAAGTTGTGTGAGTTCTCATAAAATAACAATTATCACTCTAGTATTGATGTGGGACCATTTGAAAAACTATATGGTAGGAAGTGTAGGTCACCAATTGGGTGGTTTGAGGTAAAAGATATTAAGCCTTTGGGCATGGATTTAGAATAGGAGTTTTTTGAAAAGGTAAGGTTTATTCAGCCCAAATTACTAGCTTCTCAAAGTAGAAAAAAAGAGTATGCAGACCGTAAGGTAAAGGACATGTACTTTCGATTGGTGAGAAATATTTACTCAAGGTATCCACCATAATGGGAGTCATGACATTCGAAAGGAGGGGTAAGCTCATCCCTTGATATATAGGTCCTTTTTAGGTTGTTGAAGAAGGCGGTCTAGTTCTTATTGATTAGATCTACCACCGGGATTGCCATAATTCCATTTGGTATTTCATATATCAATGCTGAAAAAGTGTCATGGGGATGGAGACTACATCATCATGTGGCATTCTGTAATTTCAGATAAGGATTTGGCTTAAGGGGGGAACTAGTAGTATATTTGGATTGGGATGTCCAAAAATTGAGGATGAAAAAAATTTGTTAGATAGAGGTAAAGTGAAAGCATTATCCGGTTGAGACAGAGAAGGACATGCTGGACAAGTACCCTTAATTGTTTGATGATACAAGTACTTTTCTTCTTTCTAGTTTATCCTATTTTTCTAGTTTGATCATTCAGATAAATGATGGGTAAATTGGTATCTATTGTAATGAACGTCTTCTTTGTTACGTAGGATTTATGTTTAAAATCCCACTTCCAAATTCCTTTTAGTTTAAAAGTTATAAAATTTAGGCTAGGCTAGTTTTATCTAGTTTTAGAGTGAGTACAGTCTAGGTAAATCTGTTACTAATTTAGAGAGGATGGTGGATTTGGTACAAATTTATAGTTTGCTAAGACAATAAGGAACCCATAGGATTTTATGGATTCAAATTTGGGTAAGTAGAACTCCTGGAATTAACCTTAGCATATAGGGTATTGTCTTGAATGCCCCAGGATTAAGGTGTGGTAAAAATGGGATTTTTGGGTGAAGTTAGAATTTTTATCCCATCAAACCCACAACAAATATCGTTTAATAGTTATAATGGATAACGCTATAGGGATAAAATTACTGCTGTAGCGATGGTCAAAGCCGTCAATACCACTATAGCAGTACCACTATAGCGATGAAAAACACAACTTTATGTAATATTTTCCCAAAAAGGTTTATTGTTTTGTAAATGAATTTTAGGGAAAATGTATGTGAACTAGGGAAAATTTCATCAAAAATTCATTATTTGGCTTCGTTAAGTGATGTGTCATGGAAACGCGACACTTTTAATGCTTAAAACCATGTATTTATGCATGTACTTTGGTTGTTTTAGTGGATATAATGCACTTTTATGTTTGTTGTAGGTAAAAAAGGTCTGCAATAGTGTTGGGATGAAAATAGAAATACCTAAAATGACCAAGTCTGATCGAGATACAAGTCACCTCACAAGTCGTTAAAACATCGTACGACTTGTAGGATAACTCATAAGCACAACAGAACCAAGGACCAAAACAAAATACTAAGTGAAGAAAAGATACGAATAAGTCATATGAGTCATAAGAAGAAGGCACGGGTTGTGATGGGGAGTCGTAAGCATAACAATGTCTAAAGCTACAGTCCAAAATTTAAGTCCCAGAAGTATACAATTTGAAAGTCTGAGTACGACTCATATGTTCAAACCGTAAGTAGACCTGTGTCCAATCTTGGAAAAATGAAAGTCCCAGGTGGATATAAGAGTAGGACACGAGTCATATGATAAATATGTGACTCATTAGTAGAAGTCGTATGATGGTCAGAAAGTTAAAGCCTTGGGAGATCAGTCATTGGAATCGATACGAGAGGGCATTGTACGACTCATATGATGGCCATATGAGTGGATGAGTGAGTCGTACCATGTACTGACTTAATTTTTCCTTTTCCATTTTTATTAGGATTTTCGAGTATTTTTGAGATAGTATAAATACCCTAGGTTTTATCTTTTATTGGGTTACACACTTTTACAAACTTTAGCATTACTTTACATTATTGATATTTTGTTCTTGAGATTTTTGGTTTTTATTCAATTGAAGACTTTGGATTTTATTCATCTCATAATTTGCAATTGATTATATGCTTACTTTATTGATTATCATGAATTATTATGCAAGCATGAGCGGATAACTTACCTGACTAGGGTTGTGGGAACCCTGATAGATTAACTACATAAGGGAAGTGGGAGATTCATCTATTATAAAGTGAATTACATGTATATTAATCATCTTTGTATAAATTGACCTCAAAGCCACTATAGAAGCTTGGGAATAGCCTGTATTCATAAACATCCTCACAAGGGAGTTTGCGATTGGGAAAAGAAGATTAAGACAATAATTTAAGATTCACTTCCACCATTACTATTCCGCCATCTCATCTAATCAACCCAAGACTCAAAAGGTGAGGGTTGAACTAAAGTCATAGACAAGGAGCAATAAGGTGACACCCTAAGATTCACAAGGTAAAGAGTGAGATTTATCAATATGTTCACAAAACTGTTGATAATACAAAGCTTGTCGACTTTACATGAAACATAGCAGAATAGGTAGGTTAAACATGAAAAAATAATAGAGTTAAGAAGCCAGGGGGGACACAGTCCTAGTGTTTGTCTTCTTTTGTTTACAACTCAAAGAATTCAAGATTAGTTACTACTCACTGATTACTTTTGAAATCTAGCTTTTTTACTTTTCTGCACTACTCGTGAATTACATCAAACCAAGTAACTATTCAACATCTTCCCAGTGGGTTTAACCCCAACCAAGTTAGGTTATTATATTCAACACCGACCACAACATACTTCTTTGGAGGTTAGCTTTGGGATACATCAAATTTTAGCTCCGTTGCTGGGGAAGACAGTGTAATCATTGGTTGATTTTGGTGAAATTTGTGTGTTTATTTTCTATTTTTGATTTGGCACATGCCGGTGTAAGTCAAACACTAGGAGAAGAGGCAATCCCTTACTCCTTTTTGACCTAGAGCCAGAAAGAATTCTCCAAACACCACGAAAAATGGCAAAACAAGTTTGTGATGGTGTTCCTACTAGTTTTCAAGACCCCACCACCTATTGATCCAAATGCGGCACTCCCGCATGCTTAAATTGATACACAAAATGTTATAGGTATAAAGGCACAACAACTTTTAGAGTGAGAAAGACAAAAATATTAAGAGGCTCGAAGAGCTCAGAATAGAGAACTAGTCAGGCTAAGACAAATGGGTGAGTGAGTTTATAGAGGCAAAGTTCCAGTGATCCTTTCATTCCATTCTTTGGAACCATTTGAGGAAGATGACGAGAATAGGGGATAAGTAATGTGTGAGCTAATGCTAACACATTTGAGGCTTTTAAATAAGAATAATTGTAAAGTCTTAAGCAACTTTTGTTATTTTTGATTTCTTTATGTTTGATTTTGCAGTAGAAGCTAATATGATAGAGACTAATAATAATGGAAGTAAAGGAGTTGAAATCAGAAATAGATAAAGGAAAAAGTGTGGCTGACGACATTTATGATAAGTCGCCAGCCTTGTGATAAACTATCAGATTCATTGTCAGTTATAGACAAAGAATTGGCCTAAGATTGAAAGCTATGATGGCATTTTATGATAGATCGTCAAGGATCTGATAAGCCATCAAGATTGTCGTCAGCCTAAGGTAGAACATGAGAGCTGAGGAAAAGCCTTGACGATATTTATGATAGGTCGTCATCCTCCTGATAGTCTATCACAAATGGTGTCACTTAATCCGAGGGATTTCTGAATTCTATTATTTTTTTTCATAATTAGGGTATACTATTTAAAGCCTTGTTTAGGGTTTTATTAGGAGTTGGGCACATTGAGTTTTGAGCAATATACTTGGATATTTTCTCTCTCTAACTTCTTGACTTGAAAAAATAATTACTTTGAAGAGAATTTAATCATTATTTTGGGATTTACTTTGTGATTTAATCTGAGAATCTCTAGTTTCTATTCATTTTGTGGTAAGTTTATCTTTCAAAGAATGAATTCATCTAGGTGTTTCAATTATTAAGTCATAAGTGACTAAATTCCTTTAACCTGAATTATGGGATGTAGGGTTAGGTCTTGATAAGGTGTTGAGTGTTTAAGATTCGAAAGGTGGTAGGACTCCTTGATGATTCTGTTGTTTTAATTATTGTTTGTTAGTTGCAAATGATAGATACCACCTGCTTTGATTTGCTTGAGAAAGAAATCAAATAAAGTAGGAAGTGAATTATCAACAGGGACTTGGAAATACTCCATTTAATAATCAGCGCTGCAATAATGTTGATTAACCTGAGGTAAAATCTGGGCAGTGAATATCAATTCTCTAAGTCTGAGAGGATTAGGTAATTAAATGCTTAGGTTGGTCGAGAGACATTTAAGCATAACTTTGATAAAGATAACTTGTTATCCTACCTACTGTGAGAATCTTGAACCACTAGTAGCATCTGTCAAGTACCAAAAGCCCTAGTGAACATAATTCTATTTTTCATAAACTCTTGATTACAAATACTGAATCTAAAGTAACCAACAATTATTTGCTAATCTCCAAAAGCCCCCATTTTGTCTTTTCGTGCCAGTTGTTTGAATTTAACTTGTAGCTTTAGTTTCAAACCACTTTAATCTCCACTCATATTGTTCCCTGTAGATTCGACCCCTACTCCAAAGTTGGGTAAATATATTGACGACAACCGCCTTGCACAAAATTTACGTGTAAATTGAACGTTATCAAAAATGGCATCGTTATCGGGGAATAATTTGGCGTATTGATTTGGTTTGAAATTTTAGATTACTTGCTTGAATTCAAAATTGTAAATATTTTTTTAGTTTATTTTTTTATTTTCTTTTATTATTATCACACCTTTCTTGAGATGTCAGCTTGGATAGATGATTTTTTGAGTGTTGACGATTCTTGTGATGATTCTTGTTATTATTGTGTGGAACCATATTTTGAGGCTTGCTGTACAGATTTACCTGGAAGTGCAGGACCTTTACAATATGATACGAATACTGTCCTACTTACTGTAACTTGGTGTTTGGCTTGTGGTCAAAGTGATCATACTGAAGATATGTGTGCTATCATGATTCAAGTGAACAAATTGATGAAATGAATTTTAGAGAATCAAGAATAGCTGTGGGCAGAGCTAAAGGAGTTACCACTCCCACCATGTTTACAATGGCTAAATTAATAAGAATATGAGGAGAAAACTCAAGAATTGCAACCACTCCATTGTCATCTTGATCTTGAGACTAACATTGAGAAGGTGAATAAAAGTGACTGTGCAGTAGATAGTGTAAATTTTGAAGTAGGATTGATTGGGACTCATTCAAAGAACTTTTCTATATTATGTTTAGATGATATCTTGTCTGTGGAATCATTTAAAATAGTAGAAGAGTAAAGATGAGGAACAAGAATCCTATATTCTTGATTTTACATTAGACAAGCAACATAAAAACACACCTCACTTTAAGGCCGAGTGGTTTACCACGCTCAATCCATTACTCAATTCCTTAATTTTTGTACCACCCGTCTATGATCAAGGCAAGAAGGTAGACTCTATGTTGGGGGTGAAATTCATATCCTTAAGGTGGAGGAAAGAACTAAGTTGGGTCATGCCGCGATACTAAATTAGACATTTCTTGGGAGGAAACCCAAGATATTTTGTTGTTTGTATTCATATTATGTGATTGACATCAGATCTTCGCACCCATGGTGCCACAAGTATGTTTCTAACTCTCTTGTTTTGGTTTGATGCATTGGGGACATTGCATGATTTTAAGTTGAGGGTGGGCCTGCTTGTGGGCATTGATGTCTTCTTGGGGTCTTTGTTGCCGTGCCTTTTTTCCCCAGAGTCTTGTTCCTAGTAGATCTGGCATATTTAGGCGTTTTGTGATTTATTGTAACATTTTGTAGTTGACTAGGAGAAATACAAGTACCTAAGGAAGTTAACACAGTTTTGTTATTTTGTGAACACCTCTCAAGTGGTCTACTCCTTTAATTGTGTAATTTGCATTCAAGTGTGACCACTGTGCATCTTTGTATGACATTAGTTCTAGTAAGATAATAATCATTGCTAAATAGCTGCATGAACTGAATGAGTCATAGCTTATAATATACGTGTGTGCCATGTGTGTGTGAAAAACAACTTAGTTTCCTTTGTATGCTGAAGCTAGAACTTACCCGGTTAGTCTTACCTAGGTTGAAGGATACGGGTTGGGAAAGGATCATAAGTCATTTTGATATTAGCCCACTTTAGACTAAATGACCTTCCCTGTATTCATAATAGCCCCTGATCCTTATTTTGATCTTAAATAGCCTATTTCTTTTTATGATACCTATCACTGACCCATTTATATCATAATGAACCTATTTTTCCTTGGTCCTCCTTGGACACTATGCACCTTGACTTAGGTAAATGGCCTAAGTTGAGGGTCGCTATCATAGGGGTGCATGATATAAAATAAGTATGAAGAAAGGTAGAGTAAAAGAAAAGAATAAAAAGCTGGGTGCGGTGGAAAAGAGCAAGAAAATAAAAGTTGTGAAAAAAAGAAGTGATTGTAGAAAAGAACCGCACCCATCCTGAATAAGTGTAATCAAGAAAAGAGAAGAATAGAAAAAGGCGAATGAGTGAAACCCCAAAATCTAGTGTAGTGTCAAGGAGGCTTAGTCACTTTAAATATTATTGAGTATCATACCAGCCACTAGCCTACATTACAAGCCAAAGAGAAGACCTATAGTGATCCTAGCTCACATGTCTGAAAGTTTTGGTAATGAATATAAGGACAAGCCTATGGTACTTGGCATACACTGATTGGAACTTCATTCTGAGAGTGAGCATTTTAATTTTCCCCATAGTTACATATATAATTCCTGATATGAAATGAGGGGGATTTCTTTCTTGTGAGGGCACACTGGTTTCATTGCTAGTTACTAACTTGTTCGGGTAGTGTAATACTGGTGTATGCATGGTTGTTATAGCTGAATTGATGCCATATCTTGATCCCTGTGTGTTACATTAGTGGTTTTCATTGTACTTAAATTGACTAACTTTAGAGACGGTGAAAGTGTTTTGAGATGATATGGATGATTGACTACCAAATGTGCTTTGTATTCTCTTAGTTGTGCTGAGTTGCTTGAGGACATGCAATTGTTTTAAGTTGAGGGTGTTGATGTGTGAGCTAATTCTAACACATTTGAGGCTTTTAACTAATATTAATTGCGAAGTCTTAAGAAACTTTTGTCATTTTTGACTATTTTATGTTTGATTTTGCAGTAGAAGCTAATATGATAGAGACCAACAAGAATGGAAGAAAGGGAGTTAAAATCAGAAGTAGATAAAGGCAAAAGTTTGGATGACAACATTTCTTATAAGTCGTCAGCCTTGTGATAAACTATCAGATTCATCGTCAGCCATAGACAGAGAATTGGCCTAAGATTGAAAGCTATGATGACATTTTATGATAGGTCGTCAAGGATCTGATAATCCGTCAAGATTGCCGTAAGCCTAAGGCAGAACATGAGAGTTGAGGAAAAGCCTTGATGACATTTATGATAGGTCATCAAGGAGCTGATAGGACATCATCGTTTGTGAAGTACCAAAAGCATAAAGGAAGCTGATGATATTTTTGATAAGTTGTCAGCCTCCTGATAGGCTATCACAAATGACGTCACCTAATCTGAGTGATTTCTAAATTTTATTATTTTGTTTCCATAATTAGGGTAAACTATTTAAAGCCTTGTTTAGGGTTTTATTAGGAGTTGGGAACATTGCATTTTGAGCGATACACTTGGATATTTTATCTCACTAACTTCTTGGCTTGAAAAAATAATTACTTTGAAGAGAATTTAATCATTATTTTGGGATTTCCTTTGTGATTTAATTTGATAATCTCTAGTTTCTATTCATCTTGTGGTAAGTTTATCTTTCAAAGAATGAATTCATCTAGGTGTTTCAATTATTACATCATGGGCGGCTAAATTTCTTTAACCTGTATTATGGGATCTAAGGTTAGGTCTTGATAAGGTGTTGAGTGTTTAAGATTCGAAAGGTGGTAGGACTCCTTGATGATTCTGATGTTTTAATTATTGTATGTTGGTTGCAAACAATAGATACCACCTGCTTTGATTTGCTTGAGAAAGAAATAAAATATCGTAGGAAGTGAATTATCAACAGGGACTTGGAAATACTTTATTTAATAATCAATGCTGTAACAAGGTTGGTTATCCTGAGGTAAAATCTGGGCAGTGAATATCAATTCCCTAAGTCCGAGAGGTTAGGTAATTAAATGCTTACGTAGGTTGAGAGACATTTAAGCATAACTTCGATAAAGATAGCTTGTTGTCATACCTACCGTGAGAATCTTGAACCACTAGTAGCATCTGTCAAGTACCAAAAGCCCTATTAAACATAATTCAGGTTTTTCATAAAATTGATTACGAACACTGAATCTAAAGTAACCAACAATTATTTGCTGATCTCTCAAACCCCCCATTTTGTCTTTTCATGCCAATTGTTTGAATTTAACTTTTAGATTTAGTTTCAAACGAGTTTAAAAACCATTCACATTGTTCCCTTTGGATTCGACCCCGACCCCAAAGTTGGATAAATATATTGATGACGTCCTGCTTGCACTAAATTGACGTGTAAGTTGAGCGTTATCAATATGTTTAACCGGCTAAGAACAGAGCGATCATTCCTCCCCCTCTACCCCCAATGTAAATTTTGACATTACTAGTGCTATGATCCAACTGTTGAACTTAAAGGGTGTGTTTTTAGGAGCAACAACTGATGATGCAAATTTGCATCTTGCTCACTTCATTGGGATCTATACATCATACATCATATACTATTCTGGGGGTGGACCAAGAAGCTTTGAGGTTGAGGTTATTCATATTTTCGCTGACTAGAGAAGCATTACTATAGCTAGGGGAACTACCAAGAGGATCAATCACTTTATGGCATGAGTTGCAGAAATAGTTTATTAACAGATTTTTCCCTCCTGCAAGGATGCTATGGTTGAAAGATGAATTTTATAACTTCAGATAGTTACCTGCAGGATCTTTGTATGGAATGTGGTTTAAATTCAAGAAGAAGCTGTGCACGGTGCCTAATAACAGAATCAGAGGGTCAAATTTGTTGGAAATATTCTACAAATCACTGAATGTCAGTTTGAGAGAAATGGTAGACACTATACCAGGAGGTGAATTTATGCGCCTTCAGTGGGATTATGTGCAAAAAATGCTAGATGATATTTCTGTAACCAATAGAGGATGTCATACTAGAGATGCTGAGCATGGTGTAGGTACATATGCTATTAAAGCGAATAATGCATATATAGATGGTGATGATATGGTAGCTCAAGAAGTTGCACAACTTTGAATAGATATTGGGCTTCTTATAAAACAATTCACAACATTGGGTCTGAGAAAGTCAATGCAGTTGGGACACTGGGTTCTATTTTTAAAATATTTAAGATTGAATGTAAAGAGAAAGCAAAGTATCTCTATCAGAGGTTGGCAGATTTTAGAGCACAAGGGCAAGGAAATTAAGGTCGAAAGTAATATAATGATAGATACAGAGATAGAAGTGGAGAGATATATAGTGATTGGTAGTGGAAAAATAACTACAAAAACAAGAGTGATAAATATGTTCCACCATGCAACCATGATTCAGAATCTAGAATAGAGGCAATATTGTTTAAACTGGTCAAAAGGTAAGAAAGTCAAGAGAGCTGTCTTAAGGAGATTAAGGCAGATCTATTCGGGTTGAAATAGAAAGTTGAGTCACATAATACTACAATCAAACAACTTGAGTAGCAGTATGGCCAGATGTTGGCTACATTAAATCAAAGGCAACCTGGCACTCTTCCTAGTAATATGATTGCAAATCCAAAGAATGATGGTCACTACCATACCATAACTACTCAAAGTGGTAAAACCACCATAGAACCACCTGTACTGATTAAAGATGAGCAAAAGAATGATGATGACCCTGTTGATGTAGAAAGAGTGAAAAGCAAGATAAAGAAAAATATGAGGATGAGGAGCCTATTTTGAAACTCATTCTGAGACCTCATCCTTTGTTTCCTCAAAAGCTGAAAAATAAGTAAGAGGATGGTAAGTATCAAAAGTTTTTGTCAATGTTAAAAGAACTATCAGTCAACATCCCACTTGTAGAGGCATTAGAGAAAATGCAAAATTCATGAAAGATCTAATCACCAAGAAGAGGTCACTTAGTTATGAGCTAGTCAACAATATTCATCATTGTAGTGTTGTAGCTACTAGATCATAGGTACAGAAGAAGGAGGATCTTGGGGGAATTTACTATACTATGCACCATTATGTCTTTCAAGTTTGCTTATGCACTATGTGATTTGGGTGCTAGTATCAACCTCATGCCATTTGCAATATTTAAATAGTTGGGGCTGAGAGCACCTAAACCATCCACTATGCGATTAATGATGGCAGACAGGATGGTGAAAAAAATAGTTGGTATTTTATATGACGTATTGGTATAGGTGGCTTGTTTCATTTCTATATAAATTTTGTGATATTGGATTTCAAAGTGGATTTTCAAGTCCCAATTATTCTGGGAAGACCAATCTTAGATACAAGGAGGACGTTGGTTGATTTGGAGCTAGGTCATATGATGCTGAGACTCAATGAAGAATAGGTAATATTCAATGTATGCAAACCCATGAAGTAGCCTGATGAGTTAAGAGTGATATTAGTGATTGATGTGTTTGATGAATAAATAGACTCTTTCTAAGATATTGATGCTATTACAACTTGGAAGGACACTTTTGATATTATTCCTATTGAAGAGAGGTTGGGTGTTGAAGCTTTAGTATCCGTGATCATGAACTTTGATAGTGATAATATTAAGGACTATGATGAGATAGTATGTGCTCTCTATGGGAGTGGTTCTTACACTTATGCACCAAAGAAGCTTGATTTGTATTTGAAGAATAGAACTAATCCACTAGCTCATCCATCCATTGAAGAGCCACTGGTCATAGAGTTGAAGGCTCTCGCTTCTCATCTGAGATATGTATTTTTAGGAGCCAACAACACTTTACCGATTATCACTGCAGCTAACTTGGGTGATACAGAAGTAGAAGCTTTGTTATCTAGGCTATAAAGATTTAAGAGGGCCATAGGTTGGTCCATTGCAGATATTGTGGGTATACCGACTTGTATTTGTACTCATAAAATTCAACTTGAGCCAGATTGTATTCCAAGTATAAAGCATCAGCATTGACTCAATTTTTTTATGCAAGAGGTGGTAAAAAAGATTATCAAGTGGTTGGATGCTGGTGTAGTGTATCCCATTACTGATAGTAAATGGGTTAGTCCGATATAATATGTTTCGAAGAAAGGTGGTATTACTGTTGTGCCAAATAAGAAGAATGAGATAGTGCCAGTGAGGCCAGCCACATGATAGAAAGTATGCATGGGCTATAGAAAATCAAATGCATGGACTCAAAAGGACCATTTTCCCATGACCTTCATGGACCAGATGTTAGATAGGTTAGAATGCAGAAGATGGTACTATTTTCTTGATGGGTATTCAGGTTATAATCAAATCACTATTGCACCTGAAGACCAAGAGAAGACCACCTTCACTTGTTCTTATGGGACCTTTGCATTCATACATATGTCATTCGGGCTATGCAACGCTCCAACTATATTTCTGAGATGTATGTTGTCATTCTTCTCTGACATGGTAAAAGACATCATCGAAGTGTTTATGGATAATTTTTTAGTTGTTGGTGATTTTTTTGATGATTGTTTGATGCACTTGGACAATTCTCTTAGAAGGTGTGAAGAATGCAACTTGGTACTTAACTGGGAAAAATGCCTTTTTATGGTCAACAATGGTATAGTACTAGGGCATAAAACTTCAAAAATAGGTATTGCGGTAGATAGAGTAAAGATTGAAAAGATCGAGAAATTACCACTGCCAATTTCAGTGAAGGGTGTTCATAGATTTTTGGGACATGTGGGGTTTTATAGGCAATTCATCAAGGATTTCTCTAAGATTGCTAACCCTCTTTGTAGGCTTTTTGATAAAAAGGTGAAATTTAAGTTTACTGAAGCATGCTTAAAGGCTTTTGAATGTTTGAAAGAGAAGTTGATGACTTAATCCTTGCCTTTTGAGTTTATGTATGATGCGAGTGGTTTGGCCTTAGGGGCTGTACTAGGTCAACAAAAAGAGAAGATCCTTCATCTCATTTACTATGCTAGCAAGGCACTAAATCCTGCTTAGAAGAACTACACTATGACAGAACAAGAGTTATTGGTAGTGATTTTTGACTTTGAGAAGTTTAGGCATTATTTGATTGGGACTAAGGTGATTGTGCACACTGATCATGCAACATTGCGGTACTTAATAGCAAAAAAGGATGCAAAACCTAGACTGATTAGGTGGTGCTGTTATTTTAAGAATTTGATTTTAAGGTCAAAGATAGAAAAGGAACTGAGAATCAAGTTGCAGATCATTTGTCTAGGCTTGACAAAGAGGCTATACAGAATGTTGAAAATGGGATAGAGATTAATGATAGTTTTCCAAATGAGCAGATATTAGCAGCTTCCCAAGATCTAATTCTATGGTTTGTAGACTATGCAAATTATCTAGCAAGTTATCTAATCCTTAAAGATTTTTCCTTTCAAAAAATAAAGAATTTTATGCACGAGGTAAGGAAATTTTTCTGGGATGATCCTTATTTATTCAGAATTTGTGCAGATGGAATCATTCGTAGATGCATACTAGAAGAGGAGATAATAAGAATACTTGAGGCTTGTCACTCTTCGCCAGTTAAGGGTCATCATGGAGGAACCCACACAGTTCACAAGATCTTGCAATGTGGGTATTATTGGCAAAAAAATTATAAAGATACATATGATTTTTCTTCTGCGTGTGATCAATATCAATAACAAGGTAATATCTCTAGACGCTATGAACTTCCTATGACACCTATCTTAGAATTAGAATTATTTGATGTATGGGGGATAGACTTCATGTTTCCTTTCATGAGTTCACTTAGCATAAAGTATATACTTGTGGTTGTGGATTATGTATCCAAATGGATGAAAGCAGTTACACTCCCTAACAATGAAGCATGTAGTGTCACTGCATTCCTGAAAAAGCATATTTTTTCTCAATTTGGCACCCCACATGCTATCATTAGTGATGGTGGGTCATATTTTTGTAATTTTTTATTCAAAAGTATATGAGAAGTATGGAGTGAACCATAAGGTTGCGACACCTTATCATCCACAGACTAATGGACAAGTTGAGATGTCCAATAGAGAAATAAAGTTTATCTTAGCGAAAATAGTAAATGCCAATTGGACTGATTGGTCACAAAAATTAGATAATGCATTATGAGCCTACCAAACAACATTCAATACCCCAATTGGTGCTTCAACTTATCAGCTAGTGTATGGCAAGGTTTGTCACTTGCCTATTGAGCTAGAGCATAAAGCACCGTGGGCATTTGGAAAAGCTTAATTTGGAGTGGCAAGAAACAGCCAAGTCAAGGATGAATAGTACCAATGATTTGGATGAATTCTGACTTCGGGCATATGAAAGTTCTGCAATTTATAAGGAGAATATGAAGCTATATCATTATCGCACAATTATGAAAAGAATCTTCGAAAAAGGTGATCAGGTATTGCTCTACAACTCAAGGCTTCGCTTTTTTCCAGGTAAATTGAAGTCTAGATGGTATGGTCCCTATGCTATGCTAAGAGTTTTTGCATATGGTGCTTTGGAATTAAAGCAGAATGATAAAGCCCTATTCAAGGTGAATGGGAAAAGAGTCAAGCACTATATGGGTAACACTAAGGAAATAAATGTAATTTTTGAAATGGATCTTGGTGAAGGCTAGGTAACCAAGGGAATTACGTCGTTCCGCAATATTAAATCAAACACTACATGGGAGGCAACCATAGTTTGTTTTTGAAATCTAGTGGCCAACTTAGCCACGTCGTACCACAACGTTAAATCAAGCACTGTATGGGAGGCAACCCATGTTTTTGTACTTATTTATTTATAGGTTAATGTGTTGTTCACTGTGCAGGACTAAAGATTGCAGAAAATATCCATAAAATTTCAAGAAGTTTGGTCATACGGACTCTTTACGAGTCGTATCTAGATGGTACGACTCATGAGTAGTTGTTGTATGGACCTGGAAGAAAAATTAAAATCAGGTAAAAGTTTTTGGAATGGATACGATTCTCAAAATGAGTCATACACTCAAGGTACGACTCATCACATTGAGTCGTATCCACTCTAGAACCCAAGTAAGGTTCCAGGTCTATACGAGTTGAAGAAATGACCCGTAAGCCTAGGTACGAGTCATGCACATGGATCGTACCCAAGCTTACAGGTTAGGGTCACAGGTCAACCCAGCCCAACATTTGATAAAAAAGAATAAGGTAATCTTTGGGTACTCGATATCCAAAATGAACCCACCACCATTATTACTTGACTTGAAAGCTTCCAATACCCAAAAATCCTTCGAAAACACTTAGAATTAGCTACCAATGTGCTTGGATTCCTCACATTGTTGAAGATTAGGGATGAATTTAAGGGAAAACAGTTGAGTTAATGCACAACTAGGAGTTCATTGAACCAAGTAAGCTTTTCAAACTTAATTTCACTAATTCTCAAGTGTAAACTGAAAATATAGGATATTCTAGACTTACTTGATGTTGAATTGAGTTGTGGGTTAAATTTTGGTACCCTAGATCATGGTCTTAGGTAGAAAATGAAACTGCATGTATCTTAATCTTCATGTATCTTAATCTTCTTCGCATAAATTGACCTCAAAGCTATTACAGAAGCTTGGGGATAGCCTGTATTCATAAACATCCTCATAAGGGAGTTTATGATTGGGAAAAAAAGATTAAGATAGTAATTTGAGATTCACTTCACTATTCCGCCATCTCATCTAATCAATCGAGACTCAAAAGATGAGGGTTGAAGTGAAGTCATAGACAAAGATCAATAAGGTGACACCCTGAGACTCACAAGGTAAAGGATGAGATTTATTAACACGTTCACAAGACTGTTGATGATACAAAGCTTGTCGACTTTATATGAAAAACAACATAATAAGTTGGTTGAACATAAGAAACTTATAGAGTTAAGAAGTCAGGGGGAACACAGTCCTAGTGTTCGTCTTCTATTGTTTACAACTCAAAGAATTCAAGATCGGTTACTAATCATTGATTACTTTCAAAATCTCCCGTTTTTAGTTTTCTGCACTGCTCGTGAATTACATCAAACCAAGCAACTGTTCAACATCTTTCCTGTGGGTTTGACCCCAACCTAGTAAGGTTACTATATTTGATACTGACCGTAATATACTTCTTTGTAGGTTAACTTTAGGCGACATCATTAAGGAAAGAAATTTATCCAATTAACTGAGAATTGATGATTAAGCCTTTGAATCACTAATTCATAGAGTTTGGGGAGGGTTTAGGGATGAATTTGGTAAATTTCTGGTGCAAGGGGCAATTAAGGGATAAACTAGTGGTTTTAATTTGATTAATGCTTAATTACCCTTTCTTTTCATTAATTCCTTCATTTATCATTAAAAGTGGTAGTTTTAGGAGAATTATGGTAGAAAAGCCCAAGAACAGGGAGGGAATGATCATGAACTTAACCTTAGGAGTTGGATGTGAGTTATAAATCCCAACATGTTACGTCATTTCTTTGTGTATATATTTATGCACATGTTTTAAACCACGAGAAAACAAAGATTGCACAGAAAGGCAAGGCTCTGACTTAGTGGGTTGTGCAATCTTGATTAAAGATAGGTAGTAGTATTGTAGTTAACCCAAGTTGTATTATATGTGTATCTTAACTACTTTGTAGTGTGGCTAGATAATGCATGTTGTTTGGTATGGTCAATGGAATGCTTACTTGCTTAATTAATTGATTGGGATTGTTTCTAATTATGGAATATTTCAGTATTTGAAACTTTCTCATGGGTTATTTTTGAAACAAGGATGGTAGAGACTTGATTCTGGTATTTAGTACATAGAGGGCAATTTTCCCTTATAAGTCATGGTTATAGGATGGTTTCACCTCACTTAGCATGTATGTACGAGGATCATGAGAGTTTGTTGGTTCAATGAGTGACGCAAAAGTTATGTTTCTATGCTTAATAAGTTGTTTTGATTGGTTTGGCTTAGCATGACTAAACTTAACTTGTTAATAACATGTTGATTATTACTTGACCTTAACTATTGTTGTTGCTTATATAATGCATGTATAAATATGTTGAGCATATATCATTTGGTTGTATTATATTTTAGTTATTTGTTCATATTTTCATCTTAGATTGGTTAAATGACCCTATCAATACATTATTTTTCTTATGTGCTGATACGACACTTGCATTTACTTTTCTGAGTACAATGGTTTCCTTTGAAACCTCAACTTTGATTCCAGTTGTTAAGTTCCAGTTTTCAAGGTGAGTAATGTGTTTCTAGCCACCATGAAATCTCTCTCTGGTTACATAGTCCTTTATTCTGGATTATGGGTTTTTAATAGTTTTGGGCTTGCATCCCATTTTTTTGACACTCTTATAAGTTTTGGTACTATGACTTTCAGGTCCTAAGGATATTTTCTTAGTTAAGTAGAATGGTTTTGAACTTGGTTGTACTTACGCTTATTCGATATACATTGATGCTTATTTAATGGGATAGTTTATGTTTGATTCTAAGTCCTGATTATTGCTTTCGAGTTATTGGTTATCCCATCGGATGAGCAATGTAGGTGCTACTCACTACGGGGTTGGGTCATGACAAAAATTATCATGACCCGGTTTAAGATTCAAGATGGCACCTGCTTTATCCTGCCAGTAGGTAAGCCAAACTGTAGCCCGGAGCTATAAGCAATGGGTTAATTTAGAAGAAAATTGCATAAAAGCCAAAAATCAACAATTAAAGACTTACAATAACAATAAGACAATAATGATATTCTAGGATATTTTATTGGTTAAGTACAATGATTTCACTCTTGATTGTACTTACGCTTATTTGATAATACATTGATGCTTATTTAATAGGATAGTTTATGTTTGATTCTATGATCAGATTATTGTTTTCGAGTTTTTGGTTCTCCTATCAGATGAGCAATATGGGTGCAACTCACGACGGGGTTGGGTCATGATGTAAATTGTCATGACCCAATTTACGAGTCATGATGGCACCTACTTTATCCCGCCAGTAGGTAAGCCAAACCATAGCTCGGAGCTATAAGCAATGGGCTAATTTAGTGGAAAATGGCATTAAATCCAAAAATCAACAATTAAAGACTTACAATAACAATAAGACAATAATGATAGTGTAGAATATAGATAAAGTATCAATAACCATCCCACGACCTAGTAATGTCAATACAAGAGATACTACAAAGGAACATAAGTACTGAAATAGTTAAATACAATTAGTCATAAATAATGATAGACTAAACATAGATAAGAGAAGGAAAATGGGCAACTCCGACTCTAAGAGATCACCCTATCTCTGAAATCAACTCAGCACGATTATTACGTCAGCGGAGACTACTAGTACTCAAATCTGCATAAAAAAAGGAACGTAAGTGTAGTATGAGTACCAAACTACGGGTACTCAGTTGGAATCATTGGCCAACTAAGCTAAATCACGATATAAATATGATAAGATATAAGATAAATAATCAATGTGAAGGAAAAAGGGCAAACCTGGAGAAGGTAAAATAAGCCTAACTGGACCTGAAAGAAAGCCTGGAGAATACGCTAAATCGATAATTTCCTTTTCAGAGAAGATTCCGTAAGATGCCACACTATCAAAAACGCAATCTACTAATTAAAATGATAACAATGATACCCATATTTCACTATTATGCTTTGGTTAAAAAATTACGTAAATAATCCCATATGGGGCCTTCTTGTGGAATCACACTTTTGAAACCGACAAAATATCCCTCTATGCTCAAGAAAAATTTACCCTCAAGAATGGGTAAATTTCAAGCTCTAATGCTACTACAATCAACCCACCAATATTCTAGGGATTTTGGGGAAAGTATGAGAATTTAATCCATGAATTTGATGGAAACTTACCAATAATTCAGAGAAGAAATGCGTAATTTAAGTTAAAAAATTCTCCAAAATCACCCAACAATGATTCTCCAAAATTTTCACATTTTTAGGGTTCTAAACTCTTGGAAATGGATGAAAAATAGGAGAAATCGGGATAAGTAGGGTTTTTATATGGTAACAGGTGCCAAGGTGTCGCTTATGCGGACATAGGGCCACTTAAGTGGTCACAACTCAAACGACCTAGTATGGCTTTAACAACATTAGTAATCTGTCAACATACTGCTTAAGCGATCCTTTTTCCGCTTAAGTGGCCATCGCTTAAGCAGTAAGGGCGCCACTTAAGCGAACCTCTGCTGGGATAGCCTGATTGCTTAATTGATCTTTTAGGCGTTATAACAGTCCTCCGCTTAAGAGATCCAATTGGGCGCTTAAGTGGTGCACTAGCTGAAAGCTTAAAATTATTCTGGGTTTCCACCAACTTCTCAGGATTCATCCTGAACCCTATATATGCAAATGACCTATGCTACCCTATAAAATTCGATGTTTCAAAATCAATGGTGTAGTCAAAATTTTCATTAAAGGTCATTTTGATGAAAAGTGGGTCCCACACCTATGTTTCATTTTTCTTAACTTCAATACAAGAGCTAAAAATGAGTTTGGGAGCCTCGAGACCCAGACCAAGGGTCCACTTAGCCTAAAATTGATGTTTCAGAGCTGTTGGAACTAACAAAATTGGCATACAAGGTTATTTGACTGAAGTTTTCCCCCAATAGCCAATTTGAACCAGTGAAGACTTCAAAATAGAGAACTGTCTCTAAAAAACCAAATGAACTACTCGATAATCGAACTGTCAGCTCCAGCAAGTCATAAATGACTTGGGACAACAATAGGAAAGATCTAAATGATGAAAACGAGCAAAAATATAGAAAATGACCTTTTTGGTCATTAAAATATCCACTACTAAAAGAACTTTCATCTGCAAAGGTAAAGGATTAGGATGTACCAAAAGCCTCAAACAGATGAGGATAGTAGGTCTGCATCTCGCTCTCGATCTTCTAGTAGCCTCCTTTATTAGGCGGTGCCTCCACTGAACCGTAACTACTACAATCTTTCTAGTGTGCAACTGCTTAACATCATTGGATAATATGAGTACATGATCCTCCACGAAGGTCAACCGCTAATCCAACTAGTCTGAGTCCCATCTAAGCACATGCAACACATCAAGGATGTATCGCCGCAATATTGAAACATGAAAAATCGAATGGACAATAGAAAAATTTAGGGGTAAGGCTGACTCATAATCCACCTCACTAACAGCGTGAAGAATCTCAAAGGGTCTAATATATCTGGGGCTGAGGTTGACTTTTCTCTCGAACCTTATCAAACCCTTCATAGGCGATACACGAAGGAATACCCGGTCACCAACTCCAAATCTCAAGGCACAAAGTCTATGATCTATGTAAGACTTCTGCCTACTCTGAGCATCCCTCAACCTATATTGAATCACTTTAACCTTATCCAATGACTCCTGAAGCAAGTCAGTACCATAGGGTCTAATCTCGAAGGTCTCAAACTACTCAATTGGAGAATGACATAACATAACATACAAAACCTCAAAATAAGCCATCTCAATACTTGAACGGTAGCTATTATTATATGTGAACTATGACAAACCTAAGTGCTGCTTCCACTGACCTCCAAAATCCATAACACAAGCTTGAAAAACGAGTAGTCCAATTTGATTACTCATTAATCTGAGGATGGAAGGCTATACTAAAATCCACCCAAGTACCCAAATCTTCTTGAAAAGCTCAACAAAATCTAGAAGTAAACACCAAACCCCGATCTAAAATAGTAGATCTAGGTACAACATGAAATAGACTATCTCACGAACATAGACACGGGCTAACCACTCGATGCTAAAGGATATCTGACTAGGAATGAAATATGATGATTTGGTCAACCTATCTACTATGAACCAAATATCATTGGAACCACGGGAAGTATGAGGAAACCCACTAACAAAATCCATGGTAATCTGCTCCTATTTACACTCAAGAATGGGAAACCTTGAATTAAGCCACTAGGTCACTGATTCTGAACCTTAACGTTTTTGAAACATAGAAAATGAGCTACAAATTCCACCTTATCTCTCTTCATACTAATAAACTAATAATGCTGCCTCAAATCTCTATACATCTTAGCTGTACCCCGATGAATAGATTATCTTAAGTTATGAGCCTTACACAGAATTGAGTGAATCAATTCATCTACCCTCGGAATGTAAATATAGCTATCAAATCTCAAAACACCCTTGGAATCTACGGTAACCCTCTTGGACTCACCACTCAACACCTGATGTCGGATGATTCAAAGTCTCATATCCTCAAACTGATGACTCTAAATCTGCTCAAATAGATAAGACCTCACATCAACACTAGGAAGAATCCTCCTAGGGTCTAAAATATCAAGTTTTACCATCAAGTTGGCTAAGTATTAGACATCCTATGCTAACGGCCTTTGAGAAACTAAGATAGAATCCAAACTACCAATACTCACCACCTTCCAACTCAAGGTGTCCGCTACCACATTTTCTTTGCTTGAATGATACAAAATAGAGATGTTATAATCCTTAAAAAACTCCATACATTTACAATACTTACAAGTAAGCTCTCATTGAGCATATAAACTGCCACTGCAATCTCTAAGTCATGATTGGGATAGTTGTGCTCGTGTGCCTTCAGTTGCCTCAGTGCCTATGCAATAACTTGACCTTATTACATCAACATGCAACCCAAAACAATACTCAATCACGAATAGCCTCAATCTTTACTGGGCCTATTATAATCTAATCCGTAGACCCCATATGCCCAAGCAACGTGGCAAAAAGCCTATGATCTCTCAAAGTCTAGAGCACAATCTTCAAATGCTGCATATGCTTCTCATTACTCCTCAAATACACAAGATGTTGTCGATGAACATAATTACAAAGGAATCTAAACAATACTTGAACATACAATTTATCAATTCCACAAACGTGGTTGGGGCATTGGTCAACCCAAAAGACAACACTAGGAACTCATAATGACTATAACAGGTCCTATAGGCTATCTTTGGGATATCCTCATCCCAAATCCTCAACTGATGGTTACCCAAACTCTACTCAATCTTTGAGAACACTGTTGCACCCTGAAGCTGGTTAAACAAATTATCAATGTGAGGCGTAGGATGCTGATTCTTCATCATTACCTTATTAAATTGCCTAAAATCAATACACATATGCATGGAACCATCATTTTTCTTCACAAAAAACATAGGATCTCTAAGGTGACACACTTGGTTTAATAAAACCCTTACCAAGAAAATCTTAAAGCTGAGAATTTAGCTTCTTAAGCTTGACATGAGCCATAATGTAAGATGACATAGAAATAGGTTGGGTGCTTGGATAAAGATCAACAGATGCCATATAAATAGGTTGGGTACCTGGATAAAGATCAATAGATGCCATAGAAATAGGTTGGGTGCCTGGATAAAGATCAATAAAAAACTCAATATCATGCCTAGGAAGAAGACTAGGTAAATTGATAGGGAAAATATTAGGAAACTCATGAACTACAGGATCAGACTCACCATACTAACATCACGAGTATAAGAAAGATAAAACTCATAACCCCTCAAAATAAGTCTCCTAGCCTAAATATAGGAAATAATCCTTGTCAGCTCATAGTTAATAGCTCACTTCCACACAACTGAGAGTACGTCGGGTATGGATAAGCTAACGATTATGGAAAATTAATCCTATACCATGTGATAGTGGGAAATCCATTTATGCCCAGAATTACATCAAAATCCACTATACCTAACACAATAAGCTTAGCCTGAGTATCAAACTCTTGAACTATTACAATACATGATCTATAAACCCAATCCATTACTAAAGAATTACCCATGGGACAATATACACATAATGACACATATAATGAATCCCAACACAACTATACCGTGAGGCATAATTAGCAGACACATAAGAATAAGTGTATCTTAGAACAAATAAAGAAAAAACTGACTAATGGCATACTAAGATCATAGCTGTGATAAGAACATCCAAATACTTAGCCTCGAGTCTAGTAGGTATGACATACAACTGACCACGCTCACCACTTGGCTGGGCTTCTGATCGACCTCTTATCTTATTTTCAAGAGAACCTTTATAAGCAACCTAAGGACTACCCTGATGACTATACACACCACCTGTAGCTGGGGGTAGAACTACAAAAATTGATAGAACATTCTTATTTGAAGGAACCATAGCTCTATGACTTGGGCACTCTCTCAAGAAATAGCCAAAAGCCCTACAACCATAACATACCCCAGGCATTATACAAAAACCAAAAAATCTGACTGAACCAAAATAACCACCTTGACTAGATTAACCGGAAGACAAACCCCTTAAAGATTGACCACTACCTTGGCTAGGATAATTATTGTTATTAGACTGACTTCCATTAATAATTTGAAGTACTGCCTAAATGGGCCTACTGGACTGACTCTGATGCTGATATGGCTAATACAGATTGTACCTAACCTGTGAACCACTACCTCTAAATCGTGAACCACTATGGCTCCTACTAAAACTACCCTAATATCATGGACTCTTATCACTGCCCTGTTAAGCCTCATAATGCATCATATCCATAACCTAAGCATCATTAGAAACCTTAAAAAAATATATACTTACAATAACCAAACTTTATGTAGGCATACAAAAGAAAGCCGCAATCCCCTTACCAACATCTAACCATCTCATACTCAGTAGTCAAAATAGAAGTAGAATACCTAGCCAACTCATGAAATTGAACCTCATACACCAAAACAATCATAGATCCCTGATCCAACTTTGAGAATTAATCCCTCAAATAAACCTTAAGACTGTAAGGCATATACTTCTCTAAGAAGATATAAAAAAACTGAGTCAATGTCAATGGGGGAGATCCAACTGGCCTGGACTCAAGTTGAAATCTCCACCGATGTCAAGCTTCCAAGTCCAACAAAAAGGTAGTGCAATCCACACCACGGTCTCAGCTAGGCCTAAATTATGGAGCTTCTTTTTACACAAAATCAAGAACTCATATGCATCCTCGGACGGTGTACAAAAAGCCTAGGAAAATCCAATATCAAGAGTCTACCTAACATCTTTTGCTCCTTAATAGACATAACAGTTTGGGAAACTACAGGTAGAGAAACCACCGATAAAAGAGGGACCTCAATTTTGGGAGCTACTGAGATAGGTTGTGCTCTCTTCTCTATACCACTATCATTCGTAGATTATAAACCATAAATCGTGCACCACCAACAAATCCTAAAAGATAATCCAATGCATCTCTGAGCACTAAAGAAGAAATAAACCTTGATAGAGCTTGGGCTGGTTTGTGGCCCATTATTAGCTGGGGCAGAAAACTCTCTGGATTAGAGCAGAAATAGGGTCTGGGAAAGGCCCTTCATCCTATACCCTAGCTGGGGATACATCTCTAGGCTATACATGACCTCTAGGACATTCATGAACAGCGACAGGATCCGCAGGCTCGATCTTAGGATCCTCATCTCATGTAGCAATAGTACGTGTCCTAGCCATTTATGGAAGAGTGAAATCAAAGGAATTCTTTAGAAACCAACTCATAATCTTTGAACAAAATGAGTGAAAGAAGTGAAGAACTCCTAAGAATATCCTATAGCCTTCCAAAGATAAGAAATGGACATCGTCGTTCTAATCTGCAAAATTCTACTACACACTTGCTCTTGTATCAACAACTGGTGAACCTAGGCTTTTATACCAATTTTTCATAACCCAATTTATGAGTCATGATGGTACCTACTTTATTCAATCAATAGTAATCCAAACCATAGACCGTAGCTACAATAAATGGGCTAATTTGGTAAAAAAGGCGTAAAAGCCAAAACTCAACAATTAAAGACATATGATAACAATAAGATAGTAATGATAGTCTAGAATATAGATAAAGCATCAATAACTATCCCACAACCTAGTAGTGTTGGTACAAGAGCTACTACAAAGGAACATAAGTACTGAAATAGTTAAATACAACTTGTATTGAATAATGAAAGAGTAGACATAGATAATAGAATAAAAAAGGGGCAACTCTAATTTCGAGAGTTCACCCAATCTCTAAATCAACACAGCACGATCTTCATGTCATCTGTGGCTTCTAGTACTCAGATCTGCACCAAAAAAGTACAGAAGTGTAGTATGAGTAACAAAACCATAGGTACTCAGTAGGCATCATCGGACAATTAGGCTAAATAATGATATAAATATGATAGGATACAAGATAAATAAGCTAAGTCAAGGAAAAAAGGGCAAACCTAGAAATAAACTTTAATATTGTAAATAAAAAATTAAAACAGACATAATAAGAATGAAAGCATAATTAATATTACAAAACTAACCCCATATGCCAGTAAGTGCTGAAAGATAAATAACTCAATGCGGTCCACCATACGCCTAGAGGTTGCAATTGAAGAAAGGTAAATAACTGAAGTTCCTTATATTTACTAAATATCTAGACATAACTAGGAATCAATACATATTATATCATATCATAAATAACTCATAATTTTGAACTTGAACCAAAAGTCAATAGAATCATCATCATTATTATTATTTGCTGGACTTGAATCAGAATTCAAGTCATAATTATCATCATCAATTGCCGGACTTGAACCAGAACTCAATATCCATAAACTATTAAATTTTTTCTAAAAGTTTCACCAACACCTCAGTACCAAACTAACATAATCACTAAGTATCTAATATCATCAAAGTCCCAAAATAAGTGTTTCAAAGGGTATAACATACATATAGCAGTCTGTAAAAGCTAACACAAGTCTTGGTCTAAGGTGGGTCGAAAGGGACTACTTCTAATCCCCCAAAATCCATTCTAAGAAAGATTCTACCTTGTACCAGGATATAGTACCCTAATTCACTTCTAGATGTTACACAAGCCACAATCAATCCTAAGATAGCAATTCTAGCCAAATCATGAGAAACTAAGTTAATTCCGCCTAAATTATGAATAGGCTAAACAATCCAAATAATTACTAATTAAATCAATCATACTTCCAATACCTAAATCCCATCCCATATCTAGCATAATATCATAATCATACAATGAGTTAGCTCAATTTATGGAGAAGGTAAACCTAGCCTACCTAGACACCGAGTAAAAACTCAAAGAAATTGTTGAACTATTAATTTTCCTTTTTGAAAAACTTTGCAAGATGCCACACTATCAAAATTACAATCCACTCATCAAAATAAGAACAATGATACCCATATTCCACAATTATGCTTCATATCCAAAATAATGTAGAAATCCCATGTGGATCCTGCTAGGGGAATCGCACTTCAAAACTGATAATATATCCCTCCATGCTCAAAGAATATTTACCCTTAAGAATGGATGGATTCTAAGATCTAATGCTGCTATAGTCAACCCACCAATCTTGTAGGGATTTTGGGGAAATTATGTGATTAGAAACCATGAAATTGATGGAAACTTATTAAGAATTCAGAGAAAAAAATCGTAATTTAATTTCACAAATGATCCAAAATCACCCGCCAATGATTCTCCCAAGTTTTCTCACTTTTTAGGGTTCTACACTCTTGGAAATGGGTAAAAATGGGAGAAATCAGGCTAAGTGGGGTTTTTATATGGTACTAGGAGCCAGGTTGTCACTTAAGCAGACACTAAGCTGCTTAAGCGGTCACCACTAGGAACTCATAATGACCATAAAAGGTCCTATAGGCTATCTTTGGGATGTCCTCAGCCTGAATCCTCAACTGATGGTTACCCAACCTCAAGTCAAACTCTGAGAACCCTGCTGCACCCTGAAGTTGGTCAAATAAATCATTAATGTGAGGCGTAGGATACTGAATCTTCACCATTACCTTATTAAGTTGCCTATAATTAATGCACATACGCATGGAACCATTATTTTTCTTCACGAAAAATATAGGATCTCTAAGGTGACACACTTGGTCTAATGAAACCCTTACAAAGAAAATCCTAAAGCTTAGAATTTAGATCCTTAAGCTCGACATGAGCCATACGATAAGATGCCATAGAAATACATTGGGCTCCTGGATCAAGATCAATAACAAACTCAATATCACGCCTACGAAAAAGACTAGGTAAATCGATAGGGAAGATATTAGGAAACTCATGAACTATAAGATCAGACTCACCATACTAACATCAGAAATATAAGAAAAATAAAACTCACAACCCCTCAAAATAAGTCTTCTAGACCGAATATAAGAAATAATCTTTGTCAGCTCATCGTTAATAGCTCCCTTCAACACAACTGAGAGTATGTTGGTCATGGATAAGGTAATGATCTTGGAAAAATAATCCTATACCACGTGATAGTGGGATAACAATTCATGCCCAGAATTACATCAAAATCTACTATATCTAACACAATAAGCTTAGCCTGAGTATCAAACTCTTGAACTATTACAAATCATGATTTATAAATCCAATCCATTACTAAAGAATTACCAATGAGAGTATATACATATAATGGCACATATAATGAATCCCAAGACAACTATACCGTGAGGCATAATTAAGACACATAAGAATCAGTGGATCCTGGATCAAATAAAGCAAAAGCCGACTAATGGCACACTAAGATAATTGCTGTGATAAAAACATCCAAATACTCAGCCTCGAGTCTAGTAGGTATGACACACAACTGACCACGCTTACCACCTGGCTGGGCTTCTGATCGATATCCTATCTTATTTGCTAGAGAACCTTTATAAGCACCCTAGGGACTACTCCGATGACCATACACATCACTTGTAGCTGGGGGAAAAACTACCAAAATCGATAGAACACTCTTAGCTAAAAGAACCATTGCTCCATGACTAGGGCACTCTCTCAAGAAATGGACAAAAGCCCTACAACCATAACATACCCCAGTCACTATACGAAAACCAAAAAATTTGACTAAACCAAAATAACCACCATGACTACAGTAACCAGAAGACAAAGCCCTTAAAGATTGACCACTACCTTGGCCAGGATAATTATTATAATTAGACTGACCTCTATTAATAATTTGAAGTACGGCCTAAATAGGCCTGCTCGACTGACTCTAATGCTGATATAAGTAATACAAAGTGTACCTAACCAGTGAACCACTACATCTGAATCGTGAACCACTATGGTTCCTACTAAAACTACCCTGATACCGTGGACTCTTATCACTGCCCCCTTAGGCCTCCTGATGCATCTCATCCATAACCTAAGCATGATTAAAAACCTTAAAAAATATATATACTTACAACAACCAAAATCTATGCAGGCATACAAAAAAAACCTCAATCCCTTAACCAAGCGACGAACCCTCTCATACTCAGTAGTCAGAATAGAAGTAGCATACCTAGCCAACTCATGAAATTGAGCCTCATACACAACAACAGCCATGGATCCCTGCTCCAACTTTGAGAATTAATCCCTTAAATGAACCTTAAGACTGTAAGGCATATACTTCTCTAAGAAAATCTCAAAAAATTGAGTCCATGTCAATGGGGGAGATCCAACTATCCTGGAATCAAGTTGAAATATCCACCGGTGTCAAGCTATCAAGTCCAACTAAAAGGTAGTGTAATCCACACCACGAGTCTCAGCTAGGACCAAATTATGGAGCTTCTCTTTACACAAAATTAAGAACTCATAAGCATCGTCGGATGGTGTACAAAAAACCTAGGCAAATTTATTATCAAGAATCTACCTAACATCTTCTGCTCCTCAATAGACATAGTAGGTTGGGAAACTAGAGGCAGAGAAACCACCGATGAAAGAGGGACCTCAATTCTGGGAGCCGCTGAGATAGGTTATGCACCTACCTCTATACCACTCTTATCCTTAGACTATGAAAGATAGATTGTGTACCACCAACCAATCCTAAAAGCTAATCCAATGCATCCCTGAGCACTAAATAAGATATAAACCTTGATGAAGCTTGGGCTGGTCTATGGCCCATTATTAGCTGGGGCAGAAAAATCTCTGGATTGGAGCAAAAATAGGGTCTGGGAAAGGCCCCTTATCCTATACCCTAGATGGGGATACATGTCTAGGCTATACATGACCTATAGATTATTCATGAACAACGATAGGATCTGCAGTCTTGATCTTGGGATCCTCATCTCATGTAGCAATAGCATGTGTCCTAACTATTTATGGAAGAGTGAAATCAAAGGAACTATTTAGAAACCAAATCATACTCTTAGAACAAAATGAATGAAAGAAGTAAAGCACTCCTAAGAATAGCCTATAGCCTTCCAAAGATGAGAAATGAACGTCATCATTCAGATCTATAAAATTCTACTAGACACTTGATCTTGTATTAACAATTGGTGAACCTAGGCTTTTATACCAATTTTTCATAACCCAATTTACAAGTCATAATGGCACCTACTTTATTACATCAATAGTAAGCCAAACCATAGACCGTAGCTACAAGAACTGGGCTAATTTGATAAAAAAAGCGTAAAAGCTAAAACTCAACAATTAAAGACTTATGATAACAATAATATAGTAATGATAGTCTAGAATATAGATAAAGCATCAATAACTATCCCACGACCTAGTTGTGTTAGTATAAGAGCTACTATAAAGGAACATAAGTACTGAAATAGTCAAATATAATTTGTATTGAATAATGAAAGAGTAGACATCGATAATAGAACAAAAAAGGGGCAGCTCTAATTTCAAGAGCTCACCCAATCTCTAAATAAACTCAGCACAATCATCATGTCAGCTTTCGGTACTAGTACTCCGATCTGCACCAAAAAAGTACATAAGTGTCGTATGAGTACCAAAACCATAGCTACTCGGTAGACACCATCAAAAAATTGGGCTAAATAATGATATAAATATGATAAGATACATGATAAATAAGCTAAGTTAAGGAACAAAGGGCAAACCTAGAAATAAGCTTTAATATTGTAAATAAAAAATTAGAACAGACATAATATGAAAGAAAGCATAATTAATACTAAAAGACTAGCCCCATAAGTCAGTAAGTGCTGAAAGATAAATAACTCAATGCGGTCCACCATACTCCTGGAGGTTGCAATTGAGCAAAGGTAAATAACTAAAGTTCCATAAATTTACTAAATATCTTGACATAACTAGGAATCAATACATACTATATCATATCATAAATAACTAATAATTTTGGACTTGAACCAAAATTCAATAGAATCATCATCCTTATTTTCATTTGCTGGACTTGAATCAGAACTCAAGTCATAATTATCATCATCAATTGCCGGACTTGAACTAGAACTAAATATCTATAAACTATTGAATTTTCTCTGAAATTTGCACCAACACCTAAGTACCAAACTAGCATAATCATTAAGTATCTAATCTCCTCAAAGTCCTAAAATAAGCATTTCAAAGGGTATAACATACATATAAAAGTCTCCAAAAGCTAACACAAGTCTTGGTCTAAGGTGGGTCGAAGGGGACTACTTCTAATCCCCCAAAATCCATTCTAAGGAAGATTCTACCTAGTACTAGGCTATAGTAACTAAATTTACTTCTAGATTTTACACAAGACACAATCGGTCCTAAGATAGCAGTTCTACCCAAATCATGAGTAGCAAAGTTAATTCCACCTAAATTATGAATAGGCTAAACAATACAAATAATTATTAACTATGAATAAGCTAAAAAATCCAAATAATTATTAATTAAATCAATCATACTTCTAATACCTAAATTCCATCCTATATCTAGCATAATATCATAATTATACAACGAATTAGATCAATTTATGGAGAAAGTAAACCTAGCCTACTTGGACACCGAGAAAAAACTGGAAGAATTTGCTGAACTAATAATTTTCCTATTTGAAAAGCTTTCGCAAGATGCCACACTATCAAAATCACAATTCACTCATCAAAATGAGAACAATGATACCCATATTACACAATTATGCTCCATATCCAAAATTACATAAAAATTCCATGTGGGGCTCGCTTGTGGTATTGCACTTCCAAAATGACAATACGTCCCTCTATGCTCAAGGAATATTTACCCTTAAGAATGGATGAATTCTAAGCTCTAATGCTGCTATAGTCAACCCACCAATCTTGTAGGAATTTTGGAGTAATTATGTGATTAGAATCCATGAAATTGATGGAAATTTATCAAGAATTCAGAGAAAAAATGTGTAATTTAATTTCACAAATGATCCAAAATCACCCGCCAATGATTGTCCTAAGTTTTCACACTTTTTAGGGGTCTACACTCTTAGAAATGGATAAAAATGGGATAAATCAGGCTAAGTAGGGTTTTTATATGGTACCAGGAGCCCGGTTATTGCTTAAGCAGACATTGGGCTATTTCAGCGGTTACCACTATAGTGGCCTAGTGTTTGTTTAGCAATATTGGCAATATGTCAACATACCTCTTAACCAGTCCCTTTGCCGCTTAAGCAACCATCGCTTAAGCGGTAAGGGCGTCCCATAATCAAACCTCTAATAGGCCAATCTGTTTACTTAAGCAGTTAGCTGGGTGCTTTAGCAGTCCTCTATTTTTACGACCCAAAAGGGAGCTTAAGTGGTGTACTAACTGAAAGCTTAAAATTATTTTGGTTTTCCACCAACCCCTTGAGATTCATTTGAAACCCTTGATATGCAAACAAACTATGCTACCATATAAAATTTTACATTTTGAACTCAATGGCGTAGTTGAAATTTCCATTTGAGGACAGTTTGATGCAAAGTGGGTCCCACACCTATGTGCCATTTTTCTTAACTTCCAGCTCGTAGCTCGAAATGAGTTTGGGAGCCTCTAGACCCACACCAAGGATCCACCTAGCCAAAAATCAATGCTTTGGAGTTGTTGGAACTATCAAAATTGGCATATGTTGTTGTATAAAAAATGTTTTCTCTAGGTAGCCTATTTGAACCAACGAAGACTTCAAAATAGGAAATTAGCTCTAAAAAAATCAAATGAACTGCCCGATAATCGAACTGTCAGATCCAGTAAGTCATATAAGAATTGGGTAGCTATAGAAAAGCTCTAAATGCTAAAACCAAGCGGAAATGCTAAAAATGACTTGGAGGGTTATTAGAAAAATTGCATTAAATTTCTACGAAAACCAATCCCTGTGGAGATGATACTTAACTATACTATCTTTTACTAGTGAAGAGCTTAGATATATTATGTTCAACAGTCATCATAATTTGGTGTTTCTACCAAGGATTGACAATAAGTTATTTTTGATAGAGTTTTTTGTATTAATTTAGGTTCTTTATTTTATTTATTTTTAGTTAACTTCTCAAGTTTACTATTAGCATAGGCAGCAGGTCCTAAACCACAACTCTAGTATATGACACAATCTTTCTCAATAGAAATCATTGAATACAACGTAGAGATGGAAAAAGCTTTATTCTTTATTTTGTTTAAGAACTTGTGGAGAAGGTTTTTGAATAGTCTCAGAGTCAAAATACAATGGTTGATGATGTTGGAAATGTAGATCTAAATAACCCACTCAAATCTATTAATTCAAATAGCCCACCTGAGGTGGAGGATGATGCTGAACACAGGGGGTTGGTAATTAGAGGAACAATCATCCACCTGCTGTGATGGAGGACCAAATAGACCAATTTATTGATGGAGTAGGGAGATTCTTGGGAGATTATGCAAAGCCAAACTGTAATGGGAATGCAGTTTAGTGTGAGATGCCCTCCTATTGTAGCCAACAACTTTATGGTCACCCATAGTATTCTCCAAGCAATCTAGAACAACTATGTTTTTTAGGAAAAAGAAAAACAAAGATCCAAATTGTCATTTGATGGACTTTGATGAAATTTTGAATACCTTTCAATGTGGCATAAGGTGATGCAATATATTAAGGTCATTCTAACTTTGTATTTTTAAGATAAAAAAATATTTATTTGTAAGCCTTGAACTACAACATAAACTTAGGTTTGCATCCTTGCCATTGTATTGTTTGTAGCCCTAATTTTTTTGATTGATATTCAAATTTCTATATTTCTTTCAAGTTTCTATTATATAACCATTACTAAAATAATTTACATTTTCAATTAGCGGTTTTACCCACACAACTTTAAAGATTTGATTCCATGGATAATACTAAACAAAATTTTGTTAAATTTATCCCGAAACAAATTCTTGTGGTGGCGATACTTTACTATACTAATTTTGACTAGTGAAGCACTTAAATATATTGTGTTATGTGGACAAGATGGTCCTCTACAGGTCATGACTATTGGACATAAATAAGTCTCCTTAGAGTGTGTGTACAAGCTAGAAAGTGTTATATATGGTGAGTTTGATACATGAGTTTTATAATATAGTATGATGATGATAGTATTATTGTTATTAGACTTTTGGAATTGAAATAGACGTAGATACCTCTCACATTATGATTATGGTACCTATGATTGTGATGATAAGATTAATATGGTTGATGCTTTTATGATCTAGTTGTTGTTGTTGCTTGTCCTGTTATGAAATTACTTGTTATGTGTTAAATGTGTTGGGCATGTATTATGATACATTATGTGATTTATGTGTCACGACCCGATTTTCAAGTTATGATGGTACCTACTTTAACCCACCAGTAGGTAAGCTAAACCATATCTCAGAATAACATGTAATGGGCTAAATGACGAAAGATGATAGAATACAAAATTTAGACATACAAGTGGAAAACTAGATAGCAGTATATTATCATAAAGGTAGTAGAAAACAGAGTAAAGAAGGAAATGTGCAAAAAGAGTATCCTATGACCTAGTTAAGTCGGTGCAAGAGCCACCAAATCCAAAAAGAATAGAGTATTAAACAATATCAAATATACAAGTAGTTTCAAAAAAGTAAACACTATCCAAAAATAGAAGAAGGAGAGAGGATCAACTCGGACTCTGAAAGATCACCCTATCTATGAATCCCCAAAAGCAATCCTAAAAGAAATGTCTGTGATGGTAGCTCGTACTCAAATCTACATCAGAGAAAGATGTAGAAGTGTAGTATGAGTACAAAAAAAATGTGTACTTAGTAGACATCACCGGCCGATTGATCTAAATTATGAAAAAATTATAATAAAATAAGGGAATATACAATCAAGTCAAGGTTAAGACTAAATCCAAAATAATACACTAAGTCAGGATAAAGTGGTAATTAGGAATAATAAGTAAAGTAAAGTAAATACCATTGTTACGCCTCAAATCTTATTGAGATGGACAAGCAACTATAACTGTGAAGGCCCAAGTGAACCAATCCATAACCTTGTATCTCTCATGCATGTAACTATAATAACCAAAGTTTTTTCCATACATGAATATAATGCATTGATGAGAAATAAACAACAACCCAAAGCTATATACACCAGACTTGGCTGTTGGGGCCATAAAATCTAAAAGATAAGACACTATCATGATAAATTTACATTAGTATACAAAGCGTCTAAAAGATACATAAACACTTAGTTAAGGCTGGGAAAACCCCCTGCTATACTCTTACTTCTGTACAGTACCAAAATATATAAAACAGACTTAGAAAGCCCCGAATCAATCTAGAGCTCACCAATAGTCGTTGGATAACTTGGTCTTCTATTGAGAAGGAGTATTAGTTGAAGCACATGTGCCTACAATATGAAATACAGGTCCCCCATAAGGGGTGTCAGTACAAAAATATATACTGAATATGTAAGGCTGAAAGTAACCACACATAATATAGGTGCTCAATGAAAATCAGATACAAGTGTACAAATAGTGCTAGTAGACCACCTTTATATATACTGGTAGGGTCAGGTACATTACATTCTTTAATTTATTTTACCTTTATTACTTCATAATCATTGTAAGCTATATGATACAACTGACTAACTAATCAGTGGTAAATAGATAAATCAGGATCGTCCTATGCTAGGCTTATGCCCCTGAGCTGCCACCCATATATAAACATTGGGATCGCCCCATTCTAAGATTACACCCATGAAATACCACCCGCATATAAAGTTATCAAGATCAGTCTATGCTAGGCTTATGCCCCTGAGCTGCTACCCGTTCAATTCATATTAGCATTATTTAGTTTATTTAGCCTTTGAGATTGTTATTTTGGTGGTCATAACATTATGGTACCTTGAAACAATACTCTACCAATAAGATACACGTGAATAAACACATAATTCAATAAGAAAGTGGTATGGAGTAGACTGTACATTGATGAGATATTCAGGAGCTAAGAAAAACATACGGGTCTTATTTGACTTAAAGAAGAACTCTTGAGACTTGCTAGTGAATACAAAAATGCAGACTTAATATAAGCATGTTGTGAGGAATTTTAACACATTAGGGAGTAGGAACAAGGTTATTAGCTAGATAGGAGGTCTTATGCTGCCACTAGGTATCATTTATTATGGGAGAGCTATAGAAGCTTACTTTGTACCACAAGGGTTGGATTTCATGCCAAATAATACGACATAGAGTAGCCTTACATACCTAGTTTTATAACTCTGCTATTAACCAAACTTAACTTCCATCCCTTAGGATTGTTTATCTATAATAAAGTATATGGCAAAACAAATATCAGTAACTAGCCAACACATTGGGCAACTTAACTTTGACCAAAATGATAGCTGGGCAGTAAAACCTTAGTTTATTAGTCAAGGGTGTTATTTTAACCATTTTCTTGTCTAATTACACCCACATATCATACATATTCTTCTAATATCTCCCAAAACAACTTTGGCTTCATTACACCCTCCAAACGATACACAAAATAGCATGGGCAATAATTATATACACCAATTAATTCGATGGTGCACCACCACACCTTTCTTCTATATTTCAATATGAACTAATCACACCTTTCCCCAACATCAAAATGGAAGCCCACAACATATGCACACAAAACAGTCCATAAAATATCCCTAAATTCCTTTTATTGTAGCAATCAAATATGGAACTTATAATCCGTTGAGTTCTCAATAACAACACATCCATAATTCTTTCCCAAATTCATATATAAGGAGGAAAAAAAGGAGCAGTCACCTCACCTCAATTTTTGAAACTTATCCTTTTAATTCAAACTCTTCAAGAACTTGAACTTTCCTCCACACTTTAAACCAAAGAAAAAAAGAAAAGTCTCTTAACAACAAAGAAAAGTGAGTAGGTAGCTTGTTCTATATTCTGCCATGTATTTATAATTAAGAACTTATAACATATTTTCCAAATCTTCCATGAGATAATTAAGCTTAGCCTTATGTGTTTTCACTTACCTTAGCTTGCAAATATGAGGGTTTCTTTAAGAACCCTAGAAGGGATTTTTAGGGCTGCTGTTCTTATCCTTGATAGAAAAGGGAGAAAGCTGAAATTAAAAGGGTGGATATTATGTTTAAAATGAGTAAAAAGGCTAGCTATATTGGTATTTATTAATCCCTCTATAACCTCTCTTATTGATCCTATTTTCAGCCACAAATTAGTCTAAGTATGTGATGCACCTACTTAAGGGTTCAAGCTACTCAAATTTCTAAGTAGGTGATGCACCTATTTGCTTAATTCTTAGTTGGGTCCTATAACCGACAACCCCACGTGAGCTACGTGGAATACCAACATTTGAAACCCCCGTTGGTGGGAGCGTCATACTCTTTGCCAGGGAGTGCGACCTTAAAATTGCAATAATCACAATCGGGTCTTGGCAGATTTAAGTATTGAGCCTCTTCTCCATTTTCTTCCTCTTTTACTTAATTTGGGCCTAAATGAGTAGATTAATATAGGCCCAAATCTGATCCATGGACTTGGTCCATTAACTTGGTTCATGTAACTCAAGTAGGTGACTCACCAACTGGCTTAATTAAGTCAAGAAAGCGCCTCAATAAATTATTCCTTTTTCAGTTCTTAATCCCTTTAATCTAACCTAAAACTTGTATATACTTGATCACTTTAAACTTTAGATTCAAATATCAGCTTGCGATTCTAAGTTAAATAGTTGTATTGATGTTAACTTGGTCATGTCACATTAAAACATACGGGTAGACTCTAGAACTCTATCTACACCATCAATACTCGCATAACAATTTTGTCCATTACCTATACCACAGGGCTATACAAAGTTCCATATAATTAGAGCAAGTAAATACAAAATACAAGGTGTTACAACTATCTAACTATCATCTCATTGGGCCCCCATAAGTCTAGAAGTCACAAAAAACAAGAGTGAAATAGCCCATCGTGCCCCTATAATCCTGGTGAAAGCATATGAGAAGAATATACTGTTAAAAGAAATCATAAAGTTTTCCCAAATGTGACAATATAAGTGGAAATATCTTCGAACCATAAATATCAAACTTGAACCAGAACTAAGAACAACATCATCATAATAAAGTTCCACATAAAGATCATGAATGCCGGACTTAAACCAAAACTAGTAATTAAGTGCCATGTAGTAGATATGCTATAAATGAATCTAATATATTCAGTAACAAGGGAGCTACAAATCACCAAACTTGAACTAGAACTAGGGTAAGTAGACAGAGTATTAGAATGATCTAAGATTATGATTTTTCTTCTAATCCATTTAATATATCTACTAGGTAATAGGTCAAATAAATAAGAGAAGTGATATTAACCACTAAGTCTAGATGCACAGTCTAAAAAGCTAAAAAACCACTTGATCCATAGTGATAAAATTAACTAAAGTCAATTAAGGTTCCTAAGTCATACCAAGGTCCAATATTTAATCAAAGTTCACCACTTAAAGGCTTATTAAATTAACAAGAAGCTAGACTAAGGATATTACTTAAAGAAAAGATCGGTAGGGCCTGCTACTAGTCCCAAAAACCCATGCTAAGGTAGGCACTAACCCAAACTTAAGATATGCCTTATAATTCAATCCCATAGTCATAAATAATCTAAATCTAGTCTTATTATGTCAATCAAATTTGGTATGGGGAAGGGCGAGTTGAACTCTAATCAAAAGACTCTCTAATCTGCTAAGTATCCACTAGTTGCTAAATTGTCAACCAAATCATAAATACTCACCCATAACTAAAATAATAGCACAATAATATCATAATTAAAGTCAATCTAATGGAAGAGTAAGCCAGCCTACCTGTACATTGTTAAAATCTTAAGAAAACCCACTACATCGAGGCTTTTCCTTTTTGACAAGCCTTAAAATGCTACCACACTATCAAAATAATAATCTATGTATTAAGATGAGAATAATGATATCCAAATTTCATATAAATTATTCGGATAAAAAGTCAAGATAAAAACCCTCTTGGGCAAAAATATACATTTGAAACCGTTAACACATCCCTCTAAGATTTAGGATCATTTACCCCCCCTTAAAATAGATGAATTTTGAGGATCACTAGACCCCCAAATTAGACTCAACTAACTGATGTATTTAAATATAAGAAAACTATTTAAAATAGAAATAAAGAGGAAACTTATGAAATTAGCACCTGAGATGTTTAACTAAAGTTTGGGTCTTATTTTATTTCTTAATAATGAAAGCTCTAAAACATGGAATTGTCCCTAAAAACCAAATGAACCGCCTTGTGACTGAACTCTCAGTACCAAAATGTTATAAATGACATTTGTCAAAAACACAAAAGCTCTAAATATGGAAAATCATGAAAGTGCAGCTAATCACTTGAAGGGTCATTACAATATCCAATACTAAAAGGAATTTCATCCATAAAGGTCAAGGATCAAGATGTACAAAAAGAATCAAATAGGTGGGGATACTAGAATTGTTTCTCACTCTTGATCTCCTTAGTATCCTCCTCAATTGGATGGTGTCTGAACTAAACTTTAACCATTATAATCTCACTAGAGCGCAGTCGTCTGACATCCCTGGATAATATAAAGACTAACTTATAAGCTTCCTTTCCAATAGTACAAAGTATCTCAAACAACCTAATATACCTAGGGCTAAGCTTAACTTTGTTATCAAACCTCATCACATCCTTGAAGGGTTATACTTAAAGAAAATCCTGACAACCAACTACAAACTTTAAGGTGCAAAACCTACTATCAGAATAACTCTTCTGCGTACCTCGAGATACCAGTAGACTATCCTAATTCACCTAAACACTGTCCAAATACTCATAAAGAAAGTTGGTACCATGAGGTTAATGTCAAGAACTGAGACTAACCCCTAGTCGTAATACAGTGCTTAGAGAACAAGTTACCCCAAGATAAACCATGGCCTGACATGACATTAAGAATTCTAAAAATAAATGATAATATCACTATACAAAAGTTGAACTAAATTATGAAATAATAATCAAAACCAACAAAAATTTTTGAGTTTAAAACCATAAAGTTGAAAATCTAACTGTATGTCTGAAAACCTCTACTAAGATGAGTTGTTGGGACAAGCCCCCTGCTAAACCTAACTAAATAAAACAAAACAAAAACTGATACTAGTCCTCAAATAATAAGAACTCACCAAAGTACATCGACTGATGTGGTAGTAGATCGTACTAAGCGCGATTCAGATGCTGAGTGTTTAGACCTATATTATGAGATAATATATAAAAAGTTTGAATGTACAAAGTAAGTGAGATAGGAAATAACTGATATAGGCTATACATTATACAAATATGGTAAACTAATACAGGACCAAGTGTTGAACATGTACTTATAATAATTTGAATAACTGAATACAAGGTCATGCACATATCTAAATCTAAATTATAGATTGTGGTCTATGGGAGCTACTAGTAACCAACATACTCTATTTTGAGATAACCATGGTCCAACTTGTAATTCAACTGGAAGGGTGTTCAGTACCTTGCCAAGGGTACGAACACTGACTGACATGGATTCACTAAACTGCTGTCTAGAAGGACTATGGTATTAAGGTTTGATGGGTGATACTTTAGAACCTATGGTGGTACCATATTTCTTAGAATTAGGAAATTCTTCTAAATTTCTCATCCTATTTTATGGGTGAGTTGATCCTAGGTGGATTTATGAACCTAAGTGTCAATAATCTACATGCGTTTAACCTAGTTTTTGAGGACTTCTAGTGTTCTTAGTAAGTTGTTAATGATATAATTGATCATCTACGTGTTAAAATACATATATATAGTGGTTAAGGTGTGATAAAAACAAGTTTGGAATCAATTTGGTCACAGAGTTTAGATGAGAAAACTAGTGTTACTAGATTGAGCTATGTGCCGTTCTAGTGTATCTTGATGGATTCTATTAAGTTGTGTGCACTAATTTGTAGTTGTTGTTGATGTAGGAGACCATAAATGATGTTAATATCAATTATGAGAATATAAATAAGCTTAAATTATAATGGAAAGACACCCACCAAATGAGGAAATCAAAGACAAAAGGAAGGAGTTAAAGATGATGAAATCTGGATTTTTTGAGCAAATGGGTGTGCCACAGCCTTGGACCTCCGATATAAGTGAATGACATGACCAAAGAAACAAAATAACATGTATAAAACTATAATAATATGCATTAATGGCGTGACACTCCCTAAACGTTCCACTACATAGGAGTGCCACGCCTAACGCACAAAAATGGCCAACTTTTCTCAAGTTATAAATAGGACACTAAGGACTTGTTACAGACTCTTTGGACGACTTTAAGGGATGTAATACACTTTGTGGGTATCTAATTAGTGTTCTTAATCTTTTATTTAGTTTACATTTTTTTTATACATGAATTTAAAACCTATGATTCGTTGTAAGACCATGAGTGGTAAACAACCTCGTCTAGGGTCGAGGACAAGAACATGATTACTTAAGCATTAAAATGAGTTTATTTAAGTTTATTATCATTATTTGTTGTCCATATATAATTGATATTACTATTATACAGATTCATGACCCTTAGGATAAACCTATATTTCTATTGTGACCTCGGAAAGAGGAATAATAGATTATATTGCGGGATATTATATGTTCAAGGAATTAAAGTTAGGATTTGTGTTTAGGATAAGATTATACCTAATTCACCACATTTGGTTCATATAAGGTATGAAATAAAATCATGTTTAACTTAGTTCTCGTATCCCCGCTCAATAATGTAGTTGTGGGGGCTAAGTTAGATAGATGATGAAAGGCTCAGAAGACCATAATCTTGTTATCAACTCCATGAATCAACAAACTAGGTAATTAATTAAACTAACAATATTTTATGGATAATTAGGATTTTTTTAGTGCCTTGACCCTGGACTCTTCCCCATTATTGTCTCCAATAATTTAGAATTCAAAATTATTTAGAATAACTTTTAATTCTCAATTTCTAAACATTATTGGTTACATTTGCACTTGTCCAATATTTGTAGTAATGCTAGAATTTGATTGTTGTAAAGAACATGTCCGTGTGGGATTTATACTTGGCTTTTAAGACCACTTTAATACTTGGGTGACCACGTACACTTACGTGTGCGCTAGATGCTACAAGTTTTTGGCACTGTTGCCGGGTACTTGAACATTGTCAACTATATTATTTTTAGTTTTGCTATTTTATTTTGTAAGTTCTAACAACTTGATCTTAGCTTCTGAATTTACAAGTACATGTCTGAAACTTAAGTAACCTGGCAAGGGAAAGGAATTTGGTTGACCTATATACCAAACCTGAGTGACACTTACACACGTTAAGGAGAAGATATTCCTACAATAATGTCTATTTCTATCACATACCGTAAGTTCCACAGAAAAAAGCTATTCTTACACCATTAACTAAAAATCAACCAGCCCGCAGGATAGTAGAAAAGTGGTAATCCCACTCATAATAATATTACCTTCTTTATTCATAGACTAGAACCTAGAGGTAGATTCGAGCTCAAACAAAATGTGGTATAGTTACTGTAGAGTAGTGGGCAATTCACAAGCATGTCACATGTGGATCCAAAGATCTATTTACAGAATTTCTTAGAGATCAGTTACACCTTTATACCTACTAGAGTTTACACTGACTATGTGAGGCTCACTCTCTTACCCTTCTCACTTTTGGGAGAAATGAAGAAATGGTTTAAGGCAGGACCTTCAAACTCCATCACTACATAGAACGATCAGGTAAAAAAAATTCTCATTTGATTCTTCCCATCTGGAAAGACTTCAAGGTTAGACAATGAGATTTTGAGTTTTAAGTAGAAGATAGATGATAAATTATATCATGCATGAGAGAGGTTCAAATATTTTTTGAGGGACTTCCCATACTATCAACAAATGAATGAGGTATTAGCTCATACTTTTGTTAAAGCTCTTGAACATACCATAAAAATTTTGTCAGATTTAGCTATAGGTAGTCAAGATTTAGAGAAAACACATAATGATCTATACACTTTGATGAATCAAATTGAATAAGGTAATCCCGAGTGTATGGAGATATGTCCAGAAATACAGTAAGAAGCTTGAATAGATGATTGAGATAGATAGTATCATAGCTTTGGCCACCCAATTGTCAGCCTTGCAAAATTAAATAATGACACAGTTTAGTAGTTAGGTTTGAACCAACCTCAAGAACAAGTAAATGCAGTCCAACCGACCATGGATTGGTGAGAGATATATGGCATTAGTGGTCACTCTACAGACTTATGTGCAATGAATCTAAAATTAATTAACTTTGTGGGAAATGCACAGAAGGGTAATCAGAATAATGGAAATGCCTAGAACTGTAATTGGCATAGTCAGCCTAACTACTCATGGGGTAATAACCAAGCTTAAACTAAACAGTTTCATCATCAATAGAACATGGAGGTAAGTAATATTAAAGTAGCCTTAAAAAAATCCTGGCAAATCAAGAACTGATAGCTACAGAGATAAAAATCTACAACTTTCTCAAAATAATCTAGAGACACAATTAGAGAATCTAGACTAGGCCTAAAATTCTCGACCTCAAGGGGCATTGCCTAGTGATATGGATAATCTAAAATAGGTATTGGAAATCACCTAAGGAGTGGTTAAGACTTGGTGGACAGACCACCAAAGAAAAAGTAGGAGGTATAGATAGAGTTAGTCCCACAACTGGTAGAGGAGAAACAAGTTCAAACTACACATGTCAAAAAATTGGTGAAGTCTGAGTACCCAAAAGAAAAGTTAATTGATCCTAAACCAGAGAGACCACTACCATATTCCCTCAAAGGCTTAAAAAGTCTATGGAGGATGCATATTTACAGAAGTTCTTTGACACGTTTAAAGAACTTCATATTAATCTCCTATTGTTTGATGTTTTGCAGGGTATGCCTAAGTATGCTAAGTACTTAAAGGACCTAGTAACCAATAAGACAAAGCTAGGTGATATTGAGACAGTATCACTGATGGAGGAATACAACTCCGTGGTAATGAATAAGATGCAAAAGAAGCTGAACGGCCTAGGGAGCTTAACCTTCCCTATATAAATTGGTGAAAGTGATGTGGTCTATGCTTTGAGTGACTTAGGGGTGAGAAGAAATTTGATTCCCATATCTATTTCTTAATACAATTGAATTTGGAAAGTGGATACTATGTTTTATTGTGCTTTAAATAATGGATAAAGCAAGAATGCAACCTGAATGAATCATCGAAGATGTCCTCATTAAGGTTGGTAATTTCATTATTCCTACTGATTTCATTATTTATGATTATGATACATTATATTGGGGCTCCTATTCTTGTAAATAGGGCAACACTATTAATGTTAGAAAGCACACACTGATAATGAGATGAATGATAAAGAGGTGGTCTTCAAGGTATACAAAACACTCAATCCACCATCACACTATAAAGATTTTCTGGTGATCACAACTATGGAAGTAGATGAATGTGAGATAGAGGAGTACAATCCTCCAATGACCTCTTTAGACTATCTCATAAGAGGTTCCAAACCAAAAATTAAGCTTGAGGTTAGAAAACTTGAGAAGGAGCCTAAAAAGGCTAGTGTTTAAAAAGATGCAAACCTTGAGAGTCAACACTAAAGAGATTAAAAAAGAGTGAGAAAATTTTCTCTGATTAGGAGAAAAAGGTTGAAAGAATATAGATAAAAAGTAGTGATGTGGGTTGTGTCGTTACACAAAATCAGACACTGCTTGGGAGACAAACAAAGTTAAGGTATGTATGTTATTTTCTTGTGTTCCTTCTTATATCACAAAATTTTTGTTGGAAGTTTGAGTACCAGAAATATAAGCTAAGAAGCATGAAAAAGAGTAGGTATGGGGTCCATCAGACCTCTTTGATGATTAAAATGCTACTTTCTAGGTCTAGAGGCCTCAAAGAGTGTTTATATCCTTTATTTTAAGTTATACTATGGGCACAAAATGTGATTTTAAGTGTGGGGTGGGGAATATTCCGATTGATTAGGGTGAAGTAACGTTAAAAGGATTCTATTTTATTTGTTTTCTAGTTTTTCACTAAATTTGAGAAATATTAGAAAAAAATTTCTCTTTTTTGTTTAGTTTTGTTGGTGTCAGTCTAGTAGGGGTAGACTTCACCAATTCCTTGGTTTTTTTTTTGGTTTTATTTTGAGGAGGTACCCTTTGAACCCAATATCTTTTTTTTAGAAGTAAATTATAATTTTTTTTGTTTAAAATATGTGAGATATTCTTGTAGGTCTATGTATTATTATATGATGCAGCTAGTTGTGAATGTAAAAACATGTTGATTATTTTAAATGTCTAATTGTAAGATACCTAAGCTCATTTTTATGACTCTTGTGAGATGTTGGCTTAATCCTGAATTCTTGCTATTTCTTGGTTTAGAGTCTATAAGGATAATACTTGATTTGATTATGTACCATGGGTGAGTGTGGTATTTTGTTGAATTACTTGTTGCATATTGATGTTTAGAACTTTCCTGGTGTATGTACAAAGCAAAATAAAGAATTTTAGGTTTACCAGATGATGTAGGCATTTCTTTGATAGCTATGTTCATACCCTCTTTTATCTACCTTTATTTCATGACCTTAGTTTGCCATGTTGAGTATTTAACCTATTTCTATGTAGCCTCATATGTAGCCTATTTCTTTCTTTTGATTGACCATAATTTGATCCAAACCTGCTAAGCTCTTTAGTTAAAAAATTAATATAGTTAAGGAGTGTGAAATTCAAAAGAGAAAAGTGAAAGTAAAGCTCCAAAATAGTAGCTATTGGTGTGAAAATAATATGTGTGGTTGTGAGTAATATAATGATAAATGAAAGAAATTGTTCAAAATTAAATCATGTATTAATAGAAAGACTCCCTCCCTACTATGGGTGAACTAGCTTAAAAAGATGGGGAAAAATAAAGGATATGTGAGAAGATAGAAGTGGTAAGAAATTGGTTTTTTAGAGAAGAGTCTAATGTAGAATGTGATGTATTAAAGAGCTTTGGGAAGATAGTCACTATTACTGGCCAGAATAGTTCCTACGTGTCCCTTTATCTATATTACAACCCTTCTAAGTCCTACTTGATATTGAATCTCGACATACTGATATTAGTGGAGTGCTACACTAAGGGAAATCCTTTGGTTCATCTTATGTGGCATGATAATTCTTTGTTAAAGTGAGTGAAATTTGATGCTTATATCTATTTTTGTGATACATTGCAACTCGATGAGTGAATAAGGGTAACTTTTTAGTGGCGAGGGTGCATGTTTGATAATATCTAGGTGACTCATATAATCTTTACTGATTAATAAGCATGAGTTTGCCAACTTTCTAGTGTCAATTCTTAAGGCTAGAGTGTTCTGAAGTAGTGTTATTGAGTTTCAATTATACATGACATGCGTAGTGTGGAACCTGCTATTTATGTATTCGTTGTAGTGCTAGCTGAGTGTCTTGCTTGTAGTAGTATTTTTGGAGTCTTCCTTATATGCTGCTTTATGTAGCGAGTTTTTGGAGGACGAACAAGGCTTTAAGTGTGGAATGGTGACCTTAGGTAGATTTATGTACCTAAGTATCATAATCTACATGAGTTTAACCTAGTCTTGAGGACCTCTTATGTGTTTAATGAGTTTTTAATGATATAATTGAGCATAAATGTGTTAAAATACATATTTATAATGTTTGAGGTCTGATCAAAATAAGTTTGGTATCGGTTTGGTCACAGAGAGTTTAGACGAGAAAACTAGTGTTGCTAGCTTGCGCTATGTGTGGTTCTAGTGTATCTCGATGGATTCTATTATGTTGTGTGCACTAATTCGTGGTGTTTTCTGATATAGGAAGCCATAAATTATATTACTATCAATTCCAGGAAGCTAAACATGCTGAAATTAAAGTGGCAAGACACCCACCAAAGAAGGAAATCCAAGGCAAAAGAAAGAAGTTAAAGATGACGAAATCTGGAATTTTGGAGGACATGGTTGTGCCACGCTCTTGGACCTCCAATATAAGGGTGCTCCATGACCCAAGACAGAAAAACATGTCTACTACAGTAAGCATCCACGTTAATGGCGGGACATGGCCTAAAGAATCCATGACATAGGCGTGCCACGCCTAAGGCACCAAAGTGACAAACTTTTCTCATGATATAAATAGGGCACTCAGGACCTATTGTAGACATTCTGGACAACTTTTGGGGCTGGAAACATACTTGAGGAGGCTGCAATTAGGTTTCTTAATCTTTACTTTAGTTTAAATTCTTTAGTATATGAATTTCTGTAATGACCCTCATGGTCATTTACCTTATTTTCATAAACTTTTGGTGTCTAGAGCTTTTTTATTATTTCCCTAAGTCAGTTATGACTTGTGGGGAGTGATAGTTCAGTTTTTGGGTGGTTCGTTTGAGAATTTTAGAAATACCAAATAGATTGTGGAATATTTAATCTAAATAGACATTTGTTAGAAATATAATATATTACCTTTTAAAAATATTTTTGATATTGATAAAATTCTTTATGTTATGGTATATTTATAATACTTTATAATAGCTTTTGTAATCTATTAAAATTTAAAGCAGAGATAGTAAATCAAGAAATGTTAAAATATTATTATTATTATTATATAGTAGAGGTTTTATTAAAAATAATTTTCTATTAATCATGATATATTCAAAATATTGTAATTATTTTACCACAAACCTATGCAATACCCGAATAAATATAAAACCGTGAAAAAAATGGCGTTGACACACCTTTCCATGTGTAATTATGTAGAATGACACCAAATAGAAAGGGGTAATTCTATAAGTACTATAGTATCAAGTCACTATAACATGAATATTAATTGACAATTTCTTATACAAATATAAAATTCATTCACGTTTTAAAGTTTTAAAAAATTCCATTTCTCTGTAAATTCTTCACAAAAGTTGTTATTGATGAAATTTTTATTCCATGCTCACAAAGTCAAAATTTTAAGATACTGCTATATTTATTCAACCCGGGTTCTAGCGAGACACTATTTAGAGGCTTTTTAGAACAGTTTTAGCTTTGGTGTTCAGGTAGGCTAGGCTTACCCTACCTTTACATAGAGCTTATTTATGGTAATTCTATACTATTATGATAGTTTTGGATAAATACTTGTAATTTGTGAACTGATAACGCTCAATCTACAGCTCTCTTAGGAGTGTAAAGCGGTCGTTAGCAAATATAGAACCCAACTGGGTTGGGTATCGATCCCACAGAGAATAGCTTGGTCAACAAGTAAGAAGAATTACTAGACTTTTAGTGCAAGTCTCGTAATGAGGGGGGGATTGTAATGTGTAACCAAAACAATAAAGTAAAAGCTGGAAATAGCAAAGTAAAAAGAAAAGAATGTTTCGTAGGTTGTGAAACAATGAGAATTGAAGCGTTGGGGTTATGTCCACCTCCTGAGTTATACGTCTCTATTGACTATGAGTGTGTAGAATTTCGACATGCATGTGCATATAGAGAATTGTATTCGATGGTAAATCCAGGCGTCTTTCGACCTATTCGAGGATTATTTCACTTTAACTCTTTCGAGCTTAAAGCGTGTCTAACGGTACAAATTCTCCAAAAGGTTAATCCAGTTACGGCACTAACTGTTTAGTAGGGAATTTTAGGGGGTGACCTTACTACCTTGACACTATCTCTTTTCCAGACAAATAACCTTTCTTTCGAACAAGTTAAATGTTATACTGGCGTATTCTTGCGTTTGCAACCACAAAGAATTTAGATTAAGATGAAGAGAATAATGATATAAGCATCATACGTGTCACGAACTCACAAACTCACCGCAATAGATAGTATCTCAGTTGGCTTCCATAACCCCAACAGAGAAGTTTAGTTACCCATGATTGCGAAGGAGATCACGATTGACATTGTTGTTATACCACAATAATGATGAATTTCGTGTAGAACAAAAGTGGTAGGCGTTAGGCGTGAATTCCTTAGCAAAGTAACGTTTCTCTTGTTGCGGAAATTAAGAATTGAATAGATGAATAGAAGAAGAAAAATAGAATTAATGGGAAGATTAGAAGAGTTGTAATTGAGAAGTAGAATGTATCTCTCCACTAAGGGAGGATTGTAAGAAGATGTATAAAAATCTCTAGCATGATAGGGTATTTATAATACCCATATCCTAATCCTACTAAGCTAATGAAATATCTAACCAAATCCTATTAAACAAATGAAATACTTAACCCAATTATACTAGGTTAATGTAATATTCTCCTAATCCAAATAAACAAATGAAATACTTAACCCAATTGTACTAGGTTAATGTATCATTATCCAAATCCAAATAAACTAATGAAATACTTAACCCAATTGTACTAGGTTAATGTATCATTATCCAAATCTAACTAAGTTACTGCAAGTCCCCAAAGTCTTTAAAAATGCTGTTTTAGCCCGGGACAGATTTTCCATGCATCACTTTTGGTCCTTTAGGCGTCCCAACTCCCTTTCCTTCCTTCGTGAGTTTTCTTTAGCATCAAGTAAGCCATAAAATGCTGAATTCTGCATCATTTATACCTGAAACTTTGCTAATCATGTTCGTTAGCTCACTTACAGGAAAACGGACTAAAAGTGCATGAAATATATAATTTGTTCTCAAAACTAGGCTAAAATATGGGTAAAATATAGCACTATAGGCGCGTAAATTCGCCTATCATCAACACCCCACACTTGAAGCTTTGTTCGTCCTCGAACAAAATATCATGTCCATCTAAACTTCAACTTAGGTTTTTACAGCAACAACACAAAACATTCTTCAAGACAAGCACAACAGTTATCAACAAAGAGTAGTTTTCCGATCATTAGTAGAAACCATTTAACCTCTAGCATAGACTCGTGATGGTGGTTAAATCATATTCAAAAGTTAAGGCACAAAGAATCATGTACAACTATCCAAAACTCATCAACCATGTGTGTCTCACAATATATTACCCATAGTCACTCACAAGTATAGCATATTTTTCAAACATGGGTATCAAAATATCCTTGCTCTCGCTCTCACAAAGAATTCGTATGCAGCAACTGATGACCATAGGCTTGCCCTTAGTGTAATACTCCACTAAATGTCAGAATGCTAAGCTTAGGATCAAGTAGGTCTTTTGATGGTTGTAATGTAGGCTAAGGGTCGGGTAGGATCAGCTATTTTGGCCAGAAATATTTACTAAGTTCCTAAGAACTTTAATACATCACATTGTATCATTGACACTTTTCTCTTTCAACCCTTTCTTTCTTTTATTCTTCCACCCTTGTTCTCCTCTTTTGTTTTTCCATTTTAAGCATAACTCACTTTTCAGCTTTCTTTTCCTTTTTCTTTTCACAACATACCTCTTATGCTAGCACTTTTCTTTTTCATAACACATTCAAGCACCATTACATTTTAAAGAATCATACTTACCCAATTTCCTCTTATATTGTCACATGACTCTATACTTTAAAGCACTTAGGAATTTGGATCAAATCACGGTCTTGAAAAAAATGGATTAGGCTTACATACAAGGTTGTCAAAGAAATAGGCTAAAGGCTCAAAAGGGTTTAACTAGGATGATGTCCAAGGGTAGGTAAAACGATGGTAAACATATATAGGTTGTCAAAGAAATGCCTAAATCATCTCCTAAACTTACACTTCTTATTTTCGCTTGGCATACATACCAGGAAAGTTCTAGTATCAGCCACAAACATAGAATATACTATTAGTCTCACACACACAAGGCACATGGTCAACTTAATTGGAAGTAATATAGACTCTCGACCCAACAAGTGAAGGAATTGAACCACAAAATGTCACATAATGAGTCACAACTAGAGCCTAAACGTCTCAATAGTCATAATTGTAGCACATACTCTTGTTATAATCTCATGCTACCTATTGGAATTATTTCATGAGAAGCTAAGCAAAAAAAAAAATTTATTCCTAAAAACTTGACTTAACTAAAAAATGAAACAAATAAAACAAAGTAAACAACGTAAACAAACATAGATAACAAACATAGATGCGATAGAGAAGTATAGCATGCGATACCGCCACCCCACACTTATACGGGACACTGCCCTCAGTGGAAAATAAATACGAAGAACCTGGTCAATCGGACTCTTCCTCAATGTCGGGGGTCATACCCCCTTCGTCGGAATCATCATAAGAGTCGTCGTCAGAGTCCTCCTCCTCATCGGAGTCTGGCAAGCGTCGATCATCATCGGTTGGCACATCATCGTCTAGAGGTTCCTCAAAGTATACACCCACTCCATACATCTCCCGTGTATGCATGTTCATTGGATAATCATGGTCCAGCTGTTGGATCTCTTCAGCAGTTGGAACACGACCTCCACTCATCATTGTGAAACATGTCATGCCATAAAGATGATGGAAGAAACTCTCATCACGAGCATGTCTCTCCGCAGTAGTAAGGTTGACACCATGAGTTGTTTCAGCATCTTTGACCTTTGTGAGGTCAACCTTCTTCGGGTTATGTGGGAGTTTGTGATTAGCTGGTTCCTCTTCGATATCTTCCTTCCACAAGAGTGCTGTCAACAGATTACCAAAAGTGAAGTGGGACCTTTTGTGGAGTCTGGCCTTCCGCATTGTAGAGCGAATGATTGCCCCAAAGTTGATAGGGACATTCGTCATCAAAGCGTAGACCAAACACACTCTATCTCTTGATATTTTGGTGTATTGATTCCCAAGAATAAGGCATGAGTTGACAATACGCAACCAGATTCTTGCTTCCCTATTCAATGGAGCATAGGGGAAGGTGTTGATTCGTCCGGTGTCTCGGTGTCTTCCCCACCTTGCCATCGATCTACTTCCACAAAGTGTGTGTCGTATTGCTCTATAAGGAGGCCTGCTGTACAGCTCTTTGAATGGTGCAGGGTCGACCGAAGGTAAACTAAGAAAGGAGTTGAGCAAATCCGCGTTGAGCTGTAACACTTGGCCCCGAATCTTGACTTCGTTGCCTGTGGTTTTCGGCGACCAGTTGGTGTAGAACTCCTTGTCAAATCAATATTACATTCTCCCATGTCACAGAAGATGAAATCCAGTTTCAACGCCATTATTTTCGCCAACATACGCGGCTCCTTCTTCGCTATGGTGTCCTTGTTGATCAAGTCGACGTGAACATATTTCCGTTACTTGTTGTTCTTGTACCATTCTTTGGCTTCCTCCTCAAGAACCCATTGTATTCCAAACATTCGTCGGGGTGGTTGCATTAAGGATGATTCTCTTTGTTCCTTGTGACCTCTCTTCTTGCCCTTTTGGGAAGTGGTAGCCTTATCTTGTCGCGCTTTAGGTGCCATTGTTCCTGAGATTTAAACAGTATTCATGTTAGCATCCACTCAAAGGAAATAATCTATACACCAGCCATCGGGGTACCACCCCACACTTAGGTTCGTTAATACAAAACAGTGAAGTGAATTCATACGTTTTGGGAACTATGTTCCAACAAGAAAATCAGCGATGTATCACTACTTGCAGCCATTGCACTACTTTCATGTTAGGTATAACAACACTAACACGTAGGGGTTACATTATGGTATAGTTACTTTCATTAATCACAACCTCCTACGTCGGTAGGCAACTATAAGTCTTATCCCGATGAACGGGATAGTCTATCATGTAAGTATCCAAGTATCAAACTTAAGCAATTGTCATAACCCTAGCAATTCCGTAAATAGTATAACAATGCTATTAAAACCAAATTCAAGTCGGAAACAAGTCAAGATTATCCTAACGTATATATTCACGCACATGGTTTTGTGTCAACAATCCAAACACATTAACATCGCCAATAATCTTTCAAGATGTTGCAATTCATAATAGGCATAGTAACGTAGTAATTACTAGAAATAGATGAAGAATAAAAGAGTACTTACGTGATTGAAGCCTTTGGAGATGTTCTTGTGAATTGAAAGAGCAAAAAGAAAACGTTTGAGATGATTTGGAGAGAGTATGCAGTGCCTTTAGGTCTATTCCTAATGTGGTTATGTTTCAAGACCAAGTCCCCTTTATATAGGAAAATAATGGGTCGGGTTTTGACCCATTTACAAATGGTTTTGGAGACAAAAACACCCTATATGCGGCGCATAATGCTTGGCATAGTCATAGTATAGGCGGCGCATAGTGTATGACATTTAGGCACATATGCGGTGCATAGGTCATGGCATTTAGGGACATATGCGCCGCATAGTGTATAGCATTTGAGATACTGAGACCTAATGCTATAGCATAGGCGGCGCATAGTGTATAGCACACTTAAGAATGGGCGGCGCATAGTGTATAGCACACTAGATTCCGAGACCTTAGGCTATAGTATAGGTTTTGCATTGTACGTGGCCTAGTTTTACCTAGGCCTAGCCTTCCTCGATGCCTATTTTGGCATGAGCAATGGTCAATCCATATCCTTATGCGTCCTTATACCTAACTTACCACCTTTTCCATCCAATACGTCCAAATCGTCATTTGAAACCAATCTGCTCATTGAATACTTCTCGCACCTATATTTGCTCAAAACCAATGAAAACGATTAGTACGATGGGTTGCCTCCCACCAAGCGCCTTAGTTTTGGTCGTGGCACGACTCCTATTTTTGGATTTTTCATTTATCAAAAGCAAAACAAGTACTAGAATGAAAGAAAGACAAAACGATAAACGATAAAACAATAAAACGATAGAACGATGGGTTGCCTCCCATCTAGCGCCTTATTTATTGTCGTGGCTCGACATAGTAACCTCGAGTACTTAGACTTCGTCGAGATAAGTGATAGCCATATAATTCATCGAGTCAAGAGGACCGATATAAGGTTTAACACGTTGGCCGTTCACTTTGAAGACAATGCCATTATTGTCTTCCAATTCGACTACTCCAGACGTGTAGACTTGGATAACTTTGTATGGACCAGACCACTTAGACTTTAACTTACGTGGGAAGAGCTTCAATCTAGAGTTGAAGAGAAGTACCATATCACCTCTTTGGAAGTTTCGTCGAACAATCCGCTGATCATGATACTTTTTCATCCGCTCCTTATATAAGTCTGATCTTTCATATGCATGGAGACGGAACTCATCTAATTCGTTCAGCTGCTCCAACCTCAGATTTTTAGCATCATCCCAATTTAAATTCAATTGCTTCAATGCCCATAATGCCTTATGCTCGAGCTCGATGGGTAAGTGACAAGCCTTCCCATAAACTAGTTGATAAAGAGACATGCCAATGGGCGTTTTGAACACAGTCCTATACGCCCATAGTGCATCATCAAGCTTCCTAGACCAATCCTTCCTATTTGCATTAACCGTCTTCGCAAGGATTTGCTTGATCTCCCGATTGGAAACTTCTAATTGTCCACTAGTTTGGGGATGATAAGGCGTAGCTACCTTATGTTTCTTGACACCATACTTGGCCAAAATGGATTTGAATAGCTTGTTGCAAAAGTGAGATCCTCCATCGCTTATGATAGTACGTGGTACTCCAAACCGAGAGAAGATATTCTTATTTAAGAATGCTACAACATGCTTCCCTTCATTGTCGGCCAAAGCTACAGCTTCCACCCATTTTGAAACATAATCTACAGCAACCAAGATGTACTTTCTTCCAAACAAATTCATGAATGGACCCATGAAGTCAATACCCCACACATCAAAGAGTTCTACCTTAAGAATTTTGGACATGGGCATTTCATGGTGTTTTGAAATAGCACCTTGACGTTGGCATTGGTCGCACCTTCTAACATAGTCGTAGGCATCTCTAAATATCGAAGGCCAATAATAACCACTTTGCAAAACTTTTCTTGCCGTCCGATTGCCTGCGTGATATCCTCCAACTTGGGAAGTGTGGCATGCTTCCAATATAGTAGGCACTTCTTCATGAGATATACATCGTCAAATGATACCATCCGCGCATCTTCGAAACAAATAAGGTTCATCCCAATAGTAGTACTGTACGTCATGCATAAACTTCTGCCTTTGGTGGTAAGATAAATTGGCAGGTATCACATTACTCACTACGTAATTTGCAAAGTCAGCATACCATGGTAGTTCCTCCATTGTTGTCGCTAATATCTCTTCGTCCGGGAATACATCATCAATCTGATTTTCGGGTTGCGCCGCATGTCCCTTCTCAAGTCGAGATAGGTGATCGGCCACTTGGTTCTCGCAACCTCTTCTATCTTTGACCTCAAAATTGAACTCTTGTAGCAGCAACACCCATCGAATTAACCTTGGTTTTGCATCCTTCTTTGTCATGAGATACCTAAGAGCTTCATGGTCTGTATGAATGATCACCTTAGTACCTAACAGATAGGCACGAAACTTCTCAAACGCGTACACAACGGCTAGGAGCTCTTGTTCAGTAACAGTGTAGTTCCTTTAGGCTTCATTTAGGACCTTACTCGCATAGTAGATAGGATGAAATAATTTCTCCTTTCTTTGTCCAAGTACAGCTCCAATGGCTACACCACTAGCATCACACATGACTTCGAACGGGAGAGACCAGTCTTGTGCTACCATGATAGGGGCTTCAATGAGTTTTCCTTTAAGGCATTCGAATTCCTTTAAGCAATCTTCATTAAAGTCAAACTTTGCATCCTTCTCCAATAGTTTGCACAATGGACTAGCAATTTTGGAGAAATCTTTGATGAACCGACGATAGAAACCTGCATGGCCAAGAAAACTACGAACTCTCTTCACCGAAATTGGAGGCGGTAGCTTCTCAATAACCTCTATTTTTTCTCGATCAACCTCTATTCCTCTTGCGGAGATCTTGTGCCCAAGCACGATTCCTTCTTTTACCATGAAGTGGCACTTTTTCCAATTCAGCACAAGGTTGAATTCTACACATCTTTGCAATGCCATGCTCAATTTTTCCAAGCACGACTCAAAAGATTCACCAACAACTGAAAAATCATCCATAAATACCTCCAAAGTGTCCTCAACCATATCAGAGAAAATGGACATCATACAGCGTTGAAAGGTGGATGGTGCATTACATAACCCGAATGGCATACGTTTGAAGGCAAACGTACCATATGGGCATGTAAATGTTGTCTTCTCTTGGTCTTCGAGGGCAATACAAATCTAATTGTAGCCTGAATAACCGTCCAAGAAGCAAAACCATCCTTTCCCCGCTAATCGATCTAGCATTTGGTCCATGAATGGCATTGGAAAGTGATCTTTGAGTGTCCAAGAATTCAGCTTTCGGTAGTCCATGCATACTCTCCATCCAGTGACGGGTATGAGTGGAATAAGCTCGTTCTTAGCATTCGCAACCACCGTCATGCCTCCTTTCTTAGGAAAACATTGTACCGGGCTTACCCATGTACTATCAAAGATTGGATATACAACTCCTGCGTCTAACCACTTGATAATTTCTTTCTTCACCACTTCTTTCATAGGTGGGTTTAGACGTCTTTGATGCTCAATGGTGGGTGTGCAATTCTCTTGAAGCTGAATTTTATGTGTGCAAATCTCAGGTGGAATACCAATAATATCCGCAATGGTCCATCCAATGGCTCTAATATACTTGCGTAAGATAGCAATAAGAGCTGCAACTTGTTGCTCACCCAAATCGGCTGCCACAATGACTAGAAGAGTATTTCCGCTTCCTAAGAAGGCGTACTTCAAATGACTTGGCAGCTCCTTTAATTCTAACGTGGGTGGCTCCTCAATAGATGGCTTAGCTGGTGGTGTGGGTCGATTCTTGAGATCAAGATCCAGCTTCTTGGGAGCATAGCGATATATCCCTAATCCTGATAGAGCACAAGTAGCTTCTTCAGAATTTTCAGCATCCTCATTCTCTCCATTCATGAGCACAACCTCCAAAGGGTCATCAATAATTTGCTTTTCTTCAAGTAATTCTTTCTCATCATCAAAGAAAACATCATCCACCGAAAATACACTTAGATCTTTGGGATGCTTCATTGAGTTGCACACATCAAAGCGAACCACTTCGTCATTTATTCGGAATGAAAGCTTATTAGCTCTCAAATCAATAAGCACACTTCCTATAGTAAGGAAAGGGCGCCCCAAGATTATGGGAACTTCTGAGTCTGCTTCACAATCCAAAATAACAAAGTTTGCTAGAAAGATGAATGAAGAAACCTTTACCAATACGTCACATAGAATACCAACAGGACGTTTTACCGACCTATCCGCCATGACGAGCCTCATATTGGTTGGAGTAGGATCACCCAACCCCAACTTCTTGTAGATCGATAATGGCATCAAATTGATGCTGGCTCCTAAGTCACATAATGCTTTGGCAAAATTCAAAGATCCGACGGTGCAAGGAATAGTGAAAGCTCTGGGGTCGGCCTTCTTCTGAACTATCGATCGGGTAGCAATTGCACTACAATGATGCACATCTTCTTTCAACTCATAACTTGCTGCCCGCTTCTTAGTCAAAAGATCCTTCATAAACTTCGCATACCCAGGCATTTGTTCAAGTGCCTCCACCAATGGAACATTAATGGTCAGCTGTTTCAACATAGTCATGAATTTACTGAACTTTGTGTCATCCGTCACCTTCTTCAATCTTTGGGAAAAAGGTGGTGGTGGGTATGGAAGTTTTCTTTCCACGACTTTTTTCTCCTCTTGCTTTCGTTTTTCCACTTTTTCAGGCTGCACCGTGCTGGAGGTGGCGTCCTTGACGTCAGGAGTAGTAGCTGCGACATCTTCTCCTTTTGTATTGTCATCCATGTCCGCAACTTTGTCAACCACTTGCTTGCCTTTTGCTGAAGTTTCCAGCACCTTACAACTTCTGGTAGTGATGGCCATGCATGACCCATCATTCCTTGGGTTTTGCACAGTATCGCTAGGTAAAGTGCCGACCTTTCTTTGATTGAGTGCTGCTGAAAGTTGGCTCAATTGCTGCTCTATTTGCTTGATAGAAGTGGAATGTGAATCAACTAATTGTTTCATGGAGGACAAATCATTAATTACCTCCATTACTCCCGCGCTTGTTGCTTTCACTCCTTTCAATAATTTAGCCATCATGTCTTCCATACTTCCAGAATTAGATGTGGTGGTGTCACGTCTACCAGGGGGAACGTACAAACCACTCTTTTCATTCTTGTTTTTCCAACTACCTTGGTCTTTTTTTCCAGTTTTATCATAGTAGTTCCGACCTTGGTTTCCTTGGGTATTCCCACGGAAACCCCCCTGATTGTTTAAGTAGTTGGCCTCTTCTTCTGAATCAGATTTGTCTCTTCCTTTTGACGTAATAGCTTTCACTTTTTTGGTATTCCCTGATAATAAATGCTTTGTAAGAAGATCCATTTGTGTTTTCAGATGCGCCATATCTTGATCACGTTCTTCTTCTCTTCTTTTTTGGTCTGCAGTCATGCCAATAGATAAAGTGGGGCTTGCTACCTCAGAATCCCTGGTATGCCAAGCTCTACTTTGTTTCATCATACGATCTAGCATATTGCTTGCTTGACCAAAAGTGAGGTCCATAAAAGATCCTCCAGCTGCGTTATCCACCACTGGCTTAGTTATTGAATACAAGGCTCTATATAATATCTCCATTAGGTGAACATTGGTCATGTGATGGTTTGGGCATCTCGCTAGCTTTGTCTTGAACCTCTCCCATGTTTCATGAAGAGATTCAGTGGGAAGCTGACAAAAGTTGCTGATTTCATCTCTCAATTGTGCTCTTTTGGATGGCGGAAAGAAACTTTCTAGGAAAGCGTCTCTCAATTTCCTCCAATTTGTAATTGAATCAGGAGTCAGCCCATTCAACCATAGTGTTGCCTCCCCAGACAGAGACAATGAAAATAGACGTAATCGAATTGCATTTTGACCAACACCAGGATTGTCAAACGACTTGCATGTAGAAATAAAGTTGATGAGATGCGTATTCGGATCATCGCCTGCTAGTCCACCAAATAATCCCTTGAGTTGCAATAACTGAATCATGGTGCTTGTGATGTTGAACTTGGCTCCGGGCGCTAATGGTGGAGGAATAATGGCTCCAGTGGCTCCGGCACCATCAAGATCATCATCATCAAAAGCTGGTTGCATGGGTTGGAGATCATACCTAAACTGGCTTGACGACCTCTTCTGTTGGCAGGTGTTATGATTTCAGCATCACGCCTTGGGTTTAGTAACTCGTCATCTCCTAAATCCTCATCGTCAGGATTATTTGCTCGCCAAGGGTTATCAATGTTTTGTTGGTGTACTTGGGCGGTGGAAAGAGCCGCTAATCTCGCCTGTTCCTGTTGAGCAGCCATCCTTTCGATTTCTGCTTGTGCTTCCATTTTGCCAATATGTTGTGGTTCAGGATTGATAGGTAATAACCGTTGACCAGAACTTCGAGTATGGGGCAGGCACTGAATAAAAACCTGCAGTAAACAAAAACAAAAACTAAAAGTAAAAGTATGAGAATCTTTGACCAAAGGGTCTACTAATTATCACAAACTTGATTGACACTCGTATTCCCCGGCAACGGCGCCAATTTTTGATAATGCTTAATGTACAGCTCTCTTAGGAGTGTAAAGCGGTCGTTAGCAAATATAGAACCCAACTGGGTTGGGTATCGATCCCACAGAGAATAGCTTGGTCAACAAGTAAGAAGAATTACTAGACTTTTAGTGCAAGTCTCGTAATGAGGGGGGATTGTAATGTGTAACCAAAACAATAAATTAAAAGCTGAAAATAACAAAGTAAAAAGAAAAGAATGTTTCATAGGTTGTGAAACAATGAGAATTGAAGCGTTGGGGTTATGTCTACCTCCGGAGTTATACGTCTCTATTGACTATGAGTGTGTAGAATTTCGACATGCATGTGCTTATAGAGAATTGTATTCGATGGTAAATCCAGGCGTCTTTCGACCTATTCGAGGATTATTTCACTTTAACTCTTTCGAGCTTAAAGCGTGTCTAACGGTACAAATTCTCCAAGAGGTTAATCCAGTTACGACACTAACTGTTTAGTAGGGAATTTTAGGGGGTGACCCTACTACCTTGACACTATCTCTTTTCCAAACAAATAACCTTTCTTTCGAACAAGTTAAATGTTATACTGGCGTATTCTTGCGTTTGCAACCACAAAGAATTTAGATTAAGATGAAGAGAATAATGATATAAGCATCATACGTGTCACGAACTCACAAACTCAGCGCAATAGATAGTATCTCAGTTGGCTTCCATAACCCCAACAGAGAAGTTTAGTTACCCATGATTGCGAAGGAGATCACGATTGACATTGTTGTTATACCACAATAATGATGAATTTCGTGTAGAACAAAAGTGGTAGGCGTTAGGCGTGAATTCCTTAGCAAAGTAACGTTTCTCTTGTTGCGGAAATTAAGAATTGAATAGATGAATAGAAGAAGAAAAATAGAATTAATGGGAAGATTAGAAGAGTTGTAATTGAGAAGTAGAATGTATCTCTCCACTAAGGGAGGATTGTAAGAAGATGTATAAAAATCTCTAGCATGATAGGGTATTTATAATACCCATATCCTAATCCTACTAAGCTAATGAAATATCTAACCAAATCCTATTAAACAAATGAAATACTTAACCCAATTATACTAGGTTAATGTAATATTCTCCTAATCCAAATAAACAAATGAAATACTTAACCCAATTGTACTAGGTTAATGTATCATTATCCAAATCCAAATAAACTAATGAAATACTTAACCCAATTGTACTAGGTTAATGTATCATTATCCAAATCTAACTAAGTTACTGCAAGTCCCCAAAGTCTTTAAAAATGCTGTTTTAGCCCGGGACAGATTTTCCATGCATCACTTTTGGTCCTTTAGGCGTCCCAACTCCCTTTCCTTCCTTCGTGAGTTTTCTTTAGCATCAAGTAAGCCATAAAATGCTGAATTCTGCATCATTTATACCTGAAACTTTGCTAATCATGTTCGTTAGCTCACTTACAGGAAAACGGACTAAAAGTGCATGAAATATATAATTTGTTCTCAAAACTAGGCTAAAATATGGGTAAAATGTAGCACTATAGGCGCGTAAATTCGCCTATCATCATGAACAATTTGATATATACACCATACCATAATTATCCGGTTAAGACCTTGTTCTAGTAAATTTTGGTATCTTATTTTCAGTATGGCATAATATCTATTACTTTAGGATGTGGAATTAAGTTGTGAAACCTCAAATTTGTTGCTTTTAAATTAAGATATGTGAATGGTTAATTAAGCATATTTTGGCTTCTATTTAAGTTCAACATATACTTTATTTATGCCATTGATTGTGAATTTTTGTACCATATTCGCATTGGTTATGGTATGCTATGAATTTTAATATTATAGTTGGGTATGATTACTATGAGTTATGGTTCGAGTACAGCATCCGAATATGGTGATTTAGGGGTTCTGGAGCTGATTACTGTTGTTCTAGGAGTTGTAATTACTCTTAGTTCTGGTTTCAGTTCGGCATCTGATTATGAGCTCTATCGTATATTGTATATGTGGCCTCTTGTTAATACCCACTATTTTTGGTTTGGATTTGGCATGGGGTCTCCTGTTAGTACCATCTACTATCAGTTCGAGTCCGATGTCTAGCCTCTTATTACTATCATTTGTGTTGGTTCAATCCTGGTGCATATCTAGATGAGTACGGTGGTTCCTTGGGACTGTCTCGAATATAGATTATTTATGTTTAAATTCTTTTATTACTTTTTGTGTGTCCCATCAGGTTTTGGGGGTACAAATGGGTTAATTGTCTTCTCCTATGTGCCTAGCAGGCTTATGGGTCCCACATAGGTTATGTTTTATTTGTCAATTATTACTGCGTTATTTATTTTTTGTATCGCTTATACTTATTCCTTTGTTGCATTGGCATATCTTGGAAGTTGTTTACCTTTTAATCCCTTTTTACTATTGATTTGTATTATACCCTTGCATTTTATTTATACTTTTCCTGTATTGAGCTTAGTCGACTGATGATGCCTACTGGGTACCCATTGCTTTAATACTCTTACTACACTTCTATATCTTTTCCTTGATGCAGATTTGGGTAATAGCAGTCTATATTGACGTGGTTCTTCCCGTTTAGTACTAATTAAGAGTTGTTTGAGCTTACTGCTATCCTAGGATGATCCCACTCTATCAGTCTTTTTACTCAAGATTGCTTGTATATATTGTGTATATTTAGGGTTTTGTCTAGTACTCTGGTTATCATTTCGTAGTGGCTCTAGTACTGACCTTACCAGGCCTTGGGAGGGATTCGTTTGTATATTTGGTCCTTGTTCCTTATCTCATTTGATATATTATATATGTTTCCATTCTATTATCACTTTTCATTAGTACAATTATCATTGTACACGATCTTTCCTAGTTTCTGCCGGTTAGCCCGTTACTTATTATTCTGGGCTATGACTTAGATTGCCTACTGGTGGGATAAGATAGGCGCCCTCATTAGTTGAGAAATTGGGTCATAACAACTTTGTATTAGATTTAAGTTTTCACAGGTATTATTAGTATTAAAGTCGATATTTAGTGGAGTCTCGTGGATAGATACAGAGACATCAATATCCTATCTTTGGGAGGATACAAAGCATTTTTATAACACCCCGGGATTCAGACCCTTGCAAAAATTCTTAGGTTTTGAACTTTTGGGACTTGGTACAACTTAAGGTACCATTCATACCCTTGGATAGTAGTTAGGGGATGGCTTAATGGATCACTCATATGTTGGGCAGTAGGGTTGTCTTTGTGACTGCCCAAGATAGGAGTCACCACTATATAAGATATATAGTGGGATATGAGGGGAACAATTCCTAGTCGTATAAAGCTTATTGAGTTACCTAGTTGAAACTATCCAAGGCACAGATATGGGTATGGTTGTTGGGTACCAATTGTACCCTATGGTACGAGTTGGTATGGTGAATCCATATTGGGACTAGTGTGGAGGGTCTTGGTGAGGTCTAGGGTATGAGCTAGGGTACCACTCATAACCTTGGCTACAGTTTGCATGGTTAGGTTATGTAACGCTCCTAAATCGGGTCCTGAGATGTCACACAGTTCTTAGGATCACAAGTGACCCCAAGCTAACCCTTCTACTGGTATAACTAATAAGCAACTGAACAAAAAGTATAAATCTATACAAATCTGCAGAAAATAACTCTTTTCTGAATATGATAGATACAAAACTAAATTTATAAGATTACAACTCTGCTTTTACAACCAAAACTGAAATGGAATACATTAACTTCTAGTGACTGTCTATGAAGCCTCTACTAGTACTGACTATAGGTAGCTGGGTCATGACTCCCGACTATTTCAACTCAATACGGTTGGATAAAGAAAACACAAAACTTCTTGAACTGTATAACTAACTCAATCCCTTGAATCAAAAGCACTCATCACCTGCTGACTGGATGCTGCAAACTGATTAGATCTGAAGATGTACACTATAACTTGTACCTACATTTCGAGAAAATATAGCCCATATACGAATATATGGGTCTGTACCATGGAAACGTACCGAGCATATGGGGGTGCAATGTATATATAAAATTATATCTTAATATCATCATAGTCTGTAAAATTATGCATGCTGATATAAATGACTCACTTAGCTCGAATTAAAATCATCATAATCATAAGAGAGTAAAATATATCGGGTGAAACATGTGAGTCATCATAATAAATCTCAATTCTCTTCCATCTCGATTCCAAATCATCAAAGCAATCAAATCTCATAACAATTCTCTTTGGAATATATGTTCATTAAATCTTTCGAAAATAATGACTTTCTCAAACTCAGTCTTTCAAATAAATATATTTTCATCTCAGATAGAAGAATAAGAATTTTCATATTAGATAGGAGAATACACACACACATATTGGGAGTCTCTTACAACTGACATAAACCATGTGAGCTACATGGAGTCCAACGTCCAACCCATGTTGGGGAGAGTTGTCCTGTCCTTGCCATCAGAGTAGGACATTAATCTTTTGTTCACTAGTGATCACTCTATCAATTAGCCTTAGGCTCACATCTTACGGGGGCATGTAGTTCTAGGGAAGTACCAATCACAGCTATACCTCCCACTCGGTGCTAAAGACTACTCCCGGACTTAGCTCAGATCATTTCAAAAGAAAATCTATAACAACGCAATTCAACAATTCATATCAAAAGCCATCATGCTACCCCTTTTTCAAAAATAACTCTTTCAAGACCAAAAGGTCAAATTATTCAAATATACAATATCAAGGTGTGTATAACATATTACTTCACTCAAGATCATAATCTCAAAGAGGGTTTAAATCCCATATATCAACACTTGAGCAAAATATTTTCAAGATTCATACTTTGTATAGAAAACAAGTATAACTCATATGAAGATCTGTAAATTCAACTTGAAACATGATATTAACATCAAAACTCAAGGAATTTATCTTTAAGACATCACAAAAATATCATAGTTTCTTGAACAAGAATATATGATAATAGTTTCCATCTCAAATTCATAATTAAACAAGTAAAATTATGTATCTTCATAAAATAATACAAATTTTTGGGCACAAGTACGAAAGGATGTTCTTGTTGAAAACCCCACATACCTTTATGGTAACGAATTCGTTGAAAGATTTGACCCTCAATGTTGATTGTGCAACCCTAGTTATTTTTCTCCTTTAGTGATCTTGGATGATGAACTTAGATTGACAATAGGGTTATGATGCGTTTAGATTCTATTAAATTCATAAGGTTAAGTTTAGGGGTGTGTAAGGAGTTCTAAAAGACTTAATTTCCCTCAAAATAACTCAAAACAGAGTGTTTTTACTACTTGAAACACCAAGTTTGCGCCGCATTACTTATCGCATACATTTACATATGCGCCGCATTGCTTATCGCACACATTTAAGTATGCGCCGCATTGCTTATCAAACACATTTAAGTATGCACCGCATTTTTTATCGCACACCTATTCCAGTAGCCATGTGCAATTGGTTAGGCGATGCACTCTACTTTGCAAAGCCATAATCCTTGCTCAGGTGTCAGATTTTGATAAAATTGGTATCGTTGGAAAGATTATTCGATTATCTATAATTTTTTAGGTCTTGGGATGAAAAATTCCATGTATATTAAGATATATTCACGTTTGAAGTTGACCCTTGTAGAATCGAATGTCAAACTTTGGATGAATCAATTGGTCTTAGCTCAACCTTGTTCTAGGTCATTGCTATAAACATTTTCCACCTCTAAAATACTCCATAGACTAGGATAATGATCATACAACTTGTATTCACGTGAGAACCACTTGGATTATAGCTTATATACGCAGGAACGATGGTTAGAATTCTAGCACAAAAATATGGGGTATTACAAGTTGTACCCTCTTGGGGATGAATTTTCAACTTGTAAGTTAGGGATCTTTTGGAAATTTCCCATCCCAAAATCCTTATGTACCCACTTTATATAACCATTGGTGACCTCCCATAACTCACTTGGAAAGGTAGAAACACTCTTAAAACACTCTTTAAACACTCTCTTGAAGATTGAGGGCTAGGGTTTCTCAAGTGTTCATCTAGAGGCTAAGAGGGGTCAAGTACTTTCCGTGGATCTTATTGTATAAGAATGTACTTCTTTCCTCATTATTTGTTCCAACTAAATGCATGATTTAATGTGTTTTAAACATTGATATGTGAAATCATAAATGGTGGTTTTGAAAAAATGTTGAGGATCTTGATGGATATTATTTGGTATTGGTTTAAACTATATTTTTACATATTTTTGGAAATGATTTTCACATGTGGGTACTTGTTGGTTATAGTTTAACAAATGAGTTATGGGTAACCTTAATTATGATGGTTTATGCTTTGGTTTTGGTCTTGGTAAAGGTATGCCCTCAACATGTTTGATAAAATGCTTGAAAGAATGTTTTCACTCTATTGTTGGACTTTTAATGGAACTTATGCATAGTATGGTATGGTAATGGGACCCTAAATATATTTGGATGGTTTGGCATGGTTTAAATGGTTTGAATTGTACAAATGCTTTTAATGTTTGGAACGGTCTAAAATGGGTTAAATGATTTAATAGTCAGGTTTTGGTGGTTATGGTTGGTCTAAATAAAAACATTGCGGGGTATATAGAAATCCCCCAAGTGAATAAAATAATGAATTGGTTTGGATAATGGTTATGGCTTAATTGAATGTCTTTGTAGGGTACAACGAAATCCCCCAAGTCGTCATAATAATGAAATCCTTGTAGGGTACAAAGGAATCTCCCAAGTTAAATATGGTAATGAATACTTGTGGGTACATGGGACTCCCCCAATTTAACTTGATTTATGGGTACATAGGAATCCCTTGATCTCTTAAAGGTTTGGCTAAGGACAATATTTACAAGTTATAGTCGGTATGATGATACCACTATTAATAGCCTTGGTTAATAATATATGGAATAATGGATTGGTTGGTTGGAAATGGTTTTAATTGGATAATAAAAGCGGGGTGTGATGGCTAACCATGAAGGTGGGAGTCCAATAGATGAACACTGGAAACTCATGTTTGCCAAAATAAAGGATAGGTCATCTCGACCTTATATGATACGATGAGGTACACGGGAATCCTCTAAGTACATTGTACATATATATCATGGAGGGTGAAGGGTACTTGGAAATCCTTTACTTTTATGGTATCTTTGGTTCGTACGGCTACTTACATCGAGGCCCATTCCAGGGATTACACTGGATCCATATAGCTCATGGGTAGTTAAGGATGGTTAAGCAACACATACCCAAGTTAATGGTTTTAAACTTATGCTAAACCCAGTTCTCTTTCTCGACTTGGTTATATATGTGTGTGGTTTATTTGCAACTTGTTAGTTTACTTGGTTTTACTGGGTGGCATTATTTTATCCTTATCTTGATTACAGCTATCATTTACCCACTAACCCATCTTCGGGCGGCTGTATCCCCATATGATGCAGAAATCGGCTATTTTATTTCTCCTGCTTAGTAATCAGATTCAGAATCAGCTATTGGATTTAAGTGGTGAGCTTCCATAGTTTGGATGGCATCTATTTTATGTCATGGATTAATTTATGTAATTTGGTCATTTATAGACTTAGTATATGGCTATGTCGGGGACATGTCCTGACAAGGTACTCTTCGGTTTGGTTTAAAGTTTTTGTATGGAAAACTATGGACTTAGGTATGGCATGGATGGATTATGTTATATATATATATATATATAAACATGTATGGAATTATTGTCTTGGTTTTGGTTTATGGTTTGGGTTTGGTTGGATTGGTTTGTTATTGGGTGGATTGACTTAGTTGGGTTAGCCACGGATATAGGCTTATTTTAAAGTCACTTCATGGATAAATTTGTTCTCTTGTTATATGGTCGGAATTCACCCAGCTTAGGGCATACTTTTCTTAGTTGGGTTGGGTAACGAGGGTGGTTTCCGGTCTTGGTTGCACTTGAGATTGCCCATTACGATAAGGCCCTATTTGGGTCATGTCAAGTTGGTATCAGAGCCAGGTTTTAGTATCATGGGGTATCCATAAAGCCATGCCAATTAGAGTCTTGCATATGGGTGTGCTGTGCACAATACTTATAACCAGGAGGATACGAGGCATTTAGGAATTTTTCACTTTTTTGTTGTTCTATGTTTGGGATATGGAGTCTAAGGTCATGAACTATTCTCTGAATCTTCCTTGGTTCACTTTTCAGATCTTATCCTCTCAACGTTCTAAAGTTCATAGAAACTTACCTGTCCCACTTATGGAAAACATGGATGGATCTAGTCTAACACATAATACATAGACCGGGTCAAGGGTCGCAGTCTTTGGTTTTCCCTATGTAGTCCCACCAGTCTCCACTGACCCTATTTCAGAAGGTGGAACTCATTCTCGGTTACCTGAAGTAAAGATTACTACTGCTAAGTTTTAATATTTTGTTATTCTATTGACACAGATGGTGACAACTCTGTCCCACTGGTCTGGTCCTATTGGTATGGGGAGGAATGAGGCAAGGTCGAGAAATAGGCAAAGTTAGGGGGTCTGGTTTTCTTAACAAAGGGAAGGCCAACAGTGTAGTGGTAAGTGGTCTAAGAAAAAGAGTTGGGTGGGTGTTAACTTCTATTCTATGGCTTGTGCTCGCTAACTAAATCTATTGAGAGGTAGGTATTCTCAGATTAGTAATGCTTCTAGGTCAAAAGGTGCCCAATCTCAGGCCAGTACAGCCCAATCCGCATCATTCTATCCCTCTTGTAGAATTTTTGGTTGGTTTCATCGTGATTTTTGTAAGAAGCGGGAATCATTATTTTAGTGGCGATCAATTGGGTCACATACAACGGGAATGTCCCATAAGGATTGCCGCTTGGGCAAATAGGTTATTAGTTGCTACATCCTTAGCTCTTGCACCAAATGGTGCTACTTTGGATTTCAGTTCTGGTCGGGGTCATCTTAATGCTGTTACTATCCTTCAAAAGTCTGGGGCATCTTTTGATGCCAACACGGGTAAGTTGAAAACTCCTTTCTTTGTGGTATGAATAGTTTACTTGGTTTGGGGTCCCCTCTCTTTTGTGACCCCATTTATGGCTGTGTATTTTGGTTTTGTTCCTAAGGTTATTTTGAGCTCTATTTTTTTTCTGTCTCTACCCTGATAGGTGACTCTATGATTTTCTAAAAGAGTCTATGAGGATGTATGGTATCCATCAGTAATAAAATGGTTTTGGTGGATTTGTTTGACTCAAATATGGTGGATTTCGATGTCATTTGTGGGATAAATTGGTTGCACTCATGCTATGCATCCTTAGATTGTTGGATCCATGAAAAAGGGTTGTCTTTAGGCTCCATGGTGAGTTGGTTATGGAATGGGTGGGTGGTCTCATTCCATGGTCATTAAGGAAATAGGTTATACCATATCTTAAAGCTCAGAGATTGGTCTCCAAAATGATATCTCTATTACCATTTGGTTTGAGTTATAGATTCTAAGTCAAAAGGTCCTTTGCATTCAATTTTAGTGGTGCATGAATTTACTGAGTTCTACTTGATGATCCTCATGGCGTCTTTCTAATGGGGAGGTCGGTTTGTTATTGGTTTTATATTGAACATTTGTCTAATTTCAATTCTTTATTTATAGAATAGTTTAGGTTGGATCAAAGAAACAATTACGGGATATTTTAGATAAAGGTTTCATTTTCTCTAGTGTTTCTCCATGGGGTATTTTTATTTTTGCATGTATAAGGGAAACAGTTCCCAAAAAATGCTTAGGTTGTCGGTGGATGAATAAGGAATTTTAGGGAGTCCTACTGGTAGGGTGGACCATGTATGTGTACATCCTATATAGGGTACTTTTTTTGTAGTGCATGATGGTCGATAGATACTAGGCTTGAACCTAGATATTTGATCTTGGCAAAGGGAGTATGTTATCTTGGGAATATCAATGTAAGAATTATAGAGGTAAATTAGTAGGTTATATAAGATGTATGGAAGGGATAACATTGATGTCTTGAGGAATACAATAGTGTAAGGTGTGGTTGTAAAATTTGGGGTTGGTTGAGGTACGAGAAGTGGACTTTACTGGTTATCAGTTAGATATGATATCAATCAGGTTGTAGAGATGTCCAGCACTGCTGGATCTCTACCAATGACTTGGACTTAGTTCTCCGAGGCTTTCTTGGGGAGTATATGCCTCACAGCATGTACGAGCATCTTTGGGATGAGTTTACAGCCTTAAGAAAGGGTGTTATGTCTTTGGATGAATATGAAGAGAGTTCTATGAGTTAGATAGACACACTATTATGATTCTGCCTATGGAGTATGAGCAGATTCGATACTTCCTCAGGGGATTGAGAATATTACTTTGAGGGCTACACAGAGTTAGGTGACTTTAGGAAAGTCTTTTTCTGAGATACCTGAGCATGTTTAATCTACAACGAAGATGGATCATAAGGCCCCAGAGGGCTATGATAAAACACCTTATTATCAGGATAGTTACAGTGGGAGCCACAATAATTCACAGTTCATAGGCTGAGAATTTTACGGTAGGTACCCCGACAATAGCTTTCTTAGCATCAGGGTTGGCCTACTCGGCCAGTTCAAGCATTTCTTCAAATATCAGATAGGGATCTGCTTAGTTATAGTGGTTCCAGTGGTAAGAGAAGCAGTCAACTGCAGAGAGGTGCTCAATCAAGATTGTCGAGTCAGGGTGCTCATTTTAGATCCATCAAACTTTCCAGATATAGCAGGGTGTCGGGGGCATGTTATAACTGTGGCATTATTGGTCATTTTGCCTGTGACTATCCATAACATAGTATGGTTGAGCCTTTAGTTTAGAATACACAATCAATTAGATCAGTACTGCTGCTAGGTAGGGGTGGTGCACTGGGTTGTGGGGATGGTCCCCAAGGTTCTAGAGGTGGTTTGTAGGGAGGTAGAATAGGTGGTCGGATAGGGACCTAGTCCAGTAGTGGACAGGGTCACTTGTATGCTGTATCAGGTAGATTAGACGCTGAGGCTTTAGATTTTATGATTACAGGTAATATTTTCGTATGGCATCAACCAACTTCTATTTTGTTTGATCTCGATTCCACATTTTCATATGTCTCTTCCTATTTTGCATTGCGGCTTGGTTTATGCTCATAGTCCTTATCTATGCCATTACGTATAGCTACCCCCATGGGTGATTCTTTAGTAGTGGATCAAGTTTATAGATCTTGCTTGGTGACTGTTTGGGAGTTTCACACTCAGTTTAATATCATTGTCCTAGATATGATATCTTTTGATATGATTTTTGACACAGATTGGCAATATCCTTACCATGCAGTCTTGGATTATTTTGCTAAAACCATTACTTTAGCCTTGCCTGGCGTACCCTTAGTTGTGTGTTAGGGTTCTGTTAACCGTGCATCGACAGGGATTATTTCTATTATTTGGTCTAGGAGATTAATATCGAGGGGTTATAGGTCCTTTCAAGCATATGTCTGGAATGTTAGTGCTGAGAGTGCATCGCTTGACTCCATCCTTGTTGTTCGTGATTTTGCTGATGTGTTTTTAGCACACCTACCTAGTCTTTTTCCTGAGTATGATTTGGAGTTAATTATTAATCTCGAGTCAGGTACCCAACCTATTTTTATGGCTCCGTATCCTATGGTTCTTGTTAAGCTAATAGAGCTGGCTTCAGGATTTTTTGGGTATAGGTTATCAAATTGAGGGTATCTCCTTAAGGTGCTCCAATTCTTTTTGTGAAGAAGAAAGATAGCTCTATGTGTATGTGTATCGACTACAAATAATTGAATAAGGACCGTGAAGAATAATATCCTATGCCTCGTATCGATGATTTGCTTGACCAACTTTAGGGTGCAACTATTTTTTCTAAGATAGATTTGAGGTCTAGTTACTATCAGTTGAGAGTTAGGACTGTGGACATCCCTAAGACAACCTTTATTACTCATTATAGACATTATGAGTTCATGGTGATGTCTTTTGGGATGACCAATGCCCCAACAACTTTTATGGATCTAATAAAATTGCGTGTTCAGGCCGTATTTGGACTCTTTCATGATAGTATTTATTGATGACATTCTGGTATATTAAAAGAGTAGGGAGAAGCATGAGTGTCATTTGAGGACAGTTCTCCACACTTTGAGAGATCATCAACTTTATGCCACGTTCTTAAAGTGTGAGTTTTGGCTTGAGTTTGTAGCTTTTTTAGGGCACATAGTGTCCAAAGACAGTATTATGGTGGACCCAACAAATATTTAGGCTATTCATAATTGGGCTAGGCCTATGTCACATTTTGAGGTTTTTTGTTTTATTAAAATAATAGGTTAATATAGGTGGTTCGTTGAAGGTTTTTATTCTATTACAACCCTAAGACTAGATTTACCCAGAAGGAATTTCCATTTTTTTGATCTGCAAGTTGTGAGGCAAGATTTCTAGAGCTCAAGGATTTGCTTACTTTAGCTCCTATTCTCGCTCTTTCAGTTAAGGGTGAGGGTTTTACTATTTAATATGATGCTTCTAGTGTTGGTTTAGGGTGTGTTTTAATTCATTGAGGTCGTGCTATTGCATATGCATCGAGGCAACTGAAGGTGCATGAGCGAAACTACCCCACTCGCGACTTAGAGTTGGAAGTGGTAGTATTTGTGCTTAGGATTTGGATATATTATTTGTATGAGGTTTTCTGTGAGATATTTACTAATAACCATAGTCTTCAGTATATTATGACCCAGAAAGATCTTAATTCGAGGCAGAACAAGTGGATTTAGTTACTGAAGAACAATGATATCTCTATTCTCTAGCATCAAGGCAAGGAAAATATGGTAACAGACACCTTGAGCTGGAAGTCAGTGAGTATGGGTAGCTTAGCCTTCACTTTATTTTCTTAGTGACCGTTGTCTTTAGACATTCGGTCCTTAGTTAACTTGATGGTTCGTCTGGATATTTCCGACCCTCAAAGGATCATTGCTTGTGTTGAGCCCAGATGTACCATGTTGGACAACATTTTGGTTTGTCAATTTGAGAATAGTAAGCTTTGTAAAATTCAAGAGCAGGTGTTGAGATATGAGTCTCATAAGGCTACTCTAGCTTTTGAGGGTGTCCTAAGGTTTGATGGTCGTGTTTGTGTTCAATGGGTTGGAGATTGGATTTAGTTGATTCTTCATGAGGCTTATAACTCTACATACTTTATTCACCCCAGGATAACTAAGATGTATAGGGATTTGAGGCGGCATTACTCGTGGGATGGCATATGGAGATATATAGCAGGGTTTGTGGCTTGATATCTTATAAACCGATAAAGGCCAGGCCTCAAAGACCTAGTGGATGGCTTTAGAAGCTACCCATTCCCGAGTGAAAGGGAGAGAGAGTTACTATAGATTTGGTAGGTGGATTGGCTCGCGCTCCTTGTGGTTTTTATAGCATTTGGGTCATCATGGATCAGTAAACCGAGTCTATGTATTTTATCCCCGTTCAAATTTCCTATAGTGTTGAGAGGTTAGCCCATGTTTATATTCAGAAGGTTGTTCTCTTACATGGTGTACCTCTGTCCATTATTCCAGATCGAGGTTCTCAGTTCACTTCTAACTTCTGGAGGTCATGTTAAGAGGATTTGGATAGATTTTGGGGCCCTATGGGACCAATTTCTACCTTTGGCAAAGTTTGCATATAATAACAACTTTCATTTGAGTATTCAAATGGCACCATTTGAGGTATTATATGGTAGACAATGTCAATCTCCGGTTGGTTAGTTTGAGACTTCTAAGGCAAGGCCTCATAGCATAGACTTGTTTTATAAGTCATTGGACTAGGTTCGGGTGATTCAATATAGACTGCGAGTAGCCCAGAGTACACAGAGGAGTTATGCTGACCGCATACATCATCTATTAAGGTTTAGAGTTAGTGATAGGGTCTTTCTCTGAGTATCGTTCATGAAGGGCGTGATGAGGTTCGGGAGAAGGGGAAAGTTTTGCCTGATGTATATTGTATCCTTTGAGATTCTACAGACGGTTGGAGAGGTAGCTTATATGTTGGCATTGCCTCCTACCTTCTCATCCATTCACCCCGTGTTTCATGTATCTATGTTGCGACAGTATATTCTAGATGAGTCGCACATGCATCAGTGGGACTCATTTTGGTTGGACGAAAGGTTGGCATTTGTAGAGGAGGCAATGTCCATTTGGCTAGAGATGTTAGACAGTTGTGCTCCAGGGACATCCCAGTATTTAAGTTTCTGTGGTGTCACCGTCCAGTGGAGAAGGTTGCTTGGGATACCAAACGTGATATGCGCACTCAATATCCCTACCAGTTTGAGCCTTCAGGTATTTCCTTATCCTTTTACTTTCGAGGGCGAAAGCCCTTTTAGTAGTGGATGTTGTAATAACCCTAACAGTCATTTACCTTGTTTTCATACACTTTCGGTGTCTAGAGCTTTTCTATACCTTCCCCTAGTCAGTTATGACTTACTGGGACTAATAGTTTGGTTTTTGGGCGGTTCATTTAAGAATTTTAGAAATACCAAATAAATTGTAGAATATTTAATCTAAATTGACATTTGTTAGAAATATAATTTATTCCTTCTCAAAATATTTTTGATATTGATAAAATTGTTTAAGTTATGGTATATTTATATTACTTTATAATAGCTTTTATAGTCTATTAATATTTTAAGTGGAGATAGTAAATCTGGAAATGTTAAAATTATTATTATTATTATTATTATATAATACAAGTTTTATTAGAAATAATTTTCTATTAAATATATTATATTCAAAAAATTATAATTATTTTACCACAAACCTATGCAATACCCGAATAAGTATAAAACAAAGGAGAAAAATGGTGTTGACACACCTTTCCACGTGGAATTTATGTAGAATGACCACCCAATTGAAAGGTGTAATCATATTAGTACTATAGTGTCGTGTTGCTATAATATGAATATTAATACACTTTCTTATAGAAATATCAAAATTCATTCACGTTTTTAATTTAGAAAAAAAAACAAACATTCCATTTCTCTGTAACTTTTTCACAAAAGTTGTTATTGATGAAATTTTTATTCCATGCTTGATTCATCACTAAGTAAAAATTTTAAGATACTGCTATATTTATTCAACCCAGGTTCTAGCGGGATACTATTCTGAGGCTTCTTAGAGGGGTTTTACCTTGGGCGTCCAGGTAGGCTAGGCTTTTCCTACCTTTAGATTGAGCTTATTTATGGTAATTGTATACTATTATGCTAAATTTGGATAAATACTTGTAATTTGTGAACCATTTGATACATACACCATGCCTTACTAATCTGGTTAAGATCCCCTTGTAGTAAATTTTGGTATCTTGTTTTCAGTATGGTATAACATCTATTACTTTAGGACGTGGAATTAAGTTAGGAAACCTCAGCTTTGTTGCTTTTAAATTAAGATATGTGAATGGTTAATTAAGCATATTTTGGCTTCTGTTTAGGTTCAACATATACTTTATTTCTGTTATTAGTTGTGAATTTTTATACCACGTTGGTATTGGTTATGGTATGATATGGATTTTAATCTTATAGTTGGGTATGATTACTATGATTTTTGATTTGAGACTGACATCTGGATTTGGTGATTTAGGGGTTCTAGGAGTTGTGGTTACTCTAAGTTTTGGTTCTAGCTCGACAACTAATTATGAGTTCTGTGTTATATCATATATGTCGCCTCATATTATTACCTACTATTTTTTATTCGAATTCGGCATGTGGCCCCTTAATATTACCCACCACTATTAGGTTCGAGCTCGATGTCTGGCCTCTCGTTACTACCAATTGGTGTCGGTTCAAGCTAGATGCACATCTAGATGACTACTGTGATTCTCTGTGACTAGCTTGGTTACAAATTATTTATCTTTGTGTTCTTTAATTACTTTTTGTTTATCCCACAGACTTATGGGGTATAGTTTGGTTAACTGTCTTCTTCAGTGTGCCTAGCGGGCTTGTGGGGGCCCAATTAAGTTATGTTTAATTTTTCTCTTATTTCTGCGTTATTTATTTTCTGTATCGCTTATAGTTATTCCTTTATCGAATTATCATATCTTGGTAGTTGTTTACCTTTCTATCCCTGTTTACTATTGATTTGGATTATACCCTTGCATTTTAGTTATACTTTTCCTGTATTGAGCTCAATCGGTCGATGATACCTACTGGGTACCCATTGCTTTGGTCCTCATACTACACTTTTGCATCTTTTCCCTGATATAGATACGGGAACTAGCAGTGTTGACATGGTTCCTACCTTTCAGTACTGATTTACGGCAGGGTGAGTTTAATGTCGTCTAAGGCTGATCCTCCTCTATCTATTCCATTTTAGTCTTTTGTACTCAAGATTGCTTGTATATATTGTGTATATTTTGGGTTCTATCTAGTACTTTGGTTATCTCTTAGTAGTATATCTAGTATCGACTTTAACGGGCCTTGGGAGGAATTTATTTGTATATTTGGTCCTTGTTCATTTACTTATTTTGATATATATTATATATATATATATGTTTCCTTTCTGTCATCTCTTGTTATTAGTACAACTATCATTGTACACAACCTTTCCTGGTTTCTGCCGGTTAGCCCGTTACCTATTATTCTGGGCTATGGCTTGGCTTGTTTACAAGTGGGATAAGGTAGGCTCCATGACCACTTGAGAAATTGGGTATTGGCAGTTCATTCTTGTAATTCATTGTAAGACGATGAGTGCCTAAACACCCTCATCTAGGTTGAGGCCAAGAACATGATTACTTATTCTTTATGTTGAGTTTATTGTTGATTATCATTATTGTTTGTTTGTTTATCCTTGTTATCACTATTCTATTGATTCATGATCCTTCGGATAAACCTATATTTTATTGTGATCTGGAAAGAAGTAACAATAGATTAGATCATGGGATATATGGAGTGGGATCTTATATGTTCAAGGAATTGAACTTAGGATTTGCGTTTAGGATAGGAATATACCTAATTCAACCCATTTGGTTTATATACAGGATGAAATATAAATGCATCAAATATAGTTCTTCCATCCCCTCTCAATGATGTAGTTGTGCGGATAATGTAGATAGACCATTAGAGCTTAAAAGACCATAATCTTATTATAAACCCCGTGAATCAACAACCAAGGTAATTATCTAAACTAACGGAATTTTATGGCTAAGTAGGATTGTTTGTACTGCCTTGACTCTAAATTATTCCCCATTATTGTCTCCAATACTTTACAATTCCAAATTGTTTATGGTTACCTTTAATTCTCAACTTTTAAACGTTATTGGTTACATTCACATTTGTCCAAACTTTGCACTAATGCTGGAATCAAATTTTGGTAAGCGCAAGTCTATGTGGGATCGATACTTGGATTTTAAAGGCAACTTTACTACCTGAGTGTCCACGTACACCTCTGTGTGTGCTAGGATATCGACTTGGTGCTAAGTACTACTTCCAACTAAATTACACTAATAATTGAAATGCTCAATGATAATCTGAAGAGTGAAAAGAAACGCATTATCTAAAAGCATTTGAAAACATTTAAGCTGGAGGATTTTATCCTCATAAATATATGCATGAAATTCTAGGTTGAGTGTTCACAACCCACAATCTCTGAAGAATGCAACTGTTATACCAGTTTTATAATCTGAGTGAATTTAAGGAATTTATTAACTCAAGTCCATAATTATGGATTTTACAATTTTATTAGGGTTTGTGATAATGGATATGTAATGACACTAAAATTCAAGGTAAAACGTGGTTTACAACTTTGTAATACCAAGGGTCTAAGATATCATGAAATTTGACAACATTCATGAACCATAAATTGTAAAAAAAGAACTAAACTAAAGAATTGGGTTAACTGTGGGACTCAATGGGTGAAAGGAGACCCATTTATGAAATGCCACATACCTAGAGATGTGATCCTGAAGAATTTCAGAAATTTCGGAGCCTGAAGAAAATGAACCCTAGCTCTTCCTTAGGGAAAAAAATCACCCTTCTTTATTATTAACTAAGTATTAGATATTTTTTGAGTAATGAGGCTTACGTTAATATTAAACTTAATAATCAACCTTGAAATAACTTAAACAATGTAGTTTTTATGTTAAGAGAATGGCAAAAGACTAATGGCCCCTTATTAATTCATAATTGAAAGCTGCTGGAAGAGACGTACGTAACCTTTCCACGATTGTTGGACCAACCTATGATCATTGGTGGTGCTTGTGGTTAGGAGATGGATGAGAGCTCTAAGAAAATGATCAGAAGATCCTTGGTATGATCATGGGACCTACCTACGGTCGTACCTTAGTTCATAGGTTGAAGGTTCAACCCGAATCATCTTTGGGATTCATGATTATGCCTAGGATTATGCTATCAAAGCACGATCATGGTTTCCTCTCGTGGTTAGAAGCTGTATTTGTAATCTTTCAGATGTTTACGCTTTACTCAATTAGACGAGAGCATTGTACGGTCATTAAATGTAACCACAGTCATGGTTTGGATCGCGATATCTCATTATAGGACAATGCTTTACTAATAAGGCCATAACTTTTCACTCTAATATCGGATTAATGCTAAGCTAGATGTGTTGGAAATGTAGTTCAAATATCTATCCTTTGGTGGGTCATATGCTAAAAAATTGTTAAGAATCTAGAAGTTATGCTAGTTTAAAGCTGACTATGGAAAGATATTTCTCAAGGAATTGATTGGTAAGGAAGATTTTCTTGGTTATACACTGGGAGATACGTATGGCCTTGGTACATGTCTAAACCCCTTCTCAAACTTTTAAAACATGATGGTTAATCCTATATGTACTTGAATAATGGTTTTAATTTTAGCTTAAACTTTTGGGGCGTAACAATATCTCCCCCTAAGGGTCATTTGTCCCCGAATGGGAACTGACTAATTTAGAAAGTTAAGGGAAAAAAACTACATTTCCCATATTTTATTCACCACTATCTTGATATTGTTGGAACCCTTTCATAGTATCTATACCTAAAATTCCTACACTAAGTTTCTAAGAGTGAACACTGACATAATAAACAATTCAATAACTAAAACATAGACTGAACCAGACTCATGAATGGATGCTATGATATGAAAATAGTTGGGTGGCATGAAATAGAAAGAATTAACTAATTGAGAAGAAACTATTACCTTAAGGTGTCACTGAGTCCTAAGGGTAGAAGTGGGGGTACATGGTCATCATATATGCCTCTGCATCTTAAGTAGCTCCCTCAATCAATTGATTTTCCATAGAACCTTTACAAAAGAGACCTCCTTATTCCTCAAATTATAAACCTGATGGTCAAGGATCTTGATAGGAACCTCTTCTTAAGAGAGACTATCTTTCATACCCATACTTTCTAAGAGTATAGTCGATGCAGTATCACCAATGAATTTCTTTAAAAAGGAAATAGAGAACACTGGATGCACTATTTCTAAGTCTTCTAGCAAATCTAACTCATAGGATACACTGCCAAAATAAACTGTAATCTTATAAGAACCAATATAGTACAGACTAAGCTTTCCTTGATTCCAAATCTCTTCACCACTTCCATGGGTGAAACTTTCATGTTGACAAAATCACCCCTAACAAACTTAAGTTCCCTTCTTCTCACATCTATAGAGGACTTCTAACGACTGTGAGCCATTATTAACCTTTCTCTATTTAATTAAACTTTCTCCATAGCCTCATGGATTGATTTTGTCCCTATTAATGTAGCTTTACCTACTTCAAACTAACCAATAAGAGATCTACACCTCCTACCATAAATTTCCTAAAATGGGACTATCTCAAATACTGGAGTGACACCTGTTATTTTAATCAAACTCAATTAAAGGCAAATAATCATCCCAACTATAATCAAGATCAATCACATGAGCTCTCAACATGTCCTCTAAGCTATGAATGGTCCTCTCTGACTGACCATTTATTTTAGTACCTCTACCTAAAATGACAGTCAAATAGACTCTATAAAATTTCACCAACTCCTTCAGGTAGAGTTTAGCATAGTCCTCAAATGAATCTGAAGTGTTCACTCATAGAAAATTAGTCGACTTAGTCATTCAATCAACGACAACACAGATGGAATCATGCTATCAATGAGTACGAGGTAACCTTGTGATGAAGTCCATATTCTCTAATTTTCTCTTGGAAGTAGGGATATTTATGTCCTGAAACATACCATCAGGTCTCTCGTACTCTACCTTAACCTATTGGCAATTTGGACACTTAGCCACAAACTCAGCAATATCTTTCTTCATACCATTTCACCAATAGACTTCCCATAAATTATGGTACATCTTAGTGGCTCCTAGGTGAATGGAACACTGGGAATCTTGAGCTTTTTGTAGTATACATTATATCAAGTCATCTACATCCAAAACACATAGTCTTCCCTACTAACAAAGAACACCATATGCCTCCAGGAGAAAATCTTAACCTTTTAACTCTGGACTGCTTCTGTCAACCTAAGAAAAATAGGATCACTATCTTATTTTTATTTCACTTTAGCTATCAAGAAGGATTCTAAGCCATTTTGAATGAAAATACTACTTTCGACAAAATTAACCAACCAAAATCCCATTGTAGCTTGCTTGTGAACCTCACATACTAACTTTTTTTTGTCATTCTCTACAGAAGAAACACTTTCCATAGGTAATCTAGTAAGAGCATTAACCACTATATTTGCTTTACCTGGATGGTAAAAAACACTCATATCATAATCCTTCAACAAATTTAGTCATCCCCTCTGGCGAAGATTTAGATCTTTCTCACTGAACACATATTGAATGCTCTTGTGATCATTGAACACATCAACATCACCAGAATAGAGGTAATGCCTCCATATCTTTAAGGAAAAAAAATAATTGTTGCCAACTAACTCAAGATCATAAGTAAAGTGTTTTTTCTCATGAGGCTTGATCTATATAGAGGCATACACTATAACATTGCCCCGCTGCATCAACCACAACTATGTTCCATTCTCGAAGCATCATAATAAACCACAAAACCATATGAGCCCTCGAACATTGTTAAAATTGGATCACTGGTGAGTCGAGTACTCCTAAAAACTCTTCTTACAAGAATTTAACCATAGAAATTTAATTTACTTCTAAGTCAGCCTAGACATAGGATAGACTATGGACACGGGATAGGCAATAAGGGAAAATCCTTCAACAAACTATCACACTAACCAGGTAAATCCAAAAAAAGCTCCTGATATCTGCTGGAGAGATGGGTCTAGGCTTGTTCCTTACTGCTTAGTTCTTTTGAAGATCAACCCAAATGGCTTAACAAGAAATAATATGACCAAGGAATGTTACTGATTTCAATGAGAATTCACACTTACTAAACTTGGTGAATAGCTAGCGATCTTTATCATCTATAAGACAATTCTTAAATAGTTTGCTATTCATCCTTACTCTGAGAATAAATGAATATGTCATCAACAAAGATAATGAAAAATACGTCCAAGTACTATTTGAACACCCTATTCATCATGTCCATGAAAGTTGAAGGAGCATTCATTAGTCAAAAGGACATATGATAAATTTAAAGTGACCATACCGAGTTCCAAAGGCTGTCTTTGGAATGTCACGTTCTTTAACTCTTAGCAGATGAAAACTTAATCTAAGGTCTATCTTAGAGAAATAATTTGCACCCTAAAGTGGTCAAACAGGTCATCAATCCTAGGAATGATATAATTATTCTTGATAGTGACCTTGTTCAACAGACGGTAGTCGATGCATATTATGAGAGAGTTGTCTTTCTTGTGCATGAAAAGAACAGGAGCACCCTATGGAGAGAAGCTAACCTAATAAAACTTTATCTCAGAGGTCTTTCAACTATTCCTTAAATTCCTTAAGCTCGAATGGAGCCATTATATAGGATATAACTAAAATGGGTTGGGTATGTGGAAGATCAATTATAAAGTCAATTTCCCATTTGGGGGGATCTCTGGGTAGGTCTTCTGGAAATACTTTTGGAAACTCATTTACCTCTAGAACTTACCCAAGAGGTGGGGCTTCAGATCTTGGATCCTTAACTCGAACAAGATAATAGATACACCTTTTGGAGATAAATTTTCTAGCTTTAAGGTAAGAGATAAATTGATACATAGGCGTTGAAGTACTACCCTTCAACTCTATAACTAGTTTATTTGGGAACTAAACTAGACTATTGTATTTACACAATCAATAGAGTGATAGCAAGATGTAGTCAATCTATGCCTAGAATAACGATGAAATCTACCATTTCTAACTCTATAAGGTCAACTGAGGTGACTTTTTTGGAAATTAAGATTGGGCAATTTTTGTATACTCGTTTAGCTATAACCTAGTCACCAAAGCGATTGTAAAGGTTTTGAAAGAATGTTGGGACTAATAGTAAAGTCTACTCCTATGTAGGGAGTTGCAAAAGAAAGTATAGATCCAAGATATAATAATACATAACCATGAATATAGAAGATCTATAACATACTAGTGACTACATTAGAAGATCTCTTATGATCTTGTCAAGTCTGAAGGGCATAGAACGTATTCTAACATTGTCAACCAGTTGTAATAGATGAGGTACCCTACTGAGTTGTGTGACTTATTGGAGCTTCTGAAGAGTTAGACTGACTTTGCCGATAGGCATGCCTAACTTTCTGTAAAGCCATTGCCATTTCCTCAGTCTATGGCCAGGCTTTCCACGCCTAAAGCAAACAACACTGCCATTTATATACTTACTCTGATGGTTCTTACCATAGTTCTTGCATATTGGGTTGGTACAAACACTACTCATACTACCCTAGGACTTAGAGCCTGGTAATCTGTGTCTATTATCTTGCAGTTGATAAGCTTCCAAGTCAACACTTTTAGTTCGAGTAAGATCCGCAATATTTATAACTTTTAGAATACTATTCAAGACTCCTGTAGATCCTCTTCAAACATGGATCCAAATAAAATTAGAGGCTTCATTCGAGTAAAGTCTTGGACTCTAACTGTTGTTGCATTAACTACTCGATTGGTTGATGCCACAGTCGATTAGTTAACCTGGATGTTTATGGACTGGTCTAAGGCTATAAAACCAACCTTGAATTCTACATGAAAGACTTGTTTATTCAGAGGGTTCCTCAGAGATGGTGGTGTTGCTTGCTAATTCTCTACACCATTATCATTACCATTTTACTCAGGGATGGGTAGTCTTTCAAGAAAGACACCAACCCTTTGATACTCGAACTTTACATGTTGATAACATAATCAACAAGCTATAAAGTTCGCTGCATCCTTTTTTATACCTCTCCACCAGTAATGTGGTCTCAAATCTCTATATATCTTAGCTATCTAGGGTGTATAGAAGATCTAGAGTTATGATTCTCCCGAATGATCAACTGAATCAAGTCTCAAACCCTTAAAACACAAACATGACTACCGAATCTCAATATGCCCTTAGAATCTAAGGTAGACCTACTGGACTCACCTCTTAACACCTGATGATGAATACCTTAAAGTTTATTATCCTCAAATTAACAATTCCAAATAGGATGTGCAAAAATTGGTTCAACTGATAAACCTAACTGATAAATTTATTATTGTCTTATCGATATCGAATTATTGCTTCAATGATTTTTAAATAATTTTGAATTTTTTTTATTAGTCTATTAGTTTGATTTTTGATTTCAATATTTTATTTAATGGCTATATCGATAACTCAATAAGATAATCTAAAAAAATTTATTTTATTCATAATTATATAATAGTTGCTTTAAATTTAATTACATATCTTATTGCTTTTTGCATTTTATAGTTATTGTCTTAGGGGTTGTAATTTATGTGGTTTTTGTGCATGAATAGTATAGAACAAATGTAAATAAGAGAAACAAAAAAATGGGGAAGTATTTCTTATTAGTTAAACAAAAAATTAAATTGATAAGGACCAAATTAACCGAATCCCATTAATGAATATCTTATTTCTTTGTTTATTTGTTTAGAATATTTACACAACAAAAATCAACAAAACAAAACATATAATACATGAAATCAATCCAAATCGACCGGTGGTCAGCTCTAACTTCGAATCTTCTCAAACAAGGTAGACCTAGCCTCTATCACTTCCAAGAATTCTCCTAGTCTAAAATATCAAGCCTAACTATCAAGTTGGCTATGTACTGAATGTCCAAAGCCAATGGCCACTTCAAAACTAAAATGAAGGTCAAGATACCTATACTCACCCTCTTCTGTCTCAAGACGTTTGCTACCATATTCGCCTTGCTCGGATGACATAGAATAGAGATGTCATAGTCCTTTAGCAACTCAATCCACCTGCGGTGTCTCGAATTAATATATCTGTGATTCATGATGTACAATTACTTCTATAATAAGTAAATTTCTTTCAAAAAACACTATTCATGTAATGCCTCCAAATCTTAAGCATAAAAATAATAGCCGCCAACTCTAATTCATGAATGGGTAGTTGTGCTCATGAACCCTTAACTAACTTGATGCATATGCAATAACCCGATCTTACTACATCAGAATACAATCCAAACCAACACCGAAAGCATCTCAATAAATAGTAAACTCCTCATGATCAACTGAAAGAGTCAAAATAGAAGCTGAAGTGAGCAGCCCTTTGAGCTTCAGAAAGCTCGACTCACACTCCTTAGACCACTAAAATGGAATCTCCTTCTTGGTCAATCTGGTCATAGATGTTGTATTAGCAGCAAATCTATTAACGAAGCACCTGTAGTAACTTGACAAATGGCTGATGCCCAAATTACACTATACGATGAGATGTAAAGTCCTTGCTCTTAAATACAGTACCAAACCAAGGTTGAGGCCGATCCCACAAGGAATATGGTTAGGACCTAGGTCGATGCATCTATTTAGTTTATTAATCAAATATTTCTAAAAGGTGGTATTTAAGAAAAACAAGTAAATAACTTGTAAATTGAAGTAACAAGCAAACAAGTATAAGTTTGTAATAAGAAAATCAATGAGAATGATGAACTAGGGTTGTGTTTTCAACAATTTCGTAACTCCACAGGATGTTCATACTAGAAATCTATTCTGATGCATTGCATGCAAAATCTAAAAAGATAGGTTCATTAAAATATCTCTCTTCCCTAATTAAATGAATATCACTCTTCTCCTCTCGATCTCCGAGTATCGCACTTCTGACCCGTGTTCTTGATCTTAGATTAACTTTTCGTGTAGAGGCTCAAGTTATTAGATGAAAGTTGATGACTTCAAATCTTTATTGTTATTTTGTTTTCTTAATCTCTACTTCTCTCTTGAGCAAGTCAAAAATTCAGGAAAGCTCTTAATGTTTGCAACCGCTAGAAATCAATTATAGTGAATAAAATAACAATACATGCATAAATACCATTTAAAAATTACTATGTAATTTAACCTACTTCACTAATTTATAATGGTCCCCACAATCTTAGTTGTGGAATTTAGCTATTCATGGATTGTAAATAACAATTAGAAATTATAGACAAAATCATAATTATGAACTTCCAAGTTGAGAAAAATAAATCCACAATCTTATATTCTCAAAGAAAAATTAATAAAAATGGAGAAGCATAGAATATATCAATTTTCTCCAGCCTCCACAGCTGCTCCAAGCTTTTTCTAAATAAAAAGTTTACAATTTATCTCTCCAATGCTTTAAAGTTATCAAAAGTTACATAAAAACTATTTTTGTGAAATATTTATAGGTGTAAGAAAAAACTCTAAATGAAATAACTGAGTCCAAAGTTGACTAGAAATAGAAACTCAGTCCAAATTGGACTGCACTGCGCCGCCTTGGGACAACACAGGTAGGGCGACTCTACTTTTTCCTCATGTATGCATTGAATGTCATATGTAACTTTGATACCTCCAATTCTCAAATTCTAACTTCTACTGTAGAATGTTATTATTATAATTAATTAAATACATTAAGCTGATTGATTTCCTTATATAACTTTTGAATTTAATTCCCTTTTTGCTCCAAGTTTCTTCATCATCATAACAATTTAATCCTACAAAAAAGTATACTATTAAACATAATTCATAAAATCAATGATCAAAAAGGACAAATAAAAATAAAAATTGTGAGGCTAATATAACTAAATATATGTAATTTTTGCCTCACATCAACACCCTATACTTAGACTTTTGCTCCTCCTCGAGCAAACATTAAAGCTTATCTCAATGAATCAAATTTAGGAACACCACTAATTTGATTGATACAAACAATTAAACCATATGACAAATGACAACATCACCTACACTGTCCAATCATTATACAAGAAATACAAACAAAAAACAAATCTCTAATCTCCAAACCTCAAACTGGAGTAACTCATCAAATTTAAGTTTGCTTACCTATGTTTGTCAAAGAAAGTTAATAACATTACCTATCTATCGTGAAACAACTACCTTTACTAGAATAAATAGTTCACACACTTAATTCAAAATACCGAATATAATTTAAGGACTTAACATTAAAGAATAACTTTCACACTCACAAAGAATTCATATGTATACATAAAGAACCATAGGCTTGCCCATTAAGTTCATAGCCATAGGATTGACCATTATGTATATCTCAACTAATTAAGCATGCTCGAATTGAATCAAATAGGACTTTAGTGGGTTGTAATATTGGCCAAAGGATGGAAAAAAAAATATATAATAGTGAATTACTCTTCCATAAGCACTTAGCACTTTGTAAACTTCATCACCCATTATTTTCATCAGGTTTTTTTCAGTCCTCTCTTCATCAATTGTTTTCACAAGTAATTCTCATCTTATTAAGAATATTTCCTTTATTTTTTTTCAAACTTTTTTCATGTCACATTCTTTCAAAGAAATCCTTTTCATTACTTTGTAGTTATCATTGGTCACCTTTTACACACAATCATCCCCTTTCTTCAGATTTAACAATTTCAATACATTCTATTTTATTGTGCTCAATGAAGTAGGGTGCAAAAACATAGGATTCAAAAAATGGATGAAAGTAAAAATATGGCTACCAAAAAAATGGACTACAGGCTTGAAGGGGCTAGCGAGTGATATAATATTTGAAAAGGCTAACATTTATAAGACATATCAAAGAAAGCCTATTATCATAGCAAAGCTATATATTTTATTTCTCTTCAATAACATGTAGGGCATGTTTTATACTAAGATGCAAAACATGCAATATATGTAAAAAAAATCCTTACCTCATATTGCACAAGTATCAATCAAGATGGATCACTCACATTTCTCAGATAAATAGGGTCATAACAAACTAGTAAAATAATAATAAGCTATATACAGAGTCATAGTCATGAGCCTAGGTATCAAAATTATATTACTTAATTATATTCGTAAAACACTCAGAAAAAAGTACTACTCAAGATTAGGCCTTTATTGCTAGTATCAACAAAACTGTCTTTTCTTTTCTCCCATAAAAAAGTAAAAATAAAAATACTCCTACAAATAGAAATAAAAGATAAAAAAAGTATTATTTTAAAAAAGGATAACACAGTTAAAACGTCCTCCCCTTCTTGGGAAAAGAACCGAAATGAAAAATCAAGGGGTGGGTGACGTATGCTCTACTAAAGACAAAGAATTAAAAATCAACACAGACTATTTTAATCTAAAGAATAAAAGAAAGATGTTTTTATATTTTTGAAATTTTTTATTTTTTTCTTATTTTTATTAGTTTTTTACTAAAAATAAATAAATAAAAGAAAATCCAATAGCATACATCACCCTTAACAAATATTAAAATATATTTCACCCCACACTTAAAATCATGCACTATCTCCAATATAATAAATAAAGTAAAATGAGGGTTAGAGGTAACCCTGTGACCCTCAGGGTCTAGCTAGCAATATGTTTCTTCAATTATCATCAAGGGTCACACACACCCCATACTTAAACTCAAACTTGCTTCTTAACTTCAAATTCGGGTACTTAAACTTCCCCTAAATCTTTGACAGTAAAACAAAACAAAAATAAAACCAAAAAAAAGTAACCTTACAAAAATCAATTAAAAACAAGAAGTTACACTACTAGTTGGGATACCTCCCACTTTTTCTTCCATTTCGAACCTATGAATTGTACTCCTAAATTTTTTTCTAATTTTCTACTATACTAAAAGACGGTGATATAAAAATAAAGGAACCAAGCAATATATATTGTGTACTTCTAACTCATAAATTGCATTATTATTTAAATCTTCACATTCACACAAAATAGAGTCTTGATAAATAATACTATCAAAGATATCTATAAATGTCCTGATGCGAACCAGGATCTGGCCGTGATGGGTATCTCAAGTCTTATGTGGACCGAAGATCACCATCTATACCTAATCAAACCAAACTCACCACACCCCATGGTCGGCTGAATTTCGAGCATATAAAAAGATAGGAAAATATCAGTTTGAAGACATTAAAATAAATCTGTAACTAGAACCAAACGATACCGACATTAATGCAAATACTAATACCAATACCAGTACTAATACCGACACCACCCATGCCAACAGTAGTCTGACAAAGCCTCTAATCAAAACCAAAGAGTATCCAGTCGTGATATGCCTCCGGCCATAGCCAAAACCAAGTCCAAGGAATAGTCAAAACATAAAGGAAACCATAAACATGAAATGGGGTCTTCCAAAGTATGCAAGCTCACCACTTAAATCTGACTCGCAAGCTGATCCTAAATCCAAGTCACTGAACAGAAAGAGTAGAAGTATGACCAGTTCCTACATCACATAGGGATACAACGTCCAAAGACAGCTAGCGAGGTGAACGCTAGAATGTAACTCGGGGATATGGATAACAGAATGATATGATCAACTATTTAAAATCATTCAAAGCCAGTACACATAATCAAAGGCATAAGCATATACATCTACATATATAATATGCTGGGATAGGGAATAAGGATTAACATGCATTTCAAAACTTTAGCCTTGATTGTGTAGCTCAACTGTCATATAATAGTACCCACGGACTATATAGGCCCAAGCTCTCACCCCCTGGTCGGCCCCCAGTGCATGTAGCTACACGAACCAGAGAATAATCTCATATATATATATATATATATATATATATATATACACGGGGGACTCAAACCATCTAACATATGCCAATTTGACTTACTCACCCAGTCATATAATGATTTACGGGGGACTCGTACCTCCTAAATCATGTAATAATAATTAAAGGGAATCGAACCTCCCTAGTCACTTTAACCCCGTCGACAAATGCAGTTTTCAGTATTGGTCACTTAGACCTCTACTTTCATGGCTCATCTATAAACACTCATTAAGCCCAATTAAGTCCTAATACGATAGAAGAAATTAACTGAAGTACACCCGATACAAAATTTATAAAGGTGTCTATAACTTCTCTACTAGGTCCTCGCCAAATCTGAAAAAACCAGAGGATATTTATATTCCTCAAAGACACAACCCAGATTCCTACGAGAGGCAGCAGTGGGGAATTTTACACAATGGGCAAAAGATCAACAGTCAATTCTTTTGGTATACCATTTTGATCTATACCATATCTATCTAATCAGATTTCTCATGGTAATGATAGTATCTGTACCTAAACCGGTGGCTCACTTTTTCTAAGTAATGGGTAAAAGGACCGAAACGTTCCTTGCCTACCCATGGATTCATAGTTTCTCTTTAATCCGATCTAATATTGAAAAATCTTATTTTTTCGTACTCTTTCATAACATAAATATTTTTAAGAATTCTACGTAAAAACAATAGTCACATATTCCCAATCAATGAACCACATTACACTTTTAGGCATACATTGTTGGTATCATCATACTAACTACACTTGCAAGGTAACTCATCATGCCAAATTTTTTTTTATTAACTTGGGAAGAACAACTCGCTTTGTTTATTAATACACATTGGGGAACACCTAATCCCTTTATTCATTAAATCATACCACTGTATTCAAAATACTTCTTTATATCATGCAATAGTTCAAGAATAGTTCAATTTTACAAATTCACTTCATTCTCATAACTAAAACCAATTTAACATTATGTGGTTGGAGTTATAACCACTGCAAAGCCAAAAGTTTGGGAAAATCACAATTCCCTAGTTCATACACCATACCCATGCACCCACAAGGGCAAAACCATTTCAAAAGCATGAAAATCATATATATAAACAAGGAGAAACATTACTCAATTTAAAACATTCAAAACCCCCCAACCTTTGTTTTCAAAATCAAACAATGATCTTATGAACAATACTTTAAGTCACATGCCTTTGCAAAGTTAACAATGAGGGAAGAGTAACATACCTGAAATAGAAAGATGTACGCTAAGAAACTACCCTTGGGAGCCCTAATTGATAAATCTCTTGAGACCCTAGCCTTAACTTGAACAGAGAGTTTAAGAGAGAATTTAGGAGTGTTTAATCCATTAAACTATTGCATGGATTCCCCAAAAGTGTTTTATGGATGTGGGGTCTAAAGATGCCAAGGAAATCAATCTTTCCTTTAACACAGTCAAAAAACAAAGATGTTAATAATAACAAATACCTTATGGGCGATTATCTAGAGTGGAAAACAAGAATGGGTACTTGGACTTCATGTCTTCTTCGGCTTCCTAGGTAACCTCTTCAACCTTGTGCATCCTCTATAGAACCTTTACCTAAGCTATGTCCTTTGTCCACAACTGATGAACTTGATGATGTAAAATATCAATTGGGACTTCCTCATATGATAAGTTAATAAAAATACCAATATCCTTGATAGGAACAATCAATGATGGATCACCCACATACTTTCTCAACATTGATACCTGAAACATCGGATGAACGAAGCTCAAACGAGGAGGAAACTCTAACACATGCGAAACCTTACCAACCCTCTTTAAAACCAAGTATGGTCCGACATATTGGGGACTGAGCTTCTATTTCTTCCCAATCCTCAATACTTCCTTCAGGAGAGATACCTTTATGAATACACAATCACCAAATTCAAACTCTAACTCCCTATGCCTCAAATCCGCATAGGACTTTTGGCGAGTTTGGGAATCTTTAAGTCTATCCCTAATCACCTTCACCTTCTCCATCTCTTGGTTAACAAAATCCAGGCCAAACATCCCTGCCTTACCTACCTCAAACCACCCAATAAGAGACCTACACATTCTACCATACAATTCCTTAAAATGAACCATACCAATGCTAGAGTGGTAGATATTATTATATACAAACTCTATAAAAAAATGATCAAGCCAACTACCACTATAGTCAATCACGAAAGCTCAAAGTATTTCTTCCAATGTTTGAATAGTCCTTTTCGCTTGCCCATCTGACTGTGGGTGGAAAGCAGTACTAAGGCTTTCCTTAGTTCCCAAACCTCTCTGAAATGAATGACAAAATGCGGTGAGAACTGAGTACCATGATTTGATATGATAGAATAAGATACCCATGCAACTTCACAATCTCTTAGAGAAGTAACCGCACAGAATCCTCTGTAAAATAATTTCTCCTTACTGGCAAGAAATAAGAAGACTTAGTCATCTATCCTCAATGACCCAAATTGAATCAAATTAATTCAAAGAACGAGGATGGACAGTAATGAAATCCATATTAATCACTTCCCACTTCCACACAAATAACTAAATCTGTTGAGTTAACACTCCGGGTCGTAAGTGCTCTACCTTCACTTATTGACACACCATGTATTTAGCCATAAAATAGGACATATCTCACTTTATGTTGTTCAACCAATAAATCTCTTTAAGACTACGATGCATCTTTGTCAAACCAGGATGAATGACATAATTCAACTCATGAGCCTCGACCAAGGTCCTCTCTCTCAACCCATCTACATTAGGAACACATAATCTGCCTTAGTACCACAAGAGACCATCTCCACCAATCTCAAAAGCTATAATCTTCTGTTGACCCATATTTCCCTTGATCTTCATGAAGACAGGATCCAACACCTACTTTTTCTTTATTTTAGCAGCAAGGGATGGCTTAGCCACTTCTTACACAAACACACTGCCATCCTTAGAGTCCAAGAGACAAACTCTAAGGTTATACAAACGGTGAATATCTTTCACCAGCTCCTTCTTATCCCCATCCACGTGAGCTAGAATCCCCATGGACAACCTGCCAAGAGCATCAACAACCATATTAGCTTTACCTGGGTGATAGTGGAGACTCATGTCATAATTTTTCATTAACTTAAGCCACCTCTTCTACATAAGGTTCAACTTCTTTAGGGTGAACACATATTGTAGACTCTTATGATAAAAAAAGATATCTACATGGACACCATACAAAAAGTGATGCTAGATCTTCAATGCAAACACTACAGCCAATAACTCCCAGTCACGAGTCAGGTAATTCTTATCATGAACCTTCAGCTGCCTAGAAGCATACGCCACCACCTTACCATGATGCATCAACACACAACCAAGTCCCACATGAGACACATCACAGTAAAAAATAAAAAGATCAGTGCCTTCAGGCAGTGCCAAAATTGGAACTGAAGTCAACTTATCTTTCAACTTCTCAAAACTACCTAAAAAGCATCAGACCATAAAAAATTCACCTTCTTCTGGGTCAACTTAGTCAATGGGGCAGCTATATTTGAGAAAGTCTATAGAAATCTCCTATGGTAACTGGCTAAACCTAAGAAGCTCTGAATATTTGTTGGAGTCGAGGGCTTAGGCACTTCTTAATCACTGAAACTTTCTACGAATCCACCATGATCCCTTTAGTAGAAATGAATTGACCCAAAAAAGTAACATTTTTCAACCAAAATTCACACTTCGAAAGCTTATCATACAAATAATGTTTTTTTAAGGTTTGGAACATAATACAAAGGTGATCGGCATGATTCACCTTGCTCTTGGAATACACCAGAATATCATCTATAAATACGATGATGAACAAATTCAAAAACTGTCAAAGACCTTATTCATCAAGTCCATGAATATCGCTGGGGCATTAGTCAAACCAAAAGACATGGCTAAGAACTCATAATGGACATACCGTATGCGGGAGGCAGACTTAGGAATATCCCCATACCTAATCTTTAACTAATGATACCCACATCAAAGATCGGTCTTAGTGAAGAACTTAGCACCTTGAAGCTGGTCAAACAAATCATCATCCTAGGAAGAGGATACTTATTCTTCATCGTAACCTTATTTAACTAATGGTAATTGATGATGACTCAAAATCAACCATCCTTCTTATGCACAAAAAAATAGGAACATCCCACAAAGGCACACTAGGATGGATAAATTCCTTGTCAAAGAGGTCTTTTAACTCAGCAGGAGCCATTCAATATGGAGGGATAGAGATAGGGCGAGTGTCGGGGATGAGGTCAATCCCAAAATCAATTTCCTTATCAGAAGGAATACCAGGAAGATTATCAGGAGAAACCTAAAGAAATTTATTAAACACAGGAATGGATTGCAATGAAAGACCCTCCGTGTTAGAATCTATAACTCAGACCAAATGATAGAGACATTTCTTGGAAATTATTTTTTAAGCTCTAAGATATGATATGAACCTTCCCTTAGGAACGAGAGAACCCCCTTCCCAATGACTGGCTCATTACGAAATTTAAATGTGTCCTTACAGGTTCAACAATCTAAGGAGCTATAACATGAGTGCAACTAGTCCATCCCTAATATGACATCAAAATCAACCATGTCTAACTCTACCTAATCTACCAGAGTTTCATAATTACCAACAGATACCACAAAACCCCTATAGACTTTTTAGCAACAACAGAGCCACCCACCAGGGTTGAAATAGAAAAGGGATCGGGGATACACTCGGGACCAAAATCAAAATTCACAGCAACAAATAGGATCATATGAGAAAAAGCTAACCCCAGATCAAGAAAGAAATACACATCACGAGAAAAGAGTTGTAATGTACTAGTGAAAAAATTAAGAGATGCCTCAGAATCCTGGCGGGTAGCAAGAGTGTACAAGAAATTTTGGATAGTGCCGGTACTAGAAGAAGAAGCAACACCCTTTTATGCAGGAGCTAATGAAGCAACAACAGGAATTTTGTTTGCCCCTGAAGCAACTTTAGAAGGATAATTCATCTGTAGATTATCAGTCTGACCATATTTAAAACAAATATTTCTCATTTGTTCACAAAACCCATGGTACACCTACCCATAGAATCTACAAAGAGGATATGATGAAGCAGACTAAGCCCTACCAACCTAAGATTAGGCACCCTATGCCCTAAACCCACTATCATGCTTAGAACAACGTTCACTAGATGGATTCAGATAAGGATCACCAGCCATAAAGCATGAACTAGAACTTTCCCACTTCTTATTAAACCACTTCATACCATCTCTACCACTTTGCTATTGATATTCACCTTGGTAAGAAAAAATCTAAACTTTTTATTCTGTCTTTCCCTTATCTCTGCCTGCTTTTTCTTCTTTTTCTCAATCTGTTGCATATACATAACCAATCTAGAGATGTCCATATCCTTGTTCAAAAAGGAAGCCTTACTCTCTAGAATCAAATCACGGGACAATCCATAGGTGAACTTTCCTATTCTAGCCCTCATAGTAGATACTAAGTCATGGGCATATCGGGATAACTGATGGAATTTGAAGTAATAATCCTTGACCATCATCTGGTCTTTCTTAAGATTAACAATCTCTTTTGATTTTTCCTTCCTTAAGAAAAGCACTAGAGAAAACATTCCACAGTGCAGATTTGGCATTATCTCTCCTATACTGTTTTTATTTCTCATATCATTGGTATGCTACATCCTTCAGTTGATAGGCAGTGAATTCGATACCTTCCATATTAGTAGCATGCATAATATGGAAGATCTTCTCAATCTCATTAATAAAACCTTAAGGATCCTCTTGAACTTTAACACCAGTAAACATAGGAGGGCTCAACCTCATAAACTAGCCAATCCTTGTGGCCTCAGAAGATGGAGTAACCTAAGATACACGCTCAAGTTATGAAGCTACCAACTGAGCCAATATATGAATGGAATGAAGAAATTCTACATTCATCACATCATCCTGAGGAGCTCGATAAGGAGGACTAGAGCGGTCCGGTGGAACTCTAGAAGGGAAATTAGAATGGGACCCCTAGGCCAGGCCTGCACCCCATAAGAAGGGTGCATCCTATCACCATTGTCCTTAACAAGGATAGTGGATTTTTCACGAGCGTAAGATCATCTAGGAGGCATGATCTAAAAAGCAAACAAACCAGAATTAGCGAGACTTAAAACCTTAGATTCTATAGCTTAAAACATAACAACAAGAAAGGGAAACATTCCTAAATATCTCATAGCCTCTCCCTGATAAGTGTGATGCACTACATACCCTTAAAAATACTCTACTCAACACGACTTTTGTAAAACACCTAATGACACCAAACCTAGGCTCTAATACAGCCTTTATAATGACCTAAACCAGGGCCTAACTATGATGGGTATCTCAAGTCCCACATGGACCATATATCACCCCATGTACCTAACCAACCCAAACACCCCACACCCCACGGTTGACTAAATTTTGACCATATAATAAGATAAGAAAATTTCAATTTAAAGACATTAGAATAAGTCTATAACCAGAACCAACCGATATTGGCATCAATACTAATACCAATACTAATACTGATACCAATAACGACACCACCCATGCCAATAGTAGTCTGACAAATACTCCAGTCCATAAAGAGTATCCAATCGGAACATGCCCCCGACTATAGCCAAAACCAAATCCAAGGAATAGTTAAAACACAAAGAAAACCATAAACATGAAATGGGGTCTTCCAAAATATGAAAGCTCACCACTTCAATCTGACTCATTAGCTGATCTCAAATCTAAGTCACTGAGTAGGAGCAGTAGTATGACCAGTTCCTACATTGCGTGGGAATACGACATTCGGAGACGGTTAGCAGGGTGAACGCTAGAATGTAACTTTAGAATAAGGATAACATAATGATATGATCAATAATTTAAAATCATTCAAAGCTAATGCTCATAATCAAATGCATAAACATATACAGATACACATATCATATACTGGGATAGAGAATAAGGCTTAACATGCATTTCAAAATTTTATCCTGGATTATGTAGATCAACAATTATATAATAGTACCCACGTGCTATATGGGCCTCAAATCTCACCCTTTGGTTGGGTCCCAGTGTGTGTAGCCGCACAAATTAGAGAATAATCTTATATATACACATGGGGGACTCGAACCCTCTAACATATACCATGGTAACTTTAGAACCCGATCATATAATGATTTATAGGGGACTCAAACCACTCTAATCATGAAATAATAATAAGCGGGACTCGAACCTCCCTGGTAACTCTTACCCCTGCATCCAGTATTGGTCACTCGGAACACCACTTTCATAACTCAGATACATAAACCTTATTAAAGTCCAATAATATAATTGTCACACATTCCTATACAATAAATCACATTACACTTTTAGGCGTACATGTTGGTATCATCATACCAACTATTCTTGCAAGGTAACTTATCATGTAAAAACAATTTCCATTAACTTGGGGAGAACAACTCTCTTTGTTCATTAATATAAATTGGGGAACACCAACTCCCTTTGTTCATTAAATCTTTCCATTGTATTTCAAATACTTCTTTATATCATGGAATAGTTCAAGACTAATTGAATTTTACAAATTCCCACTGTGCTTACATCTAAAACCAATTTCATATTATGGGTTTGGGGTTATAACTACTTCAAAGATACAAGTTTGGGTAAATTACAATTTGTTAGTTCATTCACCATAACCATGCACCCACAAGGGAAAACCATGTTAAAAGTATGAAAATCATATAAATAAACAATGAGAAACATTACTCAATTCAAAATATTCAACACCCCCAACCTTTATTTTTGAAACCAAAAAATGAACTTATGAACAATACTTTAAATCATATTCCTTCACAAAATTAACAATGAGGGAAGAGTAACATGCCTAAAATAGTAAGATGTATGGAGAGAAACCACCCATAGGAGCCCTTGTTGATCAACCTATTGAAACCATAGTCGTAACTTGAACAAAGAGTTGGAAAGATAATTTAGGAGTGTTTAATCCATTAAAGTATTGAATAAATTCCCCAAAAGTGTTTTATGGATGTGGGGTCTAAAGTATTTTAAGTGGGAAATGTTTAAAGTGCCCCCAACTTAGAAGCCGGAGAATCATCATCTTTGGTTATGAGTCAACCCCTTGACTCGTACCCATACGTTATGATTCGTGACCATGAGTTGTAACCAGGACAGTCTCCAGGACCCCCAACACTGTTATCTTTATGATTCAACCCACCAACTCGTTACATAACCCTATGACTCATAGGGTCCTACTCGTGTGCAACACAGGACTCAAATAAATCAAACACTAGACTTCCTATGACTTAAACCTATGACTCATGTCATATCCTTACGGCTCTTAGTGAGACCCTAGTACTTAAAGTAGAATCAAGCCTCAGAATTATAGGTTTGGATACGAATCATCCCAATGAGTCTTTAAGACACCTACGACTCTGGGGGGCCAAATATTGGGTGTTTTAATAAAATATGAGTCCTCATCACTCTATTCTTTATTATGTAAAGATTTTATATCAAGAAGAATAGTAAAATATTCAAAAATAATAAAATAAAATCACAATAATATAAACTTAACAAATAAAATTGAAAAATATATACAAAAAATAAAGACTAATAGTAAAATAAACACAATTGATCTAACCCTAAATTGTATATCACGACAACGATGTCAAAATTTAATGACACCCAAATTACACCTTGCTATGGGATAAAAAGTGGTTGAGGTCAAATATAGAACCTAATCATGGTTAAGGTTGATCCAACAAGGAATATGGTTTGGAACTAGGCCTACACAGTTATTTAGATTAATTGTAAATTGAAGTAACAAGTAAAGAAATACCAGTTTATAATAAGAAAATCATTGAGAATGATGAACTAGGACTGCATTTCTCATGATTTCATAACTTTCCAGGATGTTCATACTAACAATCTATTCTGATGTGTTTCATGAAAATTTAATAATATAGGTTCATTTAAATGTCTATCTACCTTAATTATATGAATATCATTCTTTTGCTCTCAGTCTTTGAGTGTCGTTCATCTATCCCTTATTTTTGATCTCATATTAACTCTCCCTGTTGTGACTGATGTTATTAGATGAAGGTTGATGGCTTTAAATATCTTTTGTTGTTTTCTTTTCCTAATCTTTACTTCTCTCTCTAGCAAGTTGAGAATTCAGGAAAGTTCTTAATGTTTACAACTGTCATCACAATAAAAAAATAACAATACATGTATAAATACCATTCAAATATTCATATGTACTTTAACCTACTATGTTAATCCATCATGGTTTTTACAAATTTGGTTGGGGGGTTTAGCTACTCATGGCTTGAAAATTACAATTAGAATTATAGATAAAAACACAATTATAAACTTCTAAATTGAGTTGAATAAATTTGGAATCTTAAATTCTCAATGAAAAATTAATAAAGATGGAGAAGAAAAAAATAAACCAATTTTCTCCAACCTCCACGATGCTCCAAGCTTTCTCTGAATAAAAAATTTACAAGTTATCTTTCGAAAGTTTCAAAGTTATCAAAAGTTACATAAAAATTATTTTTTTGGAGTACTTATATTTGTAAGAGAGAAAACACCAAATAAAATAACTGAATTCAAAATGGACTAGAAAATGAAAACTTAATCCAAATTGGACTGCACTGGGTCGTGTGGGACTGAACGAGTAGGTCACCACTACTCTTTCCTCCTATATCCATTGAATTCCACGTGTAACATTGCTGCCTCCATTTCTCAAATTCAAATTCTAACTTAAATTGTAGAAATTTATTTTATAATAAATTCGATCCATTACCCCGCCTTCTTGATTTCTATGTATAACTTTTTTATTTTAATTTTTTTATTGCTCTAAATTTTTTGATCTTCACACCAATATAATTTTAAAAATAAAAATGTAATAATAAACATAATTCATAAAATTAATGCTCAAAAAGGACAAATAAAAATACTAATTGAGAGGAAAATATAACTAAATATATGTAATTTTGGCCTCACATCATAAACCAATAAAGTTATAGACATCAGTTATAGATGTAGGTTTGGCCCAACCATGAATTGCTTCAACATTTGCCGAATCTACCAAAATCCCATCCTTAAGCTCCATATGTCCTAGGAATATCATTGATTCTTGCTAGAACTCACACTTTAAGAATTTGGCAAAGAGCCTATGATCTCTCAAAGTTTGGATCACAACTCTCAAATGTTTCTCGTGCTCCCCCTACTTCTCGAATAAACATGTATATCATCGATAATTTTGCAAAGAGCCTATGATCTCTCAAAGTATGAAGCACAAATCTAATATACAACTTGTGCTCCCCCTACTTATTGAATAAATATGGTTATCATCAATGAAAATGATCATGAAGGTGTCCAAATAGGGCATAAAAATATGGTTGGTCAAATCTATGAATGTTGTTGTGGCATTAGTCAATCCAAAAAATATAACCAAGAATTCATAATGTCCATAACAATTCTTGAAGGCTGTCTTAAGAAGGCCCTCTATTCGAATCCTCAATCGATGATAATTGTATCTCATGTCAATCCTAGAGAATACTGCCGCACCCTAGAACTAGTCAAATTATTCATTAATTCAAAGGCATAGAAAACTGGTTCTTCACTGTTTCCTTGTTTAGCTGTTTAATGTCGATATACATATTCATAGAACTATTCTTTTTTGTTTACGGGTAGGATAGAAACACTGTAAAACCCCACAAAAATTCCCTCATAGTTTGAGCCTTAGAGCATGTTGAGTGAAGTGTCATTCCGGCCTTAAAAGTTTGATAGGTATCTTACCAAGTGTGAAGTATTTTGAACTGTGTGGAATTTCCCTAATATTTACTTTTTGTCATGTAGAGCATTGAGTTAGCTTTCCAAAAATACCAATTTTGTTAAAGTCCGACCTGGAACGAGGAAGTTATGGCCGTTCTACCGAATGTTGTCAGAATTACCTAGGTTTGACGAATGATTCGATGGACCGTCAAGTCTGCGACGGACCGTCAATCATCCCATCAAAACCAAGGCAGTGACCCTTTTTTCTGGATATCGTGCGATGACCAAAATGATGGACCACCAACTTTTCGATGGACCATTACTTTGACCGTTGCTTTGAGGCAGTGTGGCCTCATCTTGGCCATTATGCGACGGCCAAAATGGAGGACCACCAAACTTTTGATGGACCTTCACTGACACCGTCATATCGAGGCAGTATGTCCCTTCTTCTGTCCAGCTTGCAACGGACGATCCGACGGACCGTTGAACTTTTGACGAACTATCAATCGACTGTCGCAACCCCTGTTCAGTTTTTTAATCCATTTTTAAAGGGATATTTCAGTCTTTTCCCCTATTTTAAACCCTACTATATATTCTATGTGAAGAATCTGTCTCATTTTCCCATCTCTAATACCAATGAGCTAGGGTTTTCTTCTCCAAATCAAATTAAAACAAAATTCTTCTCCAAGGAATATAAGAACTCACCATAGATTCTTTAAATTGAGTTGAGATTTAAGTTCCCTAAGTTAAGTGTGGTAGGAATGCTCTCTTTCAAGGATAAGAAGAAGAGTTTAGAGAAAGCTTGTTCATCTAATGTAATAATCTAAGGTATGTAGGGTTTTGAACAAGGGTAACCCTTTTACCCTTGTTCCCAAAGGGTTATTTACATCATGATTTTCCTTAAATCTATAAGGTTTTACATGAATTTGAATTGGGGGTTTTCACCCGTTATTATTGAATGCATTATCTTGATATTTCCTATGAATTAAGAGTCAAATGGCATGATTTTTGCATGTTTTATTGAGAATTTACAGCTGGGTATAAACCTTATGATTTTACTTCTTGAAAAGCTAATATTTGCAATGTTTGAGATATTGAAGCATATGACTATATTGATATTTTGTGATAAATTGCTGAAATTCCCAGATTTCCACATAATTAAAGAAGAGAAAATAGCCAAATCCCCCCAACCTTTACCCCAAATCCCAACTACATACTTATACTTTGCGGGGGGCCTATGACCCACCTGAACTATTTTAAAGTGGAATATTTACCCCCTTGAACGCTGACATGGCAAGAGATTGTGTTTTACTCTCTTTAAAGAGAGTGAGAACGCTGACATAGCCAAATATTTCTTTATTTTCTTTATTTATTTTTAATTATTATTTTCTTTTTCTTCTTCTTCTTCTTCTTCTTCTTCTTCTTAAAGAACTCAATAATGACATCTTCAAGAACTCAACAATGGCATCCAATACAAAATTAATTTATTAAACTTACATACTCATTAACCGAATTACCATACAAGAATTTTTAATTGTAATTCTTGTTTATTCAATTTCTTTTTCTTCTTCTTCTTCTTCAAGAACTCAATAATGACATCTTCAAGAACTTAACAATGGCATTCAATCCAAAATTAATTTATCAAACCTACATACTCATTAACCGAATTACCATACAAGAAATTTTAATTATTCTTCTTCTTTATTCATGTTCTTTCTTCTTCTTCTTCTTCTTCTTCTTCTTCTTCTTCTTTTTCTTTTTGTTCTTCTTCTTGTTCTTGTTCTTCTTCTTCTTCTTATTGTTGTTGTTGTTGTTGTTGTTCATCTTCTTCTTCTTCTTCTTCTTTTTCTTCTTCTTGTTCTTGTTCTTGTTCTTGTTCTTGTTCTTGTTCTTGTTCTTGTTATTCTTCATCTTCAAGAAATCAGTAATTGAATCTTCAAGAACTCAACAATGGCATCCAATCCAAAATTAATTTATCAAACTTACATACTCATTAACAGAATTACCATACCAAGAATCATCATTCTCATGAAATAAAATATAAACTTCCAACAATGCCTTGAAATTGAAACAATCAAATCAACACCATAATCAAAATCAACACTAAATTTTTTCATAATCATAAATTAAGCATTAATTTTTGTAGTTGAGAAATTAAAAAAAAGGAATGCTGAAGGGTCAGATGAGGTCACCATGACTGAGTGGTTTATTTTGAAGCTCTGGAAATAGCAAGAGTGGAAAGTGAAGAAATGGGTGGAAAACAAAGTGAAATGAAAACTCAAGAAAAGAATTTTTTGATAAAGAATAGCTATAGAAGTGGTGAAATGGAAGAGAAAAGGAAATAATAAAGTTAAATAATTGACTTTTTAAGTAAAAAAGGAAAAAATGATGTGTTAATGATGTGGCAAGAAAAAATGACATGGCGATGATATGGCAGTGAGCTGAAATAATGTCTAGGCATGAGCTTTTAGGGGGGTAAATATTCTACTTTAAAATAGTTCAGGGGGGTCATAGGATCCCCACAAAGTATAAGTGTGTAGTTGGGATTTGGGGTAAAGGTTGGGGGGGGGTATTTGGTCATTTTCTCATTTATGAATCTATATGCTATACATTATACTTTTGATGAGCTTTATCTTGAGATTGAACTATGGGTTAGTAAGACCTATTTGGGACTTGTGAATTTGTGAACCCTTGTGCTATAAACACCCATGAATTAAGTATTTTGAGATGATTGAGAAATGAATTGACCTAATGGTCTAGGAGATTTGAAATCCACTTCACTATATGAGATTATTGGGTTCGTGGTGAATTATGAGATTATTTTAAAAGTGGATTTTTATGAGATGAGTGCAGATAATCAAAAGGGAGTAGTATTTATCACTGCGCGGGTAAGTTACTATGGTTTCTTACTCCAAAACTACGTGAAACCGTAGGTTGGGCCTAAGGCCGAGTTTATAATTTTTATGCCTAAGGCCAAGTTAATATTTGTCCTGAGGCCAAGTTTCATTTAGTGATCACTACACCCAGGTTATACTCCCTGGCAAGTGTATGACACTCCTCCCCAACATGGGGTCTTTTCCTTAGGAGGACAAAATATTGAACTCCATGTAGCTTGCATGGTTTATGTCGATTACGAGAACCTCCCTTGCCTTTCAAACTTAAGATCAACTACTTTCTTAGAAACTAAAGTATTTTCCCTCTGAGGTTGTAAAATGGTTTCCTAGCTAAAGTATTCCCTTGATATGGACTGTCTCTTCAAAAAGAAGTGTTTTCCCTTGATTTGATATTTTCCCAAGAAACCTTGAGATGAGTAATTTTCACTAAACTAGAGTATATTCCTTTTGAGATTGAATGATTTCCCTAAAGCTTGAAATGAGATATTTTCCTAAAGTGAATGAAATGCTTTCAAGTATGTTTCAAAGTGATATGATTCCGAATTCCAAGTATTTGAGTTTAGAAAGAGTTATGAGATCTTGAGCACTAACGAAATTTTACTCTCATTGAGGCATATGCATGAGTTGATAGTGTTGTTTAAAGTCCCTCTGGTCTTGATTATTGAGAATAAGAGAAGATTTCTGATTTTAAGGTTAAAGAATGATGACTCACGAGATTTGTGTTATGTACCTCATCTTACATGATTTATGAGCTTTACATTTGATATTTGTTCAAGCTATGTGAGTCATCCCATATTGCATCCATGATTTGACTGAAGAAGGCTGATACTGTTTTATACATATGCATTCACCCCTATATACTCAGTACATTCCCAAGTGCTGATCCACATATACGTCTATGTGCTATATTGTCTCATAATGTAGGTACAAATTGCAGCATATGTACCATGTCTGATCAATTTGCAGCTTCCAGTTGGAAGGTGAGGAGTCCTTTTAATTCAAGGGCTCAAGTAAGTGATACAGTTGAGACAAGTGGTAATTTCTTTTTCATTCCTATTAAGTTGGGGTGATTGGGAGTCTTGACCCAACTACCCATGGTCAATACTAGTAGAGGCTTCATAGATAGTGGGTAGAAGTTAATGCATTGGGTTTCAATTTTATTGTAAAATGCTGAGTTGTAACCTTGTGACTCCATTAATAGTATTGAGCCAATTCATATTAGAGTTATATTCCGCCTTATTCTTTTAATTTTATCCGTTTTATACAGTTATTTATGTGTGATGCCGAGTGAAGGGTTAACTTGGGGTCACTTATGACCCTAGGCACCGTGTAGCATCCCGAGGGGTGATTTCGGGTCTTTACAAGCACACTCTTCCTTATTAAAACTTTATCCAAAAGATCCATAAATTAAGAATATAACTCCATGGTATCAGCAAGAGACATATGGTAAGGTGTTATGGGAATAGGTTTAGTTCCCCACTCAAGATCAATAGCAAACTTAATATCATGTTGAGAAGGAAGGTCAGGTAGGTCGGTAAGGAAAACATAAAAAAACTCATAAATAATAGGACAAAATCAAGTGAAGGGATTTTCCCACTAATATTATAAACATAAGAAATATAACACTCACAACCCCTCGACAACAGTCTTCTATCCTGTACAAAAGAAATAATATTCATCGGTGCATAACTAATAGAACCCTATCATACAACCCATGCGATGCCGAGCAAGGGTAAGATAATGGTCTTAGAAAAGCAATCCAATACTGCATGATAGGGGGAAACCATTCCTTGCCCAATCTGGCATTAAAGTGTACCATGTCTAACATAATAAGGTCAACCTGTTTATCGAACTCTTGAATGGTCACAACACATGATCTATGAACCAAATTCACTACTAAATAATCACCCGCGAGAGTAACTATAAACATTGACATAGGTAAAGAATCTGAAGACAATTCTAACCTCAATGCATAATAAGTCGAAATATATGAATAAGTGGATCTAAGATAAAATAAAGCTATAGCTGGATAATGACTCACTAAAATAGTACCTATTATAACAATGTACAAATACTTCATCTTTGGACTATCAGGTGCAATATACAAGTAACACCGTCCACTTTTAGATTGGGTTACTGATGGATAACCTATATTGATTACACGAGTACCTCCCCTAGAAGCATAGGGACTATCTTTGTGACCCTGTACAACACCTCTAGTTGGAGGCGTCGCTAATTTAGTCTCCTAAATAATCTATGTTGCAGGCTAAATCATTTTAGGTTGGGGACACTCTCTAGATAAATACCCAACAACCCCACAATAATAACATTCCTCGATTAGTCTGCTCTATCTAAAAGATTTGGTTGATCTAGAATAGCCATCTAGGCTTGAAGACCTTGACTGTTACTACTCCAACTACTATAACACCATAATTGAGATGACCCCATCAGAAATATAAAGTGTTGCCTGAACATGTATACTAGACTGAACCTAGTGCTAATAAGACTTATATTGGGGCTACCTCCCTTGAATTCCTCCTGCTCTAAAATATAAGTCGCTTTGCCTTTCACTAAAACTGCTTAGTGATGCGACCTCTCATAACTTCCCTATTAGGCCTTGTGATCTATATCCTCTAGATTGTAGGTATGATAAAAAACCTGAGTAAAAGACTTTTTTGAAGTCACTAAAGCTTGAGTAGCCCTATAAAGTAGTTGTCTAAACCATTTAACAAAACACCAAATCCGCACATACTCTATAAGAAGAATACAGGTGAAATGTTTATATATCTTTTAAAACCTCACCAAATACTTGGACAAGTCATAGACCCTTACCTCAATCCCATAAACTTATCTCATAGGTAATCACAAATGCTGGGAGGGATAAACTTTCCTAAGAAAGCCTCGAAGAACTGAGTCCAAGTCATAGGTGGAGATCTAATTGGCCTAGAATTAAGATAACCCCTAACCATTATCTACATATTTTTTATAGCTGATAAGCAATCAAAATATTTTCTGAACAACTCATCCATCACTAAATTATGGAGCCTCTCTTTATAACTAGTAAAAAATTGAAAAACATCCTCGCTAGGGGTCCCTATAAGCCTTGGTAGAGTCAGTATCATAGATTAGCCTAACATTTTCTAATCCTCTATGATCATAACTAGTTGAGCCACTACTAGCTACAAAACTATCAATTCTAGAGGAACCCCTAATATGGGAGCCACAACAATAAGTTCCACAACAATAAGTTCCACTACTAGTACTACTCTGGTCAATCGATTGAGCACCATCAGATGATGTACCACCTACTAAACCCAATAACTAAAGTAAGGCCTCTATGGGTATAAAGGAAGAAATAAATATCTGTAGGGACTAGGCTACCCTTTGGCTGACTTGTGGTTGGGGTTGTTGAACCTCTAAAGCTACCTGTGGCTGGAGAGCAATATCAGGATCTAATGAAGGCTCCTTGTACTGACCCCTAGCTGGGGATGCAACTCTAGACTTGCCTCTACCTCTATCGCAATCTCAACCACTTAGAGGTAACTTAGTTGTAGGTTCTGGGTCTCTATCTTTGATCATCGTGGCTCACGTTCATGCTATCTATGAAAGAATGAAACAAATAAGAACACATCAAGCAATATAAACTCACCGATGAACTAAAAAATACAGTGAGATTCTCCTAAGAATATCTTGTAGTTGTAATTTTCCCAAATGTCATTAAGCTGAAATAAGATGTAAAAATTTCAACTAAACTTTTCTTAGAGAAATTTTGAGAAATTTAGGGATAGCCTAAGATTGAATTATTTTTAAAAGTGTAATAATCTAATAAAATATTGTATTAATATGGTTTGTAGTGGTTGGATTTGAGGTGATAACTAGATAGACAACAAGTATAAGGAGTCGTAACAACTTTTGATGCTTGAATAGAGTTATAGAACTCTTGTTATAGCGGTTATCATGGAGAGTTTAGTTTGCAATATCAAAATTCTTTTGTGTGCTATAAAGTGAAGAAAACTGAGGATGGGTCCTAAGTTTAAACCTTGGACCACTATAACAATAACTAAAACTGCAACAACGACCTTTGTGAAAAGGGATGCAAACCATTGTAGTAAAATTTTAACTGTTGCAGTGGTAATTATCTGTTGTAGTGGTAAAGAACAACAAATTTTTAGTTTTTAAAAGTAGAAAAAACATTTTTACTCCCCACTTTCTTGAAAAATGCTATAGAGCTTTGGAGTAGGTAATTTTTGTGAGGGTTTTTGAGTTTTTCATCTCTGGAGGTAAGTAATTATGTTCTAGGCTTGGATTCACTTTCTTTAACTTTATAAAATTGCTAGAAAATAAATTAATGATGGGTTAAAAGAATTAACTCTAGTCTTTAGAAATTGATGAAAAATGGTGAAATTACTTATAATGTGAATATGTAATGATACCAGGGTGTTAGAAAATAGTAATGTGACTAGAAATATGATTGCTTATTCTATTTCAAGTAAAATTCATGAGGTTTAAATGATAAGAGAAACCTAAGTTGATAATATAGGGTAAATCAGTGGCCAAAATATATGGGTTATTATCACTAATGGTTAAAAGAGAATGATTAAAATAGTGTTGTATTCTTGTTGTTGTATAGATCATGAATGAATTGAACAAGAATGAAAGAGCAAAAGTGTGGCTTAAAGGTGACTTTAAGAAAAGGATTTGTGGTATTCTATGATTTGGTGTAACAGTTAGACTTTCTAGGCTTTGTGTTTGTTTTTTATTTAAACATATATGATTGCTTTCTAGCCTCACTTGTGATTTGATGTTTGCATTGTATTTTAATTACATTGTTTTGAGGTGTTAAGCTACTGGGTTGGTACCACTCTGATACACCATGATATAATGTGATAATGGGTTGGGTACTATGCTGGTATGTTACCTTTTTGCAGACTTACAGTTAATTATATGACTTAAGTTCTATTTTATGAACATATATTATGATGAATGGTTGATTCAAATGAATAAATATGAATGCTTATGAAAATGAACTTCTGAATTGTAATTATATGGCAATCCATGATGACTTGTTAGATCGATATCATTGGTTATAAGGTTTGGTATGATCGCTTTTATACTTGTCTAACTTACTTACTTATGCATTGTTAAGTTATTTGACCTATAATGCTTACTAGTAATTATTGATGTACTGATTCTACCTGTACTCTTCTTACTTGCTTACTTGTGCATGGTTAAGTTAGTCGACCTATAATGCTTATTTGGATTTGTTGATGTACTGATGCTATCTGTACTCTTTTTTTTGTTGAGAGAAAAATATCTTTCTGTAATTTACATGCAACCTCGTCTCTAGATATTGATCCAAACTTAATTTTGAGGGTGAGAACCATGTTCAGGCAACCTTCAGATCTTCTTATGATGTTTAGGTCCTTTTTGTTAGGACTAAGCCTATTTCCTCTTTTGTTATATTTTGGATGTTGTGTTGGTTTTAGACTTAGTTGTTCTTCTTGGATGTTCTTGTTCGGTGACTTTAGGTCTTGAGAAATTATACTAGAAGGAGGTTTTGGCACTCTATTTCATTTTATGTATTAAGATGTTTTGAATTATTAGTAGTTATTGAATGAGACATTTCATTTAGATATGTTGAAAAACATGTAAGCTAATACTATAATGAATGTGGAGATGACACTTAGGTGAAGGTGAGCGTATTATGAATCTCCTATCATAGTCTAGAGAAGGCGCCAATCATGATAGGTTGCGTCGTGATAGTTCCCTTTTGAAGATATGAAGCATCCATCATCACATCGATCTATTAGACTCAACTAAACATTTTGTCCTACAGCAACACCACCAGTGAACCTAGGCTCTAATACTAGTTCGTCACGACCCAATTTCTCATGTTATGGAGTTAAGCCAAATAATAACAAGTATTGGGATAAATAGTGGAAGATGAAAGAATACAAAATTAAGACATGCTAGTAGAAAATGAAATAATAGTATAAATCATGAAAATACTAAATGACAGGGGAAAAGATGAAAACGTGAAAAAAAGTGTTCCACAACCTGGTAAGGTCGATACATGAGCCATAAAATTGAAAAAGAATAGAGTTCTAAACATTATCAGATATATAAGTAGTTTTGAAAAAGTAAAAATATCCAAAAATAGCTGAAGGAGAGAGGATCAGCTCTAGCTCTAAAAGCTCACCCTATCTTCAAATTCCCAAAAGTAAACCTGAAAGAAGCATTAGTAGAGGTAACTCATACTCTAATATGACTTATAAAAGTATACAGAAGTGTAGATTGAGTGCCTAAAATAACAGGTACTCAATAGATGTCATCAGTAGACTCAGATAAATCATTATAAGAATATAGTAAAATGCGATAATATAAACTCAAGTCAAGGATAAGGATAAATTTGAGATAATACTCCAAGTCAGCATAATGTGGTAAAGATAAAACATAGTAAATTAAAGTAACAACCATCTAAATATCACCTAACTAGTCCCCCATAAGCCCAAAAGGCACACACAAGAGAAAAATGGCCCAACCGAGCCCTCATAAAGCTCGACAGATGCATACAAAGAGAAAATCAACATAATAGAAATTATAAAGTATACTCAAATGTAAAATAATATGTAATGACCATTTCTATCATTATGTATAAGCCTCTCACTGAGAAACCCATGTTAAAATTCTTCCCAAATTTAAAGTTATAAATTTCAAGCTAGGCTATATTCTAACAAAATTAGAGAGAGGTGTGATCTAGGGAAATCCAAAAATGATTTTTGCAGGTTCAGTAGTGTTTGATTTGATTTCTAGTTGGCTAATAACATATGGTACCCATAGGAATTTATGAAATAAAATTTGGGTATGTACTACTCTCATAATTGATCTTAGTATAAAGGTCATTGCTTGGAATATCACTAGTTTAAGGTGTACTACAAAATTTTGATTTTTGGAAAACATTGGACATTCTATCCCATCAACGCTGCTATAGTGGCATTTTCATGACCTGAATTATGAGTCATGATGGCACCTACTAAGTTTCGGCAGCAGGTAAGACAAAACCATAACCCGGAGCTAAAGCAATGGGTTAATTCAATAAGAAATGACAATCAGGTGAAATTCAAGAACACAATATTAAATAACAAAGGTTTCTAGATATAATAAATAGACAATCCAAGATACCAATCCCACGACCTGGTAGAGCCAGCATAAGAGCATCTAATAGTATTAATACAACTCAAAAGTCTAGAATAGTCAATACATCTGTCCTGAAATGAAATACTAAAAACAAAGATGGAGGAAAAATAGGTGACTTGAACTCTCAGAGCTCACCTTATCTTCAAAAATTAGTAACCGTATGAACATTAGTCAATAACAATAGCTAGTACTTGGATCTGCACCAAAAAGGTGCAAAAGGGTAGTATGAGTACCAAAACAATGGGTACTCAGTAGGCATCATCAATTTAATGAGCTACAAAATAATATAAATATGATAAAATGAAAGATAACATAAATTAATTCAAGGTACAAAAATGAACCTGAATCATATCTTACATCACTGTACATAATAAGTTATTACCTGGAATAACAGTAAATCATAAGGCATCAACATATGCCTCAATCATCGTGCAAACATAAATAACTAATACATAATAATAATGTATCATAAAGAATCATCACAAGCATACATAACTATAGAATTGACTCCTATATACCAATTGATGCAAAAAAGTAAAGAACTCTATAATGACCCTCTAGGTCATTTTTAATATTTCTACTTATATTCACCATTAGAGATTTCCCATAGTTTCCCCAAGTCATTTATTACTTTCTGGGACTGATAGTTAGGTTATCGGGCTGTTCGTTTGATTTTGAGCCAATTCTCTATTTAGAAGTCTTCGCTGGTTCTAAAAAGCCATCGGGATAAAATTTAATAAAATGATCTTGTATGTAAATTCTGACTGCATTAGAAGATCTATAATATCAATTTTAGGCTAGTTAGACCTTTGGTTTGGGTCCCAATACACCTAAGCTTATTTTGACCTATTGGTCGAAATATTAAAAATTTAAAATATGGGTATGGGACCCACATTTGGTTGAAACAACCTCGGATGACAAATATAACTTCTCCATTTCATCTAAAACATTGAATTTAGTATAGTTACATAGTTATTTGCATAAATTAGAGTCCAAATGAATTTCGAGGCCATAGTGGAAAGTTGGAAAAATTTCCAAGTTTTAGCTGATTTTCTAGTGCTGCAGAGGATACTACGTTTGCACCAAGGGATACTATGATGAAAATATGCCCTTATGAGATTAAGTACTATGATAGCACCACCTCTGTACCTGGTATGGGTATAAAAGAGCTCATTAGGCCATATTCTGGCCATTTTTGGCTCAACCTTGACAAATAAGAACCCAAAAAGGGTGAGGTATGTTTAAATTGAGTCTTGTGGTAAATTGAGAGCTTATTTAACATCTATTATCAAAATTATCATCCGAATTAAGGTAATATTTCATCACTGTCTTGATGATTTGGTTCTTGACCCAAAACCCCAAATAGCTTGAGGGCTTGATTTTAGCACAAAATTAACTTGGTCTTCACCCATTTATTGAGGATAATGATTCCTTGATCATGTATGAATGTTGGGTTGACCTCGGAAATGTGATTTCCATAAGTGGGACTCACTTGGGGGTTTTTGTATTGTTTTTAGACCTGAAGCACAACAGTGCTATCAAGGTATCGTTATTCTCATATTGATGAGTAGATTATGATTTTTGATAGACTGATGGAATTTTGGGATTGTGAGATAAATATGAAATTTTGGTGAATGAAGGATTTACAGTTTGGACTTGAGGTAGACTTCTGTCTACTCTTCTCCGTAAGATGATTTTTTATATATTGCATAAGAATGTTAATGTTAAGTTTGATTATGAGTAGCATGACTTAGTATTGATTATTGAGTTTGTGGATTTGATGACGGTTTGTGACCCTTAAGGTGGAATGCTTATTATCCTTTTTGAATATTATTGACTTCTCCCTAAATTAACTAATTAATAGAATAAATATGATATGATTCTAGGTTTGGGATATGGTTGTAGTATTGAAAACATGTTTAGTATATGCAACCTAATTTGGACTATTTTGGTGATCTTGAAACCTTAATTTAGGTGGAGTTGACTTAAATTCCCCTGTTTCTAGGTGGAATTCCTATCTTAGGATTAGTTATTGCTTACTTGACATCCATAAGTTGCCTAGTTGGGGTAAAAATTCCCTAAATATGGAAATTGAGGATTAGAATTGGGTTCTTTAAGCCCACCTTAGTCTAAGATTTGTATTACCCTTATAGACTTAGTTGCGGATGTTAGTTAAAGTTGAGACTATTGAGCCTTTATAATAAGGTTACTTTGCAACTTGGTAATTATGATGACTTTACCTATATTATGATTTATGGCATGTAACTATGCTATGGCATTCCAAACTTGATTTATGATGTGGTCCATTGACATGCTTGAGAATATAGGCATAGAAATAGTTATGGCATATGTCCTATAGATGCGATATGCCATATAGATATGATATATGCCTCATACACATGAGATACCTCCTAAATATGAGATGCTTATTGAAATATTAAGCCTCCAAGATATGAGATGCCTCCTAAATGTGAGATACTTATTGATATGCCTTATGGATTATGGAGATGTTATGCCTCATAAACACGTTACGACTTATAAATATGAGATGAATTATAAATATAATTTTGATATGATCTTTGAATATATATGTGGGCTAAAGGCCATGGTTATAATATTATAACTAGTTCTGACACATTATTTGGCCTAAGGTCATGTTATGATATGAGATAACATCTGAGAAATGTCTATCTGGTAAAGCATATAATTGTAGTTTATTTATATATTACTGCTTATGGTTCCATTGTATGAATACTGGTGATGGCATGCATAGATTTGATACATTCAGGATTGTTGCATAAATGATTGATGAGATTCTGATTAGATTATAATATTATTATTATTATCACTAACTAAGGGCTAAACCCTACTTTCTATCTTAAAAATAGATTTCTTCACAATAATAAATGACTATTTTAATGAATAACTTTTATGTAAAAGAGGTTAATAAGGATGTTTAAAAATATGTGACTAGGATAGCTTTCGGTCTATGATTTGATACTACTAACTATTCCAGTCTTGAGAGATTCAGACCCCTTATATACTTTATAATGATCTAGTCCTAAAATTTACTTTGGCGAACAAACTTATAGATTTACACTTCTTTCACTATGGCTTGAGCCTGTACACTTATCATATCTAGATACACATCGGTCCGGTATGGGACGGATGAAGATGTTGTATCGATAATATAAATTTTGAAAGGTTATAATATTCAAGCTATGTGTATAAGCTTATTGGAAATGTGACATTGACGATGAATGATGTATTATGGAATTATACTCTACCTTGATTCTCTTTTAATGTTTATTTCCTTTAGCCCCCATGAGGATTTCTCTTTACTTTAGCCCTCGTGGGTCTTGTACTTTACTTTAGCCCTTGTGGGGCCCGCTCTCTATTATTGACATTTATTTGGATATTATGATGATATCCGATAAGGCCGGAGGATATTATAATGATGAATTGATACCCAACAAGACCAGAGGATGGTTGTGATGATGTATTGATATATGGCAAGGTCGGATGATGATTATATTGATGTGCTTATATGCACATCTACTGATTTGAGTCCAGCTAGCCCTTTTTACGACAAATATATATATACCCAACAAAGTTGGAGGATGATTATGATAATGATGATGATGATAATGATGGTCATGAGGATGATGATGGTAATGACGATGATGTTTATGATATTGTGAATTCTGTTGCATTCATTCTTGCATACATATCGCCTATCACTAGTATGCGTCTATAGTTATCAGCTAGTATGGGAGGATTGCATAGATATAGGTGATGACTATGCCTTGTAGTGTGTTGTTTATTGATCAAACTTTCTAAGCTTGGAGTGGTGAGGGCACATGATAGGCTCGATTAGGTATTTGGTTATTTGGACTAGCCGATTACTTGCTTTGTTTTTGACATTGTTATTATCATTGTTATTATTATTGATATGATCATTATTATAGTTAGTTTATGATAGATTGGTCATTGATTTGGTACCAAGACTTGAGGTATGATTCCAACCTTTTTTTTATCTTATGAGGTATGTTCCTTCCAATCGTATGGGAGGAATTGAAGATTTTTTCATGACCAAATTTCTCAGGTCATGATGGTGCCTATTATAATCCACCAGTAGGCAAGCCAAACCTGTAGTTCAAAATGGCTGAAACGGACTACCCAACTAGACAAAGAAAGGAATGTAGAAAAGATGTAATAATAGATCAAATACATAACATAGTCCTAAAACCTGGTGATATCAGTACAAGATCTTCTATATAACGAGATTTCAAAGTGAAGTACAAATGAATACAATATATAACTTATCTCCCAAACAACATGGAGACTAGTCTAATACATAAGAGAGAGATAAGTAATACTCCAAATGTCAGGAGCTCACTCTCAAACTCAGAAACATGGTTTCTCTGCATAAAGCACACATTGATAGTGATAACCCATACTATAATGTACATATACCCCTTATTTAGTGTACCCTGAGTATTCTAGCTTTAGTGTACCTATTGTTTTATCATATACCCCTTCCTTTCATTGATTTAGATTGTATATTTATTCTTTGTCCTTGTATACTTATATATACATATATCTTTCTTCTGCCTTTACTTTATATATCAGCCAGTGATATACGGTGTAGTGTTTAGAATCCAAAGTATGTCAAGAATTAAGATAGTGCATTCTTACTACTTCCTTAGCCTTAATATGTTAAGTCTATTGGACAAGAATAAAACAAGTTAACCTTATTATCTCATTAGCTGTCTTATATGGTTGCTGGATATTTAGGTGTAGTTTTCCATTCTATTTATATGTTATTATATATTTGCTTTATCTTTGGAGATCAGTCGGTAGTTGCCGACTGAGTACCACATGTTTTGTACTCATACTAACTTTTGCGGCCTGTACATTATAGTATGGGTTATCGCTATCAATGTGTGCTTCATGCAGAGAAACCATGTTTACGAGTTTGAGAGTGAGCTCCTGACATTTGGAGTATTACTTATCTCTCTCTTATGTATTAGACTAGTCTTCATGTTGTTTGGGAGATAAGTTATATATTGTATTCATTTGTACTTCACTTTGAAATATCGTTATATAGAAGATCTTGTACCGATACGACCAAGTTTTGGGACTATGTTATGTATTTGATCTATTATTACATCTTTTCTACATTATCTAGTTAGGTAGTCCGTTCTAGCCGTTTCGAACTACGGGTTTGGCTTGCCTACTGGTGGGTTATAATAGGCGCCATCATGACCTGAGAAATTTGGTCATGAAAAACTATTAAATTCCTCCCATATGACTGGAAGGAACACTCAAGAGAAGAATTAAGAAATCAATCAACATTATATCTAACCTTCAGTATCATTTAACCATCATTCCATGATTATCATCAACCGGTCATTTGCTAACACTTCACAATTTACCAACTTTAGACAATGTAATAATAAACATAATCCATAAAACTAGTACTCAAAAAGGACAAATAAAAATACTAATTATGATGGAAATATAACTAAATATATATAATTTGGGCCCCACATCATAAACCAATAAAGCTTTAGACATCAGACAAAGATGTTGGTATGTCCCAATCACTAATAGCCTCAATTGTTGTTGGATATACTATAATCTCATCCTTATCCACCATGTTCCCTAGAAATGTCATTGATTCTTGCCATAACTCACGCGTTAAGAATTTGTCAAAGAGCCTATGATCTCTCAAATATGGAGTACAACTCTCAAATGTTGCTCGTGCTCCCTTATTTCTAGAATACACAAGTTTATCATCGATAACTTAGAAGAGGGCCTATTATCTCTCAAAGTCTGGAGTAAAAATCAAATATGATACTCGTGTTCCCCCTACTTCTCAATTAAATATAGATATCATCAATGAAAATGATCACGGAGGTGTCCAAATAAGGCCTAAAATGTGGTTGATCATATCTATGAACGTTGTTGGGGCATTAGTCAATTCAAAAGATATCTCCAGGAATTCATAATGTCCATAACGAGTCTTGAAGGCTATCTTAGGGAGGTCCTCTATGCGAATCCTTAATTGAAGATAATCGTATCTCAAGTCAATCTTAGAGAACACTACCACACCCTGAAATTGGTAAAATAATTCATCAATTCGATGGCATAGGATACTTATTCTTCACTCTTACCTTATTTAGATATTTGTAGTCGATATACATATGCATAGAACTATTCCTTTTCTTTACGATTAAGATAGGCATATACTCGCCCTAATAAAACCCTTATCCCGAAGATCTAGAAGTGGAGAATTTAACTCCTTAAGATCAATAAGAGACATATGGTAAGGTATTATAGAAATTGGTTGGGTTTCGGACAAAAGATCAATAGAAGATTCAATATCACATTGATAAGGAAGGTTAGGTAGACAGGTAGGGAAAACATCAAAAAACTCATGAACAATAGGGACAAAATCAAGTTAAGGGATATTCCCACTGATATTATAAATTTAAGAAAGATAACACTTACAACCTCTCAACACCAGTCTCCTAGCCTGTAAATAAGAAATAATCTGGTCGGTGCACGACTAATAGAATCCTTCCATACTACCTGGAGTATTCCAGGCATGGCTATGTTAACAGTCTTAGAAAAATAATCCAAGATGGCATAATAGGGGGATGACTATTCTATGCCCAATCTTGCATTAAATTTTACCATGTCTATCATAATAAGTTCAACCTGATCATCAAACTCTTGAATGGTCATAACTCATGATCTATAAATCAAAATCCACTACTAAATAATCACCTATGAGAGTAGCTACACACACTAACGTAGATAAACACTACGAAGATAATTCTAATCTCGCTGCATAACTAGTTAAAACATATGGATAAGTGCATCCAAGGTCAAATAAAGCGATAATTGGCTAACAATACACTAAAATAGTACCTAAAATAATAATGTCCAAAGACTCCATCTTTGTCCTGTCAAGTGTAACATTCAAATAACACTGTCCACCATTGGATTGGGTGCCTAAAAGATCACCCATCTTGCCTGCATGAGGACATCTCTTAGAAACCTAGGGACTATCTCTGTGACCTTGTAAACCTCCTCTAGCTTTAGGCATTGCTGAATTAGTTGGCTAAATACTTTATATTATAGGATAAATCATCTTATACCGAGGACACTCTCTAGAGAAATACCCAACAAGCCTACTATCATTATTTGGCTTGAGCACTTTGCTCTATCAAAAAGATCTGATTGACCTAGAATAGACACCTCAGCTTAAAGACCTTGAGCACTGCTACGACCACTATAACACTATAATTGAGATGATCCCAATCAAAAATCTGAAGTGTATTGCTTGAACATGCCTACTAGACTCAACTTGGTGCCGATAAGACAGATGTTAGGGGTACCTTCTTTAAAATCCCCTGCCTCTAAAATGTGAGCCACTTTTGCTTTCACTAAAACTTCTTAGTGATGCGACCTCTTATAACTGCCCCCGAAGGCCTCGTGATCTATATACTCTATAGTGTAGGCATGATCGAAAACCTTAGTAAAACATTTTCGTAAGGTCACTAAATCTTTAGTAGCCCTGCAGAGCAGTAGTCTTAACCCTCAGACAAAACACCAAATCCTCTCATACTCTATAGGAAGAATCATGGTGGCATGTATATATATCTCGTAAAACCTCACCTCATACTTGAAAAAACTTATACAACCCTACCTTAATCTAATAAACTCATCCCTGAGGCAATAACACATGCTAGGAGGGTTGAACTTTTCTAAGAAAGCCTAGGAGAACTGAGTCCAAGTTATAGGTGTAGATTTAGTTTTCTTGGAATTAATTTAACCCCTCAACCACTATCTAGATGATGTGTCTAGATGATAAGCAATAAAATCTACTCTGCACAACCTAACCAGCACTAAATTATGGATCCTCTTCTTATAACATCCTCTTTAGGGGTATTTATAAACATAGGTAGGGTCAATCTCATAAGTTAGCCCAATATTTTATAATCCTCTATGATCATAACAAGATGAGCCACTATTGGATACAAAACTATCGATGCTAGGGGAACCCCTAGTAATGGAGCCATAATTATAAGTTGCACTCTTATTTTAGTACTGCTCTGGTCAATTGATTAAGCCCCACGAGATAATGTACCATCTACTAAACACAATAATAAAAGTAAGGTCTCTATGAGTATTAAGAAATATTTAAATCCCTATATGGCCAAGGCTTCCCCGTGGCTCACTAGTGGTTAGGGAGGTTAAACCTCTAGAGCTACCTTTGGCTAGAGAGAAATATCAGGATCTGGTGAAGACTCCTTGTCCTAACCCCTAGCTGGGGATGGAGCTCTAGACTGGCCTTGAATTTTAGGTGTACCATAACTACAGACAGGTATCTTAGTTGTAAGTTCAGGGTCTCTATCTCTGATCAATGCAGCTCACATATTAGCTATCTGTGAAGAGTGAAACAAATGAGAACTCATAAATAAATATAAACTTGCCGCATAAACTGAACAAAAAAAGTTAGATTTTCCTAAGAATATCCTGTAGCTGTAATTGCCCAGAGTGTCATTAAGTTGAAATGAGATGTAGAAATTTCAACTAGACTTTCCTTAGAGAATTTTGAGAAATTTAGGGATAGCCTAGGATTAGCTTATTCTTAAGGGTGTAATAATCAAATAAAATTTGGTATTAATATGGTTTGTAGTGGTGGGATTTGAGGTTAAAACAAGGTAGCCAACGAGTACAGGAATTCTTAGCAACTTCTAGCACTTGAAACAGAGTTATGAAACTCTCGTTATAGAGGTTATCATGGAGGGATTGGTTTGCAATGTTGAAATTCATGGTGTGTGTTGTAAATTGAAAAAACTTAGGATGGGTCCTAAGATTCAACTTTGGACCACCACAATGATAATTTGAATTGTAGTGGTGACTTTTGTGAAAAGTGATGTAAATCATTGCAGTAGAACTTCAACAGCCGCAGTGGTAATTATTTTTTGCAGTGTTAAAGTAAAACAATGTTTTATTTTTTAAAAGCCAATATATTACTTTACTCCCTATTATTTTGAAAAATGCTATAGAGCTTTAAAGTAGGCAATTTTCAGAAGGTTTTTGAGTTTTTCAACCCTGGAGGTAATGAATTATGTTCTAAACTTTAATTTACTTTCTTTAACTTTAGAATATCACTAGAAAATAAATTAATGATGGGTTTTGGGATTTAACCCTAGTTTATAGAAATTGATGAAAAATGGTGAAATTGCTTATAATGTAAGTATGTAATCATCCTATGGTGTCTTAAAACACTAATGTGACTAGAATTACGATTGTTTATGCTATTTCAAGTAAAATTCATAAGGTTTAAATGGTAAGAAAATCCTAAGTTGATGATATAGGGTAAATCAGTGGCTAAAATAAATGGGTTATTATCTCTAATGGTTAAAAGAGAATTCATGATTAAATGGTGTTGTATTCTTGTTGTTGTATAAATCAATAACAAATTAAATGAGAATGAAAGGGAAAAAGTGTGGCTTTAAAGGTGACTTTAAGAAAAGGAGTTGAGGTAGGCTATGATTATGTATAGCAGTTAGACTTTCCTGTGTTTGTGCTTGTTTGTGATTTAAATATTTATGATTTCTTTTTTAGCTTGACTTGTGATTTGATGACTGCATTTTATTTTCATTATATTGTTTTGAGGTGTTAAGCTAATTGGTCATGTGCCACACTGATACACCTTGATAAGATGTGAAAATGGGTTGGATACCATGCTGATATGTTATAATCTTTCATACATGCACTTATTCATATGAATTGAGTACTTTTTCAATGAACATATGTGATGATGAATGGATGATTAAGTATGAATGCCTACGAAAATGAACTTGTGAATTGTAATTATGTGGTGATCTATGATGAGTTGTCTTATTGCTATCATTGGTTATGAGTTTTTCTATGATCGCTTTTGTACTTGTTTGGCTTTCTTACTTGGGCATTGTTAAGTTAGTTGACCTATTATAATTACTAGAACTTATTTATGTCCTAATTATACCTATACTCTTGTTTCTTACTTGTGCATTGTTAAGTTAGTCGACCTATGATGCGTACCAGTGTTTGCTAATGTACTGATGCTACCTGTTCTTTTCTTTTAATTTAGTGCAAAATATCTTTCTACAATTGACATGCAACCTTGGCTCTAGATGTCAATCCAAACTTAATTTTGAGGGTGAGAACCATATCAGGGAAACCTTCAGATCTTAGTATTTTCATGATTATATACTATTGTCTAAATTAAAAAAAAAAGAGTACTACAAAATATCAAATATAAAAGTAGTAGTCTTGAAAAAGTAAAAACTGTCCAAAAATAGTAGAAGGAGAGAGGATCAACTCCGACTCTAGAAGCTCACCCTATTTTTCAATCCCTAAAAGTAAGCCTGAAAGAAGCATCAGTAGTGGTATCTCATACTTGAATCTGCATTAGAAAAAAATACAGATGTGTAGCTTGAGTACCTAAAATAACAGTTTGTCAGTAGACATCATTGACCGACTAAGCTAAATCATGATAAATATAGTAAAATGCAAGAATGTAAACTTAAGTCAAGGATAAGGATAAATTTGAGATAATACTCCAAGTCAGGATAATATGGTATAAAGAAAAACTAAGTATCTTAAAGTAACTACCATCTAACTATCACCTAAGTAGACCCCAGGAGCCCAAAAGGCACAAACAACAGAGAAATGACCCAATTGAGCCCCCATAAGCTCTACAGATGCAAACAAAGAGAAAATACCCATAATAGAAATCACAAAGTATTCTCAAATAAAAAAAATATATGTAATGAACATTTCTATCATTATGTATAAACCTCTCATTGAAAATTTCATGTTAAAATTCTTTTGGAATTTGAAGTTATAAATTTCAGGCTACGCTATGTTCGTAAGAAATTGGAGCGAGATGCAATCTAGTGAAATCCAAAAATGATTTGGGTAGGTTTGGTATTTTTGATTTGATTTCTATTTAGATAATATGATATGGGACCCATAGGAATTTACAAAATAAAATTCGGGTATGTAGAACTCCCATAATTGATCTTAGTATAAAGGGCATTGCTTGGAATATCCTGAGATTAAGGTGTGTTGAAAAAATTTAGATTTTTGAAAAAAATTGGACATTCTATCCCATCGACGCTGCTATAGTGGCATTTTCATGACCTGAATTATGAGTCATGATGGCACCTACTAAGTTTCGGCAGCAGGTAAGCCAAAACCATAACCTAGATCTAAGGTAATGGATTGATTCGATAGGAAATACCCGTTATAGGCGAAATTCAAGAACACAATACATAAATAACAAAGGATTCTAGGTAGATTAAATAGACAATACAAGATACCAATCCCATGACCTGGTAGAGTAAGTAGAACAACACCTAATAGTATCAATACAACTCAAAAGTCTAAAATAGTCAATACACTTGTCTCGAAACAAAAGACTGAAAATAAAATAGAGGAAAATGGGCGACTCAAACTACACGGGCTCACCCTATCTCAAACAAATCAATCACTGTATGAACAACGATCAATGGAAATAACTAGTTCTCGAATCTACCCCAAAAGATACAAAATTGTACTATGAGTACCAAAATAAAGCGTAATCAGTAGGCATCATCGACTGACTAAGCCAAATCATGATATAAATATGATAAAATGGAAGATAACATAAATTAAGTCAAGGTACAAAAAACAAACTTGAATCATCTCCAACATCGCGGTACATAATAAGTAATTACCCAGAATAACAATTTAATTTTAATGCATCAACACATGCCAATGTCGCCTTAGAAATATACGTAAGCAATTCGGAATAATAATGCATCATAAAGTATCATCACAAATATACATAACTACAAAATTGGATCCCATACGCCAATTGGAGAAGAACAGTAAAGAACTCTTCATATCCTCCCATACAATCAACCAACATTATAGCTAACCTTCATCATCATTTAACCATCATTCCACAATTATGATCAACCGGTCATTTACAAATATTTCACAATTTACAAACTTTAGACAATGTACTCACATCCCATAATATTGTCATTATTTAACAACCTTAGCATCAATATACACTAGTCACCATTTACTAGGTAACCGTCTCTTATTAACTAATCTATTCGACTACTAGTCATCATGTAATCTCTAATAATCATTCAACAACTATTTACCACATAACCACTAATCACTATTCATTACATAGTCATAATTTCACATCAAACATCATTTATTTTCTAATCCACATTTACTAACAAATCTCCAATTGTGAACTAGTCATATTAGTAACTTAGAAAACATTAACCATTAATCATCGACTGCCACTAATCATAAAACTTAACTAATCATCAATTATCACTAATTAATAATTATCACTAATCATCAACTATATGAATTTATAAATATTTAATACTTATGGGATATAACTGGCATCACTAATATCAACTATCACACCCAAATTCCATATGTGTATATAAGCGTATATTTTCCATACATAGGGCTAGCTAGACTTGAAATGGTAGATGTACACATAGGCATATCAATATAATCATCCTCCGACCTTTTCGGGTATCAATAGCATCATCATATCCTCTGAACTTACTAGATATCAAGTATCATCACAGTATCCTCCATCCTTGTCGAGTTTCAATATCATTATAATATCCTCCAGCCTTGTCGGACATCAATGTCTCATCATAATATCCTCTATCCTTTTCGGTCATCAATGTATTATTAAAATATTCTATTACCCTGACGGGCATCAATGTATCATCATAATATCCTCTGGCCTTGCTGAGTATCAATGTATTATCATAATATCCTCATCATCTTCCAAAATTTCATTGGGTATATAATCAATTTCACAAGTTCCAATTTAGTCAAACATTAATATTTCTAATATGATTCATGGCACAATATAATAAAGAAAATTGAAATTACAATATAACACAAATAATAGCTCGATTGCTAACGTTACCAATAAGGGTAATTTCAGTCATGGCTATTAGCATAATTGTGTTGTATGATCAAAATCATATGCAATATCATGAGCAATAACTTATCAATAATTTATTCAATAACTTATCATTAGCATAAATATAACATATCAATTGCATGTACAATAGCTAATCCAAAGCATAATCCATAGCTTAATCGTAGCATAGCCAATAACATAATTTAGCTTATACAATATCATAGTTAAGGGCTCACTTAATGGTGAATTTAGTAGCGCAATTAATAGCCATAACAGAAGCATTCTTAATAGCTTATTCATAACATATTCAATAACTTAATTTAGCTAAAAAAATATCATATATAAGGGCTCACTCAATGGTGTATTCGGTAGCCCTATCAATAGACAAAGTAATAGCATAATTAGTAAGTTGTCAAAATCTTAGCCAATAAGCCATACATATGGCATAATCATTTAGGAATTTCTACCAATGCTATCCATCATAACTAACAAGTATCAAGGTACCTCAATATTGCCTCAAAAAGACATTCTCTAAGCATTTAGCAAGAACATCAGGGCAACAAGCTAAGTGTTTCAATTCTATGATTTAAAAATAGCCTGAATGGTCCAACTAACTAGAGTCTCGCATTTAATTAAACCAACACCAAAACCCATCACAATATAACAAAATATCACAAATATACTATGACATAGCTCAATCTAACAAGGTATAAACCTAGCCCACCTTGACACCGAAGAAAGCTTAACGAACCGCTAAACCTATGCTTTTCCATTTTGAGAAGACTCCTCAAGAAGGGAAGCTATAAAAATTAAATTCTACACATCAATATGAGAATATTGATACCAGTATTTTACCATTGTGCTTTGGTTCCAAAAATAACCTCAAAAACCCCATGTGGGTCTCACTTATGAAAATCACATTTTTGAGGCCAACCCAACGTACATATATGATCAAGGAATTATAATTCTCAATAATGGTGAAAACTAGGCTAATGTGGGTCTTAATTCAAGCCCTCAAGATATTTTAGGGTTTTCAGCAAATAATTAAGAAATTTAACCATGAATTTGGAGGATTCTTACCTTAAATCCGTAGGAAAATGAGGAAATTGATGTTAATCCAGCTTTCCAAGCTCCCACAAGCTTCAATTTCAAGATAACACACTATTTTAGGGTTTATCTATTAAGAGGAAAGATGGAATATAAGCTAAAATTGTGAAAAAAGAGCTTTATATACCAAATCTAGGCACTCAAAAGTAGCTATCGCCAAGAATAGATGTGCAATCACACAATCCCCAATATAGACAAGCTAGTTGTGATCGAGACAGGGCTTGGTGATCGCACTATCTTCTCTGCACGAGGAGTCACGATTGACGCCCATGGTTTTCTATCACTGGCCTACCAGATAGAAGCTAGAAACTTAAAATTTTCCAAGTGTCTGTCATTCTCTCAGGATTCATTTGGAATCCCCTATACACAAATGAGCTATGTAACCATACAAAATTTAATATTAAAGATGAGATGGCCCACTAAAATTTTCCATCCGAGATTGTTTTGACCAAATATGGGTCCCATACCTATATCTCACTTTCCTAACATCCCAACCAATTAGTCAGAATGAGCTCGGGTGCCTCGAGGCCCAAAACAAAGGTCTACCTAGCCTAAAATTCAATATTTTGGAGTTGTTCACACAGTTAGTATTTCCATATGAGATTGTTTCAATAAAGATTTCCCTAGTGTCCATTTGGAGCCAGCAAAGACTTCAAAATAATGAATTGACTCTATAAACGAAACGAACTTCCCGATAACCAAACTGTTAGGTCTAGCAACTCATAAATGACTTGGGGAAGCTATGGACAATCTTTAACAACAAAAATATGTAGAAATATTGAAAATGACCTAAAGGGTCATTACAAAATCCACTACTAAAGGAACTTTCATCCTCAAAAGTTAAGAATTAGATATACCTAAAGTCTCAAACAGGTAAGGATACTGTGTCCATATCTCGCTCTCAATCTCCTATGTGGCCTCCTCGACTTAGTGGTGCCTCCACTAAACCTTAACTTTGGGAATCTTTATAGTGCACAACCATCTCACATCACTAGAAAAAATAATCACCAGCTTTTTTACAAAGGTCAAACACTCATCCTACTAGACTGAGTCCCCACTAAGCACATGGGAGGGATCAAGAATGTATTACCACAACATAGAGACATGTAAAACTGAATGGATTGCAACAAAATTTGAAGGTAAAACTAACTCCTAAGCTACCTCACCAACTATGCGAAGAATATCAAGAGGTTAGATATTTCTAAGGTTGATCTTTCCCTTCATACTAAAGCTAATCATACCCTTCATGAGTGATACATGAATAAGTGATCCTTTCGCTAGCCTCCAAAATTGATAACATGGGTTCGAAGCATATCCTCGAGCACCTGAATAGTCTACTTGGACTAACTATCTGTCTGCATATGTAAGACTATATTAAGATCCACCTGAGTGCCTAATTTCTCCTGAAAGGCTCTCCAAAACCATGAAGTGAACACAGAACCACAGTCTAAAATAATATAAATGGGCACACCATGGAATTAAACTATCTTTCAAACATAGATATGGGCTAATCTATCTACACTGAAGGACATCTAAATAGGAATGAAATTTGTTGAATTAGTGAAAGGATTTATAATGAACCAACTACCATCAGAATCTAGGGATGTGTGAGGAAAATAGTAATAAAATCCATGGTAATCTGCTCATATTTCTACTTAGGAATGGGAAACTCTGAATCAAACCACCTGGTCACTGATGCTCGGCCTTTACCTACTGTTACATAGGGAATATGCTACAAATTTTGTGATATCTTTCTTCACCCTACTCCATAATTAATGCTATCTTAAATCTCCTTGCATTTTGGCTGTGCTGGGATGAATAGAATATCTAGAGCTATGAGCCTCATGCAAAATCACCTAAATTAAGTCATCAATCTGTGGACCACAAACACGTCCATCAAATCTCAAAACTCTCTCTGAATCTATGGTGTTAGTCTTAGATTCACCATTCAACACCTAATCACAAAGGAAGCAAAGCTTGCTATCCTCAAACTGTCGATCTTAAATTGAAAGGACCTCATCTCCACACAAGATAAAATCCTTATAGGATCTAAAATATCAAGGTAAAACATAAAGTTGAATAAGGACTAAATGTCCCGTGCCAACGACTTTGGAGAAACTGAAATACAAGTTAAGTTACCCATACTTACTGCCTTTCAACTTAAGGCATCTGCTACTATGTTTGCCTTGCCCAGATGATACAAGATAGATGTATCATAATCCTTAAGTAACTCCATACATCTATGCTATCTATCATTAAACTCTCGCTGGGTCATAAGATGCTGAAGACTGTGGTGATCTATGTAAATCTCATAAGGAACACCATAAAGATAATTTCTCCAAATCTTAAGTGCAAAATTCCTCCAAATTTTAAGTGCAAAAACTATAGAAAATCATGAGTGGGGTAGTTGCACTCATTCACCTTAAGTTGTCTTAAAGCATATGCAATAATACAACCATGTGACATCAATACACAACCCAAACCAATGCTAGAAAAATCCCAAAACATAGTGAATCCCTCCCACTCAAAAAGAAAAGGTAATAGGAGCTAAAGTGAGAAAGTGATTAAGCTTTCCAAAGCTCAACTCACACTCCTAGGACTATTGGAAAGGAACCTTATTCCAAGTTAATTGGGTAATAAGCACTAAAATAGTACAAAACCCTCAATGAATCATCTATAATAACTAGCCAAACTAATGAAAATACAAATCGCAGTTGGAAATATAGGTCTATCCCAATCATGAATCACCTTAATCTTAACTGGGTTAACCATAATACCATCCTTAGACACCAGATATACAAGGAATGTCACTGACTTAAGCCTTTTGTTTTTATTAAATTTGAGATTTTATTAATAATTACTAAACTTTAATGGATCAAACAATTTGACAATTAACAACCTAAATCAATTGGGCTGACCCGGTCCAACCCAGGTCCACTAAAAATCAAACAAAAATAAATAAAATAATACTTGAGTTCAGTAGGGTATCCAAAAAAGTAAATAATTGTTTCCTTTTCCTTATGAGCTGAAATGTTGCGCCTCCTCTGTAGTAGCTCATTTCTTTTCCCTCTTCCTTGATGTATCAGTATTTTCCCACCTGTTATCTTTAATTTTTGGATTTTAGCTCTCTATCGTACATACAACTTCTTTTCTGGTATTCTAATTCCCCAATGTTGTTGATGTAGGCCCTTCATATGCACTTTGTATAACTACTTCTCTAGTGCCTCAGGTATTATTTTTTCTATTGAAATGGATCTACTCAGCGTCATGATATAGTCACTTGAGTTTTAGTGCTTCTTCCTTTAAATTCTGGTTGATTATTTTCCTTAAGTTCCAGATCTATAATGGAAGAAGATACTATGTGCTTGGACCCTCTTTGTTTCTGAAATTGCCTAAAACACTTGTGTAAGAAGCTCCTCTCAACCATTAGAACCTCTATTGATGCTAAAAATCTATTTTGCTGATAACTTAGGCTAATCAGAAATCTATCTTCTTTTTATTGGTCTCTATTGCTGTCAATATGTAACATGTAGCTATCCTGCCGTAATCTCTGTGTGTCCTTTATCCTCAAACTGGTGTTATCCTTAATTAAGGACTTTTCCATTTATCACTATTGAGAATAGCTTTACCCCTTTTATGTAGCTGATGAAATCTAGTAAAAATTAGTGCTCCTGTATCTATGGCTAAATTAGCAAGATAATCTACTAATATGTTTTCCTCTCTGTATATATGCTGGTAAATTACTTCTTTATCCTTCAACTATTGCTGAATTTGTGTGATTATACTTACTAAACTCTAAGGTATATTCCAGTTTCCAATTAATACCTTTTGCATTAGCAAAGAATCCATTTGGAAAATTACCTTCTGGAATTGTGTTCACCTGCCATGTTTAGCTGCTTGAAGTATAGCATTTTCTTCTGCATGTATACTATCTGCATGTTGCTATGTTTGTGCATGAGTATATATTAGATCTTCTGCTTTATTTCTCAGATAATAAGCATAAGAGCTCTCACCCTTTTCACCTCTGAATGCCCAATCTGTATTGTATTTGACCTATCCATGTTCTGGGGCCTTCCATTACATAGTTATAACCTTCATTTTGCATTTAATCTTATCAGACTCCTCTAGAATCTATGGCCATTCCATGGGGAAACCCATATTTGGATTTCTGACCTTCAGTAACAACCTCAAGTTCTTTGTGATATTGTAGATAATTCTCAATCCACTGGTGTTCTTATAATCATGTTTCCTCTTATTCCTTCTCTTCCAAATCTCCCATAGGATGATATTGGGTAAGGCTTGGAAATGAGGTAATTCTCTTCTCCTAACTCTTGCATTCCACCATTTAAATATAGTACTCCTTAGTATTAGCCCTTGGATAGGTATACCTGCAGAAGAAGAAAAGTAGGACCAGGTCCTATTAGCATAAAAGGATCTTCTGAATACATGAGACATTTTCTCCACTACAGGTTTAACACAACACCAATATTTTGATGGACCTTGCAACCCCCCTCTTCTAGTATTGTCATCCACTGGAATTCTACTCTTCCATAACCTCCACAAAAAGAAACCAATTTTAAAAGGCAAATCTTTAACCTATATGCACATGTATATATCACTTTTTTGTCCTTTATCTCTGATATGTTGCCATGTTGAACTCATTATGAAACCTCCTTTAGCTTCCAAAGACCAAAATGGTCTATCATCTTAAGTTTCTGTTGAAGGTTTTACTTTAGCAATTATATGGTCAACCATTTCTGAGTTGAACATCCTTGCAAGTGTTTGCTCATCCCACCTTCTCTCTATCACTAATTCTCTAACCTATTGATACTTATTAGTAATGTCACATGGACCTTCCATTAGATAAAAAGGTTCACCTTGTCCTATCCAAGTATCTAGCCATATATTTGAGTTGCCACCCCTTATCTGCCATACTATAAGATATTCCACTAAGTGTCTGGCAATCAACATTTTCTTCCAGACTAGTGAACCTCCTGAACCTATTCTCTACACAATCATTGTTGGATCCTACTTTTTACAATATTTGTTCTGTATGTACCCACTCCACATAGATTTAGTTTTCCTAAAATTCCACCATAGTTTTCGAAATAGTACCATTGAAATATCAGTCATTTTTCTAAACCCAAGTCCTCCTCCATCCTTTGGCATACACATATCTTGCCATCTTACCCAATGCTTCCCTTTTTCACCTATTCTTCTGCTCCAAAAAAATGGAGCTAATGCCCTTTTAATTGTATTCAGTACATTAATAGGTGGATTCATTAATGCTAATTAGTGAATTGGTATACTCTGTAGCACATATTAGATCAATACAACTCTTCCACCATAAGATAATAGTTTACCTTTCCATGCCTGAATTTTATTTGTTATCTTCCTCATCAATTGTTGATAGTAATCCTTCTTCTTCCTCTTGTAGAATATAGGACAACCCAGGTGATTAAAAGGAAATTTACCTCTTAAAATAACTGTAGCTACTTCAGACATCACCACAGTTCTATTTGATACTCTTTTATGCAAGTATATTGCACTTTTTCCTTTGTTAATATTCTTCCCTAAGACAACTTCATATCTTTCTAGAGTTATTGTAACTATATGAAGAGTTCTCAACTAAACTTTGAATATGATAATCATGTCATCAGCAAAGGCTAAGTGATTTAGTTTTGGAATCCCTCTAGGCATTTAAAATAACTTAAATTCTTTATTCACTATTAACTTCTTTATATTTCTTGATAGAACTTTAGCAGCAATGATGAACGAAGTTGGCGATAAAGGATTACTTTGCTTTAATCCTCTTGAAGACTTGAAAAATCCCTTAGGCTATCCATTGAGCAGGATAGAGTACCAATTGTTTCCAACAGCCTGAACACCATGTAAATTAGTATTTTAAAGAAACCCATCTTCCTCAGTGCCTTTGTCAAGAACAACCATTCTACCCTATCATAAGCCTTCATCATATCTAACTTTATGACCATATTAGAAGGCTTTTTTTTTTACTTTGTGATACTATTTCTTATTCACTCAGCATATTTTCTGCAATACTTCTCCCCTGTACAAAACATTCTTACTCTGGTGAGATCAACTGAGGAAGTACACCCTTTAACCTTTCGTGAAATGTTCTTGAAAAAATTTTGTTGATAAAGTTGCTCAAAGAGATAGGTCTCATGTATGAAAAAGAATTCACCACCAGGTTTTTAGGTAATAAAACCAAGTTGGTGTCGGTGATAAATCTTGGCAAAGTATGACCACAGAAAAAAGCTACCACTATATTCTGAATATCCAGCTTTATGATTTCCCATGCATCTTGATAAAATGCACTAGTCATTCCATATGGTCCTCCAGGACTATTCCTATTCAACCACATAATAGCATCTTTTATCTTCTCTTTTGTAGGCATTTTTATAATCTCAATATTCTGTTCTTAAGTTACCACCTTTGGTAGTTCTTCAAGCTTTGAAAAATTCTCTGCATTACTTTCTTTAGTAAACTGATTCTGAAAAAAATCAACAGCTGATTGTGCAATCTCATTTGCCTCTACCATCCATTCCTCTTCGTTATTTTGTATTCTTTTGATGTTGAGTATGTTTCTTTTTCCTTTAACAATAGTGTTAAAAAATTTGGTAATCCTTTCACCACCTGCAAATTATTCATACCCAGCTTTCTGCCTCCAATATTCTTCTTCTCTTTTCATTTTCATATTTAACTCAACATGTGCCTTAAATAGCTATTATCTATTAGATCCACTTGGATTTTGTTCAAACTTCTTTTCCCTAAGTTTAATAATATCTTCTAGAGTTGCAATTTCCTAGAAAATATTACCAAAGGTTTCCCTACTCCACTTTGTCAATGCAGACTTAGTATTCTTCAATTTCTGATAAAATACTATGAAGGGATCTCCTGTTAGCTCTGTTACGCAGCTGTTCTTTATAACATTTAAACATGATTCTTATTTTACCCAAAGATTTAGAAATCTAAATGATTTGATTACTTGCACATTTTTCCTTCTGCATTGTATGAGTAATGGTGCCTGATTCGACCCACTCCTAGGAAGATGTTCAACTTTCATTATCTGGAAAACACTCTGCATTCTATCATTGCACAAAATTCTATCAAGCCTTTTGAAAATACAACCCTCATCAGTTTGTCTATTTCACCATGTATATTTACTCCCCTTAAATTGAAGTTCTTCCAAATTACATAAAGTAAAACACTAATTGAAGTAATCTGTTTCATTTAGTGTAACAGGTATTCCCCCTAATTTCTCCTCTTCATTTCTTATCACATTGAAATTACCCCTATTAGCCATGGAAGCTAATAGGTATCTGCCATGTCCACTAAGGAATCCCATAAACCTTGTCTTTCAGTGGTATTTCATTTTGCATATTTCAATGATACTTTAGCACTATCCAGTTTCACTGATAATTATTGCTCTTCATCCTTCAGAATATTCACTTCCATTTCCTCATGTATAAATTCCCATATTTTACCAGAAAAATTCACTAAAGAATGCTTCAATCCTAATATCCTCCTATAATCTTCAATTTTTTGTCTATCCTGGAAAGGTTCCATGAGACGTATGAAATAAAAAATCTATGTCCTATGCATTATGACTAATGTTGTGAAGTCATGTTGAGTGTTAACTGACCTTATATTCCATATTATTGCATTCATAATGATCTGATTTTAGATGCCTGACTTTTTGTATTCATTGTTGCTAAACTTACACTAGTGCCTTTGGTTTTCTTCTTTGATTTTTTCTATTTATGTTTTAAAGATTTTACTTGTTTTGGAGATAAATCAGCTTCTTTAGCTAACTGATCAATGTTATTCTCCAATTTATTCACATCTTAATCTTCCTTATCTTTATTATATGTCTCCACCAGACTATGTGATTGTATTTCCAGTGGTACAAGCCCTTCCAACACCATCAACTCCCTATTTTCTTCCTCATACACTTGCATTTGCTGATCTGCATCCTTTTGTTCCGTTTGCTTTCTATTCTGTTGAGTTTGTTGTTCTCCTTTGTCTTTCTGTATTTCTTCTGATATGACCTTCTCCTCTTGTCCCTCCATGCTATGTGTTGAATTTACTACTTGTTGTTTCTCTGCTTGTTCTATTTCTGGAAGAGGTGTATCTAAACTTTTGCCAAATATTTGATTGATCCACTCCTTTGTACTGATTTTTTGATTGTTTGCTTGGTTATTAATCTTCTCATGTTGTTCTCCTACTTTATTATGCAACTCCTTGTCAACCTTTTTTTATAGTTCTCAAAAGGAATTGGAAACTTCCACCTGTTTATCCTTATTTTCTTCCACTTCTCCCAAAATATGACCGTATCTGTCTCTCCTATACCTATTTTTCCTTAGCATCCATTGTTGATTATCAGATGTTCCCTTTTTATCTATGTCATTGTTCTGTTGATTACTCATTTTTTTAACTTTTGCATTGTCTTCTACCATTGCTACCTCTTTCTTTTTTTTTTCATATAGTTCTGGCTAAGCAGTCCAACAAGTCTCTACATTATGACCTTGCAAACGACAATCATTACAATATTTAGGAAAATAGTAATACTGAATCTGTACCCATTTAGATTTGATTTCTCCTGTATTATCATTCTCCTCATTTATTCTTATTCTTTATGGCATCTCAGCAACCAAGCCTACCTCCACCTTCATACGAGCGCAGCTAGGTCTTGTATGGTTCTTAGTTACTAGATCTACTATAAGTGGTTTCCCTACTGCTGATGCAATGGAGAATATTGCATCCTTTGAAAAGAAATTTGGTGGTAATTTAGGTAGAGATATCCATGCAACTCCAATTGTGGTTTCTACGTTTGGTTCAAACCACATATCCCACTTCAGAGTCCTCATTTGCCAATATTGATCATTTGTATTGATGTAAAAAGCTGCTGAAGATAGGAGTTGAACATAATCTTCTAATATTTCTAATCTTATCAACACATGTCTCTAATCCAACACCCCGAAATTGCATTGTCCATTAATCCCACATTGATTCGAAATAGCTTTTCTCAAAATATCAATGTGAGGTTTCCCATATGAGAATTTGCCTAAGATAACTAATTGTCGTTTTTCTTGCATGATGAGATTCTGAATTTCTGATGACTTTCATGTAATTGTTGGTTCTCCATGTAACATTATCATGGGTTTTCGAGAAATCCTAATGATACTATTGTTCATTGCTTTTGGCTTAACAATATCCACGAACTTCTTGTTACCACTGATTTTCTACATGTTATGGTTAAGCTCCTCCCTATTCTAAACATTAATGTTATCCAGTGGGATAGTCCCACCGGAAATGGTGGCCATAGTGGCCGGAATTTGGAGATTAGGTGGATAGGGTTTTAGATTAGGAGGCTAGGCTTGTCGGGAGTACAAACAACAATATTCTTTATCGTGAAACAATTATAATTAACTTGCAGACTTAGCCAAAACTCACACTTAGAGAACTTGGAAAAAAGCACATGATCTATCAAAGTATGGAGCCGGATCCTCAAATGTTGCGCATGCTCCTCTATACTCCTTAAATACACAAGGATAACATTGATCAACACAATCATAAAGAAGTCCAAATAAGGTCTGAACACTTGGTTCATCAAATAGATGAACGCAATTGTGGCATTAGTCAACCCAAATGACATCACAAGGAACTCATAATGATCATAACAAATCCAAAAAGCTGTCTTTGGATATCCTCAGCCCGAATCCTCAACTGGTGGTAACCATATCTCAAATCAATCTTAGAAAACATTGCCGAAACCTGAAGTTGGTTAAACAAATCATCCATTCGAGGCATAAGATAATGATTCTTCACTATCACTTTATTATGTTGCCTATAATCAATACACATATGCATGGAGCCATATTTGTTCTTCACAAATAATATAGGAGATCCCTAGGGAGACATCAGTCTAATAAAATCCTTACCAAAAAGATGCCAAATTTGAGAATTTAGCTCCTTAAGATTGGTAGGAGCCATATGATAAGGTGCCACAGAAATAAGTTTGGTGTCAAACTCAAGATCAATAGAAAACTCAATCTTACAGGCAGGTCAGTAAGGAACCCATCAGGAAACTCACAAACAACTGTAACAAAGACAAGTGACAACTCTCCACACTAGTATCACAAATATAAGTGAGATAGGACTCCCAACCCCTCAAAATAAGTCTCCTAGCACACGTATAAAAAATAATCCCCATTCACTAGCGGCTGATAGCTCCTTGCCATATGACTAGGGTTACATCGGGCATGGCTAATGTAACGGTCTTGGCAAAATAATCCATGACTACATGATAGTGGGATAACCAGTTCATGCCTAGAATAACATCAAACTCCACCATGTCAAGAATAATAAGGAAATCATAAGTATCAATATCACTAATAGTCGGAGCACATAGCTGGGACCTCATCATTATAATCAGCCATGGGAGAAAAAAAGTCTCTCTTTGGGTATTAGGACCTTCCACAGGACCTTCACCCCTTTCAACACATGAGTGAAGAATTTCTCTCTCATCCTTCCTCCCTACATCTTGTCATGCTATTCTTACAATGACTGGTGAAAACATGTCAATAAAGAGTAGGCTCACTCAAGTTTGAGAATAGTGTCCCCCTGGTTCCTCTAGTCCTCAAGGTATCTCTCATAGTCAGACTGAAAAATGTAGGAATGACGCATGGAGGAAGGCTCTCCTAGACTTGAAGGTATCTTGTACACAAGTTTATTGATAATCCACATTTGACCAAAATGTTCCTCAAATGTCCTTGCCTATGACAATCTGCAAGAATCTATATCGTCCTCCACTGACTTCCTTAATTCAACCTTTCTCTTTTTACTATTCCCAAGATCACCCTATCTTTGGATCTTAAGTGTGTAAATTGGAGTCTTTGGAGAGATCAACTATCCCCCGGGTACTCTTCAACCTCGTTTCGCCAACACAACTCCATGATTAATGATGGGAACATGAGCATGGGACCCCTTTATTTTTGTAATGCCAAATATTCATGAGCACAAAGCGACCAATATTTAGAGAAATATTATCCAATATGAAGGATACCATCTGAGCATGCATCGTTGGGACATTCATCAAGTTGGTAGTGGGAGAGACCCGTTGATAAATAATGGACAACCAGATTCAAACTTCAGTTGTGAATTCACTCATTAGTATCTCATTTTTCGTGGTGTCCTACAAAGCCTCCCTTCTTTTCATATACGCTCAACTAACCAGCTCCCAGGGGAACAATCCTTAGTTTTATAGTCCCTCATATGTACCTCCTACAACCCATAAACTCTGAATCTACTCAGACTAGAAATGAACTTGTTTGACCCTGATTCACATCACTAGTTTAGAGACCTTCACTACGCTGAGATTTATGTAGGATTCCCTCACATAATTCTTATTTTCCCAACATATTTCCAGGGAAAAACATGTCCATCCCGTGGCCACTACCTTTCATAGAATTCCAGGAGATTTTAGGGCATATTTTCTAATTGAATCCCCCTCTCAAGCAACTTCTTCCTCATAAGGTCCTCATAGTATACAGTTTCACATTCAGGGGCCATGAGGTGGTGTGTACCATACCCTTCCATTGAGTATATAAAATCCTTTCACAGTGTATTAGTCCTCAACATCAATGTAATACAAATTCTATCCAACATAATTGAGCTAAAGAAAAGGCTTATGGGTCATGAACAGGCTTAACATTGGAGTTCTAAAATTTAGACTAGCCTGTCAGACTGGTCACATATGTCACGATCACAACCTTCTTGACTCGTAATCATGATTCCTAAGGGACCAGTGAGAACATTCTCTCGGTTATCAAGATCATGGTAACAAATTCATAATCACAAACTCTGCTGACCGCGATCGCGGTACCTGAGGCTGTGTACGAAAATTGTCAAGTATCTATGAAGGCCCAATTTTGTATTAATATGTGTTGAAAATGAAGAGAAGTATAGGGATCATGGAACACAACTTCTAAACATTTAATCATGCCATTTAGTTAGAGGAAATCAATCAAAAAGTTCATTTAGGCATTTTACTGAACACTTGGTGTGCATGTATGTATTAATTTTTAATAATTTTGGGTATTCAAGACTTCTTCAACTTGTGCACACCAAAAACAACAACCAACACATCCAACAAAATCAACAAATATCATAATTAAGAACACAAACTTCAATTCTAAACCATTGTCCTAAACATGAATTCTAGGGCTCAATAATATGCATACATGAGGAGAATTCAGATAACATACCAAATAGGGAATATATGAAGGATGCAATGCACTATTAAATATTTTCAACAAAGGAAAGAATGGGAGTAATTTGAAAGAAATTAAAAAGGGGGTGTAGTGGGAGTTTTGGGCGACTGTTCATTGTTTAAAACTGCCTTGATTGCGATCACGATTGCAAACCCCGTGCCATCGCAATTACAATATCTAAGAGCAGTTTCTGCTCTTTTATTTTTAATTGCTCAACCCATAACTCAATTTCATTAAATTTCCTGTTCCTTAAATTAATTTAAATGCACCATTTTGGGTACGACATTTGCATGGATTAATCAAAACAAACAAAACCTATCCAAACAAACAAAATTTAAAGGATACGGGATAATTTAATGGCATTGATGGGTTGCCTCCTATCCAACGCTTAATTTAATGTCTCAGCACGACGTTCATCAATATTCAAGTTTGATCCTTAAGTGATCCATCATCTACCTCCTTGACCATTACATCAAAGATGGAAACCACTTGTAGTTCCATTGGTTGTTTCCCGATTTGACATACCCAAAAGGAAACTTCATCATTTTGAACTCAAAATTTCATCTCCCTTGCTCCATATCAACTATTGATCTTTTGGTTTCTAGGAAGGGTCTTCCAAGAATAATAGGTATCTCTTATTGATTTCATCATCTAGCACAACAATGTTTACTGGGAGAATGAACCAATGGACTATTACCAATAAATCGTATAGCACCCCAACCAATTTATGGATTGAGCAATTCACCGTCAATAATCTCATGGTGGTGGGTGTAGGAGAACCTAACCAAAGCTTTTTATACACAACAGATGGCATCAAATTTATGCTAGCACCAAGATCAAATAATTCCTTGTCAAATTTGTGAGTCTCAATAATGCAAGGAATTGCAAAAGCACCCGGGTCATTCTTCTTTTAGGCCATGGCATTGGACATGATGGCGCTACAACTATGGGTCACTTTAACAGTCTCACAATGCATAATCTTCTTCTTCAACATCAAGTCCTTTATCGACTTAGCATACATTGGAATTTCTTAAAGAGCCTCCAATAAAGGAATATTGATTGAGAGGTTGCTAAGCTTTGCAATTAACTTCTTGAACTTCTCATTGTCATTCTTTTTCTTTAATATTTACAAAAAGGGGGGAGGAATTTTTACCGGGAGATATAACACACTTTAATGCTCATCTACCATTCTCTTATTACCAATAATCACCTTAGGAGTTGCCTCCTCTTCATCATTCTTTTCAACTACCCTTGGTTTTTCATCCCCCGCTTCAAGAGACTTTTAAATATCATCACTTGTAATTTTGGGTTGCTTCCTCTCTGCATTTATTTTATCATCTAGAGATGTTTCCTTAATCTCAAAATCATTTTCACCAAGTTCTCTACCTCTTTGAGTGACTATTGCTAGACATGGGCATCATTTTTGGGATTTCTCACCGTGTCACTCGGGAGGCCTCCCTTAGGCCTAACATTAAGTGTTGTTGAGATTTTTCCAATTTTAGTCTCCAATTTTTTTTTGAGGTCGAGTCCAACACAATCATTTGGTTCATTTGAGAAAAGTTCCCTTTTAGTTCCCAGAACATATTATTCGTACCATCCACTCACATTAAGATTCCAGCAAGCACATCCTTAGTTATGAACTTTTTGGGATCCTTGAGATTTGATTCCTTGCTCTTCACTCGGTCATAGGGGGTACATACCTACCATGTTCTCTTTATTTATCCCTTCAATCACGATCTTTATCTCTATCACACCACTCTTTTTTTTAATCACGATCATTCCAACCTTAGTTCTTGCCTTACCTTTGGTAGGTTGGGTGGGACCTCCATGTGATTAGTCAAGTACCTTATCTTTTCATCAAGATCTTTTTCTTCATATTCATCATACCCTTTAGAGACCATGACATTAACCTCTTTTACAGATGCACTCATTATATGCTTTGTAAGGAGGCCCAATTCTGCCATCATCTTATCCATATTTTCATCCCTCTCTTTATCTTTCTTTCTTTGCTCCTTATTGATAATCGAGGTGGCAGCAGATCCCATGGCTACTTTGATGTCTATTGTATACCACCTCCTATTTTTCTCTGTGATTTGGTCAAGCAAAGTTGAAGACACTCAATATGAAAACCTCACAAGTAACCTACCAACCGCATTGTCCACCACGGTCTTGTTTAGTTGGTCCAGCACCCTATAGAATGTTTGGAGAAGTATATTCTCTAGAACTTCATGGTTAGGGAATTGCAAAAGCTTTTCGTTAAATCTTTCCCATACTTTATATAGAGGCTCCCCATTAAGTTGATGAAAATTTGTAATTTTGTCTCACATTTGCAACATCTTTGAAGAAGGGAAATATCGATCTAAAAAGGCCCCATAAGTTCGATAAAGATGTGATGGATCTGACGGGTAGAGACCTCAACCATAACACCGTTTTTCCCGTTAAAGAGAATGGGAAAAACCTCAACCTAATGGACTCTTGTGTGATATGAGAAATGTCAAATGGGGCACACACTTTAACAAAATTTTTTGAATATAGATTTAGATCTTCATGTGCTTGGCCCCCGAATAGACCCTTCATTTGTAACATATGTAGAATCATACTCATTACATGGAATACTCTATTTCCTTCATATGGGAAAATACGGATGGCACTAGCATGCCCCACATCATGAAGATGATCCTCATTATCGATGTTCCCATCAAATGAGCCCTCGTTTCTTCCTTTGTTACTCATGGTGTCGTGATTACTATGAAAATCACCTAACAAAATAGAAATAACAAATAATGTAAATGAAAACACTATGGGTAAACCCAAAGTTACTAACAATACCACATAAGCAAAAACTATGTTTCACTCCCCAACAACGACGCAATTTTTGATAATGCTCAACTTACACCATTGTTGTAGTGTAAGGAAATATTCATCAATATAAACCCAACAAGATTCGGGCTCATATTCACAAGGAGTGCAAACTTGTTTTTCAAATCCTATGTATGTTGAGTGTTAACCAAGTGTAAACCTATAATCTATACTTAAAACTAGACATGAGATTAAATACGGGGGGTATGATTTATATATTTATTTAAACAAAATTAACCTATAACACTAAATAAAAGTAATAATTGAAGATTAAAATTCCAATGAGTAGAGAGTCTTGGGGTTATACAATCCTAGGGGTTATTCATATAATAGGTGCTTGAAGGTTATTCCATTTCTTAGTTAAAGATGTTGGTATGCTAGATTTCAACTGTTAGTGCTGGTCTTCCAACAAAACACTAAATTACATTCATAGATTCTTTCAAATACCTCATAAGAATGCCAAACTTAACAATCCAAAATCCTAACTTAGCATCCTAATTTCTAGGATTATGCCCATCAAACTAGCTAAATCACATAACACATTTATGTCTATGATAATTCTAAGGAATTAACTAACATTAAGTGGTTGTTCACAACCACTCATCACCCACATCCCTCTTTCAAGGATGAAGTGGGGTCCAAGCCAATTGAGGTTCTCACCTACAACTCTCAATCTAAGCATAGTGTGATACTGAAACCTATCATCAATAACTAATAATGAGGACTAGTAATCAAAATCCATACACATTAACACCCTATTCAAGAATAACCTCAAGATAAATATTTAGATACTCATGAAATTGAAGAAAAGAGATATGCATTCAATGCCTTCATTGAAGATGAAAAGCAAGAATAATCTCAACTTTAATTCTCAAATTACAACTAAAAATCTCTTAGAAATTTAATAACAATTGTTCTTTTTAAAATTAAAGTGCTTTTCTCTACTCAAAATTGAAAATTATTTGTTAGATACCCTATTTGTACCAGGATTTTGTACTTTTGACACTTGGGTTCAGTTGTATGAGTTTATGAAATTTCCCTTAGACACTTTCCCGCTCTATTGCGATCGCACTTCTATTATAATATGGATTTAGGTCACGATTTCCATTGCTAAACATGGTTGACCAACCGCGATCATTATCCTTGAACTGCGATTAAGGTAACTAAGGGCTTTCTGATTCCCAGTTCTTGCTCCTTTTTGCCTATTTTCCTTTCCTTTTAGCTTGATGTTCGCTCACTTTCATTATAAGCCCAACAAGACCACAAAGGCTAGAAATGAATGCATTCAAATGGATAATTAGTCTTAATTACACAATATAATCATTGTATTGTGCATAAATTTGGATATCAATGAGTGATAAATTTACCACTTATCACTTGCCACCAAGATTAGCACCTGACCAACCTCCCGTTCTGCCTGCCTGAGAACCTCTTAGAGTACCTTGGAAACCACCCTAGGGATGAATTTCTCTAATAGAGGGAACACTCCAAGCTAAAGCAACAATAAACCAATGACTTGGGTAATCCTACAAATAGTTACTAGGGAGTCCACAAGTATAACATGAGATATGAGCTAAACCAGAAACCAACAGATATGGCTAACCTAAAATAACCACTACGACTGGAATAACCCAAAGATGAACCTCTCAAAGACTAGCCACTGCCCTTACTAGGTCAATCTCTAGCGCTAGACTAACCTCTATTAGTAATCTAAAGTGCTTCCTGAATAGTTTTACTAGGCTGACTCTATGACTAATAGGATGGATACGAAGGATACATACTCTGAGAAATACCATCTCTTTGTTGGGAACTATGATGACTCCCACTGAATCTACCCTAAAGCCTAGTACTCTTATTATGACCCTCACAACCCTCACGGTGCATCTCCATAATCACCCTTGTATGATCTGAAACCTGAGCAAAAAACTTACCCAACTCAGCTAAACTTTGAGTAGACATGTTAATCGGAACTCTAAACCCTCTAACAAAGCAGTGAACTATATCATGTCTAGTATCGAAAATAGAAATTATATTCCTAGCCAAATCATGAAAATATGATTCATATTCTGCAACTATCATGGAACCCTTCTCCAATCTAAAAAACTGATTCCACATATGATCTCTGTGGCTGCGAGGCATGTATTTCTCCAAGAACATATCAAAGAACTCTATCCGTGACAAAGGAAAAGATCCAACTGGTCTAGAATCCAAATAAGATCTCCATCATGGTCAAGCAGCCAAGTCCAACTAAAATGTGGTGTTAATCCAAACCATGAGTATACAAAGGGCCCAAACCATGAAGCCTATCCTTGCAAAAAATAAGAAATTTAGATGGATCCTTCCCTGGAGAACCAAAAAACTAGGTAGATTCAATTTCAAGAATCTACCCAATATCTTTTACTCCTTAGAAGACATATAAGGTTGGTAAACCACTGGATAAGCAACTACCGACTAAGAAACTATCAATGCAGAAGGGACCTCGAATCTAGGAGCTTCACCTATAGGTTGTGTTCCCGACTCCATACTACTATAACTAGTAGACAGTGCACCATTAGATGACACACCACCAACTATCCCTAAATGATGAAACAATGCATCTCTGAGCACTGGTGAAGAAATAAACCTACTGGAGCCTAGGTTGGTCCTTATCTTACTACTGGCTATGGCAGAAGAATCTCTAGCTCAAGAGCGAGAATAGAATTTGGTGGGGTACCCCTATCTGGGACCCTAGATAGGTATATATTTTGTAGCCTATCATGAGCTCTGGGACATCCATGGACAGGAGTAAGATCCATAGGCTCAATCTAAGAACCCTCATCTTGTGTAGCAATATCATGTGTCTTGGCCATCTGCCAAGAGTAAAGTTAAGGGAATACTTTTAAAAACCAACTAAGACTCTTAGCACAATATGAGTGAAAGAAGTGATGGACTTATAAGAATGTCCTATAGCCTCCTAAATATAGAAAAAAAACATCATCATTCCGATCCATAGGACTCTACCAGAAACTTGCTCTTGTACCAACAATATCGATGAAGCCTAGGCTTTGATACAGATTTTTCACAACCAAAATTACGCGTCTTGATGGCACCTACTAACTCCCAGCAGTAGGTAAGCCAAAACTATAATACAGAGCAAAAGTAATGGGTTAATTCGATAGAAAATTCCCATCATAGGTCAAATTCAAGAACACAATATGTAAATAACAAAGGGTTCTAGATAGTTTAACTAGAAATAGTATCAATTACTAAAAGGTGTAGAATAGTCAATACATCTATCTCAAAACAAAAGACTGAACATAAAGATAGAGATAAATAGGAGACTCAAACTCCAGGAGTTTGCCCTATCTCTGGAAATCAGTCACGGTACGAACAATGAACAATGATGAAAACTAGCACACAAATTTGCACCAAAAAGGTACAAAAGTATAGTTTGAGTACAAAAAGAATGGGTACTTAGTAGGCATCATCGATCGACTAAACTAAATCATTATATAAATATGATAAAATACAAGATAACACAATTAAGTCAAGGTATAGAAACGAACCTGAATGATCTCCAAAATCACTGTACATAATAAGTAATTACCTGGAATAACAATTTAATCATAAGGTATCAACGCATGCCAATATAGCCATGCAAACATACATAAGCAATTCGCTATAATAATCTACCATAGAGTATCATCACAAGCATACATAACTACAAAATTGGCTCCCATATGCCAATTGGTGCAGTAAAGTAAAGAACTCATTACAGCCTCCCATACGACTGGAGAGTACACTCAAGAGAAAAATAAAGAAATCAACCAATATTATAGCTAACCTTCATCGTTATTTAACTATGATTCCACAGTTATCATCAACCAGCCATTTACCAATATTTCACATTTTACCATCTTTAGACAATGTACTCACATCCCAAAATATTATCATCATTTAACAATTTAGCATCAAGATAGACTAGTTACCATTTATTAGTTAACTATATCTTATTAACTAATCCATTCGACTACTAGTCATGATATAATCTCTAAACATCATTAAACAACTATTTACCATATAACCACTAATCACTATTTATTAGACAATCATCATTTCTTATCTAACATTTTAATTATCTAATCCACATTTACCAACTAATCCTCAATTGTCTACTAGTCATATTAGTCACAGACAACATTCATCGATAATAATGAACTATATCATTTTATAAACATTTAACACTTATGGGTTATAACTAGCATCACTAATATCAACAATAAACCCAATTTTCATATAAGTGTATATAAGAGTATAATTGCCATACATAGGTCTAAATGGATTCTACCGGTAGATATACGCATAGGCACATCAATATAGTCATCCTTTGGCTTGCAAGGTAACAATACCATTATAGTATCGTCCGTCTTTCCTAAGCATCAATGTATCATCCTAATATCCCTGGCCTTGTCAGGCATAAATGTATCATCATAATATCCTTTGGGATTTTGTCGGGCATCAATGTATTATCATAATAACCTCATAATCTTACAAAATTTAATCAAGTATATAATCATTGTCACAGGTGCAAGTCAAGCATTAAGATTTTTAACATGATTCATGGCACAGTAAAAATAAGTCAATCAAAATGGCAATTTAGAACAAATAATAGCACAATTGCTAATGTCATCAATATAGGTGCTTTCTATAATGGATACTAGCATAATTGTTTAGCATGATCATAATCATATGCAATATAATGAGAAATCATTCAATAGTTTATTCAATGGATTATCATTAGCAATAGGTTATGCAATAGTAATCCAAAGCATAATCCATAACTTAATCATAGCATCGACAATAACATCATTTAGCTTAGACAATATCATAGTCAAGGGCTCACTCAATGGTGTATTTTGTATCCCAATCAATAGCCACAGCACTAGAATGATCAATAACATATTAAAAGCATGGTAAATAACATAATTTAGCCTAGACAATATCTTAGTTAAGGGTTCCCTCAATGGTGTATTCAGTAGCCCAATCAATAGACAAAGTGATTTCATAATTAGTAGCTCATTATTAACTTAACTAATAAGCCATACATATGGTATAATCATTTATCCATTTATTCCAATACCATCCATCATAACTAAAAAGTACGAACGTTCCTCAATATTACCTTAAAAGGGTATTCTCTAAGCATTTAGTCAGCGCATCAGGGTCTCAAGATAACTATTCATTAATCTTAGCTTATGGTGGGTCAAAGAGTTTACTTCTAAATCCCCGAAATACATTCTAAGTAAATTTATTCCCCAGACTAGGCTAAGGTATATAAATCCATTCTTAGATGTATAATGAGCCATAATTAGTCCTAGGGTAAAGGTTTTTCTCAACATAACTACTAAGCCAATCATAGGAACTTAATCAATCTTTCTTTTGTGTAGAAAACTAAGGCCAATTTACCTTAAGTATGATTAAATAAGAATTTTTCATATTTAGAGCGAGTTAAGGCATTCTCATGCTAAATATGAGTAATGAAGTCTAATGCACCAAGGTTGAGGGCAGCAAGCTAAGTATTTCAACTCTATTATTTCAAAATTGTCTAAATGGTCCAATGAACCCAAGTCTTGAATTTCATCAATTCAATACCTAAAACCTATCCCAATCTAACAATATATCACAAATATACTATGACATATCTCAATATAACAAGGAATAATCCTAGCCTACCTCAACGCCGAAGAAAGCTTAATGAACCACCAAACCTTTGCTTTTCCCTTCTGAGAATCCTCCTCTAGATGCCAAGATATCAAAATTACATTCTACATGTCAATACGAGAATATCTATATCTATATTACACTATTGTGCTTTGGGTACAAAAATCACCTCAAAATCTCATGTGGGTCCCACTTATAAAAATCTCATTTAGGAGGCCATCCCAACATCTGTACATGATCAAGGAATCATGACCCTTAAGAATGGCAAAAAATAAGAAAAATTAGGACTAAAATAAAGCCCTCAAGCCATTTGGGTTTTTGAGAAAATAGTTTAGAAATTCAATCATGAATTTGGAGCATTCTTACCTTAAATCCATAGGAGAATCCAGAAATAAATATTAATCTTGTTTCCAAGGCACCCATAATCTTTAATTCCAAGCTGACACACTATTTTAAGGTTTAGATCTCAATAGGAAAAATGGAAAATGAGCTAAAATAGTGAACAAGAGGGCTTTATATACCTAGTCCAGGTTCTTAGAAGAGGCTATCGCGAAAGAAAGATGTGCCATCACATTATCCTCATCCTTGATAAGACAGTCATAATTGCAATAGGTCTTCACAATCACACCATCTTCTCTATATAAGGAGTTGCAATTGCTTCCTATGGTTGTCTATCGCCGACACACTATATAACAACTGAAAATTTGAAAAACTTCTAAGTTTTTGCCGTGCCCTCGAGATTCATTTAGAATACCCTATACATAAATGATCTATGTAACCATACTAAATTTAATGTTCCAGATGTGATGGCACACTCAGATTTTTTATTTAAGGTCATTTTGACAAAATATGGGTCCCACACCCATATCTCATTTTCTTAACTTTCCGACCAATAGGTCGAAATAAGCTCAGGTGCCTTAAGACCAAATCAAAGAACTACCTAGTCTAAAATTGATATTTTAAAGTTATTGGTGTAGTCAAAATTTGCATGCAAGATCATTTTGATAAAGTTTTTTCCCAATGGCTATTTGGAACTAGTAAAAACTACATAAAAGGGAATTTGCTCTTAAAATCAAACTATATGCTAAGTAGTTGAATTGCCAATTCTAGGGCAGCTATAGAAAATCTCTATCAACAAAAATATACTTAAATATAGAAATGACCAGAAGGGTCATTATATGCACGCCCTTTTAAAAAATAAATGTCACTATAGTAGAGAAATTTCTGCTACAACAAGTCAAACCCAATCAACGATCACTATCGCGACAGGCTTTGTTGTAGCGACGCTGCTATAGAGACGTATGCTGCTATAATAGAGGAAGTCCCAAATTTAATTAATTATTCTCCAGAATATTTTACTTTTTAACACTCATTTTAGGACAAATGAGGTGCGATTTAGGGTGATTTCCATGAGATTTTTATTGTTTTACTTTTTAAGTATGGATTTCATCCCCATTAACTAGTAATTTATAAATAAGCCTTGAGATTTCTAATTTTCAGTATTGGTGTGGGTTTTAGGGATGATTTTAATTTTTTTCTAGTTCAAGGGAGAAAATTTAGTAATAAGTTAATGACTTTTGATTATTAATAGTTAATTTACCCTTGCATTCCCTTAATTTACTAATTTATCCATGAGATTGATAGTTTTAGGTGAATTAGGGTAGAAAAACCCTAGAATGGGAAAGGAACGATCATGAACTCGACCTTAGGGTTGGGTGTGAGTTATAATTGCAAATATGGTAGGTGATTTCATCAATTATGTTTTTATATGTGTGTTTTAAACTAAGAGCAAATAGAAATTGCACAGAAGGGAAAATCTCTGAGTTAAAGGAGTTGTGCAAGCTTTGTTTGATGTAGTGTAATGGAGTTTTATTCAATTTGTTCTATATGTTCATGTTATCTACTTTGTAGTGTGACTTGTTAGTTTTTGTTTTATCTTGTTGGCAAAGCAAATGATTTTGAATTATGTTTAATTTGACTGACCTTATGCTAAATATGGAAGATTTCGGTATTTGGGATGCTCTCATTGGTTATTAGTAAAACAAGGTTTGTAGACACTTGTGTATGAGGTTTAGTGGATGGAAAGTTTTTTTCCCCAATAGGTCATGACTAGATGGTGGATATATTACTTATAGCATATGTGTAAGAGGGTTAGGTGAGTTTTGTGATTCCATGAGTGAACCAAGAAATATATTTGTATGGTTGATAATTATTTAACTTCTTGAATTTTTTTGATTTGGCTTCACTAAACTTGACTTGGAGATAATATGTTGACGTGTTGATTAAAATCCTAAACTACTTATTTGATACATAGTGTGCTAAGTGTATGTTAGTTTTCGGCGTGGATTAACATGTTATACTATATTTTAGTTAAGTTTTCCTATTCTTATCTTGGGTTGGCCAAATGACCCTACCAGTACATTATTGTTTTCTTGTCTACTGATACTACATTTCCTCTTCCATTTGTGAGTGTATCATATATTGTAGTGGATCCTATGAGATTAACTTGTGATTCCTGCAGTTGACTTTAGATTTCAGGGTGAGCAACATATTTGGGCTATCATGAGATCTTTCTCTTATGACACAGTCATTTGCATTGGACAACATGAACTTTGTTTTAGTTTTGGGGTTTCATCCCACTCTTAACAATCTTAGATTTTTTAATACCGACTACTTGGGATGGTTTTATATTGTTAAGTACAATGTTCTACAATTAGTTGTAATTTCAGTGTTTGTTTAGAATTTGATAATTATTGATGGATTAGTTCTAATATTTTTTTTAAGTGTGATTTAAGTATAATATTTTAGAGAAAATGGTTCTCCCACAAGGTGAGTAGTGGGGGTGCCACTCATGACTGGTTTGGAATGTGACAATGTTTGTATCAGATCCTAGGTTCATCGATATCGTTATATTAAAATGGGTCTCATTGAGTCTCATGTAATGGTACAGAGATGTCTGTACTTTTATTTGGGAGGGTATAGGACTTTATAAAGAATGTTATTCTTGTTTATTTAGGACTATAACTTGATTTAAATTGGTATCTAGTGATCGAAATTAGTATCTAATTTGTTCACTCATTTGTCTGCAGATAGTGAATAATCGGTGCAACAAAATTTAAGAAGTATCCCCTACTCTGGCGGCTCCAATTAAGGAGCCAACCATAAGGATAAGAAGATGTATAAGGTGGAGAGGAAGAATAGGAAGAGGAAACCTACACCTACCAAGGTGGAGCTAGATAGTTGCTGGTCAGGCTTTTGAAGGGTCATTAGTTTGAGGAAAATAAAGATGTAGAGGAGTAGAGAATAAAGCCCAAGGTTGTGGTACCAACTAGGGTCGTAAATTTACCTCCCATGTATACTGAGGTTGTTCAATAGGTGAACCATGAACCGAATCAAGGGCTGGCTGTGACAGGTATCTCAAGCCCGTCAAGGACTGAAGACCATCCCTTTGACGAGCCAAACAAAATGCAATACAAATAGAAGCAGATGAATCCAAAATATATAAGATAATTGATATGAGTTTCAAACATATAACAAGTTATGAAACTCAACTACATCATAATTAAATCTAAGAATATTAACATCCATCCCAATCCACAGTAATCGAAAAAGCATCTAATATCTAAAGAACAACCTAAACAGGGACATGCCCCCAACAATAGAAAAAACAAGGAAACCCAAAAAATAGTCTATAAAATAAAATAAATCAAGAAGTAATAGGCCTTCTGGAAGAAGGAGATTCACCACTTCAAGATGACTCATGAATAATCCAAGAATCACCTATCACTGTACAAAAAAATAAGAAGTGTCTCCATTTCTTACATCGCATGGGGATACAACATTCAGAGATAGTGGCGTGAGCGATAGCATGTAAGGATTTGTATAAAGTAATTCCAATTCAAAATCTAGTCCAAAGTCAATTGTAAGACCCCAAAAAGTTCCCTCGTAGTCTGAGCGTTAAAGTGTTTCAAGTGAGCTAGGGTTTATCCCTCAAGATCAAATAAAAATACAAGAGAGCTAGGGTTTCTCCCTCAAGATCAAATAAAAAACCCTTCTCAAAGAAATCTAAGAACTCACCATGGATTTTTCAAATTGAGTTGATATTTGAGTTCCTCAAGTTCAAAGGTTGCAAGAAATCTCTCTCAAGAGTACGAATAAGAGTTTAGAGCAAGCTCGTTCATTCAATTTAATAATCAAAGTTGTGTGGGGGTTTTGAACAAGGGTAATCCTTTCATCCTTGTGCCTAAAGGCTTATTAAAACTATGATTTTCTGCAATCTATAAGATTGTACATGAATTTGAATTAGGATTTTTCACCCATTATTATTGATTGCAATATTTTGATGTTTCCAATGAATTGAGAGTCTAATGACATAATTTTCACATGTTTTTTTTCCAGAAATTACAGCTGAGTCTATACCCCATGATTTTAATCCTTGAGAAATTAATAGTTGAAATGTTTGAGATATTGAAGTATATGAGTATGTTGAGATATTTAGACAAATTGGTGAAATTTCCAATTTTCGACATGAGTTATGAATCTATATGCTATCTATTAGGCTTTTAATGAGTTTTAACTTAAGATTTAATTATGGGTTATTAAGCCCTACTTGAGATTTGCAATTTTATGAACACTTATGCTATAAGCACCCATGATTTGAGTATTCTGAGATTATTGAGAAATATTTTGACCTAATGGTCATGGAGTTTTGAAATCCACTTCACTACATGAGATTACAGATTTGATTATCCGGTTCTTAATACACCATGAGATTATTTTAATGTAGATTTCCATGAGATGAGCCAGATAAACAAAAGGGAGTAGTATTTAGCACCGAGTTGGGTAAGTTACTATGGTTTCTTACCCGAAAACTATATGCCACTGTAAATTTGAGATTTTGGGACTAAGGTTAAATTATTGGGCCCGAGGCCGGTATAAGTGATCACTAAATTGAATTTATACTCCCTGGTAAGAGTATGACTCTCCTCCCTAACATGGGGTCTCTTCCTTAGGTGGATAAAACATTGGACTCCATGTAGCTCGCATGGTTTATGTCGGTTAAGAGAACCTCCCTTGATACAAGTTATTTTCCTAATAGTAAAGTTAAAGATTTGCTCCCTAAGACTAAATTATTTTCTCTTGATATAAGTACTTTTTCCTAAAGCTTGAAACAAGATATTTTCCTTAAGTGAATAAAATGACTTCAAAGTGTGTTTCAAAGTTATATGATTCTGAATTCCAAGTACCTGAGCTCAAAAGTGTTATGAGTTCTTGAGCATTAAAGAAATTTTACTCTCCATGAGATATATGAATGAGTTGAAAGTATTGTTTAACATTTTCTTTAGCCTATGGGTAATGAGAATAAGAGAAGATTACCGATTTCAAAGTTAAACTATGATGACTCATGAGATTTGTATTACATGCTCCATTCTACATGATTCATGAGCTTTATATTTTATACTTATTTGAGCCATGTGAGTCATTACTTATTGAATGCATAATTTGATTAAAAAGTATTGATGTTGTTTTATACAAATGAATGCACCCCCGCATACTCAGTATATTGCCAAGTGTTGATCCACATATACGTCTATGAGCTACATTGTCTTATAATACAGGTATAGGTGCTCAGTCCCAGCCTCGTCAGTGACTTTGGAGTGCCTCTGTCTATATTTCTATAAAGGTGAGTCCTCATGGTTGGAGGACCTATCTTCAAATATTTTCGCATATGAGAGACTATGTTGTTAGTTTTAATTTATTTCGAGTTAGTTGGGGACCTATCCCAATGGTTCTCTAGTTCATAGATTAGTAGAGGCTTTGTCAGACTAGTTATCAGATTGTGATTATGTTTGGAATTCCTATATTGTGGTCATTTAGATTGAGTATTTTCTCCATATCTCCCTTCATATGATATTACTATGCTAGTGTTTGAAATATTTCTTCTTGAAATGAGTTATATTAGTAGAAACTGGATCAAAGTGTTAGCCTGGGGCTACTTGTAGCCTTAAGCACCGTATGACATCCTGGGAGGCGATTTTGGGTCGTTATATACTTGGTATCAGAGCCTAAGATTTTAAGAAGTCCTTGGGAGTCTAAAAAGCCATGTTGAGTAGAGTCTTGACCATTGGTGTGTAGCGTGCCACATATATGAACAAGATTCTATTTGAAGTCTTAGGAAAAGTTGTTTCTTCCTTTTGGATTCTATTGTGCTGACAGTTTTCCCTCTCATCTAATAATTCGTGCTCTTCTATTTTAGAAAATGCCTCTCCAAAGAGCAAATACCCATAGGAACGATGATGAGAAACCCCCACCTGTTGATCCTTTGAATGAGACTGTGTCTCATACTGAGTTTTGGGCGGTCTTTCGGGTGCTAGCCTAAGCAGTCACCACCAATGTTCGGGCTAATAACTAGGCTACAGTTGTTAATCAATATGGAGGTGATATAGCTGTGGCTAGGATTCATGATTTTATGCAGATGAATCCACCAGAGTTTTATGGGTCTAAGGCAGATGAGGACCTACGGTTGTACCTTGAGAAAGTGAGAAAGATCATACGAGTGATGTATGTTTTTGAGGAAGAAAGTGTTGAGTTGGCATCCTTCAGACTAAAGACATTACTTATGATTGGGTTGTATTATAAAGGAATGATAGAGGTGATGATGATGCTCCTATGACTTGGCAGGTGTTCCAGCATGTATTTTTGCATTCTTTCTGTTTGTGATAATGGAGGAAAAGATGAAGGAGTTTATGAACTTGAGGCAGGGATCCATGACTGTTAAGGAGTAGTGCTTAAAGTTCAACCAATTTGCCAAGTATGCTCCTGATTTGATTTCTGACACCCGGGCTAGTATATGTAAGTTCATGATAGATATTTTTGGGTTTTTACTGTAAGAGTGTAGGACTGTGATGCTTCATAAGGATATAGATCTGTCTAGGTTAATGATGCATGCCTAGCTGATAGAGGTGGATAAGATTAGAGAGAGAGAGAGAGTAAGGGGTAACAAGAGGGCTAGATCTAAGCAACATGAGTTTAGCCAGCCTAGGTTCCATCGAGGGAACCACCCTAAATTTTAGAGACGTTAGTCTATTCCAACACCTTCATTAGCTAGTGCTCCCATGCATAGAAACAGGCAGAAGAAAGAGGGCATATCTTTTATGTCTAGGTCAAAGAACAGTGTTGGTAACAAGCCTAATTATCCTCCTTGTGCTAAGTCTGGTAGGGATCATCCCGGTGAGTGTTTAATAGATTTGAGGGGTTGTTTTTGTTATGGCAAGAAGGGCCACAGACTTAGATATTATCCTCATGCTAGACAAGGGATCATAGATGCCCGACCTCAGGCACAAGCTACCAGTGCACCAGCTCCTGTACCCCATCCTTCCCTTGCTTAGGGCACTTCATCTAGCACTACTAATGGTCAGCGCCAAAATAGATTCTATGCCTTACCATCCTATTAGGAGCAGGAGGACTCTCCTGATGTTATTACTGGTATGCTCTGTGTCTTTTTTCTTGATGTTTATGTGTTGTTGGACCCTGGGTCAAGTCTCTCTTATATTACCCCACCTGTAGTTGTGAATTTTAAAATGAGTCCCGAAAAGATTTCTGAGCCCTTCCTATTTTCTACACCAGTAGGGGAGTCAGTTATTGCTAAACAAGTGTATAGAGATTGTCCTATTACTGTTCTTCATAGAGTCATACTTGTGGATTTGATAAAGTTAGACATGGTGGATTTTGACCTTATTCTAGGTATGTATTGGCTTTATTTTTGTTATACATCTATAGACTATCATACCCATGTGGTAAAGTTTTAGTTTCCTGATGAACCAACTTTTGAGTGGTCTGGGAGTATGGTATCTCCCAAGAGTCATTTTATCTCCTACCTCAAAGACAAAAATCTAATATCCAAGGGTTGCATCTTTCACCTAGTTAGGGTCAAAGACACTAAGTACGAGGCTCTAACTATTCTATCAGTCGATATTGTTAATGAGTTTCTAGATATTTTTCTGGAAGATCTCCCAATGGTACCTCCCAATAGAGAGATAGAATTTGAGATTGACCTTCTTCTCGATACTCGACCTAATTCTATTCTGCCATACTATATGACACCTGTAGAGCTTAAGGAGTTGAAAGAGAAACTCAAAGATATTTTAGACAAAGGTTTCATTAGGCCCATTATTTCTCCTTGGGGCACACCTGTCTTATTCGTGCGAAAGAGAGATGGTTCTTTGTATATGTGTATTGACTACCATCAGCTTAACAAGGTCATAGTAAAAAATAAGTATCCTCTTTTGAGGATTGATGACCTGTTTGATTAGTTGCAAGGTGAAAGTTTTTTATCCAAGATAGACCTTAAATCCGACTATCATCAAGTTAAAGTGAAGGAATGTGATATTCCAAAGACAGCCTTTCGAACCCTTTATGGTCACTTGGAATTTCTAGTCATGTCTTTCGGGCTAACCAATGCCCCACAACCTTCACGGACCTCATGAATCGACTATTCAAGCCATATCTTGATATGTTTGTCATTGTCTTCATAGATGACATCCTTGTATACTCCCGTAATGAGAATGACCATCCGAATCACCTTAGAGTTGTCTTGTAATCTCTTAGAGATCACTAATTGTTCAACAAATTCAGAAAGTGTGAATTTTGGATAAGGTATGTAGCTTTTCTAGGTCATATTATTTTAGCCGAAGGTATTAGAGTTGATCCCCAAAAGACAGAAGCTGTAAGAAATTGGCCTAGACCTATGTATCTATTTGAGATTAGAAGTTTCTTGGGTCTACTGGACTACTACAGTCATTCTTTTAAAGGTTTCTCTTCTATTGCATCTCCCATGACCCGGTTGACTCAAAAGAAAGTTAAGTTCTAGTGGTCAGATTCCTGTGAAAAGAGTTTTTAGGAGTTGAAGGCTCAACTTACTTCAGCCCCTGTGTTGACTTTGCCTGATAGTACAGATGGTTTGGTGTATTTTGATGCCTCTAGAGTTGGCTTGGGTTGTGTGTTGATGCAAAAAGGTAAGGTTATAGCTTATGCCTCTAGACAGTTAAAGCCGCATGAGAATAATTATCCAACCCATGATCTTGAGTTATCTATTGTGTTCTTTGCTTTGAAAATCCGGAAACACTATCTTTATGGTGTACATGTTGATGTGTTTACTGATCATAAGATCCTACAATATGTGTTTACTTAGAGGGAGTAGAATCTTAGGTAGAAGAGGTGGTTAGAGTTTTTAAAAGACTATGATATGAGTGTGTTGTATCACTCGGGCAAGGACAATGTAGTGGCGGATGCCCTTAGATATTGTCTATAGGTAGTGTTGCCCATATAGAGGAAGGTAAGAAAGAGTTATCTCGTCATGTGCATTATTAGCTAGATTGGTGTTAGGCTGCTTGATTTAGCTGAGGAAATACTATGGTGCAGGGTAGTTCGGAATCTTCTTTAGTTTCTAAAGTAAAGTGGAATCAAGACAGAGATCCTAGTTTTGTCAGACTGAAGGAGTCAGATAAGGACCAAATGGTAGAGGTTTTCTCCCAAAGGGGATATGGCGTGTTGAGATTACAGGGTAGATTGTGTTTTCCGTGTGTTGATGATTTGAGGTAGAGGATTATGGATAAAGTGCATTACAAACGGTATTCCACTCATCTCGGCACTACCAAGATTTACCGCGACTTGCGGGAATTCTATTGGAGGAATGGTATGAAGAAGGATGTAGTTGGGTTTGTAGAAAAGTGTGCAATATTCCAATAGGTTAAGGTAGAGCTCCAAAGACCTGGTGGTGTGATGCAAGAGTTTGGTAAACCCACTTGGAAGTGGGAGGTAGTAAATATGGACTTTGTGATCGGGTTACCTCTTCCGCGTCGTCATCATGATTCTATTTGGGTTGTTGTGGATATGTTGACTAAGTCCGCTCATTTATTGCCCGTGCACACATCGTATACAACTGAGGATTATGCTAGATTGTATATCCAAGAGTTAGTCAGGCTGCATGGAGTTCCCTCATCCATCATTTCGGATAGGGGCACTGAGTTTACTTTTCAATTTTGGAGGGCGTTTAAGCTGGGTCTTGGTACCCAAGTTCTTTTGAGTGCCGCTTTTCATCCGCATATAGATGGTCAGGCGGAGAGAACCATTCACACCCTGGAAAACATATTTAGGACATGTGCTCTTGATTTCAAAGGTAGTTGGGATGACCATTTTCTATTGATAAAATTTTCCTATAACAAGAGTTACCAAACTAGCATTGGTATGGCACCATTTGAGGCCGTGTATTGTTGGAGATGTAGATCACCCGTAGGTTGAATTAGGCCTAATGCAGTGTTTAAAGGTATGGAGAAAGTTAATTTGATTAGAAAAAAGTTGAAGACAACTCAGAGTCATCAAAAGTCTTATGTCGATGTGAGGAGAAGAGATCTTGATTTTGAGGTGGGTGATTTGGTATACTTGACGATTTCACCCATGAAAGGGGTGAGGAGGTTTGGTAAAAAGGGAAAACTTAGTCACCGTTATGTTGTCCCGTATAAAGTTTTGAGTCGTGTTGGGTAAGTAGCCTATGAGGTTGAGTTTCCTACGGAGTTGTAAGCCGTTCATCCTATTTTTCATGTTTCCAAGCTTAAAAAGCATATTCATGATTCTGTTGTAATAAATCCCTCAGAGAGTGCTGATATTTAAAATAGTCTTTCATTAAATGAGATTCCTATTGAAATCTAAGATTTTCAGATCCGTAGACTAAGGAACAAAGAAGGTCCCTTGGTCAAAGTTTTGTGGCAAAACCAGACAGTTGAGGGTGCTACTTAAGAGGCAGAAGCAGACATGCGAGCCAAGTACCCGCACCCCTTTACCACGAGTTAAAATCAATCTGAAGGTATTATTCTTCCTAAAATTTGCCCTTCTAATCTAAAGTTCATCTATGTATATATTCTTGCATGAGTTCTTGAAATTTCTGAGGTATTCAAGAGTTTAGAGAGATTTTGTGCCATTTAGCAAATTTCTTCTGCTATGTGTACTCTGTTTTCCTATGTTCCTAGTCTAACTAGAGACATTCGGGGATGAATGATTCCAAGAAGGAGATATTGTAAGATCCCGCAAAGTTCCCTCATCTTTTGAGCCTTAGAGTATGTCAAGTGAGGTGTAATTTCGTCCCTAAAAGATTAAAAAGATACTTCCTAAGTGATTGGTGTTTAAAAATTATAGAATTTTCTTAAATTTAACTTTTTGTTATGTAGAAAATTGAATTAGCTTTCCAATAATTCCAATTTAATCCAAATCCGATATCAGGGTGAGATGTTATGGCCGTTTTACTGAGAGTTGTTAAAATCATCCAGGTGCGATGGACGATCCAACGGACCGTTGATTCTACGATGGACTGTCACAACCAAAATAGTAACTCCCTTTTCTATCCCAAGTGCAACGACCAAAATGACGGACCATCAATAATGCGATGAACCATTGCTGGGACTGTCACGCCCAGGCGGTGTGGCGTCATCCTGTCCAATGTGCGACGGATGATACGAAGGACCATATGGTATGTGATGGATCGTCATGGAGACTGTTGCATCGAGGCACTATGTTTATTTTCTGGCCAACGTGCAACGAACAATCCGATGGACCATTAGACTTGTGACGGACCGTCGCTTCGACCGTCGTAGCCGTCGTTTAGTATTTTTAACTCATTTTAACAATGGTCTTTTCACTTTTATCAACTAGATATATTCCAAGTGAAACAAATGGCTTCATTCATTATCCAAATCATAAGAGAGCTAGGGTTTCTCCCTCAAGATCAAATCTAAAACCCTTCTCCAAGAAATCCAAGAACTCACCATGGATTCTACAAATTGAGTTGATATTTGAGTTCCCCAAGTTCAAAGGTTGCAAGAAATCTCTCAAGAGTAAGAAGAAGAGCTTAGAGAAAGATCGTTCATCCAATTTCATAATCTAAGGTATGTGGGGTTTCGAACAAGGGTAATCCTTTCATCCTTGGGCCCAAAGGTATATTCAAACTACGATTTTCTACAATCTATGGGATTTTACATGAATTGGAATTAGGGTTTTTCACCCATTATTATTGATTGAAATATTTTGACGTTTACCATGAATTGAGAGCCTAATGACATGCTTTTCACATATTTTCTTGAGAAATTGCAGCTGGGTCTACACCTCATGATTCTAATCCTTGAGAAATTAATAGTTAAAATGTTTGAGAAATTGAAGTATATGAGTATGTTGAGATTTTTAGAAAAATTGGTGAAATTTCCAAATTTCTACATGAGTTATGAATATATGTGCTATCTATTATGCTTTTGATGAGTTTTAACTTGAGATTTAATTATGGGTTATTGATTCCTACTTGAGATTTGCAATTTTATGAACTCTTATGCTATAAGAACCCATGATTTGAGTATTCTGAGATTATTCTAAAATGTTTTGGCCTAATGTTCATGGAGTTTTGAAATCCACTTCAGTACATGAGATTATAGATTTGATTATTGGGTTCTTTTAGGACCATGAGTTTATTTTAAAGTGGATTTCCATAAGATGAGCGAGATAAACTAAAGGGAGTAGTATTTAGCACCGAATTGGGTAAGTTACTATGATTTATTACCCCAGTACTACGTGCCACTATATGTTTGAGAATTTGGGCCTAAGGCCGATATATTAGGCCCGAGGCCGAGATAAGTGATCACTACATTAAGGTTATACTTCCTATCAAGAGTATGATGCTCCTCCCCATCATGGGGTCTCTTCCTTAGGAGGACAAAACGTTGCACTCTATGTACCTCGCATGGTTTATATCGGTTAAGAGAACCTCCCTTGATACAAGTTATTTTCCTAATAGTAAAGTTTTAGATTTGCTCCCTAAGACAAAAGTATTTTTCCTTGATATAAGTATTTTTCCTTAAATCTTGAAATGAGATATTTTTCTAAAGTGAATGAAATGCCTTCAAGTATGTTTCAAAGTTATATGATTCCGAATTCCAAGTACCTGAGTTCAAAAGAGTTATGAGTTCTTGAGCATTAAGGAAGTTTTACTCTCCATAAGACATATGAATGAGTAGAAAGTATTTTTTAAAGTTTCCTTTAGCCTATAGGTAATATAAATAAGTGAAGATTACCAATTTAAAAGTTAAACTATGATGACTCACAATATTTGTGTTATATGATCCATTCTACATGAATCATGAGCTTTATATTTTAAACTTATTCGAGTCATGTCAGTCATTAATTATTACATGCATTATTTGATTAAAAAGTATTGATGTTGTTTTATATAAAAGCATTCCTCCCACATACTCAGTACATTCCCAAGTGCTGATCCACATATACGTCTATGAGCTACATTGTCTTATAATGTAGGTACATATGCTCTATCCCAACCTCGTTAGTGACTTTAGAGTACCACTGTCTACATTTCTATAGTGGTGAGTCCTCATGGTTTGAGGACCTATCTTCAGACATTTCTGCATTTGAGACACTATATTATTACTTTCAGTTTATTTCGAGTCAGTTTGGAACCTGTCCTAACGACTCTCTAGTTTGTGGATTAGTAGAGGCTTTTTCAGACTAGTTATCAGATTGTGATTGTGTTTAGAATTCCAGTAGTGTGTTCATTTGGTTTGAGTATTTTCTCTATATATATCTTTATATGATATGACTATGTTAGTTTTTGAATTATTTTATCTTGAAATGAGTGTTATTAGTAGAAACAAGCTCAAAGTATTAGCTTGGGGTTACTTATAGCTTTAAGCACCATTTGATATCCTGGGAGGCATTTTCGGGTCGTTACAAACTTGGTATCAGAGCCTAAGGTTGTAAGGTGTCCTAGGGAGTTTGACAAGTCGCGTTGAGTAGAGTCTTGACCATCGGTGTGTAGCACACCATATCTATGAACAAGAGGCTATAAAAAGTCTTAGGAAAATTTTTGTCTTCCTTTTGGATTCTATCATGCCTACAGTTGTTACTCTCATCTAATAATTTATGCTCTTCTATTTCAGAAAATGCCTCTCTGAAGAGCGAATTCCCACAAGAACAATGATGAGCAACCCCCACCTGTTGATCCTTTGAATGAGACTGTGTCTCATGTTGAGTTTTGGGCAGCCTTTCAGGCATTAGCCCAAGTAGTCACCGCTAATGTTTGGGCCAATAACCAGGCTGTAGTTTCTAATCAACAGGGAGGTAATGTAGCTGTGACTAGGATTCATATTTATGCAGATGAATCTGCCAGAGTTTTATGGGTCAAAGGCAGATGAGGACCCATATTTATACCATTAGGAGGTGAGAAAGATCACATTAGTGATGCATATTTCTGAGAAGAAAGTGTTGAGTTGGCATCCTACAAACTGAAGGATATTTCTTATGATTGGGTTATATCTTGGATGAAGGGTAGAGGTGATGTTGATGCTTCTATGACTTAGCAGGTGTTCCCGGATATATTTTTGCATTCTTTCCGCTTGAGATAAGGGAGGAAAAGATTGAGGAGTTTATGAACTTAAGGCAGGGTTCCATGACTGTTAAAGAGTACTGCTTGAAGTTCAACTAGTTGGCCAAGTATGCTCCTAATTTGATTTCTTACACCTGGGATAGTATGAGCAAGTTCTTGACCGGTGTTTCTGGGTTGGTACTAAAGGAGTGTAGGACTGCGATGCTGCATAGGGATATGGATTTGTCTAGGTTGATAATGCATACCCAGCAAATAGAGGCATATAAAATTAGAGAGAGATAGAGTAAGGGGTAACAAGAGGGCTAGATTTGAGCAGCATAAGTTTAGCCAGCCTAGCTTTCATAGAGGGAACCACCCTTAATTTCAGAGATGTCTGCCTATGCCAGCACATTCATCAGCTAGTTCTCCAATGCCTAGAAGAAGAAAGGATCAAGGGTGCAGGTCTTTTATGTCTAGGTCGCAGAACAGTGTTGGTAAAAGGCCATATTATCCTCCTTGTGCTAAGTGTGGAAGGGATCATCTTGGTGAGTGTTTCATAGATTTGAGGGGTTGTTTTGGTTGTGGAAAGCAGGGACACAGACTTAGAGATTGTCCTCATGCTAGAAAGGGGAACATAGATACCTGACCTTAGGCACAGGTTTCTGTGCACCAGTTCCTGTACCTCGTCTCACCCAGCTCAGGCCACTTCATCTAGCACTGTTGGTGGTCAGTTCCAGAACAAATTCTTTGCCTTACCATTCCATGAGCAGTAGGAGGACTCTCCTAATATCGTTACTGGTATGCTCTGTGTCTTTTTCCATGATATTTATGTGTTGTTGGACCCCGGGCCAAGTCTCTTATGTGACCCCACTTGTAGCTGTAAATTTGAAAATGAGTCCCAAAAAGATTTCTAAGCCCTTCCTAGTTTCTGCACTAGTAGCGGAGTCCGTTTTTGCTAAACAAGTGTATAGAGATTGTCCTGTTACTGTTCTTCATATTTTCAAACTCGCGGATTTGATAGAGTTAGACATGGTGGATTTTGACCTTATTCTAGGTATGTATTGGCTTCATTCTTGTTATACATCTATAGAATGTCGTACCCGTATGTTAATGTTTTAGTTTTCTAATGAACTAAATTTTGAGTGCTCTGATAGTTCGGTATCCCACAAGAGCCATTTTATCTCCTATATCAAAGCCAGAAAGGTTATATCTAAGGGTTGTATCTATCACCTAGTTATAGTCAAAGACACTAAGTCTGAGGCTCTAACTATTCAGTCAGTTGATATTTTTAATGAGGTTCTAGATGTTTTTCTGGAAGATCTCCCAAGGGTACCTCCTGATAGAGAGATAGAATTCAAGATTGACCATCGTCTCGATACTTAGCCTATTTCTATTTTGCCATACCGTATGGAACCTATAGAGCTTAAGGAGTTGAAAGACCAGGTCAAAGATCTTTTAGACAAAGGTTTCATTAGGCCCAATATTTCTCCTTGGGGCGCACCTATCTTTTTCGTGCGAAAGAAAGATGGTTCCTTGCGTATGTACATTGACTATCGTCAGCTTAACAAGGTCACAGTAAAAAATAAGTATTCTTTTCTAAGGATTAATGACCTATTTGATCAGTTACAAGGTGCAAGTTATTTCTCCAAGGTAGACCTTAGATCCGGCTATCATAACCTTAAACTGAGGGAATGTGATATTCCAAAGACAACCTTCCAAACCCGCTATGGTCACTTTGAATTTCTAGTCATGTCTTTTGGGCTAACTAATGCCCCAACAACCTTTATGGACGTCATGAATCGAGTGTTCAAGCCATATCTTGATATGTTTCTCATTGTCTTCATTGATGACATCCTTGTATACTTTCGTAATGAAAATGACCATGTGAATTACCTTAGAGTTGTCTTGCAAACTCTTAGAGATCACCAATTGTTCACCAAATTCAGTAAGTGTGAATTTTGGCAAAGGTTTGTAGCCTTTCTAGGTCATATTATTTCAGCCGAATGTATTAGAATTGATCCCTAAATTACAAAAGTTGTTAGAAATTATCCTAGACCTATATCTCTATTTGACATTAGATGTTTCTTGGGTCTAGCGGGCTACTACCATCATTTTGTTAAAGGTTTCTCTTCTATTGCGCCCCCATGACCCGGTTGACTCAAAAGAAAGTTAAGTTCCAGTGGTCAGACTCCTGTGAGAACAGTTTTCAGGAGTTGAAGACTCAAGTTACTTCAGCCCCTATGTTGACTTTTCCTGATGGTACAAATGGTTTTGTGGTGTATTGTGATGCCTCTAGAGTTGGCTTGGGTTGTGTGTTGATAGCAAAAGGTAAAGTTATAGCTTATGCCTCTAGACAGTTAAACCCATATAAGAAGAATTATCCAATCCATGATCTTGAGATAGCTGCTATGGTCTTTGCCTTGAAAATCTGGAGACACTATCTTTATGGTGTCCATGTTGATGTATTTACTGATCATAAGATCCTACAATATGTGTTTACTCAGAGGGAGTTGAATCTTAACTAGAGAAGGTGGTTAGAGTTTTTAAAAGATTATGACATGATTGTGTTGTATCACCGGGCAAGGCCAATGTAGCAGCGGATGCCCTTATCAAATTGTCTATGGGTATTGTTGCCCATGTAGAGGAAGGTAAGAAAGAGTTAGCTCATGATGGGCATTATTTGGCTAGATTAGGTATTAGGTTACTTGATTCAGCTAAGGGAACTACTTTGGTACAGAGTAGTTCCGAATCCTCTTTAGTTTTGGAAGTAAGGAGAAGCAATACAGAGATCCTAGTTTGGTCAGACTGAAGGAGTCAGTTAAGGACCAAAAGGTAGAGGTTTTGTCTCAATGGGGAGATGGCATGTTGAGATTGCAGGTTAGATTGTGTGTTCCGTGTGTTGATGATCTGAGGTAGAGGATTATGGCTGAAAAGCATGGCACGCGGTATTCCATTCATCCCAGCACTACCAAGATGTACCGCGACTTGCGGAAAATCTATTGGTGGAATGGTATAAAGAAGGATATAGATAGGTTTTTAGCAAAGTGTGCAACATGCCAACAGGTTAAGGTAGAGCACCAAAGACCTGGTGGTGTGATGCAAAAGTTTGGTATACCTAATTGGAAGTGGGAGGTGGTAAATATGGACTTCGTGACCGGGTTACCTATTTTGCATCGTCATTCTTATTATGTTTGGGTTGTTGTGGATAGGCTTAATAAGTCCATGCATTTATTGCCCGTGCACACATCGTATACAACTGAGGATTATGCTAGATTGTATATATGAGGGTTAATTAGGTTGTATAGAGTTCCCTCATCTATCATTACGAATGGGGGTACTGAATTTACTTCTCAGTTTTGGAGGGCGTTTCAGCGAGGTCTTGGTACCCAAGTTATTTTGAGTTCTGCGTTTTATCCGTACACAGATGGTTAGGCTAAGAGGACTATTCAGACCCTAGAAAACATGTTGAGGACGTGTTCTCTTCATTTGAAAGGTAGCTGGGATGAGCATTTTCCATTGATAGAATTTTCCTATAACAATAGTTACCATGCTAGCATCGGGATGGCACCATTTGAGTTCTTGTATGATAGGAGATGTAGATCACCCGTAGGTTTGATTGGGCCTCATGTAGTGTTTGAAGCTATGGAGAAAGTTAAGTTGATTTGAGAAAGGTCGAAGATAGCTCAGAGTCATCAAAAGTCTTATGCGGATGTGAGGAGAAGAGATCTTGAGTTTGAGGTGGGTAATTTTGTATACTTGAAGATTTCACCCACGAAAGAGGTGAAGAGGTTTCGTAAAAAAAGAAAGCTTAGTCCCCGTTATGTTAACCCGTATAGAGTTTTGAGCCGTGTTAGGAAAGTAGCCTATGAGGTTGAGTTGCCTGCAGAGTTCTAAGCCGTTCATCCTATTTTTCATGTTTCCACATTTAAAAAGCATATTCATGATTCTGTTGTAGTAGATCCCTCAGAGAGTGCTGATATTCAGAATAGTCTTTTATTTGATGAAATTCCTATTGAGATCCTAGATTTTTAGATCCATAGACTAAGGAACAAAGAAGGTACCTTGGTCAAAATTTTATAGTGGAACCAGATAGTTGAGGGCGCTACTTGGGAGGTAGAAGTAGATATGTGATCCATGTACACTCACCTCTTTCCGTGATTTCAGATCAATCTGTAGGTATTTTTCTTCCATAATTCAGCCCTTCTAATCTAAAGTTCAGCTATGTATCTATTCTTGCATGAGTTCTTGGAATTTCTGAAGTGTTGTAGAGATTAGAGAGATTTTGAGCCATTTAGCAAATTCCTTCAGCTATGTGTACCCTATTTTCCTGTGTTCCTAGTCTAACTATCAACATTTGAGGATGAATGTTTCAAGGGGGAGATATTGTAAGATCCCGCAAAGTTCCCTTGTAGTCTGAGCCTTAGAGTGTGTCAAGTGAAGTATAATTCCAACCCTAAAAGATTGAAAAGACACTTTCCAAGTTATTGGTGTTTAAAAAATATAGAATTTTCTTAAATTTAACTTTTTGTCATGTAGAGAATTGAATTAGCTTTCCAACAATTCCTATTTCGTCCAAATCCAATATAGGGGTGCGAAGTTATGGCCGTTTTACTTAGAGTTTTTAGAACCACCCAGGTGTGATGGACGATCCGACAGACCGTTAGTCTGCGACAGACCATCACAACTAAGGCAGTAACTCCCTTTTCTGGCCCAAGTGCGACAACTAAAATGACGAACCGTCAAGGTTGCGATGGACCGTCGCTGGGACCGTCTGGCCTAGGATTTGTGGCCTCATCCTATCCAACGTGCGAGGTATCTTCCGATGGACCGTTGGGTATGTGACAGATCATTATTGAGACCGTCACATCGAGTCACTGTGTTCATTTTCTAGCTAATGTGTGATGGACAATCCGACGGACCGTCAGACTTGCGATGGACCGTCGCTTCGATCGTTGCTGTCCCCGTTCTATGTTTTTAACTCGTTTTAAGAAGGGGCTTTTTGGTCTTTCCACTATTTTATCAACCAGATATATTTCAAGCGAAGGAAATGGCTTCATTCATCATCAAAACACAAGAGAGCTTGGGTTTCTCCCTCAAGATCAAATCTAAAACCTTTTTCTAAGAAAACCAAGAACTCAGCATGGATTCTACAAATTGGGTTGAGATTTGAGTTTTCCAAGTTCAAAGGTTGCAAGAACTCTCTCTTAAGTGTAAGAAGAAGAGTTAAGAGCAAGCTCGTTCATCCAATTTCATAATCTAAGGTATGTGGGTTTTGAACAAGGGTAATCCTTTCATCCTTGTGCCCAAAGGCTTATTCAAACTATGACTTTCTGCAATCTATGTTATTTTTACATGAATTTGAATTAGGGGTTTTCACCCATTATTACAATATTTTGATGTTTCCCATGAATTGAGAGTCTAATGTCATGATTTTCGCATGTTTTCTTGAGAAATTGCAGCTGGGTCTATACCCCATGATTTTAATCCTTTTGAAATTAATAGTTGAAATGTTTGAGATATTGAAGTATATGAGTATATTGAGATTTTTAGATAAATTACTGAATTTTCCAGATTTCCACATGAGTTATGAATCTATGTGCTATCTATTATGCTTTTGATGAGTTTTAACTTGAGATTTAACTATGGGTTATTGAGCTCTACTTGAGATTTGATATTTTATGAACACTTATGCTATAAGCACCCATGATTTGAGTATTCTGAGATTATTGAGAAATGTTTTGACCTAATAGTCATGGAGTTTTGAATTCTACTTTACTACATGAGATTACAGATTTGATTATTAGGTTCTTGGTGAACCATGAGATTATTTTAAAGTGGATTTCCATGAGATGAGCGAGATAAACTAAAGGGAGTAGTATTTAGCACCGAGTTAGGTAAGTTACTATGATATTTTACCCCATAACTACGTGCCACTGTAGTTTTGAGATTTTGGGCCTAAGGCCGAGATATTAGGCCCGAGGCCGAGATAAGTGATCACTGAATTGAGGTTATACTCGCTGGCAAGAGTATGATGCTCCTCCCCAAAGTGGGGTCTCTTCCTTAGGAGGACAAAACATTGGACTCTATGTAGCTCGCATGGTTTATGTCAGTTAAGAGAACCACCATTGATACAAGTTATTTTCCTAATAGTAAAGTTGTAGATTTGCTCCCTAAGACTAAAGTATTTTCCCTTTATATAAGTATTTTTCCCTAAAGCTTGAAATGAGATATTTTCCTAAAATGAATAAAATTCCTTCAAGTATGTTTCAAAGTTATATGATTCCTAATTCCAAGTACCTGAGTTCAAAAGAGTTATGAGTTCTTGAGCATTAACGAAGTTTTACTCTCCATGAGACATATGAATGAGTTGAAAGTATTGTTTAAAGTTTCCTTTAGCCTATGGGTAATGAAAATAAGGGAAGATTACCGATTTCAAAGTTAAACTATGATGACTCACGGGATTTGTGTTACATGCTCCATTGTACATGATTCATGAGCTTTACATTTTATACTTATTTGAGCCATGTGAGTCATTACTTATTGCATGCATGATTTGACTAAAAAGTATTGATGTTGCTTTATATAAATGTATGAACCCCCATATACTCAATACATTCCTAAGTGCTGATCCATATATATGTCTATGTGCTTCATTGTCTTATAATGTAGGTTCAGGTGTTCAGTCCCAGTCTCTTCAGTGACTTTCGAGTACATCTGTCTACATTTCTATAGTTGTGAGTCATCATGGTTTGAGGAACTGTATTCAGACATTCACGCATTTGAGAGACTATGTTTTTACTTTCAGTTCATTTCGAGTCAGTTGGGGACCTGTCCCAACGGCTCTGTAGTTCATGGATTAGTAGAGGATTTATTAGACTAGTTATCAGATTGTGATTGTGCTGAGAATTCCAGTAGTGTGGTTATTTGGATCAAGTATATTCTCTGTATCTCCCTTCATATGATATGAATATGCTAGTGTTTTAATTATTTCATCTTGAAATGAGTGATATTAGTAGAAACATGCTCAAAGGGTTAGCTTGGGGCTACTTGTAGCCTTAAGCACCGTGTGACATCCCGGGAGGCGATTTCGGGTCGTTACATCAATGTATATGTTCACATGCATGCATACATACATACATATAAGATGTTGGGATAGGGAACAGGGTATAGCATGAAAGTAAGAAATTAGCCTGGACTGTGTAGCTTTACCATCATAAAGCACCCAAGGGCTATATGGATCTGGTTCCCCCCAACGGAAGGGGCCCAGTGCATGTTGTCTATAGGAACTGGAGGTGTCAAGGAATTCCAGGGAATCCACGACCCTTCAGCTATCCTTGACAAAAAATATATCAACTATGAAACAAGAACACAATTATCAAGACCAATCCCTCACACCGGCTAACGTGGGTTTCCAGTTACAGTCCTTCGGGACCTCAACTTTCATGACATAGCTACACAACCCCCTTTAAGCCGAATTAAAAATAGTTACACATTCCTATTCATTGAACCATAATCATCCGTTAAGGCATACCATTGGTATCATCATACCAATTACGCTTGCAAGCTAATATCATCATGCCATAGCAATTATATATCACTTTGGGGAATCCACGACCCCACAAGTACAATTATTCATACATACGGGGAAATCCACGCCCTAAGGTTATATGATTTATTCACTTGGGGGAATGTAGAACCCCCAAGTTCCAATTTAAAATCATATTATGGCGACAATGGCCTTTCAAAATAATTTATATTTGATTAGCCTATTATGCAAAGTAATAATTCCAAGAGTGCTTTAAATATTTAGGTACTCAAGTTTCAAAACTAATTTCATGAGGTTGGGTTGAGGACATCACAATTTCATTATCAAAATTCATCAAAATTGGTGGAATCCATGAACCCTAGTTTGGTCACCATGACCATGCACCCCATGAGTTTTAAAACCATTAATAAAACATGAACAACGTGTATAATATTATGGGAACATCATCTAAACAAAAATCATCCAATACCGTCAATCCAAACTCCAAAGGCAATATTTAAACCCTCATAATTAATAATTTAAACACACACCTTAACAATGTAGAGTTTGGGGAAGAGATACATGCCTTAGATAATCAAGAATAATGGAGACAAATAAACAGTTGAAGCTTGAATGGCCAATCTTTAGAAACCCTAGATTGTTCTTGCTTTGGGTAATTTGAGAGTGTTTAAGACTTTTTTGATTTGATAAAGGATGAAAATAACCCCTTTGGGTGTTTTATCCACGTAGGATCTAAGTGGGGAATGAGGGAATTGACCAAAGTGGCCTTAATAAAAATACTAAAAAATTACCATCCAGTCATTACAGGTTACCTTACTCCTATAACGACTTACTACGAGTCTTCCCCTTGAGTTATATTCTGGAAAGTGTGCCACGGCACTCAAACTTTGACCCGTAGTCCATCCTTATGACTCATAGGGTCCAGTCATAGTCATGACAGAAACAAAGGGGCACTACACTAGAGATACTACGAATCCCACATTACGACTCATAATGTCTCACCATGACTTGTTATACCTTAATCCTACTCAGGTTTGAAATTTTGGGTAACACACTGGTCACCCTACATTAGGGTGATACAACCCGTAATGACACCTTATGAATCATAAGGTGAGTCATAATCTGGAAAGTAAGCTCAAAGTCTAGAAATTCTTAAAAGGCAAAGATCTGGGGTGTTACATTCTCCACCCTAGAATCATTCATCCCCGAATGATGAGTCAAGGCATCCATTAGAACGATTATAAGACAGAATGCAACAAAAATTTCCTTTAACAAAGTAAAAAATAAAGATGATAATAAAAAGACATACCTTAAGCACTATTATCTAATCTGGGGGACAAGAATGGATACTTGGACGTCATGTCCTCTTCGGCTTCCCCAATAGATTCTTCTACCTTATGGTTCCTCCAAAGGACCTTTACCGAAGCTACATCTTTAGTCCCGAAGAGATGGACTTGTCTATCCAAAATATCCAGCAGGACTTCCTCATAAGGGAAGGAATTTGAAATACCAATATCCTTAATAGGCACCATAAAATAAACATTACCCGCACACTTCTTCAACATTAAAACATGGAAAATAAGATGCACAAAACCCAAACCCGACGACAAATCTAACTCACAAGTAGCCTTCCCTATTATCCTTAATATCAAGTATGAACCCACATAGCTGGGATAGATTTTTCCCTTCTTTTAAAATATCATCACTCTCTTCATGGGAGATAACTTCAAAATACCCAATCACTAACCTCAAACTCTAACTCCCTTCACCACAAATCTGCATAAGACTTTTTGAAACTTTGAGAAGTCTTAAGTCTATCCTAAATCGACTTCACCTTCTCTATGGCTTGGTGAACCAAGTCCATACCGAACAACCCTGCCTCACCAACTTTGAACTACCCAATAGGAGACCTACACCTAATATTATACAAAGCCTCAAATGGAGCCATCTGAATACTCGAGTGATAGCAGTTATTATACGTAAACTCTATGAGAGAAAAATGGTCAACCCAACTACCTCCTAAGTCAATCACACAAGCCCTTAGAATATTTTCCAAAGTCCAAATGATCCTTTCCGCCTGTCCATCTGTTTGAGGTGGAATGCGGTGATAAGGTTCACTCGTGTGCCCAAACCTTGCTAAAGTTATTGCAAAAAGTGGGAAGAGAACTTCATAACTCAATAAAAATAATAGAAACTGGAGTACCATGCAGTTTAACCATCTCCGAAATAAAAAACTTTGCATAATCCTTTTCAGTGTAAGTTGTCCTTATTAAGCAAGAAGTGAGACAACTTAGTCATCCTATCCATGATGACCTAAATCGAATCCAACTAATGGAGAAACAATGGAAGACCAGTAACAAAGTCTATTTTGATCACTTCCCACTTCTACCTGTGAAATGCAATCTCTTGAGACATACCACTTGTCGTAGAGTGCTCTACCTTCACTTGTTGACAAACCATGAATTTAGCAACAAAATTGGTCACATCCCTCTTCATGTTGTTCCAATAATAAATTTCCTTTAAATATCATGATATATCTTCATCTAATTTAGATGAATTGTATACCACGACTCATGAGTCTCAGTTAAAATTCTTTCCGCAACCTATCAATATGGGGAACACACAATCTATCTTGTACCTTAAGATAGCATCTTGACCAATCTTAAATGCCATGACCTTTTCATGACCCACATCAATCTTTATCTACATGAAGATAGGATCCAAAACCTGATTTTTCTTTAACTCTACACCAAGAGATAACTTTACCACCTTTTGCACCATCATACTTGTATTCTCAGAATATAAGAGACTAACTCCAAGATTGGCAAACTAGTGAATATCCTTCACCAATCCTCGTTTCTCCTCATCCACATGAGATAATATTACCATTAACAACCTTTTAATAGCATTAACAACCATATTAGCTTATCCTAGATTATAGTGAAGACTCCTGTCATAGTCCTTGAGCAACTAAAGCCATCTCCTCTGCCTGAGATTCAAATCCTTCTAGGTGAACACATATTGCAAGATTTTATGATCTGATAAGATATCCACATGAAACTTATACAAATAGTGCAACCAAATCTTCAAAGAAAACACAACAACCACTAACTCCAAATCTTGAGTAGGATAATTCATTTTATGAACTTTCAGCTTCCTAGAAGTATAACCCACTATCTTATCATGCTGCATTAATAAACAACCCATTTCCATATGGGATGCATCATAGTACACAAAAAAACCAATGATACCCTCAGACAGGGTCAAAATTAAAGTAAAAGTCAACTTATCAATTATCTTCTCAAAACTACCTTTACATGCATTAGATCACATAATACCACAAATATCCTATAATACCTGGCTAAACCCAAGAAGCAGCAATAAATAAAAATCTTGCCATAAATCTCCTATAATACCTGGCTAAACCCAAGAAGCTTCTAATGTCGGTTGGAATCGTGGGTCTAGGACACTTCTTAACACCCTCAACCTCTTTTGGATACACCATGATCCCCTTACTAGAAACAACATGACTAAGAAAGGTCAAAACATTCAACAAAAATTCATACTTTGAAAACTAGGCATACAAATATTGATCCTTAGGAGTCTGCAATATTATACGAAGGTGATTGGCATGATACTTCTCACTCTTAGAATATAACAAGATGTCATCAGTAAAAATAATAAAGAATAAATCTAAGGACTACCTAATCACATGATTCATTAAATCCATAAATGCAGTCGAAGCATTAGTTAACTCGAATGATATCACAAAAAACTTATAATGAAAATATTAGGTTCGAAAGGAAGTCTTAGAGAAATTGACCTTTCTAATATTCAATTGATGATAACCCAATTGAATATAAATCTTAGAAAAGTACTTAGCACCTTGATGCTAGTCAATGAGATCATCTATCCTAAGAAGACGATACTTATTCTTTATCGTCATCTTATTCAGGTGGAAATAATCTATACACTTCCGATGGGAAACATCCCTTTTATGAATGAAGAGAATAGAAGAACCCCATGAAGAAATACCAGGATGGATGAAACCTTTATCAAGAAGATCCTGTAACTGTATCAATCCCACAGTCTATTTCAATATCAGGAGGAATACAAAGAAGATTATTGGAAAACACTTTAGGAAACTCATTGACCATAGGGACAGATTGTAAAGAGAGAACCTAAGAACTAGAATCTTTGACCCAAAATAGAAGGTAGACATCCTTTGAAAATCAACTTTTAGGCTCTAAGATAAGAAATAAACCTTACCTTATTTACCAGGGAAATCTCTTCCCACTCAAGAACCAATTTATTTGGGAAATGGAAACTAACCATCTGGGTCTGACAATCTAGAGAAACATAGAATAAGTGAAGCCAATCCATCCTCATTATTACATCAAAATCTAATATATCCCACTATATTAGATCCACCAAGGTCTCCCGGCCATAGATAGATACCATACAACCCTTATAGACTATTTTAGCCATAATAGAACTACATACCAGGGTAGATACAAAGAAAAGATAGGGAATACTCTTAGGCCCAACAACAAAATGAATAGCCATATAAGGGGTCATATAAGTAAAGGTAGACCTCAGATCGAGTAGATAATACACATTATAAGAAAAAAGCTATAATATATCAGTAATAACATTAGGAGATGCCTCAGATTCCTGATGGGTAGCAAGAGCATAAAGTTAATTTCGGCCAGTGCCGGTACTAGAAGTAGCACCCTTTGGCGCATGGGCTAAAGATATAAAATTTGAAACCATATTAGCTCCTAAAGAAAACTTAGCTTGACAGTGTTGCTTCTAGACCAAAATTAAAGAACCTATTCGTTCCTTCATAACTAGCTCCATGATGCATCTAGCCACAAAAATGACAAGGAGAATAAGATGGAGATAATTGGGCTCTACTAATCTATGACTGGTCACCTCGTGTTTTAAACCCTCTGTCCTTTTAAAAATGATGATCACCGAACGGACTCTAATATGGAGCACTATCTTTATAGTAAGAACTAAAGTTTCTCCACTTCTTCTTAGACCACTGTCTTCCATCTCTACTAATATTCTATTGTCCACCACCCTACTTAAAATTCCTTAATTTCTCACTCTGCCATTCCCTTATCTTAGATTGCTTTTTATTCCTACTTCACTTTTTTATATAACTACAAGCCTAAAGATATCTATGTCCTTATTCAACAAGGCGACCTTGCACTTTAACACCAAGTCTTAAGACAAGCCCAAAGTAAATTTCATCATCTTAGCCCTCATGGAAGACACCATCTCAAGAGTATAACAGGACAACTAATTAAACTTTAAGTCATGCTCCTTCTTAGTCATCTAGCCTTGCTTTAAATTCACAAACTCTTTGGTCTTATCCTTTCTCACCTCCTGAAGAAAGAAACAATCAAGGAAGTCTCTAAAAAATTCCTCCCATATAGCCTACTCAGCATCATCACCCCTCGACTGCTCCTCCTATTTTTACCACTAGTATGCCATATACTTCAACTAATATGCGGAAAACTCCACACCCTCTACACTGATAGTATGCATCAACCTAAATATATTTTCCAACTCATTAAAAAACCTTTAAGGATCCTCCTCAACCTTAGTGCTTGTGATGGTCAGTGGATTCAACCTCATGAATTTGCCAAATCTATTAACATTAAAAGATGAAGCAAAAGAACCAACACGATCAAGATGGTGAGACTTAAAAGTCACCAACTGAATCAGTAGATAAATAAATTAATGGAATTCGACATTAGAAATATTTCCTTAGGGAAATAAGACATGAACATCATCAACCCAAGAATCCCAAGAAAAAATAGTAGGGATTGGTGGAAATCTACATGGGTAGTCAAGAGCAAAGGCTCTAAACTGGGTTTGTACTCTATAAGTAGGACGATTTCTATCCATATTATGCTCAGGTAGGATAGAGGATTTTCCACACACATCAGATCTTTTGGAAGACATGATCTAAAATGAAAACAAATGAAATTAGAGAAGATATCAAGACCTTAGACTCTATAGCCCAAAAAATTAAGAACAAGAAATGCAAATACTCCTAAATACCGCATATACTTAATATGACTTTGTAGACACCCAATGGCCATGAACCTAGGCTCTTATACCAATCTTGTCACGGTTAGGCCCTAGTTTGGGTCGTGACAAAGTGTTAGATTCTTTGAGTTATTGGTGGGGAATGGAGCCGCTCCTACTCCCTTCTACTACTATGGCTCTTGATATGCATAAGGCATTAAAAACCGATGCTTTTTCTTATTTAGTTTTGGTTTTGTGATGACTTCTATGAAATATGATCTGCTAACTAAATTCTTGAAGATAAAACCACCTAATTTCTATCGTACTGAGTTTGAGAATACTCTAGAGTTCATAAATGAGTGTTATGAGAGGTTTCACAATATGGGTATTGTTCAGCAACATAGAGTTGAGTTTTAAACTAATTTGTTCTAGAATGATGCTAGGAAATGGTGAAGGACGTATGTTGAATGTCGATCACCTTTTTTACCTTCATTAAATAAGGAGAAGTTTCATGCCCTATTCTTAGAAAAGTATTTGCCACATGCCCTTTAGGACCATGAGAAGAATGAGCTTTTATTATTATAGTACATCAATATGTTCGTTATGGCCTATGAGGCTAAGTTCCATATGTGGTCCTACTATGCTTCTCAACTATTGGCTATTGAGAAGAAGATAATTTAATTCAATATTAATGACTTAAATTATGTTCTTCAGGTTTTGTCTGTGCATATGACTTCTATAGGAAGGGGTTCAATAAAGTGTTAGGTTATATGAAGAAATTAGAGGGGGTTATGCAAGTGGTTCAGGCTAAGATGTTACCCAAGAATTCCTGCCATATTGGGAATTTCAGTGTGTCTTACTCTAAGGGCCAAAATAAGTATGCCTATGCAGACCATCTGATTCTGTTAGCCTTGATAGCTTTCACTATTGTTCAAACAAAGGCTTTTTTCAAGCATCGGTTGTTAGGGACCAAGGGGATTCTTACTCATCTACTAGTCGTCCTTCTATTGAGCGAGGATGTTATTATTATGGTGATATTGGTCACTTTAAGAGAGAGTGTCATGTGTGAAAGTGAATGCCCAAGGGCAATAACAGACTCGACTATATTTAAAGGTAGTAGAAGAGGAGGAAGTAATAGTTAGGGACATCTACAGAGTGGATGGGGAAATTAGTAAAATAGTAGGGATGGTCGAGAAAATAAGTATGTAGAGGGGAGCACAACTGGGGAAGGATTTAACGAAATTGATAACCGCTCTTACTCGTATAGATTTTGGAGAAAGACTGATATTGATGCTTCTAATATTGTGTTCACAGGTACAATCTCTATTTGTGACTAAATGGATTTTATTTTATTTAACCTTGGTGTACTTATTCTTATGTATCTATTCAGTTTGTGGTGGGTCTAAACCTGGTTTGTGATGTACTTGGTGATCCTATTTATTTGTCAACTCTTTTTTGTAAGTTTGTGGTAGTAACCCATGTTTACTATTCCCATTTTATATTGTTTGTGGATTTTCAAAATTGCGTAGGCTTGATTATTTTTCATATACTGGACTTTGATGTAATTTTGGGAATGACCTAGTTATCTCCATATCACCTTATTTCAAATTATAATGTTAAGACTATGACCCTAGCTATACTAGGAATAGATAAACATGATTAGGAAATAGTGTATAAGTCCAAATTATGGAGAATCATATCATTTTTCTAGGCCAGAAGATTAGTGGGGGAGGGTTGTTCAACACTGTTTGGTCATCTCTGGGATGTGAGTGCTAGGTCCCCTTTCATTAAGTAAGTTTTGATAGTTTTTGAATTTTAGGATGTGTTTTCTTATGACTTGCTAGGTATGCCTCAAAATAGAGATATGGATTTCCTTATTGACTTAGTGATCGATGCTCGCCCTAATCAATTACCTATTAAATGGCTCCCTCAGAGCTGAAGGAGCTCAAAACTTAATTACAGGAACTACTTGACAAAGGTTTTATTTGTCCAAGTTCTTAACCTGGGGATGCTTCGATCCTACTTGTTATGAAGAACAATGATAGTATGAGGATATGAATTTATTATAGACAACTAAATTAGGTTACTATTAAAACTAAATATCCCTTTCCTCACATAGATAAATTGTTTGACCAATTACTGAGTGTGATAGTATTTTCTAAAACTAATTAGCGGTTGGGTTATAATCAATTTAAAATTTGATGAAAGGATATACCTAAGATAGCTTTTAAAATAAGGTATGGTCATTATAAGTTCCCGATGATGTCTTTTAGGCTAACCAATGCCCCTAAACCTTTATAAGCTTGATGAATGGTAACTTTAAGTTACTATTGGATTATTTTGGTATCGTGATTATTGATGATATTCTAGTTTACTGCACTTGGAAAGATGAGCATGAATGTCATATTCATATAGTTTTGGGGATTCTAAGAGAGAAATAGTTATTTTTGCAGTTTTTAAAGTGTGAATTTTTTTTGTATTTAGTTTCCTTCTTAGGGCATGTAGTTTTCTAAAAGGGGTTAATGGTGAACCTCTAAAATATTATGGCAGTTACAAATTGGATTTGGCCTAGTATAGTGACTGAGGTAAGGAGCTTTGTATGAATTTCTAGTTATTACTAATGGTTTGTATAGAACATTGCATCCATTGCAATGTACTCATAAAGGTTGACTCAGAAGGAAGTGTCATTTTTCTGGTTAGATCAATGTGAAAAGAGTTTCCAAAGATCAAGACACTCTTGACAGCACTGCCTATCCTTTTGTTATTGATTGAAGGTAAGTAATTTATAGTATTTTGTGAAGTTTCACTTTTGGAATTAGGTGTTTTTTTGATGTACGATTGGAATTACATTGCTTATGCTTTGAGGTAGTTGAAGCCTCATTACAGGAACTAACCAACCCATGACTTAGAGTTTGCAATGGTGGTATTTGCATTGAAGATTTGGAGACACAATCTCTATGGTTTCAAGTATGAGGTTTTCACCGACCACCATAGCCTACAACATGTGTTTACTCAAAAGGATTTCAAACTAAGGCTGCGAGATAGATGAAATTATTAAAGGATTATAATATGACTATTCAATACCATCTAGGTATTCCAATGTGGTGGTAGATACATTGAGCCAAAAAGTTGTAAGTATGGGTAGTTTGCCATCTTGTTGTTGTCCAGGTGATCTTTAGCTAGAGAGTTTCAAACTGTAGCATCTCAGAGTAGGAAAATTGAGGTCTCATACAGGGGTGGAGTATTGGATATTGTTGAGGTAAAGTCAAAGTTTGTAGAGAAAATTAAGGCCAAGCAATTTAAGGATAAGATGTTGAATGCACTCTAAAATAAAGTGGTACGTGGAGAGGTGGTAGATGCTACCCTTGATGCAAGTGGGGAATTATGGTATAAGGAGAGTCTATGCATTCTTTAGGTTGGTGATTTGATTCATGATATAATTTTAAAGGCCTTTAGTTCACGTTATTCTATTCATTTGGGTATAACTAAGATATACCATAACTTCAAATAGCTTTATTCATGGCTCAAAATAAAGAGGGATATAGTGGACTCTATGTCCAAGTGTCAAAATTGTCTGTAGGTGAAGTATGAGCACCAAAGGCCTACAGGGTTTCTTCGTAGGATGCATAAGCCTATGTGTAAATATGAGCACATTGCTATGGATTTTGGTGTGGGTCTTCATAATACTTTGGGACAATATGATTCCATTTTGTTAATGTGGACCAGCTGAATAAATCATCCCACATCTTACTGATTTGGGTAGACTACAGTTCTCAACAGTTAGTTAAAATGTATGATAAGGAGGTTGTGAGACTTTATAAGGTGCCACTTACCATTAATTTTGAATGAGATGCAAAATACACATCCAAATTTTGGGACAAGTTTCTTGAGGAGTTGGACACCAAAATCACATTTAGCACGACTTTTCAATATCAAACTAATATACAGTTCAAGAGGACATTTCAGGTGCTAGAGGACATGTTGAAGGTATACGTGATTGATTTTAGTAGTCATTGGGACAAATTTCTTTTGGTGTGTGAGTTTTCATAAAATAATAACTATCACACCAACATTGATATGGCACCATTCTAGGAACTCTATGAAAGGATGTGTTGGTCTCCTATTTCATTTTTTAAGGTTGGAGATGTTAAACCATTAGGCATTGACATGGAAAAGAAGGCTCAAGAAAAAGTAAGGTTTAGTCTAACCAAGTTGTTGGATGCAAAAAATAGGTATAAATAGTATGTAGACTATAAGGTAAGATACATACACTTCAAGGTTGGGGAGAAATTTTTAATTAAGGTGAATCCCATGAAGAAAGTCATAAGGTTCGCCAAGACGGGCAAGATCATCCCTCGATATATTGGTCCCTTTGAGAATCCTAAAGATGTGTGTCCCATTGCATATAAGTTAGCTCTACCATAAATATTGTCAGAAGTCTATCAAGTATTTCATGTCTTTATGTTCAAAAGGTACTATAGGGATGGACACTACATCATTAAGTAGGATTCAATTCCTTTAGATAAGGACTTAGCTTACAAGGACGAACAATTAATAATTCTAGATTAGGATGTTTAGAAATTGAGGATGAAATAAATTCATTAGGTGAAGGTTCATTAGAAGCATCATTCAATTGAGGCTGCTAATTGGGAAATTGAGAAAGACATATAGGAGAAGTAATCTCAATCATCTAAGGACAAGTACTTTTTTTATATCAGTTTAGCCTAGATTTTGCATTTGATCATTTAGGCACAAAAGATGGGTAAATTGGTATCTGCTGTAACAACCATTCTAGTTGTTATGTATAAACATCCCACTAAGAATCCCATATTTATATTTTTCTTGGATTTGAAGTTATAAATCTCAGGCTAGGATAGTTTCAAATGAAGTTGAAGCAAGGTGTGTTCTAGAAAATAAAAGAATGATTTGGGAAGTTTTGATGGTGTTTTATTTGATTTATTTTTATATAAGATAATAAGGAACACATAGAAATTTATGGAATTAAATTTGGGTAAGTAGAACTTCCGAAATTGATCTCAGCATAAAGAGCATTGTTTGGAATGTTTAGGGTTTAAGGTGTGTTGCAAAAAATGGGACTTTTGGGTGAAACTAAACATTCTATCCTATCTACGCATATATAGCGGCATGCACACATCTATAGCAATAATTTCTATAGAAGAGAAATTACTGCTATAACAATAGTCAAACCTAGTTAATGACTTCTATAACGGTAGGTGCCGCTATAGTAATGTTACGTCGCTATAGCAATGAATGTTACAAATCTATTTAATTATTCACCAAAATATTTTATTTTTTTAGAACATGTTTTGAGGCAAAGGAGGGGCAATTTGGGATGATTTCCACCAGATTTTCATCATTTGGCTTTGTTAATGTAAGGATTTAATCCCCGTTAACTAGTATTTGATATTAAAGCCTTAGAATTTCTAATTTATGGAGATTTTGGAGGATTTTTGGGATGATTTTAATTATTTTCTAGTGCAAGGCAGAAATTTAATAAGTCGAAAGGTTTTGATTATTGATATTTAGTGTACCCTTGAATTTTGTTAATTTACTAATTTATTTATGGAATTGGTAGTTTTAGGTGAATTACTATAGAAAAGCCTTAGAACAAAAAGGAAATAATCATGAAATTGACCTTATGGATTATGTATGAGTTATAATTCCTGGCGTGTTAGGCTATTTCATTAATGGTGTATTTATATGCATGTTCTAGACCATTAACAAGTGAACACTACCTAGAAGGGCAAAAATCCTGCTTAGAGGAGTTATGTTGGCTTGGTTTGAGGTAGGTAATGGTATTGTAGTTTAATCCAATTTGTGTTATATGTGCATGTAAACTAGTTTGTTGTATGTGGGTTGTTAGTACATGTATTTTTTGGTGTGTAGTGCAAATGATTTTACATTGAATATAATTTTGACCTACCTCATTGCTAAATGTAGAATGTTTTGGTATTTGGGACATTCTTACGGGTTATTGGTGAAACAAGGTTTACAGACAATTGTGTCTAGGGTTTAGTGTATGTACAAAAATTCTCCAATGCAGGTCATGGAAAGAGGGTCTAAGTAGTACCCGTAGTGTGTATGTATGAAGGTCAGGTAAGTTTGACAATTTCATTCCTAAACTAAGAAATATATTTATACGGTTGATAATAAAGTGTTGCATAAAGATCATAATTGCAAAACTTGAACTGGAACTAGTAATTATGTGCCATGTATTAGATGTGACATGTATGAACCTGCTATGATAAATTATGGGGGAGCTACCAATCGCCGGACTTGAACGGAAACTAGGGTAAATAGACCAAGTATTATAATACTGCAAAATCATGAATTTTCTTCTACTCTATCGAATATAACTAATATGTAATATTGTCTAATCAGTAAGAGAAGCAATATTAAACACCAAATCTAGGTGCACGGTCTAAAAAGCCGAAAGTTCACTTTAATGGTGTAGTAAAACTAATAAAAGTCCATTAAGATTTTTATGTCATACGAATGTCTAGTATTTAATCTAAGTTCACCATGTAGGGGTCGTTTCATTGAGTGTATTGGAAAATTTAATGCTTCCTATTTCATTCCAAAGTCCAATATTTAATCTAAGTTCACCACTTAGGGTTCGTTTGGTAGATTATTGGAAAAGTTAATGCATGCATTAGTTTGATTTATTAATAGTACCCTGTTTGGTAAAAATTTTCACCTTACGTACTAATGCAAAAATTAGTTTACACTCTATTGTGTATTGAGGTGTAATGACTAAGAGCACCCTTTTCTATGCATTAATAATACAAAGGGCTTCAATACTTGGATTAACTTGAGTCATTATAGAACCACCCCTCAAGTTATTTTTCCTCTCTTTTCTCTGTACTCCACCATGAAATCCATATCTTCTTGTTTCTTTAAATTAAGCAAACATTGATTGCTTTTTTATTCCCAAGATATATCGTATATTCCTTCTTTAGGAACTCGTTACTTTCCTCTCCTTTATAACCTCCGCAAATGAAAAAAAAGTATATAATTTATTATTTTTTCTGTCAGAGAACAAAAATTTAAAACACCTAGATGGTTAGTACCCATTTTTGCTCTTTGTCTTCTTTACACCAAAAATTTTCTGGTAAGTTTCTTAATAATTTATATTGAAAGTTCTATTCAGTGCTTCATACTTTTTGATTCTTCTTTTAATCAATTGTCGTATCAAGAAGAGAAAAATCAAAAATGACATTTATTAGGATGTTTTGTTATTGTGATGTAAAGGGTATTTTTGCAAATAAATACTTCTCTATAACATTTATACAAGTCATAATTTTTAATACATCAAACCAAATAATGTATAAGAAATAATGCTGACATAACTAATGCAACCACAACTAACACCAACATTACTAATGGAAGAATTATTAATACACCCTATTTAGCATTATTGTTATACACTATAACAAATGACTCCTTAAAGGCATCTTAAATCTACAAGAAGTTAAACTAAGCATACTACCTAAAGGAAAGACTGACAGAGCCTACTACTTGTCCCAAAAATCAATGCTAAGGCACGCACCGACACAAACCTAGGATATGTATTTATAATTCGATCCCATGGTACTAAGTAAGCCAAATCTAGTTTTATGTGTCAATATAATTTGTTATAGGGAAGGACGAGTTGAACTATACCCAAAATACTCTCTAATCATATAATTCATCCAATAATTTTTAAATCGTCAACCAAATTATAAATATCCACCTATAACTAGCACAATACCAAACTAATATCATAATTATTCTCAATCTAAGAGGAAAATAAGCCTAGCCTACCTGGATGATGGTGAAAGCTAGAGAAAGTCTACTATACCAGGACTTTTCCTTTATGAGAACCCTCTGAACACTTCCATACTATCAGAATTATAATCTATGAATTAAGATAAGAATAATTCAAGCTAGAAATATTTTATAGGGACCGCTCATGGAATAACATATTAGAAACCATCAATACATTCCTTTAAACTTGAGGATTATTTACCCCTCCAATAATGGATAAAATGTGAGCACAACTAGACATCCAAATCAGCCTCAATGCAACTAGGGCTTTAAAGTCAAACTGGAGAGTTAAATAAGAAACTAAGAGGAAGCTTAAAAAAATAAATGATGGTAATATGACTATGCAATTCTTCCAACTTACCCTGTATGCCAAAAGATTGATCCCCATAATTCTCAAAGATTTCTAGGGCTTTTGTGGTGTTTGTGACTTAGAACAATAAGCTTGGCTGAATAGGAAATTAAATATATAGAGGTACCAGCAATGACCACTTTAGCTCCTGAATAACCTATAAAGAGATCGGGTGCCCCTAAAGCATCCAAGACTCAGATGTTCGGTATTGATGTCTCCCAAAGCTATACCTCTAAACAAGGCTAAACTAGTTGTTGTCAAAATATAGTAACCCACCTTGGTTGGGTTCTATCCCATAGATAACACATTAGAAATCTTGCTTGAACTTGTTGAAATCACCAGGCAGTATAGAAAAGTAAAAGGGGGGATTTGCTAAAATAGTAAAAAGTAACAAGAAATACATGCTTTTGGTTGTAAACAATCTAATACGAACACTATCTTATGTTCTCAATGGCTTCTAACTTTATAGACATATCATGCACTGGCGAACTATTCCAATACCTTGCCTGTAGAATCTGATATGTCACGTACCATCAATTGTCTTATGGACTAACTGATAGATCTCACTCGTTACCTTTTGAGTCTCAGGATGTTGCGTTACTAACCCTTATCTTGGATCTCGATTTAACAATTACCTTAAAGTCTCAAGTTATTAGAAGAAAGTTAATCGTCTTAAGTAGAAGGTGTAGGTAAGCTTATTTTGGCTAGTAACTTCAAATCACTGTTATGATCTTCTTTTCACAATCTCTATCTCCCATTCAGGCACATAGTGAATAAAGATGGGTTCTTAACGTTGGATACCGCTAAGAAGTAAATTAAATCAAAGAAAACCATAATATATGGAAGAATCTTTATCTAGAATGCCTTGGCACTTTCTCTACTTTATTAATACACTAGGGTTCCCAACACCTTAGATAAGGGAGTTAGTTATTCATAGTTTTAAGATAATTCATGAAACTCATAGACAAAATTACAGAATCAATCTCACAATAATGAATGAAGAAAATCAAAAGTCTAAAATTGAAGAGAAAATAAAAAACAAACCATGAACATTAATATCCCAAGATCACAAGTAAATCTTAGAATCAAAAGATGTTTGTGAAGATGTAAATTAGCCCTAAAAGGCCTCTCTAGGAATCTACTAGCATAAACTAACCAAGAAATGTAGAAACGATATGTATAGAGTGCAAGGAAACCCTAGGATTCAAATCCTAAAAAAAGGAAAACTTGATGAAACAGACATAATAAGTACTAAAAACAAAATAAAAATGTATTTAGGTTACATGTAAACACTAGGAAGTCAACCCAAAATGATCTGGAAAAAAATATGTCGATAGCCACCTACGGGATATAGGTGGTAACTACAGCAGTTGGGGGGGTATAAGTGCCAGTCCTAAAATTTTCTCTCTGTTTTTGAAAGTTTTGATACATATAGACCTACCTATGCCCAATAGGTGGTACGTAAAGAGTGTAGGTGCCAAAGTAGGTGATCATGTTTTTGATTTTCATTCTATTTTCTTTTGGTTAGCTTTCAACACCTAGTTTCCTGCAAAAACACTCCAAGAGAACATCAAATCTAACAAAAATCCTTAAGTACATGCATATTCTCCAAGTTTAAGCCATGAAACCATTAAAAATCAAGACCCTCAACTTTGAAAGTTTCATGTCCTCAGCCAATAAACATGAAAAAATAATAGGACGATGCTTAAGGAAGATATACCTAAGATATCTATGTTAGTCAATCATCAACTTTAGGTCAAAACATACTACCCTCTCCAAGTTTAATACTTTAAAATCAACTATGCCTATCTATGAAGCATAACAATGTAACACAAAGGAATCAAGTTATGAAATTACATTAGCAACAAATAACCATGCATATTTAAAAGTTACACTACCCAAACAAGTAAGCAACTACCAACACAGCCTATGTTCCCTCACAAAAAATAAGTCCCAACTCACTCATATGAAATCATACATGTCAATTAAGGGAAATATTAAGAGACACTCATACTCTCAAGAGAAGTTCCACCAATGTGTATAAAATACCATAGGCTTGTCCTTATTTTATTTACCTTGTCTTCCAGACATTTAGGTTAGGATCACTATAAGACTTTATTCGGATTATAATTTTGGCTTGTGGGCTTTTATGATACATATATGCATTTTAGTCACTAAGCCTCCATGGCACTAAACTTACTTTGGAGGTCGTGTTACCAACCACTTATTTTTTATTCTACCCTTATTTCGCCCTTTTTATTCTTTTATTGCACATTTTGGTTGGGTGTGGTTTCTTTTATTCATTCTTTTTCCATCTTTTCTTTTCTTTTCTTTTTATACCACAACCAACCCTACTTTCTATTCTCTTATTTTACCTTTATTCATACTCACTTCACATTACACACTCCTATGATAGCCACCCTTAATTAGGTGTTTTATCTGATATGAGATACAAAATGTCCAAGGATGACCAGGGCCAAAACATGTTATGTAATACCCCAAAAAATCCAAACCAATATTAGAGCATTGTGCCAAGATCATGCGTAGTACATCATGGTTCTTTTATAGTTTTATGATTAAGTTAGATGTATATTAAGTCTTCAAATAACTCCCATCTATCGTACGAATCAAAACATTGCTTACCGATTGAATTCTTGAGAAGGATATTGGTATAGTCAACTTCAAACGAGTATATCATTCATTATACTTGGAATTTTTGAGCTCATGACCTATAAACAGATATATAATTGAATTAGATTTCCAATGATACCCATTTTGCCTAAATCCGATATCGGAGCAAAGAGTTATTCCTATTTTACTCCAGCATGTCAGGCTGGAAACAATGTGACACATTCATGGTAGATTACCAAATTTGTGACGCCCTATCATGAAGAAAATGAAACTTAGGTAGAAACCATCTCGTAAGTGATGATATTCGGGGTAGCTTACCACATTTGTGATGCCCTATCATGAAGATCGTCAGCCTTAGGCAAAAACTAGCTCCTAAGTGACGACATTCGTAGTAGCTTACAACATTTGTGACACCCTATCATGAAGGTCATCAGCCTTAGGCAGAAACCAGATCCTATGTGATGAAATTCGTGGTATCTTACCACTTTTGTGATGCCATATCATGAATTTCATCAGCTTTAGGCAGAATCCAGTTTCTGTGTGATGACATTTTTTACGGCCTGTCATATTTGTGACGACATGTCAAAATTATCATTAGCCTTAGGCAGAATCTAGTTTTTGTGTGATGACATTTTTGATGGCCTATCACATTTTTGACGCCTTGTCATGAATGTCGTCAGCTTTTCTTTCCTGAACTTGAGGGACGTTTTAGTAAGGGTATTTTGGTATTTTTCCTTTACTTCCTATGACTTATAACCCTCAAGGAGAGTATTATCTTCCATTCTCTTTAGTTAAACATATTAAAAAGCTCTCTTCTACAATCTCAACCACAATATTAGGGTAAGAACAAGCCCTAGAGTTTTCACAGAAGATTCTATTTCAAGGAAATTTCACCATCAATCTTCACTAATTCTTAATCTAATGTATGCGTGTGTTCATTCATGGACTCCTTTCATCCATGAAGTTCAAGAACCCTTTTCTAAAACTATATATTGTGGTTTTCATTTTATGAATGGATTCTTGATCATGTTTATATGTTGAATGATGCCAAGATAGAATCTTTATGTGTTATTATGAATCTATGACATCATATGAGTTGAAAACATGTAAGTTTGATTATTTATGATGAGTAATTATATGATTACACCTATGCGTAAGTTGTGCATGTAAGGTGTTTGATAAAATATCTAAGAGACTAGAAAACATGCATTATAGCTAAACTGTGACTTAGGGAAGGATTCATTATAGGCTTATATGGTTCAATGTCATCCATGTTAATAATGTGTCTTGCGAACACTGTTGGATTACTCATGAAATATTCTTACGGAAATATGTTATGCTTACTTGCAAAACCCAATCATGTACAAGATGTAGAATACCCATCTACTTCATGAAATTCCCTAAGTTATGATATTATGGATTGTGGTTATGTAATGAGCATGATATTGAAAGCTATGCAGGTATGTACATGTTGTATGAAATTCCCTTCCATGAAATATATTGTTGAGAATCATGCTTAGTATGAAATCCCTTATTTATGATATTATGGATTATGCACTCTACTCTTATGATCAAGTTAGTCATGTGTGTCAGTTTTCTTCCATCGTGTCCTGGGGGTACTTGTACATAAAAAATATGCTTGTGTGCCCAGAGCCATGCCATGTTTTCACGATACTCTCAGTCAAGCCATGATCTATTGAAATCAGTCAGTCATGTGACTCAGGAAAACATAGTAATCTTAGTAGTTTAGTATTCTCAATAATCTCAGTGCTCAGTAACCTCAGTAATCACAGTAAATCTCAATAACTTCAGTACTCTTAACCATTCCTTAGAACTCATTATATTCCATCCATCATCAGAACCAGTAAACTCAGTTTTAGCTCTGGTAAACAATACTACTATTTTAAGTTCAGTTAATCAGTATCAGTTCAGCAAATTAGTTCAGTTAAGTTATTTAGTTCAGCTCAGTTATTTAGTTTAGTCTCTTCAGATGGGAGTAGGAGTTAGCATCGAGTGAACCCAAGGATGGGAACACACCTTATATGAGAGTATGATTCTTAGAAGTCTTCCTTGCATTCCAGAATTATGTAGCCAACATAGGTTGAGACATCACAGCCTATTATGTGAGGGTAGATGAGGTGGCTTAACCTATTATATGAGGGTTCCCACCGTTCTCACTAGAGTTACCTATTATATGAGGGTTGCTCACATATTGTCCTTACCAATGGCGCGGTATTGACACCCTTCCAGTCAGGGTAGAGATTGGACCCCATTCAGCTTAGCTTGGGGCATATCAGTTAGATGAATACATCTTATAGTTTCAGTTATAGATTCAGGACTGTCAAACACAGTCACCTCAATTCAGTAGTGCAAATTCAATACTGTTAGAGACAATCAATCCTTATCATTATAAATACACTTCAAGATCACCCATTAGACAGGACTGATCTCAACTATACTTAAACAATATCAGAATCATCAGATTTAAGGATCACCCACTAGATAGGACTGATCCCAAATTCAGTTACTTCATATAAAATAGAACTTAGATTGTTCCATCAGAACTTAGACTATCAGATATAGTCGCTTAGTATCAGTTACATTGGTTAGGCTGATAATTATAGTTATATCAGTTATATCAGTTTTCTAAACTCACATATCAGTTATATCAGTTATCAGAATTCATGGTATTAGGATTCAACTTCAGGACTATCAGACACAGTCAACAAGACCATTTCTTCATAATTTGAACTGTCAGAAATAGTCGTTCATATATTCAGTATCTTAGTATCAGTACACTCATGTTGTAAGTATATGATGATTATTACAGTTCAGTTCAAAGATTAGTTTAGTGTTTATAGGCTAATGATGATGGCTTAAAGCCAAGGGGGAGATGGTAGATCAAGTACCCAAGTTAGGCTCTCAGATTCCAAAAATAGTTCCAATATGTACAGAAAAATAGTTAGGGAAGACGATTCCTAACCCATCCTTATCTCAGCGTAAAGCTTCGTACATCAGTTAGCATAATGCCTATGCATGCTTCATGTCTCAGATTCCATGGATATAGCTTATGTTCACACATATTCCATAGAATTGTGTGTGCTTTCAGTTCCCAGTATAGGAAGTTTAGTTCTAGATCACTCAGTGTTACAAATCATATTCCATGAACTCAGAAGTTCTAGACTCAGGTCATGCAGCCTATGACTCATGTACGCATATCATGTTTTACGATATACTCAGCTTCTATGACTCATGCTACATCCCTACTGATCAGTTAAATTCATACTATGTCATGCATACCCTCAGTTTAGACCTTTTCGTACACACATGGTATTTATATTATATCCCTTAGACTTTAGTTAAGTGCCAAGTTCAGTTATGTGTATATTCATGTTTTAGATTCTCCTGACTTAACCCCTCTAGTGAGCTCTCTTTGTGAAAATAGTGTAGTGTAGCGATGAGTAGATGCTTAAATAAGAGAGTGAATGATTCATGTTAAGAGAAGGTTGTTGCAAGCTTTCTTTACAAAAGGGTGTAGTTAAGAAGATAGGCTTGAATATCCTGTTAGTATGCTAGCAAGGAGCTAGCAAGAGGTAGTACTTAGAAATTGGGAAAATTCAGAGTGTGAATGTATATTCAGATCCTTGACTTATGTCAACCTTCATTGTGCAACTATCACAACTCAGTTTCTATCTTAGTTACAGTTCAGTACTCAGTAATTAGTGTTTAGTCTCAGAATTAAGCACTTCAATATCAGTTTAAACCTTAGTTTCAGTATTCAGTTATCAGTACCCAGCAGTTAGATCCAGTATGGATCCCCGTTACAGTCTAGTGTCATCTTTAGATCAATATTTAGCTCAGAAATTCAGTTCAATTTTAGACTTGCTTGACCATAGCATACAATTATCAGCTACTCAGTTATAGGTATTTCAATACTTTGGTCTATGGAATGTTTCCAAATAATGTAATACGTTTGGTCCTGCATTTTCAGATAGTATAGTTGATGTTAGGCGCATTTACACGCCTAAAGCACCTTAATTCACCCATATTTTAGCTATGTTTTAAGGACAAAATATATAATTCCTGCAGTTTTAGTCCTTTTTCCTGTAAGTGAGCTAACCAACGTGATTAGCAAGTTTTCAGGTATACATGATGAAGATTTCAACATTTTATGGACTGTTTGACGCCAAAGGAAACCTCACGTAAGAAGGAACGCAGCTTTTGGAAGCCTATTGACTAAAAGTGAAGCATGGAGAACTTTTCCCGAGAAAAAACAACATTCCTAAAGATTTGGGGGATCAGCAGTAACTTAGTAGGATTAGGACAAGTATGCAGTAACCCAGTAGGACTAGGGCAAGGATAAAAACCCTATTTCAATAGGACTAGGATATGGATGTTATATAAACTCTATGTTGCTGAAACTTTTCAGCATTCTCTTCTTATCCCCCTTTCTATCCTTTCCCTTCTTCATTAATTCGTTGTTGATATTATTCTTCATCTATTCGACTTTTAATTTTCACGACAAGAGAAACGCTACTAGCAAGGAAAGCATGCCACAAGTGACACCAAAACATACTTCACGTGAGAATGTTATTATTTTGGTATGATGATAATGTCTATTGTGTTTTCCGTTGCACTCATGAGTAGCTAAACTTCTCTATTAGGGTTATGGAAGCCATATGATATACTATCTATTGCTATGAGTTTGTGAATTCTTGATACGTATGCTGCTTATATCATTACTCTCTTCATCTTAATTGAATTCTTGTGGTTACAAACATATAGAATACGCCAATATAGCATTAACTTGCTCGAAAGAAAAGTTACATGTCTAGAAAAGAGAGAATGACAAGGAGATAGGGCTACCAACCCCTGTTTAAAAGTTAGTGCCATAACTGGATTAACCTCTTGGAGAATTTGTACCATTAGATACGCTTTAAGCTCGAAAGAGTTAAAGTGAGATAATATGTGATGGTCGAAAGACGCTAGCATTTACCATAGAATACGAATCTCTATAAGCGCATGCATGTCGGAATTCCGCATAACTCATAGCCAATAGATACGTAGAACTCATAAGGTGGACATAACCCTAACTTAAAATTCTCATTGATTAAAACCTCCTAAACATTCTGATTTTCTTTGTTACTTTGATACTTTTAATTCACGCTACAATTAAATCCCCCCTTTTCGTAGAATTTTCGATCAACAGTCTACTAATCGTTGCTTACTTAGTGACCAAGTATTCCCTGTGGGATTCGACACCCAACCCAGTTGGGTTCTATATTTGACGACAACCGCTTACACTCTTATGAGAGCTGTAGTGTGGGAGTTATCAAATTTTGGCGCCGTTGTTGGGGAATACGGTTGTCAACTAAGTTTGTGATAATTACTAGACCCTTTGGTCAAAGATTCTCGTACTTTACTTTTAGTTGTTGTTTTTGTTTTCTGCAGGTTTTTGTTCAGTGCATGCCAAATACTCGAAGTTTGGGACAACCATTATTACCCATAAACCCTGAACCGCAACTTATTGGAAGGATGGATGCACAATGTGACATTGAGATAAGGGCTGCTCAATAGGAGCAGGCTAGACTAGCTGCGTTGGCCGCTGCCCAAGTACATCAACAGAATATTGATAACCCTGGGCGGGCAACAAATCCTGATGATGAGGAACTAGGTGATGATGAGTTACTAAACCCTAGGCGTGATGCTGAGGTGGCGACACCTGCGAATAGAACAGATCGTCAAGCTAGATTGAGGCTGGAACGCCAAGCTGTGCAATTTCCGTTTGATGATGATGATGACGATCTGGATCGAGCTGGTGCCACAGGGGCTATTATACCTCCACCCTTGGCACCCGGAGCAAAGTTCAACATCACTATCACCATGATTCAGTTATTGCAGCTCAAGGGGTTATTTGGTGGAGTTACAGGTGATGATCCGAATATGCATCTGATCAACTTTATCTCTAAATGCAAGTCATTCGACAACCCAGGCGTTGGACAAAATGCAATTCGGCTGCGCTTACTTTCATTGTCTCTATCTGGGGAGGCAACTCTATGGTTGAATGGGCTAACTCCTGATTCTATTACTAATTGGAGGCAATTGAAAGACGCTTTCCTAGAAAGATTCTTTCCGCCATCCAAGAGAGCACAGTTGAGAGATGAGATCAGCAATTTTCGACAACTTCCAACTGAAGCTCTCCACGAAACATGGGAGAGGTTTAAGACGAAGCTTATGAGGTGCCCAAATCATCATATGACCAATGTCCACTTGATGGAGATATTATACAAATCTTTGAATTTGGTAACTAAGCCAGTGGTTGATAATGCTGCAGGAGGGTCATTCATGGACCTTACTTTTATTCAGGCAAGTGATATGCTAGATCGTATGACAAACCAAAGTAGAGCTTGGCATACCAGGGATTCTGAGGTAGCAAGCTCTACTATATCTATTGGCATGACTGCAGAACAGAGGCGTAGGCAAGAGGAACGTGACCAAGATATGGCTCACATGAAAACACAGATGGATCTTCTCACCAAGCACTTATTATCAGGGAAGACCAAAAAAGTCAAGGCTGTTGTGTCGCAAGGAAGAGATGAATCTGATTCTGAGGAAGAAGCTAACTACTTGAATAATCAGGAGGGTTTCCGAGGCAATTCCCAAGGAAACCAAGGTCGGAACTATTATGATAAATCGGGAAACAAGGACCGTGATCAAGGTAGTTTGAAGAAAAAGACTGATAGGACTGGTTTGTATGTTCCTCCTGGAAGACGTGATGCTACTGCATCTGGTTCTGGAAACATGTCCATGGAAGATATGATGGCTAAGCTGTTGAAAGGAGTGGAGGCAACTCGCACGGGAGTAACTGAGGTAATAAATGATTTGTCCTCAATGAAGCAATTGGTTGACTCGCATTCTACTGCAATAAAATAGCTGGAGCAACAATTGAGTCAACTATCAACGACAATCAACCAAAGAAAAGTTGGCACTTTACCTAGTGACACTGCGCAAAATCCAAGGAATGATGGATCATGCAGGGCTATTACTACCAGGAGCGGTAAGGTGTTAGACAATCCATCTAAAGGCAAGCAGGTGGTTGATGATATAGAGGAGATTGTTATTGACACAGATTGTGATGATTCTATAGAAGCTGAAAATCAGAAGGAGCGCGTTCATGAGAAAACTATTCCTCTTCCACCCCCACCTTTTCCTCAGAGATTGAAGAAAAAGGCTGATGACACACCTGAAAAGGCTGATAATCGGAAGCAAGATAAAAAGGAAGTGGTGGAGAAAACGATTCTTCTTGTACCACCATCTTTTCCGCAGAGACTGAAGAAGAAGGCGGATGATACAAGGTTCAGTAAATTCATGACGATGTTGAAGCAGCTGACTGTTAATGTTTCTTTGGTGGAGGCGCTGAAACAGATGCCTGGGTATGCTAACTTCATGAAGGACCTTTTAACAAAGAAGTGGGCAGTAAGCTATGAGCCGGCAGATAATATTCATTATTGCAGTGCAATTGCCACAAGGTCCTTAGTACAGAAAAAGACAGACCCTGGTGCTTTCACTATTCCTTGCACGGTTGGATCTATGAATTTTGCTAAGGCATTGTGTGATTTGGTAGCAAGCATCAATTTGATGCCACTATCCGTCTACAAAAAGTTGGGGTTGGGTGACCCTACACCAACCTTCATCTTTCCTGCAGACTTTGTTATTTTGGATTTCGAGGTGGATTCTGAAGTTCCCATAATCTTGGGACGCCCTTTCCTCACAACTGGAAGTGTGCTTATTGACATGAGAGCTAATGAGCTTTTATTTTGGTTGAATGACGAAGTGGTCCATTTTGATGTATGCAAAGCAATGAAGCAGCCCGAAGATATAGATGTGTTCTCTGTAGCTGAAGTTAATTATAAGGATGACAAAGAATTATCGGTAGAAAAGCAGCTTACTGATGAGTTACTATCTGATGACCTGCTGAATTTTGAGCGTAAGGAGGCTCAAGAACATGAAGAAACTATGTGTGCTCTAACAGAAATAGGGTCCTATTCTCATACTCCTAAGCAGCCGGACCTTTATCTTAAGAATCAACCGTCACCAACAGCAAAGACTTCCATTGAAGAACCCCTAGTGCTAGAATCGAAAGAGCTCCCCAATTATTTAAGGTATGCATTCTTGGGAAGTGGAAATACACTTCTTGTGAGTGTGGCGGATGATTTAAGTGAACAGCATGTAGAGGCTCTCATCTCTTCTCTGAAGAGATACAAGAGAGCTATGGGTTGGACTATTGATGATATAATTGGTATCCCTCCTGGGATATATATGCACAAGGGTCATCTCGAAGAAGATTGCATGCCTACAAGTAAGCCTCATTGTCGTCTGAATCTATTTAGAAAACGATCCACCATCTATCTCGATGAAGTCTAAGTAATCGAGATAGTTATGTCGTGCCGCGACAATAAATCAAGCGCTTGATGGGAGGCAACCCATCATTTTTAATTGTTTTTGTTCTTTTTGTTTTCCAAGGATTTTGTCGAGCCACGACCAAAACTATGGCTCTTGATGGGAGGCAACCCATCGTTCTAATCATTTTTGTTGTTTTTGAGTAAGTGTAGGTACAAGAGGTGTAAAGGAGGAGATTGGTTTCAAATTTTGATTTGGAAGCGATTCATGTTGAAGGTGGTAAGTTAGGAATGAAGAAGAAAAGGCTATGGGTTAGGCATTGCCTACGAAAATATAGGCAACGAACAAGGCAAGGCCTATGTAAATCTAGGCAATAAACAAGGAATGGCCTATGCTATGGCCGAAGCTCTCAGAATCTAGAATGCCATAGCATAGGTGCCGCCTATGCCCAACAATGCTATAGCATTGGCGCCGCCTATGCAAAAGCCTTTGGTTTCGGATTCTACAATGCCAAGTAATAGGCGCCGCCTATGCCCAACAATGCCATAGCATAGGTGCCGCCTATGCTCAACAAGGCTTTGCAAAAGGCCCCGCCTATACCAAGCATAGGCAAAGCATTAGGCGCCGCCTATGCTCACTTTTGGTCTCCAAGTCTGATTCCAAATGGGTCAAAACCCGACACAAGCTTTTCCTATAAATAGAACCTTAGTCTTAAAACAAAAACTCATTGCAAATCCAACCTAAGCGCCGCCTACCACTCTAAATCCTCTCAAAAATTTTCTTTTTGCTCTTTTAACTTTGCAGGAACATCTTCCAAGGCCATCAACCAAGTAAGTACTTCTTTGATCTTCTTTTATATTCCGTAGTCATTATAATACTACACCTATAATGATTCGTTAAATCTTGAAGTAGTCTTGGTGATTCGAATATGTTGATTTGTTGTGATATAACTAAGTGAACGAATACGTAAGGGTGTTCTAGACTTTGTTCCAATTTGTAGTTGATTGTTATACACTGTCATCTTGTTGCGGAATCGAAATGGTAAAGTTAATCACATAATCATGTAAGTTGAATGTTGGAATATCTTGAATGGCTCGATCATAATTGAATACAAGCATGAGATGTTGTGATTATTTCTACACCATAAACTTGATTCGATCTCTATGTAGTTATCTTGTTCCAAAAGTGCATTAATGAAAACCATAAAGCATGGACAAGATTACATGAAATAGAGTTGAACAAGATAGTTAAGATGACATGAAAAGTATGACTGCACTGAATATATTGTTGGAACATAACACCAAACTATATGGCAATGAAATCTGAATAATCGACATCGTTCACCTAATTAGTTGTGCCAACAAATTAAGTGTGGGGTGGTGCTACTACTGTCGTGTTTTTTGATTGAATCTTCTGAGATAAAGCTAACATGACTCTATTAGGATCTCATGTAGAATGACACCAAAAGGACAACAAGAAAAAGAAAAAGCGTCCATCTCACAGAAAGGTCAGAAAAGGGGAAGAAAAGAGCAAGCTGAATCCTCCTCGCTACAAATACCGCGACGCACTTTTGGGATCAATTGGGGTATAATTTAAGGAAACTCTGAGGATGACGACTCTGATGATGATTCCGACACAGGGGGTATGACCCTAGACATAGAGGAGGAGTTCGACTAATTAGGTTTTACGTATTTATTTTCCACTGAGGGCAGTGTGTCCCATCTAAGTGTGGGGTGCTGGTATTTGTATGCTATATTTCTTTATCTGTATTTGCATTTGTTTATGTTTGTTTGTTAGTAGTTAAATTTTAGAAATTTTTTAGTTAAACTTTGCATGAAATTGTTCTGATAGACAGCATGGTATTATGACAAGAGTCTGTGATAAAATCATTACTGTTGAGACGTTTAGGCTCAAAGTGTGACTCACTGTGTGATAGTTGTGTGGTTTAATTCCTTCATCTGTTGGGTCAAGAGTCTATAATGCTCCCAATAAAGTCGACCATGTGCCTTATGTGTGTGAGGCAAAAGTATATTCTGTGTTTGTGGCTGATGCTAGAACTTGCCCGGTGTGTGTGTAAAGCGAAATAAAGAGTGTGAGTTTAGGAGATGATTTAGGCATTACTTTGGCAACCTGTGATTGTTTACCTTATTTTTACCTACCCGTGGACATTATCCTAGTTAACCCCCTTTGAGCCGTTAAGCTATCTTCTTTGACAACTTCATATGTAGCCTAATCCATTTTTTTTTCAAGAACACAATTTGATCCAAATTACTAAGTGCTTTAAATGGTAAGGACATGTGACAAAATAAGAGGAAATTGGGTAAGAGTGATGCCTTAGAGTGTATTGGTACTTGAATTTGTTATGAAAAAGAGTGGCTATCATAGAGGTATGTTATAAAAAAAAGAGAAGAAAAAGAAATAGAAAAACAAAAAGATAAATTGTGCTTATGATTAAGTAAAAAGATAGTTATTTTTCAATGGCAAAATAGGTGAAAAGGGGTGGAAGATAAAAGGAAAGTAGAGAAGTTGTTTAAAAGAAAGTGTTAATGGCATAATGTGATGTATTAAAGCGCTTAGGAACATAGTCACTATTTTTGGCCAAAATAGTCCTACCCGTCCCTTAGCCTACATTACAACCTGTAAAGACCTATTTGATCCTAAGCTTAACATTCTGATATTAGTGGAGCATGACACTAAGGGCAAGCCTATGGTCAACAGTTGCAACATATGAATTCTTTGTGAGAGTGAGAGCAGGGAAAATCTTATACCCATATTTCGGAAAATGAAATACTTGTGAGTGATTATGGGTGATATATTGTGAGACACACATGGTTGATGAGTTTTGGGTAGTTGTGTATGATTCTTTGTGCCTTAACTTGTGGATACGAATTTACCATCATCACAACTCTAGGTTGGAGGTTAAATTGTTTCTAGTAGTGATCAGAAAACTACTCTTTGTTAATAATTGTCATGCCTGTGTTGATGAATATTTTGTGTTGTTACTGTGAAACCCTAAGTAGATGTTTATATGGACATGATATTTTGTTCGAGGAAAAACAAAGATTTAAGTGTGGGGTGTTGATGTTAGGCGTATTTACACGCCTAAAGCACCTTAATTCACCCATATTTTAGCTAAGTTTTAAGGACAAAATATATAATTCTTGCACTTTTAGTCCTTTTTCCTGTAAGTGAGCTAACCAACGTGATTAGCAAGTTTTCAGGTATAAATGATGAAGATTTCAGCATTTTATGGACTGTTTGATGCCAAAGGAAACCTCACGTAAGAAGGAAGGCAGCTTTTGGAAGCCTATGGACTAAAAGTGATGCATGGAGAACTTGTCCCGGGAAAAAACAGCATTTCTAAAGACTTTGGGATCAGCAGTAACTTAGTAGGATTAGGACAAGTATGCAGTAACCCAGTAGGACTAGGACAAGGATAAAAACCCTATTTCAATAGGACTGGGATATGGATGTTATATAAACCCTATGTTGCTGAAACGTTTCAGCATTCTCTTCTTATTCCCCTTTCTATTCTTTCCCTTCTTCATTAATTCGTTGTTGACATTATTCTTCATCTATTCGACTTTTAATTTTCATGACAAGAGAAACGCTACTAGCAAGGAAATCACGCCACAAGTGACACTAAAACATACTTCACGTGAGATTGTTATTATTTTGGTATGATGATAATGTCTATTGTGTTTTTTGTTGCACTCATGAGTAGCTAAACTTCTCTGTTAGGGTTATGGAAGCCTTATGATATACTATCTATTGCTATGAGTTTGTGAATTCTTGATACGTATGCTGCTTATATCATTACTCTCTTCATCTTAATTGAATTCTTGTGGTTGCAAACATATAGAATACGCCAGTATAGCATTAACTTGTTCGAAAGAAAAGTTACATGCCTGGGAAAGAGAGAATGACAAGGAAATTGGGCTACCAACCCCTGTTTAAAAGTTAGTGCCGTAATTGGATTAACCTCTTGGAGAATTCGTACCATTAGATATGCTTTAAGCTCGAAAGAGTTAAAGTGAGATAATCTGTGATGGTTGAAAGATGCTAGGATTTACCATAGAATACGAATCTCTATAAGCGCATGCATGTCGGAATTCCGCATAACTCATAGCCAATAGATACGTAGAACTCATAAGGTGGACATAACCCTAACTTAAAATTCTTATTGATTAAAACCTACTAAACATTCTGATTTTCTTTGTTACTTTGATACTTTTAATTCACGCTACAATTAAATCCCCCCTTTTCGTAGAATTTTCGATCAACAGTCTACTAATTGTTGCTTACTTAGTGAAGAAGTATTCCCTGTGGGATTCAACACCCAACCTAGTTGGGTTCTATATTTGACGACGATCGCTTACACTCTTACGAGAGCTGTAGTTTGGGCGTTATCAATAGTTTTCATGAAATACATAATCAGTTACCTCATGTTACCCTGTCAGTCCCTTATCATATGCATAATAATTTATGGCCTCAGCCCATCTACTCAGATTAAGTTCAATTCATTCTTGCATACCCAGCGTTCAGTTACCAGTTACTCAGTTAAAAAGATAAGTTAGTATGTCTAGGCATCCGTGCATCACGCTTCAGTTTTAGATCTCAGATAATCAATCATGATTTCGTACCTAGGTGCCTTTTCCATCACCTTAATGTTCTTAATATCTCAGAAACATCAGTCCAGCATCCTACAAGGGACATAGCATCCCAAGGGGGAGATACCCCACTTTCTCTTAGCGCTCTCATGCCTTAGATCCGTTAATTTCTTCTTGCATAACAAATTTAGTCTAGAATGGAGGGTACTCATAAGTTGACCTTTAAGTTAGACCTCAGCTGTAAGTCAAGTATCCAGAGGTTTAGTTTAGTTCATGATGTTCATTCCATATGTCATGTAGCAGAATCAGTCATGTTCTCATGTTTCAGTTCAATCTTAGTGCCTTTACCATTGCATGTTCAGTCGTATATTCGTGAGTCATTTTGGTCATGTATTCACGCATCAGATATGCATGGTCATCTTATTAGTACTTTCAATCATGCATTCATGTTTCATGTCAGCCATATAATCATCCATCAGATATGCATGGATTCAACTTATCAGTTAAGCATCAGATATGCATTCTTAGTTTGAGAAACTTAGTTTATCGGAGCACTCAGTCCTACATTCATAAATCAACTACACATGCATCAGATATGCATGTACAGTATGATATGCTAAGTTTTCAGTCATGTCACCCAAGAAATCATGATCAGTCATTCATGCTATATATGCATCAATTTATCTTTTCTCCCCTCTCAAGCAGTTATCATTCGAGGACGAATGTTTCCAAGGGGGAGACATTGTATTATCCCAAAAAATCCAAACCAATATTAGAGCCATGTACCAAGCTCATGCATAGTACATAATGGTTCTTTTATAGTTTTATGATTAATTTATATGTATATTAAGGCTTCAAATAACTCCTTGCTATCAGATGAATCAAAACATTCCTTATCTATTGAATTCTTGAGAAGGATATTGGTATAGTAAACTTCAAACAAGAATATCTCTCATTATACTTGGAATTTTTAAGCTAATTACCTATCAACAGATGTAAAATTGAATTAGATTTCCAACGATACCAATTTTACCTATATCTGATATCGGAGCAAAGAGTTATTCCTATTTTACTCCAGCATGTTAGGCTGGAAACAGTGTGACGACATTCGTGGTAGCTTACCACATTTGTGATGCCCTATCATGAAGGTCGTCAGCCTTATGAAGAAACCAACTCCTAAGTGACGATATTCATGGTAGCTTACCATATTTGTGAAGCCCTATCACAAAGGTCGTTAGCCTTAGGCAGAAACCAACTCTTAAGTGATGACTTTCATGGTAGCTTACCATATTTGTGATGCCCTATCACAAAGGTCGTCAGCCTTAGGAAACAATTAGCTCCTAAGTGACAACATTTTTGGTAGCTTACCATATTTGTGATGCCCTATCACGAAGGTCTTCCGCCTTAGGCAGAATCCAGCTTTTGTGTGATGACATTCTTAACGGCCTGTCACATTTGTGAAACCCTGTCAAAATTGTCATCAGCCTTAGGTAGAATCCATCTTTTGTGTGATGACATTTTTCATGGCATGTCACATTTTTGATTCCTTGTCATGAATGTTATCAGCTTTTCTTTCCATAACTTGAGGGATATTTTAGGAAGGGTATTTTGGTATTTTCCCTTCACTTTCCATGACTTATAACCCTCAAAAAGCGTATTATCTTCCATTATCTTTAGTTAAACATCTTTAAAAGCTCTCTCATACACTCTCAACTGCAAAATTAGGGTTTTCTCTCAAGATCAAAACTCTCAATAACAAGCCCTAGGGTTTTCATAGAAGAGTCTATTTCAAGTAAATTTCACCGTTAACCTTTACAAATTCTTAATCTAAGGTATGAATGTTTTCATTCATGGAATCCTTTCATTCATGAAGTTCAAGAACCCTTTTCTAAAACTATATATTATGGTTTTCATGTTATGAATGGATTGTTGATCATGTTTATGTGTTGAATAATGCCAAGATAGAATCTTTAAGTGTTATTACGAATCTATGACATTATATTAGTTGAAAATATATGAGTTTGATTATTTATGATGAGTAATTATATGATTTACACCTATGCCTAAGTTGTGCGTGTAAGGTGTTTGATAAAATACCTAAGAGACTAGAAATCATGCATTATAGCTAAATTTTGACCAAGGGAAGGATTCATGATAGACCTCTATGATTCAGTATCATCCATGTTGATAATGTGTCTTGTGAACACTGTTGGATTACTCATGAACTAGTCTTATGGAATTATGTTATGCTTACTTGCAAAACCCACTCATGTACAAGATGTAGAATATCCATGTACTTCATGAAATTCCCCAAGTTATGATATTATGGATTGTGGTTGTAATATGTAATGAGCATGATATTGAAAGTTATGCAAGTATATACATGTTGTATGAAATTCCCTTCCATGAAATAGATTGTTGAGAACCATGCTTAGTATGAAATTCCTTATTTATGATATTATGGATTATAGACTCTTCTCTTATGATCAAGTCAGTCATGTGTGTCAGTTTCCTTCCATCGTGTCCTGGGGGTACTTGTACATAAAAAATATACTTGTGTGACCAGAACCATGTCATGTTTTCATGATACTCTCAGTCAAGCCATGATCTATTGAAATCAGTCAGTCATGTGACTCAGGAAAGCTTAGTAATCTCAGTAGTTTAGTATTCTAAGTAATCTCAGTAATCTCAGTGCTCAGTAACCTCAGTAATCACAGTAAATCTCAGTAACTTCAGTACTCTTAATCAGTCCTTAGAACTCATTATATTCCATCCGTCATCAGAACCAGTAAACTCAGTTTTAGCTCTAGTAAATAATACCACTATTTTTAGTTCAGTTAATCAGTATCAGTTCAGCAAATTAGTTCAGTTAAGTTATTTAGTTCAGCTCAGTTATCCAGTTCAGTCTCTTCAGATGGGAGTAGTAGTTAGCATCGAGTGAACCCAAGGATGGGAACTCACCTGTATATCAGGGTGTGATTCTTAGCAGTCATCCTTGTATTCCAGAACTATGTAGCTAGCATAGTTTGAGACATCGTAGCTTATTATATGAGGCTAAAGGAGGTGGTTAACCTATTATATGAGGGTTACCACCATTCTCACTACAGTTACCTGTTATATAAGGGTTTCTCACATGTTGTTCCTACTAGTGGCACGAAATTGACACCCTTTCAGTCAGGGCAGAGATTGGACCCCAGTCAGCTTAGCTTGGGGCCTGTCGGTTAGATAAATACATCCTACAGTTTAAGTTATAGATTCAGGACTGCCAGATACAGCCAACTCAGTTCAGTAGTAAAGATTTAGTACTGTTAGAGACAATCAATCCTTATCATTATAAATAGACTTCAAGATCACCCATTAGACAGGACTGATCACAACTACAGTTAAATAGTATCAAAATCATCAGATTTAAAGATCACCCACTAGATAGGACTGATCTCAAATTCAGTTACTCCATATAAAATAGAACTCAGATAGTTCCATCAGAACTTTGACTGTCAAATACAGTCACTCAGTATCAGTTACATCGGTTAGGCCGATCATTACAGCTATATCAGTTATATCAGTTTTTTGAACTCATATGTCAGTCATATCAGTTATTAGAATTCTTGATATCAGTATTTAGCTTCAGGACAGTTAGACACAGTCAACCAGAACATTTCTTCATAATTTGAAGTATCATAAATAGTCTTTTATCTATTTAGTATCTCAGTATCAGTACACTCATGTTTTCAGTATTCAGATTCAGTAGTCAGTATCTCCACGAGTTCAGTTACAATTATGTATGCATGTATGTATTCTCACGTTTGTATTAGTCAACATTGTTCATACATATACCCCTTTGTATTTAGCTTACCTTACCTATATACTCAGTACATTCAAATGTACTGACGCATTTGCGCTATGGTGTTTTCTCTTATGTTACACCATAGGTTTAGAGGCACGAGCTCAAGATCAGCAGTATCATTCCAGTGTTCAGAGTTTGCAATTTGTCCTTCTCATTTGAGGATGATATGATTATTGCTATATTTACTATTCAGTTGCTAGATAGAGTTAGTTGGAGACATGTTCCTTCACCTTCTTATTCAGTTCAGTTAGAGGCTTTTAGACTAGATGTCAGATTAGATATTCAGATCTCATTATTTTCAGCATTTATGGCTTGTTTTTGTATTGTTATACCTTTTCCAGACATTTTGTTATCAGACGTTTATTTAGTTCGAACCTTATGACCTTTCAGGTTCATGTTTTTATATTTGATATATATTATGAAGTATACAGGTATAAATATCAGTCATGGGTTAGCTTATGGTCCTTTTGGGTCGTGAGCACCGTGTACCATTCTGGTTCAGAAAATTGGGGTGTTATAAACTTTGTATAAGAGCCTAAGGTTCAATAGATCCTAGGAAGTTTGAAAGCCGCATCTAGTAGAGTCTTGTACATGCGTGTGTTGTGCACCACACTTATGTGCAGGAGGCTATAAGATGTTTTAGGAACAGTTTCTCTTCTTTCATGTCTCAGATTGTGCTATAGCAAGGTTCCTTGAGAAACTCATGTAGATTCTCATCATGCTTCACTCATGTTAATTCTACCTTACTTTTAAGGTAACAAAAATAGTGAAGCTCAAGTCCTAAATATAGGGCTTTCTTAGACAGTATCCGTCAGTTTCTTTATGATCAAAAGTTGTATGGATCTCATTCATGACTATGACAATTTCTTCTCGAACCCAAATTTAGATATGTCCTTAGATACCTTCTCAAAATCTTATGATATCACGTGACCCAGAGTTAGAAGCATGAACCCAGGAGTTTAGAAGTAGACAAGTTGGGATACAATATCCAGATTGAATAGATTATGTATTCATGAGGATAGTTGGTCTATAATGAATCAGTAGGCTTTAACAGTGTGAGTTAGAAAGTTTAAGTTTAGTGACTTGAAATTAAGCATAATGGTGTGGATGTGATATTAGTAGTATATGAGGAAACAGAGGCAAATGATGTGTTTAGTAAGGCGAGCATGTGTTGATTAGAGTGTAAGTATGTGATGATGATTACAGTTTAGTTCAGACATTAGTTTAGTATTCACAGACTAATGATGATGGCTTAAAGACAAGGGGGAGATGGTAGATCAAGTACCCCAAGTCAGGCTCTCAAATTCCAGTAGTAGTGCCAGTATGTACAGAAAAGCAGTTAGGGAAGACGATTCCCGACCCATCCTTATCTCAGCGTAAAGCTTCGTACTTCAGTCAGCATAATGCCTATGCATGCTTCATGTCCCAGATTCCATGGATATAGCTTATGTTCACACATATACCATAGAATTGTGTGTTCTTTCAGTTCCCAGTATAGGAAGTTCAGTTCTAGATCACTCAGTGTTACAAATCATGTTCTATGAACTCAGAAATTCCAGACTCCGGTCATGCAACTCATGAATCATGTACGCATATCATATTTTACAGTTTAACTATTACCTTTAGAGTCTCAAGTTATGAGATCAAAGTTAGTAATCTTAAGTAAATGGCGCAGGTAAGATTATTTCGGCAATTAAATACTACTCACTATTGTGATCTCCTTTTCCAAATCACTACCTCCCAATCTATCTCATTATGAGTACAGACATGTTTCTATCATTGGCTACCATTTAGAAATCAATTGAATCAAATAAAACCATAATACATGAAAGAATCTTTATCTAGAACGACTCGACACTTCTTCTAATTCGTTAATTCGGTATGGTTCCCACAACCCAAGCTAAGGGAGTTAGCCGCTCATAGTTGTACGATAAGTCAAAGAATTCATAAAAAAATTTACAAAATCAATCTCACAAGATTGAAAGAAGAAAACTCAAAGTCTCAAATTGAAGGAAAAATAAAAAACAATCTAATAACAATAGGATCCGAAGATCATAAGTCAATCTTAGAATCAAAATATATTTGTGAATAATGTATCCCATTAGGTTGTATCTACGGGGTGTAGGTGCCAAAGTAGGTGATCATTTTTTGGCCTTTCATATCAATTTTTCTTGTTATCTTCCAACACCTAGTTTCCTATAAAACCACTCCAACAACATATTTAATCCTATGAAATTGCCTTAAGTACATGCATATTCTCCCAGTTTAAGCATAGTAAATGCCATGAAACCATGGAACATCAGGCATTTTCTTAAGCAGTCAAAATGTTACTTAATCAACCTTTGCTAAAATAGTAAGGAGTTCACTGTAGAGATTCGAGGTTACACCGGCTGTCCACTAAAACAACCACTGTCCACTTAAGTGCCCACAATTTTAGTGATTAGTTGGCTACTTAAGTGGCTACAACACCTAATGCCCAACACCAACAAACTTAGAAAAAGTGTAAGTTTATGGTAAGATCCTCTAGATTTATTCAAAATCTCATAAACACAAAATAACTCTACTAATCTACTTAATTTTTCATTCCAAACTAAAAAACACCATCAAAATTTCCATCTGTTCATTTTGACGAAATATGGGTTCCATACTTAAGAGTCATTTTAACCAAGTTTTACCCAATACCCAAAAATGAGGATAAAAGTATTGGGACACAAATCAAGCATCCTCTAGCCTAAAATAAACATTACAAAGCTAATGATACAATTATCATAGTCATCGAGGGTAGTTTGATAAAAGTTTGGGTTTAATACTGATTTCTTAACATCTAATGCTCCAAAATAGGGAATTGACTCTTAAAACAAAAAAAACTACCCAGTGACCAAATTGTTAGTCCTAGAAAATTATAAATGACTTAGAGAAGCTATGAGAAAGTTTTAAACACCAAAAAAACATGAAAGCATTGACAATGCCCTAGAGGGTCATTACATTATGCATCATTATTATAGTTATGGAATAGTCAGTTAGGCTACTATTTGGCATGTGCATAGTTTTGTTGAGTTGTGATGCTTGTATCTTTTATCTATTCATTGCCTTATTTTGTGATTTGTTGAATTCTTGTGAGTTAAAAATGGTGAATTGGTATATTGGACAATTAATAGAAGTTAAGTAAATTAGGTCTACCAGATAACACAAGAGTTAATAGTTAATAAAATCACCTTAACAAATTTTAGAATGCATAGCATAACTGAGGAGGATAAATAAGCTAAGCAGGATAATTGAGAACTTCTATTCTATTGGAAGTTAGTCGTAGTGGAATGTAAACTTGGTGTTAGTTGATTTAATTGAGATTTTCCTAATTATACTAGTGATTTTCATATGAAGTTATCTGATCTAGTCTTGGTAGAAATTGATACCTATCAATAATTATGGTGTAATGGTACCACAATTGATGCATCCTTTTTGGGATGTAGATGTGTTGCAGGCTGATTAGAAGTCTCTTATGTGGATCACAAGTATTCATCACAAAATTTTGCATCTCTCTTTCTGGTGGAAGTTTTCTCTTTATTTATCTTGTCTTACTCTTATGTTAGAAGCTCTTGTACATGACTAGCCTAGGTCTTGATAGTTGTTTTGGTTTGTTTAGCTATTTTCTTGTAAAATTTTTGGTTATTATTACATTGATGGTTTTTAGACTTAATTGCTTACTTATTTAAAGGTTGATGTTTGAATTTCTATATGTACTTTGTTGAGTGATAAGGATTATCCTACATAGTTAAGAATATCCTAGATGTCCGTAAGATATCATAATTTGAATCATGACATAAATAGTTTCCACATAATTTATATAAATGTTATAGGTTCTATCTCAAGAAACATAATTTTAATAGAGTTATCACCAAAACTTGTACAATTAGCCGACCATTCCTCACTCCTATCATCATATACCAATTGGAATCGACTAAGTTTTTATTGCAAACTTCCTCATGATACTAATATAAAGCGACTGGATTCCAATTTTGACTTTATTGAGATACCAATTCCAGTCGTCTAGATAACAATTGTATTCAACCTAGGAAGAAAACTGTAACACCCCAAAAATACACCCTAGACATCACACGGTGTTCAAGACTACAAGTAGTCCCAAACTAACCCTTTTAGCCTTCTAACAACTTCAGAACTCATAATAAAGATAAACTTGACAATAAAAAAATTTGGGATACTGAATTAATATCGTAACTGAAAGTGAATTAATATCTTACTGAAAGTCTTAAACTAAGAAATATTTAAATCAAACACTTTGAATTCAAAACAAAAAATTGTTGGAAAAGCTTCTACTTCTAACTATAGAGCCAATAGGACAAGCCCCAGATGACCCAACTTAAACTAACTTCAAAGAACTAGAATACTTCCTCAATAACAAATCTGGTAGGATAGGCCCTCAAACTATGAGGACTCACCAAGAGCGGAAATATAGGTACATATGCTCGAAATCAATCACACTACTGGAATTGAGCACCAGGACCTACATTATAAGACAATGTAGCATATAAATATATATGTGGATCAGTACTTCTTGAATAAACTAAGTATGTGGGGGTGAATGCATAAGTAAAATAATAACTCCATATTAATATACACTTTTAAACGCTGCATGCTAAGTGTAAAGAACTCACCTTGATCTTGAATAACTGAAAACTAAAAATCATAAATCATGGATAATAAAGCATACTGAATAAACTTTGTGAGCCATAACACTTAGTCTAAAAGCTATACTTTTACTCTTTTTTTGGAGGTTCTTCTAACCGACATAGACCATGTAAGCTATCATGGAATCTAATGTCTCCTACCCACATTGGGAGAACTATTCTACCCTCGCCATCGGAGTAGAACCTAAACTAGAGTGATCACTATACTGAACCCACAATGGGCAATAAAACCTACGGTTCAATGTAGTTATAAGGCATGTGACCTTGGACTTGTACCCAACTTGGTTCTAAATACTAATTCCATATTACTTATATGCTCGCTCTTTAGGAAATACAGCTTAAAATAGCATAAGGGTTCATAATTGAAAACCAATTATGCTTTTCTTTGCTTTAAACTGTAATAAAGATAAATAAATATGGATTTCATCTCTTAGATGAGGATCAAAAGATCAGTTCTTGCCTAAATCTTGAAATAAGCTTATCAAAGAACGAAAAATGGTCAGAAATACCCTTCAAGTATTGGAATTGGATCAACAATACTCTTAGTTTACCTATTGGATCAAAAATACCCTTTCATCCACCTTTTTGAGTCAAATATACCTTTATAACTAAAAGATTTTTTTTGAAATCATAATTAGAAATTCTTTTAAACACATGACACCTTTCTATTGATTGTACATTAAATTAATTAAAATATTAAACTAAATTCGAATTCAATTAAAATGTTGGATTCAAACCCAAATTCGCATTAGGGAAAATTACCTAAATGGTACTACTCCAACAGGTTTTTCGAAGTTACAACTACCAACAGAGATTAATGGAGGAATGGTCCCAGTGATCCAGTTGTTGTAAAATACAAGTTTAATGAGATTATTAGTGTTAATCTCAAGTTTAGCATTAGTTCAAAACCCTAACCAACCATTACTCCCATTTCTTTCATCTAATCCAAACAACTCCACCTTAAACAAATCAAGATACACAACCCCAATGTCCCTCAATTCCCATAACTTCACTAGAAGAACAACTCTATTTATAGTCCAAACATCATTCACCCTTCTTCTAAGTGGACAAAAAAAATGCCAATGCATTTGATTTCAGAATCACAACTTCAAACCAAACACTTAAAGAAGCAAAAGATGAAATTCAAATGCATGCACATAATTTATTACAAGTCAAGGAATTATTAGGGGTAGAATCATGGAAAAAAGCTCAAAAGTCTTTGAGAAAAAGCTCAAGTTTATTAAAACAAGAGATGTATACTATAATACAAGCTAAAACAGGTAAATAAAGGCCTAAATTAAGGAAAATATATTCAGTTTTCTTCAATAACATTTCAAGAATGGATTATTAACGCTAATAATCTCACTAAACTTGTACTTTCAAATTACTGGATAACTGGGACCGTTCCTCCATTAATCTCCGTTGGTAGCTGTAACTTTAAAAAGCTAGCTAGAATAGAACCATTTAGGTAATTCTTTTTAACGCGAATTCGGGTTTGGGTTTGGCATTTTAATTGAGTCTGAATTTAATTTAATATTTTAATTATTTTAATTTTCAACCAATAGAAAGATGCCACATGTTTAAAAGAAATTCTAATTATGGTTTAAAATTTTTTTGTTAGTTATAAGGACATATTTGACCCAAAAAGGTGGATGAAAGGGTATTTTTGATCCAATTCAAATACTTGAAGGGTATTTCTGACCATTTTTCGATCAAAGAAACTTAAAATAATAATCTTCTTAAAGTCTCAATACTCAAACTTAGGGCTTAAAACCTGTAATGCCCTGAGTCTGTACTCCGAATGCTACATAGTGCTCAAAATACCGAAGGACCACAAGCTAACCCATGAGTGGTACATGATGTAATAACTGAATAATAATACTATAATAAGCAGAAATTAGGTGGAAAACATGCCATAAGATTCAATATTGTAATAAAACTAAATACGGTATAACAAATACAAAATCTGATATATCTGTCTGACAATACTATAGTCTGAAAAAGCCTCTAAACTGTCTGAAATATGTTGTTGATGGGATAAGTCCCCAACTAACTCTGAACTACTAAACTATGTTTAACTACTAAAATAATCATCATTTTCTAGAACTAAGAGGACTCACCACTAACTCTGTTAGCTGAATATCTAAACTGCTAGGAAAGATCGAGAGCCCACCTGTCTGAACCAATAATATAAAATATCATAGTACAAAAGAAAGACATGCGTCATTACTTTGAATGTACAAGTATGCAAAGTGAGGTAGGCTAAAATGCATGGGTTCATATGCATGAATAATATTGACTGAATGATCTATGAATAACTAAATGAGAGTACATGCATGAATATGTACACTATAACTGAGATCGTGATAACACTAGAATACCAAATCTAAATACTGATTAACTGATATGTGAGCCTACTGATACTGAATTACTGATAGTTGAGTGAATGTATTTGACTGTCTTGATTTTGTAAAAATATACTAATTTCCGTTGTGAGCTATGTGACTGTATCTGAGAGTCCTAAATCTGTAGAATTAAACTGAGTTCTATTCGGAAAGTAGAACTGAAATTGAGACCATTGGAGGTAATTGTTTAACCAAACTATTAAAATATGTTGAACTACTAAAATAATCATAATATCCTCGAACTGAGAGGACTCTCTACTAAATCTATCATCTGAATATCTAAACTACTAGGTATAATCTGGTACCCTGCTCTGGCAGGTAGATCACCTTATCAACCCTCAACTGGTAGGTTGTTGTCTCAACCGATGCTGGCTACGTAGTTTTGGAACACAAGGACTCTTTCTAAGGATCACACGTCCTACTTTTATATGAGTCCCCATCTGTGGGTTCACTCAGTGCTGAATTCTACTCCTAATTGAATAGACACTAGACTGGATCTAGACTATTCTAGGTTGGACTGAGCTATTTCTGATCGTACTATATAACTGAACTGAACTGAGTTCACTGGGTTCCACAGACTGATGGAACACTACTAAATTCTGTTAACTGAATGAATTCTACCAATTGTGACATGACTGATACTATCCTATGACTAACCATGGATTTAGATAAACAACTAAATTGTCGAGTATGAAATACCCCCAGGACTCGATAGTATATATTATACGACATGGCATAATCTTGAAAGATGATAGCTATGTACTTGATCATTCTACATTCATTTGGGACATTCTAGCAAATACTTGCATGACATCAACTTGAATATATGCTGACATGATATAATTTCACTATTTAACTCACATAAAGAATTCATCAAACACTTACAGGACATAATCTATGAACATGACACTAAAACAAAATGTAAGCATCATAGTTCAATTCCACATTTCAACATGGTTTCGCGTGATAATGTACACATATCAATCAATTCCACATGAATCTTGTAGTAAATCATGAACTAGAAATCCCATTAACATGGTAATCATGAACAAATTAAAATTCAACCATGAACTTCATCAAACTCATAAACCTGTAGCTAAAAGGGGTTCCTGAATTATAAGGATGGAAGGGAATCCTTCGATTAACATTTGAGATACCTTTGTTACTAAATTCCTAAAGAACAATGGGTGAAATCTTGATCCTTGTCTTTGAAATTAAATCACCTAGAGTTATCATTCTTGAAAAATTTGAGATAAAGTTAGTATATGTTGCTTAATGAGTGCTGAATCTCATGTTTTAGGGCTAAATATGGGTGGGGAAAAGACCCAAATACCTCAAGGATGGGGATTTTAATGACTGAAAACTGGACTATCGACATGCAGGATGATACGCCACATCATTAGCATTGACACAATAGCCAATGCACCGCGTCGAGTCCTCATTGGTTCACTGGAAATTGCCATTGGGAGCCAAGAAAAAATATTGATAGATGCGATGGTCGATGCACCGCATCGAGATCCCATCGATAAACTATTTTTGATTCCCAAATGTGGTTTAATCAAGGTCTGAAAAATATGAAACTTGTCCAGGAAAACCTACTGACATTCCTGTTCATGAATTAACCTTAAGATTGATATTTTAAGGCCATAGAGGCCGCAAAATAGAGTTTCCAATTTATGAAGGCTTAAGTAACACTAAGTTTGAATACTTAGCAAAATTTTCTAAGTCTGGGACCCCTTAGCAAGCTTAAAAGACTGAGTTGAGCTTAGGATTTTGTGGGGTCTTACAATATCTCCCCCTTGAGAACATTCATCCTCGAATGAGACTGATTAAACTAAGAATACTGATAGATTGGTCTTAGGAACTGAACATGCACAACTAAAGTATGATTTCATGACTGAAATTATTGATATAATGAATTATCATACTAAACATGCATATCTGATGCATGAGTACTCGACCGAACTGATTTGTGAATGCATGAATTAATATGCAACAGTAATGAATAACAAGTTTATAATCATAACTAAACATGGACTAAGATAATCTAAGGAAGACAGTTACCTTAAGATGAGAATATTGATGAACCTAAGATCATTTACTAAACATGTATGATTAGGAACATGAGAACATAATTGAGACTGAAATGGGATACATGAACTGAATATCATGAACTGAACAGAGCCCTTAAATACATGGCTTACGGCTGAGATTGGAACTTGATGGTTAACTATTGAGTACTCATTACTCTGAACTAGATTTACTACATGAAGAAAAAGTGGAAGGTTTAGGTCATGTAAGCTCGGGTAATTATAGTGCATCTGTCCCTTTAGGATACTACATCCCCAAAGGATAATAACTTGGTTGAGCTACTGAGGAAAGACTGGGATGATCCACAGGGCACCTATGAATTAAATCATGAATGAATATCTGGGATCTGAAATTGAGGCAAGTTATACAAACTAGGTTGAACTCACAACTACTGGGATGCTCCATCTTGGAATAGTCATACCCATGAATAATACGACTAGATGGACAGATGGGAAACCATACCATACAAACCTGTCTGCCTGACTGCTAGACTAAATTACTGGGTTTACTGACTAACACATGCTGAAAACTTATACTCGACTAGAGCATTTCCTTGATTCCCTTTCTATAGAGTTCTAGTGACTTTTGGGAGCAAGAAAATCTTGGTGTGGTCTAAACAATACACCTAAATAAGAAATCACCACATTGCTACAATTCTTTAATATGGAGAAAGGACTACGAAATATCATCTAAGATAGAGGTACTAAGCCTTATACATTGGAACTACTAACTTGCAATCTTAGCCACATTTCTCGACTATTCCCTCAACTAGAATTTATACTTCAACACTGCATGCAATTCACTTAAGGCTACTGATTAACTGAGTGGCTAATAGCTGAATACTGGTCATGTAGGATTGAACTGTACTTAGTTTGGACTGAAACTGCATAGTATTATGCATATGTGGTAAGGACTAACTGAGTAGCATACGATAAATGAATATGAATTCGTGAAAACTGTATTATTTGAGAATGCAAGACCAAGCGTATAACATGATTCTAAAATAGTCTGTAAATTGAGGTAATGAAATACTGATAACTGAATAACTGATAATTGTATGCTATGGTTATGCCTGAAATTAAACTGAGTTACTGATCTAATTACTCGAATGAGACTATAACTAAGATGGCTATTGAGAAAGTAATTGAGGCTCATACTGGAATTGAATATTGGGTTCTGATAGCTACATGATGGAGACTGAAATAAATTGAGGATCTGAATATACAATTGCACTCGACATTTTCTCAAATTTCCCTCCCTTCAACAACTAAATACAATTTCTTTCTAACCATTTACTTGGCACACTAACCTGACTTTCAGGCTTATTTTCATAACTATAGCCTCGTGTAAAGCATATAAAATCTTCCCTTATCATGAATCGTTTACTATCTCCCATCTAAGCCATAGCTCATCACTACATCATTTCATAGGGAGAGTTCATTAAAGGGTTAAAACATGAGGACCTGAATCGTGAATGAATACTATGTCGAACTTAACACTTAACTGAGGCATGAAGAGTATCATATCAATACCATGGATTTATCAAGAGATCTAAACTGAGGATATACATGACATAGTCTGAATTTAGTTGATCATTACAAGTGTAGCATGAGTCATGGGAACTGAGCATACTGTAAGGCATGACATGAGTACATAAGTCATGAGCTGCATGACCTGAGCTTTGAGTTTCTGTGTTCATGGAACATGATGCATAACACTGTATGATCTGGAACTCTTTATACTAGGAACTATAAGCATGCATGATTTTTGATGATGTGCACAAATACCATCTATGATCATAGAGATGACATGTAAGGCATGAGTAGATATCATGATAGCTAAATTACAAAACTTTGCACTGAGGTAAGGACAGTTTAGGCATCATTCCTTCCCATTGCTTTTCAACAGATAGAAGCATTACTATTAAAATCTAAAATCCTAGCTTGGTTACTTGCTCTACCATTTCCCCTTACCTTAAAGCTATTATTCTAAGTTTGTGAATAACTTAATAAACTCTAAACCAAACTAAAAGCACGTTACTATAGAGTGTAAGATATAACAATACTCAAAAACACTAAACTCATTCTGAAGAACTATACCTGATAATGCAAGGTCCACTGCTAGCACTTTCTTTTAATGCATAATTCTTAGCTTTATATTGCTCCAACAATCATGATGTAGCAACCTAAACACTGACTAAATTAAAATTCTCTACTCTTCTTTCTACTAGTTTAATCTAGAGATTAAAACTTAAATCAACTAAAAATGAGGTACTACCCCTTCATCCAATGATTGGTCCCTCAGTAAACTGAAATAAGATGACTCTATTACTTAAATCAACCGAACCGAGCAATTTCAGTATACTCATCTAGATGGAATAGATCTACCTACTGGGGGAGGCACTAAGAAAAGTTCTACTAAGATTTCTAATCAATTAAAGGGATTTATTTATTTTTTTCTGAAATACTATAACCGAGCAATTTCTGTATACTCATCTGGCTGGAATAGATCTACCTACTGGGGAAGGCACTAAGAAAAGTTCTCTTAAGATTTCTAATCTTACTTGAAAGTTGACTGTTATGTAAAAAGTTACAAAAAATAGAGAAACTCGTAGATCTAACAAGGAATATACATGTAAATAGAAGATCTATAATGTACTAGTGACTACACTAGGAGAACTATCCTGATCTTGTCGGGACTGAAGTGCATGAAGCCTGTTTGGGCGCTGTCTACTAGTGGTATGGGAAGTGGCATCCTGCTAATTCGGGCAACCAGACTAAGCTGAAGGACGGTCGGACTGACCCTATTGGTATAAATACTTTCCCCTCTGAGCCATTACTCTACACTCCTGTATCCTGTGGCCTGGCTTGCTGCATAAAAAATATACATCATTGCCAGCTCTATACACTTCCTTATGGTTCTCACCATATTCTTCGCAAAATGGATTAATACAAACACTCTTTCCCCTACCTTGTGACTTAGAGACTGATATCCCATTTAAACTGTCATTCTTTAACTTAAGCACTGGCGCCCTAACTGAAGGTAGAACTGGGGCTGGGAATCTCTGACGGAATTGGGAGAGGTTACTACCCCCTTATCTTGGCTTAGAATTATTTATTCTAGCCCTCTTATTTTTCCTATGCTCCCCTCCCATACCCTGCTAAGGAAAAGTCAATAACTTAGATAGGACAACTGTATGTAAATTATTCTGAGCAACTACTAAATAAGATAATGTAGTGAAAGCAGTTCTGAATTTAGCATGAGAGACATGCTCATTCAAGGGATCTACCATAATGGGTAAAGAAGCTGGCCAATTTTCATCTCTTCTTCAATTAGCTTTTCTGGGAGACATATTTTGGAAGCATAAGGAAAAGATGAATTAGACTAAGATTTTAACTGGAGCTCATGCTCAGTTGCACAATATGAATACTGAAATAAGGGATACTTTTTCCTAAAACATCTAATAGCCTCTTATCCATAAGTCTGGTGCGCTACACACCCTTGTACAAGACTCTACAAGATGTGGCTTTCAGACTTCCTAGGACTCTGTTGAACCTTAGGCTCTGATACCAAGTTCGTAATTCTTCAAGTCTGTAACCCAAACGCTACACGGTGCTTATAATCCCGTAGGAACATAAGCTCACCCATGACTGGTACCTGCTGCAATAACTGAATAATGATACTATGATATGCATAAATTAGGCAGAAAACATGCCATAAGTTTCAATACTATAATAAAATTGATTAAGGTATAACAATTACCAAATTTGATATATTTGTCTTACACTACTCTAGTCTAAAAAAGCCTCTAAACTGTTTGAAATATGGAGTTGATGGGACAAGTCCCCAACTAACTCTGAACTACTGAAATAAGCTGAACTATTGAAATAATCATAATGTCCTTGAACTAAGAGGACTCTATACTAAATCTATCAGCTAAATATCTAAACTACTAGGTATGATCTGGAGCCCGCGCGTCTGAACCTATGATATAAAACATCATAATGCAAAAGAAAGGTATGCATTAGTACTTTGAATGTACTGCAATGCAAAGAGAGGTAGATTGAAATGCATGGGTTCATATGCATAAACAATACTGGCTGAATGATGTGAGTATAACTGAATGAGAGTACATGCATGAATATGTAAACTGTAACTGAGATCATGATAATACTGGAATATTGAATCTGAATACTAATTAACTGATATATAAGCCTACGAATACTGAATTACTGATAACTGAGTGACTATATCTGACAGTCTTAATTCTGTGGAACTTTACTGAGTTTGTTTCTGAGCTAAGTAACTGTATCTGATAATCCTGAATCTGTAGAACTAAACAGAGTTATATTTTGAGACTGGAACTAACACTCAGACTGTAGGAGGTAATTATCTAACTGACATACCTCTTTCTGAATAGATTAGGGTCCAACCTGTAACCCCAGTTGGAAGAGTGTCAGTAACGTACCATAGGTAAAGATAAGATGAGTCACTCTCATTTGGAAGGTGCTATAAATTAGAATGGTGGTACCCTACACTGGCAGGTAGATCACCTTATCAACCCTCAACTGGGAGGTTGTTGTCTCAACCTATGCTGGCTACGTAGTTCTGGAACACAAGGACTATATCTAAGGATTACACACTCTACTGGTAGGTGAGTTTCCATCCATGGGTTTACTCAGTGTTAAATTCTACTCCCAACTGAATAGACACTAGACTGGATCTAGACTGTTGTAGGCTGGACTGAGCTGTTTCTGATCGTACTATATAACTGCACTGAACTGAGTTCACTGGGTTCCACGGACAAATGGAACACTACTAAATTTTATTAACTGAATGAATTGTACCAATTGTGACATGACTGATACTATCCTATGACTAACCATGGCTCTAGGTAAACAACTAAATTATCGGGTATGAAATACCCCCAGGACTCGATAGAATATATTATACGACATGGAACAATCTTGGAAATGATAGCTATGTACTTGATCATGCTACATTCATTTGGGACATTCTAGCAAACACTTGCATGACATGAACTTGAATATATGCTGACATGATATAATTTCACTATTTAACTCACATAAATAATTCACCAATCACTTGAAGGACATAATCTATGCACATGAAACTAAAACAACATATAAGCTTCTTAGTTTAATTCCATATTCATAACTTCAAGGGTTTCAACATGGTTTCGCATTATAATGCACACATATCAATCAATTCCACATTAATCTTGTAGTAAATCATGAACGAGAAACCCCATTAACATGGTAATCATAAACACATTAAAATTTAACAATGAACTTGTCAAATCCATAAACTTGTAGTTAAAAGGGGTTCTTGAACTCTAAGGGTGGAAGGAAACCCTTGGATGAACAGTTGACATACCTTGGTTGCTAAATTCCTGAATAAAAATGGTGGAAATATTTAGCCTTGGCTTTGAAATTAAATCACCTAGGGTTCTTATTCTTGAGAAATTTGAGAGAAAGTGAGTGTATGTTGCTTAATGAGGGCTAAATCTCATGTTTTAGGGCTAAATAGGGGTAGGGAAAAGAGCCAAATACCCCCCAAGGATGCGAATTTTATTGACTGAAAACCTGACTATGGATGCGCAGGATGACGCATTGCGTCGTTGGCATCGATACGATATCCAATGCACTGCATCATTTCACTGGAAATTGCCACTGGGAGCCAAGAAAAAATATAGATCGATGTGATGGCCTCCGCGTTGTGCCACGTTGAGATCGCGTCGATACATTATTTTGGATTTCTAAACATCATTCAAACGAGGTCCAAAAAAATACAAAACTCATCTGGGAACACCTACTGACATTCCTGATCATGAATTAACCTAAATATTGACATGTTAAGTCCATAGAGGCCGAAAAATAGAGTTTCCAACTTATGAAAGCTTAAGTAACACTAACTTTGAACACTTGGTAAAAATTTTTAAGTCTGGTACCCCTTAGCAAGCTTAAATGACTGAGTTGAGCTTAGGATTTTGCCGGGTCCTACAAAACTATGCTTTAAACTCATGTCAATTCATAACAAAACTTCATGCTTAATAATGATGTTGAAATATTTTAACAATAACATGTCAAGATATTGCAATCTTATGCATAATATAAATCTCATAAGTTAAAACATAAACTTAAGTAACTCTTGATATACTCAAAGCTTTAAATCTCATAATAATCACTTGCTTTAAGAATATATATACTTGGGAATGAACCCTACTTCAAAATAATTAAATAGAATCTTAAAATCATGTAATTTGGGCACAAGGGTGAAATGATACCCTTGTTTATAACCCCACATACCTTATTAGGCTTGATTTAATGTAGAAGCTTAAATTTGAATTCTTCGAGATGTTCTTGACTGATTTTATTGAACTTATTTAATTTGAAACTTAAATTCTTGTTTATATTGAAGAGAAAGTAATGGAGTTTTGAAGTTCTTGGAATTAGGATAGGGTTTCTTATAGAGGAAATTGATGAAGAATGGTTGTATAATTCTCAAACCGATGTTTAATCTTATATTTTTACGGCTTGGGATGATGGTAAATGACCTAATTTCCCCTCTAAATATTAAATTCACAACTGGAATACCATTTTGAAGGCCTCCGCAATGCCATGACAAGCCCATCTCTATACCCAACGTGATGTAGTGCAATCACGATGAGTTGCTGGAATCAAAATCCAAACGCGACCCAAGCCTCATCCAAAAATTCCAAAACTTCCCCGAGACATGCTCCTAATACCCCTGAACATGAATCAACTAAAAAACCATCATCTCGGAGCTCGTAAAGTCAACTTAAAAATCCCCAAATTTAAGGGTGTCAAATTAAGGCTAAGTATTCAACACTTGGTTAAATTTTTAGGCTTTAAGCCACTTATGCAAGCACTAAGAGCTCAACTAAATTGAGTTATATAAGGGGTATTAATGTATCTCCCCATTGGGAACATTCATCCTCTAATAAAAATGATTAGTCTTAGAAGACTGAGGAACTGAGGTTACGTACAGAACTTGCATAACTGAAACATTCTTACATGTCTGAATTGATTCGTGAATGAATAAAATGAAATAAAGGTGATTATATAAAGCTAGAACTGAGAATGGAACTGAGAAAATCTAAGGAAAACTATCACCTTAGGTTGAATCTGAACTTGCGGTGAAAAGTTGAGGGTACTTGGTTCACATATCTGCTTCTACTTCTCAAGTGGCTCCCTCAATGGACTGATTTTTCCAAAGAACTTTGACCAAGAGAACTTCTTTGTTCGTAGTCTAAGAATCTGGCGATAAAGGATCTCAACTAGGAATTCTTCATACGAAATGCTATCCTAAACATCAGTGCTTTCCAAAGGAACTATAACAGTCAGATCACCAATACACTTCTTTAATAAGGAGACATGAAACATTGGATGCATTGCTACCAAATTCACCTGCAACTCAAGCTCATATACTACTTTCCCAACACGACTTAATATTCTGTAACAGCCAATATATCGGGGACTAAGTTTCCCCTTCTTTCCAAAACTCTATACTCCCTTTATGGGCAAAATCTTGAAATAAACTTAGTCACCAACCTTAAATTCAAGATCCCTTCTTCTTACATTTGCATAAGATTTCTGATCACTAGGAGCTATCTTAAGACTCTCGAATAAATTGAACCTTTCCCATAGCTTCAAACACCATATCTATCAATATACACTCTTCAAACCAAACAATAAGTGACCTACATCTTCTCTCATAGAGAGCCTAAAACGGAGCCATCTGGATACTAGAATAACTGTTGTTTTAGGCAAACTCAATCAAAGGCAAGTGGTCATCTAAAGAACACATGCCCTCAACATATCCTCTAGGTTCTAAATGGTACTTTCTGCCTGACTATCGCTCTGAGGATGAAAAGCTAAACTGAGATAATCTTGGGTACCAAGACCCTTTTAAAAGGCTTTCCAAAAGTGAGAGGTAAACTGAGTAACCCTATTTGAAATAATGGACAAAGGAACTCCATTAAATCTGACCAACTCTCTAATATAAATCTTAGCATAATCCTCAGCTAAATTGGAAATATGGACTGGTTGGAAATGGGCTAATTTGGTCATTTAATCAACAATAACCCAAATTGAATCATGTTGACGACGCTAACGGGGCAACCATGTCCAAAGCCCATGTTCACCTATTCCCACTTCCAAGTAAGAATACTAAATTCTTACAAGGTGCCACTAGGCTTTGGGTGCTCAACCTTAACCTGTTGACAATTAGCAGCCTTGGATACAAACTTTGCAATATCCCCCTTCATGCAACTCCACCAATAGATTTTCTGCAATCCAAAGTACATATTGTTGGATCCTGGGTAAATAGAGTAATGCGTACCATGCGATTCAACCAAAATTCATTGCCTCAAACCATCAACACACAACACACACAGTCTACTCTAGTGCTGCAACACACCATCTTCCCTTTGGGAGAAAACCTCTACTTTCTGAGCTCTGACTGACTCCTTCAACTTACCTCAATTGGAATCCTTATCCTGCTTCTTTTTTACTTCGGAAACCAAAGACATTCTAAACTATTCTGAACCCAAACACTACCCTCTGCTAAATTAACCAACCAAACACCTAATCTAGCTGATGAACCTCTTGAACTAACTTCTTTTTATCATCTTCAACTTGAGCAACTTTACCCATAGACAATATACTAAGGGCGTTTACCACTATATTAGCCTTTCCCCAATGATACAAAATGCTTATTTCATAACCTTTCAACAACTCTAGCCACATTCTATGTTGAAAATTTAAATCTTTCTGCTAGAACACACACTAGAAGATTTTATGCTATGTGAACACATCAACATACACCCCATAAAGATAATGCCTAGAGATTTTCAAGGAAAAAATAACAACTGTTAACTCGAGATCATGGGTAGGATAGTTATTTTCATAAGGTTTAAGAGGTCTAGAGGCATAGTCTATGTACTTACCTCTTCACATCAAAACATAACCCATACCAACTCTAGAAGAATCAAAGTAAACAACAAATCCATCTAATCCATCTGGTACTTTCAAAACTTGGGCTGAGGTGACTCAAATTTTCAACTCCTGAAAACTATTCTCACAAAACTTTGACCACTAAAACTTGTCTTTCTTCTGAGTTAGTCAAGACATAGGGACACAATAAATGAAAACCCTTCAACAAACCATCGGTAATAGCCAGCTAAACCCAAGAAACTCCTGATATCTGATGGAGAGAAATGTCTAGGCCATTTTCTCACTTCTTTGGTCTTTTGAGGATCAACTCTAGTGCCGTCACTGGAAAAAATATGGACAAGGAAAGCCACTGACTTTTTCCAAAACTCACACTTACTAAATTTGGCAAACAACTGAAGATCTTTTAGGGTTTACAACACAATTTAGAGATGGTCTACATGATCACTCTCACTATAAAAATAGACAAGGATGTCATCAAAGAAGACTATGATGAACATGTCTAAGTACTATTTGGACACTTTGTTCATCAAGTCCTTGAAGGCTGCTGGGGTATTGGTTTGCCTGAAAGACATGACTAGAAATTCAAAGTAACCATAACGGGTTCTAAAGGCTATCTTTGGAATGTTACAATCCCTAACTCTAAGATGATGATAGCTGAATCTCAGGTGTATCTTAGAGAAATAACTTTCACCTTAGAGATAGTCAAATTAGTCTTCAATCCTAGGAAGGGGATATATTTTCTTGATTGTGAATTTATTAAACTGGCAGTAGTAGATGCACATTTGGAGAGAGCCAACTTACTTATGCATGAACAGGACTGGAGTGCCTCATAGAGAAATACTGGCCGTATGAAACTTTATCTAAGAGGTATTTAAGCTTCTTTTTTAACTCTTTAATCTTGTTCAGAGCCATAGGATATGGAGGGATGGAGATGGGCTGAGTATTAAGGAGAAGAAAAATGCTGAATTCTATTTCTCTATCGAAAGGTACCCCTTGCAGATCTTCAGGTAAGACCTTTGGAAACTCATTGACTACATGGACTCACTGAACTGTTGGAGCTTCAGACTTCATATTTTTTACTCAAACTAAATGATAAATACAACCTTTGGATATCAACTTTGTATCCATAAAATAAGATATGAAATGACTCCTAGAAGATTCAAAACTACCTTCCCACTCAGAAACAGCCTCATCAAGAAACTAAATCTTCACCACACGAGTGTGACAATATATAGATGCATAACATGAATGGATATGATCTATGCCTATAATAACATCGAAATCTACAATTTTTAACTCTATTAGATCTGCTAGTATGATCTCATGCAGGATAGTGATAGGACACTTTTTATAGACTCATTTGGAAACAAATGGCTCATCCACTAAGGTGGGAACTAAGAAGGGCTTGGAGAGCTTTTTAGGACCTCTCCTAAAATTTGCCGCAATTAATGGAGTTACATAAGATAGATGTGATCCTGGGTATAACAATGTATATACATCAAAATAAAAGACACAAAGCATACTAGTAACAATATCTGGTAAAATCTTCTAATCTTGTCAGGATGGTAATACATAGGATTGATTCTGGCACTGGCCGCCATCAGTACTGGATGATGCACCCTAAGAAGGAGCTGGGTGACCTGGTAAAGATGGTGCACTAGTAGCCTGAGTCTGGGGATGGATAAGCCTGCTTCCCTTTTTAGCATACGAATATATTTTGATTCTATAACCTAACTTGATATATCATAACAACCCCTTCTTCACATCAAACACTCACCAAAGTAGTTTCTGCCATAATTTACACATAGTAGGTAACTGGGACTTCCACCCATGCTATAATGAGATATAGAAATAGAAGTACTGCCCTACCGCTTCTGCCTGGTTCAAGATGCAGGGGAACTGGTTGAAGATTGCACTAGCAAAAATAAATGTCCTTAAAACTGCGAATGGTTTCCCTCTCCAGACCTTAGTTAGCCATACTCAAACTGTCTAATTCTAGCCTTCTTATTTACTCTCTCTCTTACCTTCAACGTCTCTACCTCAATCTATTGAGCATGAGTCATCAACCTAGCAATATCTATATCCTCAATAATAATGGAAGTCCTACAGTCCTTGACTCCCAAACTAGACACTCTGGTAAAAATTTTTCTCATGCTAGATCTAGGGTTAACCATTAACTCAAGAGCATACTTAGATAATTGAGTGAACTTATGGAAATACTCCTTCATTGTCATAGAACCCTACCTCAGGTTTATGAATTCCTCAACCTTAGCTTCTCTCATCTCCCATAGAAAGAACCTATCCATAAACACATCCTGAAATAACTGTCAGCTCATAGGAGTTGCATTCTCACCTCTACCATCCTTCCATATAACAACCCAATCATAAGGAACATCCTTCATCCTATAGGATGATAATTCTACACTTTCCTTCTCTATAACACACATAATCTAACTGATCTTTCTTATCTGATCAACAAAGAGTTATGTGTCCTGACCAATATTTAACCCAAAGAACTCAGGTTGATTCACTCTAATGAAGTCATGAATTCTGGCTATTGCTAGATCACTATTTTGTTGAAGTGGGACTACTGTTTGTTGGTTTCCCTTTACATTATTACTCACAGCTTGGGCCAACACCTGTAAGGCATCCCGAAATTCAATATGAGACACATTCTCATTCATAGGGTTAGCTTGCATTGGTGGTTTGTCACTATTTTTGAGTGCATTAGCTTAGTAACAAAGTATATTCTGTTATGTTAAAGCATAAGTTAGGGCAGATAGAGAAGATTTTAAGCATAATAGATTGTGAAAGAAATGATGAGTCCTAACTCATTCTGTAGCCTCTTGCTCATAAATAAGGAGCGCTTCACATCCATGATCAAGACTCTACGTAACAAAACTTGTCTGACTCCCTAGGGTTCTTTAAAACCTTAGTCTATAATACCAAGTTTGTAACACCCTAGAAATACACCCTAGATGTCACACAATACTCAAGACTACGAGTACTCCAGAGCTAACCCTTTTAGCCTTCTAACATCTTTGGAACTCATAATAAAGATAAACTTGCAATAAGAAATTTTGGGATACTGAATTAATATCTTAACTAAAAATGAATTAATATCTTATCGAAAGTCTAAAACTTAGAAATCTTGAAATCAAATACTTTGAATCCAAAATAGGAAATAGTTGAACACGTCTCTACTTCTAACTAGAGAGCGACTGGAAAAATCCCAGTTGACCCAACTCAAATTGATATCAAATAACTAGAATACTTCCTCAATAACAAATTTTGTGGGATAGTCCCTTTAACTATGAGGATTCACCAAGAACTAGATGTAGGTGGAGATGCTCGAAATCAATCACGCTACTAGAATTGAGCACATGACCTACATTATAAGATAGTGTAGCACATAGACATATATGTGGATCAGTACTTCTGGAATGTACTAAGTATGTGGGGCTGAATGCATAAGTAAAACAATAACTCAATATTTATATAAACTTTTCAATGATGCACGCTAAGTGTAAATGACTCACCTTGATCTTGAATAACTAAAAGCTAAAAATCATAAATCATGGATAATAAATCATACTGAATAAACTTCGTGAGCCATAACACTTATTTCTAAAAGTTGTACTTTTACTCTTTCTTTTTTAGACGTTCTTCTAAATGACATAAACCAAGTGAGATATTATGGAGTCTAACATCTTTTACCTATGTTGGAAGAGTTATTCTACCCTTGCCATCAGAATAGAATCTAAACTACAGTGTTCACTATACTAAACCCACTATGGGCATTAAAACCTATGGTGGTACGTAGTTTTGAGGTATATGTCTTTGGACTCATACCCAACTCGGTGGTAAATACTACTCCTATATTACTTATATACTCGCTCTTTAGGAAATCCACCTTAAAATAGCATTAGGGTTCATATTTAAAACCCTTTATTCTTTTTTTGCTCAAGATAAATAAATATGGATTCCATCTCTTAGCTGAGGATCAAAATATCAATTTTTGGTTAAATCTTGAAATAAGCTTATCAAAGAATACTTACAAACATAATATTCTTAAAGTCTCAATACTCAAACTTATGGATTAAAACCCATGCTTTAAACTCATGTCAGTTCATAATAAAACTTCATGCTCAAAAACGATCATGAAATTTTTCAACAATAACAAGTCAAGATAGTGCAATCTCATGCATAATATGAATCTCATAAGTTAAAACATAAACATAAGTAACTCTTGATATACTCAAAGCTTTATATCTCATGATAATTACTTACTTCAAGAATATATACTTTGTTATGAACCCTACTTCAAAACAATTAAATAGAATCTTAAAATCATGCAATTTGGGCACAAGGGTGAAAGGATACCCTTGTTCATAACCCCACATACATTGTTAGGCTTGATTCAATGTAGAAGCTTCACATTGAACTCTTAGAGATGTTTTTGAAGGCTTTTTCTTGAACTTCATGAAGTAGAAACTTAAATTCTTGTTTATCTTAAAGAGAAAGTAATAGAATTTTGGAGTTCTTGAAATTAGGTTAGGGTTTCTTGGAGAGGAAATTGATGGAGAACGGTTGTATAATGCTTAAACCGACGTTTAATCTTATGTATTTACAAATTAGAGTGATGGTAAATGACTTAATTGCCTCTATAGAGATTAAAGTCCCAACTAGAATGCCGTTTTTTAAGGCCACCATGATGCGATGACATGCCCATCACTATCCCCGACACGACGAGGTGCAATTGCGTTAAGCTGCTAGAATCAAAATCCAAATATGACCCAAACCTTATCCAAACATTCTGAAGCTTCCCTGAGATATGCTGCCTACACCCTTGAACATAAATCAACTCAAAAATAATCATCTCAAAACCTGGAAGGTCAACTTAAAAATCCATGAAGTTATGGAGGTAAAAATAAGGTTAAGCCTTCAACACTTTGTTAAATATTCAGGCTTTAAGCCTCTTATGTAAGCACTAGGAGCTGAACTAAGTTGAGTTCGAAATGGGGTACTACAACAACATTGAGGTCGCATGATAGGAAAGAAAAAAGGAAAGACTCCTAGATGCCTCATAACTTTCTAAGGATTTGATATGGATGTCTGAAAACTAATCCACGGGACTATTCAACATTGTTTTTGTTCTTATAAGGCCGGTAACCTAGTTCTCTAATGCTAACTATCATGATCCAAACATGAGATTATGTGGGAACCTACTTTATTTTAACTATATAGGAGTACCCTTAAAACCCAAGTAGTTATTTTATCGAATCTAATCAGAAACTGTTATTAATAATGAGCAGTTAAGTATCAATATCAATATTATTATCAACAACTAAAAGTTTTACAAGAAATAAGTTAACAGAATAAAACAAACTCCTAAAACCTAGTTTAGACATGTACATGAACTTTTATAAAGAACAAGAATAGAAGAAAAGACGCTGCTTCTGCTACAAAAGAGAGGTGTAGAAGTTAATAATGAACAAACTTCACTGTACATGAGATACTCCTAATCAACTTGCAATATGCCTAAATCTCAAAAAAAATGTAGCAAGAGTAGTATTAGTATACCTCATATATAGGTAAGCATCGCTAATTGGCCAGTATTATATCATGCAACATTATATAAAAATCACAATAAGAAAACATGACAGCTCCATATAGTAGCTTAACACCATGATTCACATTCCATATTTCAACTCTTCAATATCATAAATGATTTTAATTAAGCTTTATTAGTTTAGTTAACCAATTTAGTTACAAGTGAACAATTCAATTTCCTCTAGGTAATTCTACTGAAGGCTAACTCTATGAATATCATTTAGCAAGCTATGTTCTTATAATTCCAATTCAAGGATTAACCAGTAGTTATTAATTCCTACTCTATGTATATAAAAAGAAAGCTAACTCCAAATAAATAAATAAGTAGATAATGGATACAATGTCCCCATGAACTTAACAAAAATCCTTCTATCCTCTCAATAATTTTATAGACGCTTCGCAAAAATTATCATGATGCATAAGTTACACAACTCAGAGATTTACTTATTAATAGATAAATGATTCAACTAACGATTTACACAATAAGCAATCCTTTAGACATCCAGTGGACTAAACCATATATACGATAATCACGATAAGTACATGTGATTCATCACAAGCATCACAATAATTCCAACTTAATCATCACAACCGTAGATCACAACATCAAACATAACACTCATAATCAATTATCACATATTACCATAGTCCCTACAAATATAGTCACCCATCACAACATGGACCCAAGTTCGTATAACTACCTCAACTATATATGAATAGGTATATAGATGTAGTATATCATCTCTGTATATCACACTATAATTTGTACACTACGCTAATGGTCTTATTTTTCCCTAATAGTCATGATCTATAAGGGACTATCAAACTTTATGTACTGTACCAACCCAGTATCCAATCTACCAAAATATATGTAATATCAATATCCAATATCCATACTAGCGTGACACTCAATTCTTCATAATTTATATTTATGCATTTTATGAAACATCTATCTTCTTAGGATACCACACAATGTACTAAATTTACAATATATTTACAATCATAGCATTTTGATCAAGTTCAATATTCAATAATTTATTCATACAAGTATCAACAAACTCAACTATTTGTTCAGACCTACCCGGTCATGAGTGGAATCTATCCTAATTCTACGATAAAAAAACCATCTAACCCTAATCTTAAACAACTATTTTGGATCTTCAAAAATTACTTCGTTAAATACTTACAATTTGACTCACTAAAACATAATATTAAAATACAATTTAAGTTACTAAATTATTTAATATCCATAAGCTAATAGTGTGCGGAAATACATTAAATTATTACAACTCTAGGGACCCAAAAGTCATCAAACAAGAATTTTTAAAAAAGTTTCCAAAACCAAGTCTAAACAATATCCAGGATACTAAGAAAAGAAAATGTATCTGTCCCAAGAAAAAGAACATAATGTAATGACACTCTAGGTCATTTCCTAAATTTTCTTGTGTTTTTAGTGTTAGCCTTTCCACAGTGGTAGAGGTCATTTATGACTTTCTAGAATTGTTAATTCGATTATCGGATAGTTTGTTTGGATCTAAGGCTTATTTCCATATTTTGGAGATTTGGTTCAGGATTTGGTCTCAAACCAAAACTCCTAGTAAAACACCATGGACGGGGATTCTGACAGTGCCATCAGCTTTAACATATTGATTTTAGGTTAGGGACCCTTGGTTTAGGTCTCGACGCTCCTAGACTCATTTTAGGGTATTGGGTGGATTATGTGAAAAATAGAATAATAGATGTGGACCCCACACTTAGCTGAAATAATCTCAAATAAAGGTTTTGATTGTTTCATTATGTCCAAAATGTCGAATGGGGTATTGTAGAATATTTTGTTTGTTCATATAGTGTTCCAAATGAATCTCTAGCACTCAATCGAAGTCCATTCTAGACTTATTTATGGCATGGCACCTGATTAGAGCGATTAAGAACCTATTGGGTCGCTTTAGCACCTAATCGCCGCTAAAGCAGTACCCACTTTAGCGCCATTGGGTCCACTTTAGCAGCACCTTCTACTATTGCCAGACCACTTTAGCGGTCATGTTGCTGCTTTAATGGTAGTCACTTTAGCACTCGGGTGTCCGCTTTAGCGGGACCTGTATCTTTTTTATTCCCTTTTCTCCATCAAATTTTCTACCATTCCTTCCACTATTTTTTTAGTAAAGTGAGAGATTAAAGAGAGGATAAGGTGGTAAATCATCCACATAGGTCAAGGTAAGCCAAGCTAACTCGTCTTGGTTATTTCCCCTTAATTTTCCCTTTAATTTCCATGCTAATTCTTGTTAAAATTCATAGAATTAGGGCTTGAATTTCTAAACTTTAAGGGTATATTTAAGACCTAAATTGTGCTTTGTTTGTACTCAAATGTTTAGCACAACTTCCTTGTCCTTTGAGGGACTTCATGATTGGTTTAATTTGGGATTCTATTTGTGGGCCCCGTTAGCCCATTCTTGACCCAAAATTCATCCAGACCCTTAATATAGCAATATGGGTATCCTTTTAACCCTAGCAATATGTATATTACAATTTATATAGGATGAAAGAATTTTGGGATCATGGAGTGAAGACGAATACTTCATTGATGATTTAAGGGTTGCAGCACAGCATCGAGGTAGGCTTCATTCTACTCTTCTTCTTAAGATGGTGTTTTATATATTTTGCATGTTGTATAGGGGTGTTAGGATGAGATTATGGGCAGAACACCATATACCTAACCTAAATTATGAGTTGGGGGGCTAGAATGGCATTTAACCTTTAAGTTGAAATATTTATTATACTTTTATAATCCTATTACCTTCTTTATAGATAGAGCTAATTCATACAATGATTATGATATTACTCAAGATATGGGATTTGATTTAGGTATTTGAAACATGATTAATATGACTAGCCTTATTTGGACTATTTAGGCTATCTTATAATAGTAATTTAGATGGAATTGACTTAGTTGCTTATGTTCTAGGTGGAATTGCTATCTTAGGGATAATTATGGATTATTCAATATCCGAAAGTAAATTTATATATCGTATCCTAGTCCAGGGTAGAAGCTTACTTAAAATAAAATTTCCAGTCTACCTTAGGCCAACACTTGTGTTAGATTCGTAAACTGATATTCTTATGGTAGATTATTAAACATAGATATGACTAATAAATCTCTAGTACAAGGTGGATATGTGCCTTGGTGGATTTTAATGGTTTTTCTCGAATTATGATATTATGGTTATTCTGGATAGAATATTATACCTATGGCTATGATTATGATGCTATGGTTAAGTCAGATATATATTGTACCTAAGGTTATGATTATAATGCTATGGTTATGTTGAATATATATTAGGCTGAAAGTTGTGATTATGATATTGGTTGGGTTTTGGGAAGTATTCTATCCTTGTGAAGAAAGTGGTTATAGTTTATAGACCCATTGATGCTTTTAATCATATTGTTTGAATACTGGTGATGGCATGCATAGATTTATTACAATCATGATCACTAAGATAGTAAATGGTACGATTCCAACTAAAATATAGTTCTATTAGTCTTTTTTCCTAAAGAGGGATTTATTCCCATTTTTACCTTAAAAATAGATTTCTTCATAATAGGAATCATACCATCCTAGTGAATAACTTATGAGCCTTTGAGACTAAAAATGATTGTTTAGAGATTTGATTTAGATATATTTTGGTCTATGATTTTTGGTTTTACTACTTATCCTGATTGAGAGAGATTCTGACTCTTTGAATCTTTCTACACCTTTATGATAATTTATTTTTTGAGTTTACCCAGGGTAATGGATTTACGAACTTATACTCTCTTAGCCTTGGTTTTATTCTATGCATTTTGTGTATATATTTGTATATATTTAGTATTTGATAGAGTTGATTGATGATGGAATTGATGACATGAGTTTTGATTCATGTTTGATGATTGATGATGATATTGATTATTATTAAAAATATTAGATCAGGACTAGGTTAGTTTATACGCGTACTCCCAAACCCCATTAGGACTCTTTTGCCCACCTGCTATCATGTCGGAAAAGACAGGTTAACGTAAGTCCTGCCTCTGTGAGCCATTGATCTAGAGTAGGTATATACACTGGGTTACTTGATAGTACTTGGGTTGATTATGATATAATGGATTCTTATTGCATGCATTCATATAGGTGCATTTCCTATTAGTAGTATGCGCAAATACATATCAACCTTATGGGGGTTGCATAGGTATAGGTGAAGTGTATAGCGTGTGGTGTGTTATGTGATGATTGAACCTCTCGGGCTTATGGAGTTAGGGGTTTATCAAAGGTTTGGTTAGGTATTTTTTATCTAGACTAGCTGGTTAGTTTGTATTGTAATTATTATTATTATTATGCTTAGTTTGCAGTAGGTTGATTATTGGACTGGTATTGAGATTTGAGGCATGTTCCTAATTCTTTCATCCTATAGTTATATTATTATGTATGATTAACCCATGGTGAGGCATTATGGATTTAGACTCTGATATTCTGATTTCTTTCTTTATGGTTGCTTTATTATGGTAATTATCTCATTTTTAGATGTATATATAATACCCTAAGTTTTTGTGCTTTAGAACCATCAAAAGACAGGACATTAAATTAGCTTCCCAATGCCACTAGTACAGCCTTAATATGATATTGTAGAAAGAAGTTCTACAAAATTTTCCTGAGGGATTGTCAAATGTCAGTGACAGCGACTCTAGGCACAACACATTGTCAGACACAAATAGTTGTTATATGGAGTTGTTTCCACAACAGTAAGGGATCACAGATTTTAGCTCAATAATGATGAGTCAAATATTGGACTGGTTATCTTTCCTAATAAGTCATTAGGTTGACCTATCATCACAGTAAAAATAATATAAAAATCAAGTTCTTAATAACAAATCCTTCTAACAACTCTGTATCAGTTGTAATGAGTTGTTAGTCATCCCAACGTATAGAATCTTTGACAACAACTCTAAGCCAGGACTCGTTACCTTGTCTAATGAGTTTTTACCTCAGTCGTTAGGACTGGTATCAAATTTATGCTACAAGATTTAAAAATGGTTGTTTAATTTTTTTCCCATTATTTAAACTCCTAACACATATTGTTTAGGCTTACCCAAGGGTGGTATTTAATTATAAAATTCCCCAAATTCCCCATTGAGTCATAAAATCAATTGAAACAAAGAAAAAAAGATGATTATTCTTCTCCAAAGCCAAGTTAGGATTTCTCAATTTCAAGTGTGAATTCCAAGGATTTCTCCAAGGCTTCCACCTCCAGGTATGTGGGATTTCATCAATGGATTCATTCTATCCATTGACTCCCCAAAACATCTTAATTACCAAGTTTATTGCCTTTTTAATATTTTGGGATCCAGTTCATACATGAGTTTACTTAATCCTTTCAGTTTATTTTTATAATGAAACCATGAGTACACATTTTTTGCCTACGAGTAGCATCCATTCATATTCAAAATCATCAATTTCCCTTTTATAGTTAAATCATTAAGTTTGACTTGCATTATGAACTTTCTTATCATAATCAGTTTTAACCTATTACCATGTTCAGTCACATTTGATACAGCTAGTTGGTTATGAACGCTCGAGGATTTTATGTATGATTCATTTGACATGTTTTGAGCACTTCAAGAAATGCACTTGTAGCTATTTTCTATAATACTGCTATATAAAGTATATATCAATTTTTAGTGTTGTTCAGTTAGGAGTAATACTTAGCACTCAGTGAATACAGAGATAAAGGCTCACCCATCAGTTGATGCTTGAGACCTTTAGTAATAGTCCCTAAGTTCTAGAACTATGACCCCACCATAGGTTATAAGGGGTTACCCATTAGTTGAGGAATGACACCCTAGTCCTTTGGGATATCATTTTAGTGGATCCATGCCAGCTAGTGTTTGTACCATTTGTAAGGTGCTAGCACCCTTCCAACTAGGGTTACAAGTTGGGCCTCAATTTGTAAAAATTTAGTTATGCCAATTATTATTAGCTCCCATAGTCAATTTATGTTCAACTTATGTTTTAGTTTAGATATGCATGACCTTGTATCCAGTTAATCAGTTATACAGCTTTACATAGTACATGTATATACTTGGTCTTGCATCTAGCTTATCATGTTTCATGAATTCATGTTTAGATTGACTAGTTAGTTTCCCATCTCACGTAACCAGTATATTAAAAGTACTGATTGGATTCTTTCTTGTGATATATTGTCTCATAATATATCCTTGAATTCTTAACACCCAGATCATACTTAGCACATTCTGCGCCACCTTCAGTTGCAGTTTGATGAGTCCTCATCCTTCAAGGACCAATAATTAGTTATTTGTTTTTATTCCAGTTTAGTTTCAGATAATAGGACTTTGTTGGTGGCTTTCCTAATAACTTATTATGATTTACAGGCTTTAGATAGTTCATTACATTTTTAGCTTATTGAGTATTTTAGATAGCGCTAGTATTGGTTTCATTACCATTTATTATTAGTTTGATTTAGTTTAGATTCTGCCAAGTATTTTTTTACTTTTAAGTATTCTTAGAATTATGTCAGACCATGGGTTAGCTTGGGGTCACTTGTGAATCTAAGCACCATGTTACGACTAGGGGCAGTGTCAGGTCATGACAAAGTTGGTATCTCAGCTATAGGTTTAAAGTGTTTTAGAGTGTCTGAAAGTTGCATTACGTAGAGTTTTATTCATGGGTGTGAAGCCCTCTACACTTATGGGCAATATGCTATGAAATGTTTTTAAAAAGTCTTACTTTATTCATGATGTATGTCATGAGATGGAGTGTGAACTTTATTCTAGTTCTTCTTCTAACTCATCCTCTATCCATTTACTTAAAATTCCACCTAAAAAAACTACCAAAAGGAGGAATAGAAATTAGCAAAGCCCACCACTAGTTCTAATGACCCTCTGAATGAGCAGGTTTCTCATGCTAAGTTATATCCTACTTTCACAAGATTAGCCGAACCTATGACTACTTTGAATAACTAGCAGGTTGTTGCCCTAGCCAATCCAACAATAAATATGGCAACAATTAGAATCCAAGACTTCATTTGGATAAATCCATTGGTGTAAGATCCACATGAATTATTAGATAGTGTTTAGAAAGTGACTAAGATCATGGGTTTCACTTCCACTGAGAGTGTTGACTTAGCTGCTTACTAATTGCTAGGAGTCGCTCACACTTTGTTTACGCAGCGAAAAAGGATATAGATGTATATGCAGAGTTAGTCGAGTGGGATGAGTTTGTTGATGCATTTCTGAATAGGTTCTTCCTGCTTAAGTTGAGGAAAGCCAAAGTTTCATCAACTTGAAGCAGGATAGTATGAGTGTTAAGGTGTATTTACTCAAGTTTCTTTAGTTGGCAAGGTATGCATCGATTATGGCGACTGATTCTAGGGCCTAAATGAGTAAGTTTTTGCTTGGATTTTTGAGAACGTGGTCAAGGTATGTAGTATGTCCATGTTGGTTAATGATATACACATCTCCAGATTTATGGTCCATGCTCAATAGATTGAGAATAAGAAGGTCAAAGATAAGGAAAAAGGAGAATAAGAGTACCATAACTAGTAGCTTCAATTTCTCTTAGTAGAGGTCACATAATGGGAAATCGCTCTTAGTTCTACCAGAAATTATTAGCTCTAGGCTTAGATTTTGCAAGTACTTTAGGGCCCAAGTTCAGATAGGATACTTGAGATTGGTCTCCAAGCTTTAAGTCCCAGGGTAGTGTAGACAGTGCTCGCGCCTATCTAATTTTTAAGAGATGTGGTAAGAACCATAAGGGTGAGTACATAACTAGTAGTGATGCCTATTTCGGATGTGGCAAGTCAGGCTACATAGTGAGAGATTACCTAATGATTGCATAGAGGGGTTCGAATGATCCTCAGTAGAGCCAGGATAAATCTTTAATGGTTCTAATAGGTCACCAATCTTAGTAGGAAGCCACCTCTAGTGTAACTGGTGGATAGTGTCAGGGTATGTTTTATTCACTTTAGACTCGACAGGATCAGTAGGGTTCTCCTTATGGGGTTGCTAGTAAATTACAAGTCTTTCACATTCATGTTTATGCATTGTCAGGTCCCGGAGCCACACTTTTTCTTTGTGACTCCCTTTATAGAAGTAGATTTTTGTGTCACTCCCAAAATCTTAGCAAAATCTTTCTTAATTGCTACTCTGGTCGACATTTTAATAATAGACAAACTGGTATATAGAAATTACCTATATTTCGGTTTGTCTTATTCATTAAGGCAAGAAACATAATCTCTACAGGGTGCTTCTATCATCTCATTTGTGTAAAAAAATCAAGGTCCGATGTCTTGAGTCTTGAGTCAGTTCTAGTTGTAAATGAATTTTCATAAGTGTTCCCTAAAGATCTTACTTGAGTTCCTCATGAGTGGGAAATTAACTTCAAAACAGATCTCCTTTTAGATACCTATCCTATTTCAACTCTTCCTTACAGAATGGCTCCAACCGAGCTCAAGGAATTGAAACAATAGTTAAAATATTTCTTAAACAAGGGTTTCATCAGTCGTAGTATCTCTCCATGGGGTGCTTCAATTCTTTTTGTGTGAAAGAAAGATGGTTCTCTCAAAATATGTATCAAATACTATCAGTTCAACAAAGTCATAATTAAGAATAAGTATCCTACCCCCAGAATTGATGAATTGTTCGACAACCTTTAGGTTGCTAATTGTTTTTCTGAGATAGACCTTAGATCCTGATGTATTCATCTTAGAATAAAAAAATATGACTAATGAATGCTCCTGCAGCTTTTATGGACTTGATGAATAGGTGTTCAAGTTGTGTTATGACATGTTTGTTGTAGTATTCATAGATGACATCCTTATTTATTATTTAAGTGAGCATGAACCTGTAGATCATTTGAGGATTGTCTTGCAGACTACTAAAAATCACTAGTTATTCGCTAAGTTTATCAAGTATGAAATATGTTTTAAATCAATAACATTTCTTGGTCATATCATTTACGATGAAGGCATTTGTATTGATCCTCAAAAGACCAAAGTAGTAAGGAACTGGCCTAGACCAATCTCTCTATCAGATATTAGGAGTTTCATGGGTTTAGCTGGTTACTACCAATATTTTGTTGAAGGATTTTCCTCTATTGCTTCTCAAATGTCCAGACTAAGAAGATAGTCAAATTCCAATGGTTTGATTCTTATGAGAAGAGTTTTTTGAAGTTGAAGACTCGACTTACTTCTACTCATATTTTAACTCTACAAGAAGGTGCAGATGATTTTATGATATATTATAATGCTTCTAGAGTTAGGCTTTGTTGTGTATTTCTTTAGCAGGGCAAGGTTATTGCATATTCCTCTTGGCAACTCAAGCCTCATAAGAAAAACTACCAGACTCATGATCTTGAGTTCGTAGAAGTTATGCTTTCCTTAAAGATCTAGAGGCATCATCTTTTTGGGGTTCATATTGATGTGTTTATTGATTACAAGAGTCTTCGAATGTGTTCAACTAGAAGGATCCAAATCTTTATTAGAGAAGATAGTTAGAGTTCTTGAAATACAATGATATGAGTGTCTTGTACTATCCAGGTAAGGCCAATATTGTGGCCAACACCATTAGCAGATTATCTATGGGGAATATTGTTCACCTAGAGGATAATAAGAAATAGTTAGTTCATGAGGTTCATCAACTTGCAAGGTTAGGAGTTTGGTTGGTTGATTTAACTAAATGTAGTGTCTTGGTTCAGAATTGTTTAGAATATTCTTTGGTATATGAAGTGAAGAAAAAGAAATCTAGAGATCCAATTTTTCTAAAGATAAAAAAGGCTATTAAGAATCAAAATTTTGAGGTTTTCTCCTAAGGGAGAGATGGTGTTCTTCACTATTTGTTCAGATTATGTGTTCCGAATATAGATGCCTTAAGGCGGCGAATGTTAGCAAAAACTCGTGATTCCCAATATTTTATTTCCCTAGGAGCCATTAAGATGTACTATGACTTATGGGAAGTTAATTTTTTGAATGACATGAAGAAGGATATTGCAGAATTCATGGATAAGTTTTAAAGATTCCAACAGATTAAGGTTAAAATCTAGAGGCCTTATGGTATGCTACAAAAATTTAGTGTACCTATGTGAAAGTAGAAAGTGGTGAATATGTACTTCATTACAAGGTTTCCTCATACTCATCGACAACATGATTCTATTTTGGTTATCATGGAGCAAATTACTAAGTCGGACCACTTATTGCCATTTAATACATCAGATTCAGCCGAAGATAATGCTAAGCTCTACATTAGGGAGTTGGTGAAATATGCATAGGGTTCCTTTGAACATTATTTAAGATAAAGGTAACATGTCTACCTTTTGATTTTGGAAAACTTTTAAAAAGGATCTTGGTACCCAAGTTCATCTCTGTATAACTTTTGAACCAAATACAAATGGTCTGTGTAACCCCCTCAAATATTGATCAACTTATTTTTGGTCTTCCCATTCTTGGAATATTGATTTTTGAACCAAATTGTGTTTGAGGGTATTAAAAGGGTATCCTAGAAGAGTTTTGTAATTTTCTTATGGAGTTTGGGGTGATTTCAGACCCCAAAGGTAGCAATCCTCTGCTATATTGGCGTGCCACAAAGGTTATTATGAAGATTAACCTCCATGACAAGGAGCCTATGTTTTATGATAGTGTCCGTGACATGGTGGTCGGACCTCTATGATAAGGTTCGTGCCATGGACTCATGTATTTTGTATTGCAAATTTGTTTATAATAAATAGGTAGATGGGAAATAGGGTATTTTCACTAAAAACAACCCTCAACTTATATATAAGTCAATTATCATTAGTTTTCAAGATACTAAGTTCATTATTTTCACCCTCAATCGTGCTCTCTCAAAGTCCCCTTTTCAAATTAAGGCTGGGGCTTAAGGGGTTGATTATCTAGGGTCCCAAGGGAATTATCTTCTCCAAATTTGTTTGCAATTAAGGAACATGTCTCTTTTCCTTGAATTTATATTTTATTAATGGCATGAAATTGGTTATTATTCATTGTTTTGACAATTGGTTATGAACTATGGGTTGAGGGTTGTGAATGTATTTGGTTTAAATGTTTTTTCCAAGGTTCGTTATGGAAAATTCATGCTTATTAATACTGTGGGATGCGCGAGAATGGTAATTAAATGGATGGGTCATGTTTAATCCCCAATTTGATGATTTTACCTTGGTATAGTATTTGGAAATAATGTGGTCTCAACCTATTTGTGAAATTGTCAATGAATATAATTTTGTCACCTAGTTTAGTTTGCTCACTTTTATTAATGCATTGGTACATAAATAAAAAGAGTTTAATGGAGTTTGGGGTACAATGGATTCCACAATTTTTTAAGCTATGGAAATGGGGGTAAAATGTAATCCCCAAAATAATCGGTTTGGTCTACTTAGTTAAAACTAATAAATAACTTAATTGGATAATTAGATAATGATGATGGCCTTGAAAACCTTATGGGGTACACGGGAATCCCCCATGTGATTTTAATAATAGAGTCTGTAGGGTATGAAGGAATCCCCAAAAGTATTGGTTAATGACATTTTATGCAAGCTATAGTTTGTATGATGATACCCTTAAATAATTCCTATACAATTGACTCCTGAAATTTGGTAAATGAGTTATGTATTAAATGTTTTAATTGGGCTTAAAGGGAGTTGTGTTAGCTAGCTGTGAAAGTGTGAGTCTGAATGACTGATACCAGAAACTCATGGTTATCAGCGTGAGGGTTGGTCTTGATGATCGAGCACTTGTGGGGTACAATGAAATCACCGTGATATATATATATATATATATATATATATATATAAAATTGTATCATAGTTGGCGAAGGGTACATGGGAATCCCCGACATTATATGATATCTTCATTACGTATGGCTATCATGCACTAGGGCTCGATTAGGGGGTTGGAACTAAACCCATATAGCTCATGGATGGATTTTATGATGGTCAAGATACACAACCCGTGTTATGGTTTTAAATATTTATGCTAACCCTTGGTCCCTACCCCCGCATATGATATATATGCAGTTGCATTTGATGGTATGCGTAGGATTTAACTAGCTTTGAATTATTATCCATGGCATTATTTGTCCTCTTATCCCTGAGTTACATGCTAGCGCTTTAATCACTAATCATCTTTAGATGCTATATCCCCACGTGCTAAAGGGTTTGAAGGCAAGTCTACATTTCTTGTGCAGTGATCAGGTCTTCGCAGTTAGTTTATGTGTTAATTTGAAGTAGTGAGCTTCCATTATTTGGAAGACTTTTTTTTATGTTTTGGTTTCTTATGTCTTAGACTTTATTTAAAAAATTTTGTCTATGATCGGGGGCATGTCCCAACTCTTCATTGATACTAGGTTTATTGTTAGAGGCTTTGTGGATATTGTGGATGTTTTCAGCTATTGATCTAATATATATTTTTCTTGGATTTCATATTATCTTTTTTCTTTTATTGGTATTCATCTACTGCTAGGCTTTTTTAGTTGTATTGGAATCGGCTAAAAGGGTGGTCTTCGGTCCTCGGTGGACTTGGGATGTCCGTCACGGCTAGGCCCTGGATTGGGTGAAGACAAACTTGGTATCAGAACATAGGTTTGGTTTCATTGAGTGTCCACAAAGTCGTGCCAAGTAGAGTCTCTCTTATGGGTACATAGCGTGCAACATATATAGTGCAGAGGCTATGAGGCATTTAGGAATGTTTTCCTTTTCTTGTTGTTTTACTTTGAGATATAGAGTTTAAGGTCTTAAATCTCTCTAATTTTCATTTTTCAACCTTTGAGATCATGCCTCCTAGGCGATTTAATGTTTTGGAATACTTTTCTGTCCCGACTGAGGATAATGTGAAAGGACATCATCCTATTTTAGTGTACAAACCCAGTATATGATAGTTTCTTCTGACTGTTCTCATGGAGTTCCACCTGGCTCCACAGATCCTTGTCCAACTTTGGCACTCATACTTAGTCACCTTAGGGAGACCTTGTTAATGTTGAGTTTCCCAGTCCATTTATCAATTAACCCAGTTGGTGACATCTCAGTCACATCAAACGGGTTTTGCTGGTATTACTGTGAGTTCTTCTGCGGCCAATAGAGTAGGCTAGTGTATGAGGTTAATCCCTCTGATTTTCTATGGTACTAAGATTGAGGAGGATCCTCAATGTTTTATTGGTGAAATAGAGGAGATCTTTTGGGTCATGCATGCTACTGAGGTGGAGGGTGTAGAATTCACTGCTTATCAATTGAATAATATAGCATACCAATGATACGAAGAGTAGAAGCAGTTTATGAGTAATGATGCTAAGTCAGCTTAGTGGGATGATTTCTCTAGAGCTTTTCTTAACCGTTTCTTTCCTCAAGAGGTAAGGAAGGCAAAAACAGAGGAGTTTGTCCATTTAAATCAAGGTAGGATGTCTGTGAAGGAGTATGCCTTGAAATTCTGCCAGTTATCTTGATATGCTTCTGAGCTAGGGTCTAGTATGAGAGGTAAAATGAGGAAATTTGTTTTTGGTCTATCTCGTGAGCTGATTTTAGAGAGCAAAGTTGCCTTGTTGAACAAGTATATAGATATCTCTCAACTAGTGGTGTATATGCAGCAGGTTAAGAAGGAAAATTAGAAGCAACCAAATATGGATGAGAGAAAAAGTAAGAAGTTTTGGCATTTCGACCAGGGTAAAAAATCTATAATAGTGTGGCAGGGATAGTGAAAATGGTTTAAGAAGAGGTAGGGTAACTATGGTTCATATTAGACAGCTAGTGCACCTTATATAAAGCAATCTGGAGATTGTCATTTCTAGGTTCTAGGTCACAGGGTGTCCCATCTCAGGACAATAGGTCCTAGTCAGCTCCATTATATCCTCCTTGCAAATTTTGTGGTTGTGTGGATCGGGCTTTCTATGATGGGGAAAGGAACCAATGTTTCAATTATGGTTAGCAATGGCATATGTTGAGGAATTTTCCAATAGCTAAGTTTTCTTCTAGGGTGAATAAAGTCCATGTTGCCTCTTCATCAGCTCCTACATCGAAGGGTGCCACTTCTAGTACTAGCACTGGGTGAAAATGCTTATGTGCTTTTACTACGTATCAGGAGTCTGAGGTATCACCTAAAGTCATCATTGGTATGTTGAAACTCTTTTCTCATGATATGTACTGTTTGCTTGATCTAGGCTCAACCTTTTCTTATATGACCCCATTTGTGGTTGAGTATTTTGGTTTTCTTTCTTAGTATATTTTGAACCCTTTTTCTATTTCTACCCATGATAGGTGACTCTATGGTTGCTAGAAGAATCTATAATAGTTGTGTGGTAGGGAAACTTTGATTGATCTATTTGAATTAGACATGCTAGATTTTGATGTCATTCTGGGGATGGATTGGTTGCACTCGTGCTATGCCTCTTTGGACTATCAAAACTATAAGGTCATCTTTAAATTCCCTAATGAGCTAGTTATTGAGTAGGAAGGGAGTTCCTTAGTGCCTAAGGAAGGTTCATATCATATCATAGATCTCAGAAATTAATTTCCAAGGGGCATCTTTATCATTTGGTTTGGGTAAAAGATTCTAACTCGGAGGGTCTTCCTTTATAATTTTTCATGTGGTTAGGGAGTTTCCTAATGTTTTCCCTGATGATTCTCATGGTTTCCCTCCCGATAGGGAAATTTATTTGGGAATTGATCTTATTTTTAACACTCGTCCTATCTCTATTCCTCCTTATAGAATGATGTTGGCTGAGTTGTAGGAACTTAAGGACCAGTTAAAGGATCTGGACAAGGTATATACCTTAGTGTGTCTCAATGGGATGCTCCCATTCCTATCATGCATAGGAAAATTGGTTCTCTTTGAAATTGTATTGATTATAGTCAGTTGAATAAGGTGGCGGTGAAGAATAAGTACCCTCTTCCTAGGATTGATGATCTATTTGACCATTTTCGAGGTGCTAGATATATCTGTAAGATTGACCTCCATTCGGGCTATCATCAGTCAAAGATTAGGTAGGAGTATGCCCCTAAGACTACTTTTTATACACCGTATGGACATTTTGAGTTCTTTGTCGTGTCTTTTAGGTTTACGAATTCCATAGCGACATTTATGGATCTCATGAATAGGGTATTTCACTAGTCTTTTGGGATTTGTTTGTGATTGTGCCTATAGATGATATTTGGTATATTTGAGAATTGATGTGGATCATGTCAATTACCCCCATATTGTGTTAAAGGCCATAAAGGATCATCAATTGTACGTTAAGTTTATAAGTGTGGGTTTTGGTTGAATTTTGTTACTTTTGTAGGTTATGTTGTTTCTCGCAAAGGGATAATGTGGATCCACAGAAGGGTGTAGTGATTAAAAAGAGGCCTATAGTTATGACTACAACTGATATTCAAAGTTTCTTAGGTTTAGCTGGTTATTTTAGGAGGTTTGGTTGAGAGCTTTTCATCAATTGCTACACCTTTGATTAAGCTAACTAAGAAGAAGGTGAAGTTTTTGTGGTCCGATAGTTTTGAGGTGAGTTTTGAGAAGCTAAAAGATAAATTGGCTTTCTCTTTAGTTTTGACCTTGCCCGAAGGTAGTGATGGTTTTGTGGTTTATTTTGATGCATCTCATGTGGGACTTAGTTGTGTATCGATGCAGCATACCAAGGTGGTAGCATATGCTTCTAGACAGTTAAAAGTTCATGAGAGGAATTATCCAACTCATGATTTAGAGTTGTTGGTTGTAGTGTTCGCATTGAAGAGTCGGCGACATTATTTTTTTGGGGTACATGATGAATTTTTAGATCATAAGATCCTGTAGAATATATTCACCCAGAAGGAGTTGAATCTCAGACAGACGAGATGGCTTGAGTTTCTCAATGACTATGACATGAGTCTCTACTATAACCAAGTAAAGCTAACGTAGTTTTTGATGCTCTTAATAAGTTATCTATGGGGATCTTGTCTCATGTTGAGGATAAGAAGTGGGACTTGGTGAAGGATATTCATATTTTGGCTAATGTTGGAGTTTGTCCCTTAGATTATGAAGATGGTGGTATGGTTGTGAAAGAGGTGGAGAAGTTATCTCTTGGTGCTTAGGTGAAGGAGAAACAGGTGTTAGACCCTATCTTAGTGCAAATCAAGAATGATGTGGGTAGGAAGAAGGTGATGGGTTTTGAGATTAGTGGAGGTGGTATCTTACGGTACCAAGGAAGGTTGTGTGTTCTCAATTTTGATGGCTTGCGAGGTAGAACTTTGACTAAAGTTTATGAGTCACGTTATTCGATGTATCTTGGTTTGACGAAGATGTATCATGATCTTAAGGAGATTTATTAGTGTAATAACATGAAGAGTGATGTAGCTAACTTTATGGCTAAGTGTATGGTGTGTCAACAAGTGAAAGTTGAACATTTGAGGCCTAGTCAGTTGCCTCAAGAAATAGAGTTGCTTGTATGGAAATTGGAAGTGATAAATATGGATTTTTTACCAGTCTTTCAATGTCTCAAAACTAGTTTGATTCTATTTAGGTCATCATAGATAGAATGACTAAATCAGCTCACTTCTTTCTAGTGTGGACTAATTATTTCGTTGAGTACTATGCAAGGTTGTTTATTTGGGAGATTGTGAAGTTGCATGGCATTCCCATTATTTATAATTGGGGTAGAAAGTTGTCATCTAATTTTAGGTGATCATTTCAGGGAGGTTTGGGGATAAAAGTGAACCTTAGTACCACTTTCCACCAGCAGATATATGGAAAAGCAGAAAGAACTATTTGGACTTTAGAGGATATACTTCGTGCTTGTGTAATTGACTTTGGTGGTAGTTGGGTTGACTATTTGCCTCTTATAGAGTTTGCGTACAATAATATCCACTCTAGCATTAGCATGTCTCTATTTAAGGCATTTTATGGTAGGAGGTGTAGATCTTATATTGGATGGTTTAAAGTTTGTAAGGTGAGGTTAGTCATTACTGATTTAGTTCTTCAAGCAATAAAGAAGGTGAATGTGATTTAGGATAGGCTTAGGGCTGTCCAAAGTCCCTAAAAACCCTATACAGATATGAGGTAAAGGGAATTTGAGTTCGATGTGGGTAATTGGGTATTCATGAAGGTGTCTCTAATTAAGGGAGTCACCCGTTTTGGGAGGAAAGGGAAGCTCAGTCCCCATTACCTTAGCCTTTATATAATTTTGAAAAGAGTGGGAAGTGTTACTTATGAATTAGAATTGCCTGAGAGTTTGGGTTACATGCAACCTGTGTTTTATGTATCCATATTGAGGAAATGCATGGGTGACCCTTCCATGGTGGTGCTAATTCTAAATGTTGGTATCTCAGATTCCCTGTCTTACGAAGAGGTCCTGGAAGAGATCTTGAATATACAAGTTCGTAGGTTGCAGACTAAAGATGTGTCTTTGGTAAAGGTCATTTGGATGAACAATAAAGTGAAAGAAGATACTTGGAAAGTCAAAGAGGATATGGAGGCTATGTATCCATTTCTATTTTGTGTGACGGATGAAAAAGCTTGAGGTATGAATTATGTTCTTTCTTGTTATTATCTGGGTTTAACCTTTGATTCTGGTGTGTTATGGTTATTATCGAGTGAAATGTATCATAGCTCATCATTCAAGGATGAATGATCCTAAAGGGGGATAATGTAACACTCTCAAATTTGAGCAATTTATCTTTGGTCTTTCCGTTCTTAAAATATCATTTTTTTACCTAAATTGTGCTCGAGGATGTTAAAAGGGTAACCCAAAAGAGTTACAAAATTCTTGGATAGGGTTTGGGGTAGTTTAGAACCCTAGAGGCAATATTGGTGTGCTACAGAGTTTATTGCAGAGACTAACCTCCATGACAAGGAGGTTGTGTTCTGCGATAGGGTTCGCGACATGGTGGCTGTCCTCCGCAATAAGGTTCGTGCCATGATCACCTATATTTTCTGTGGTAGGTTTGTTTATTTTAAATAGGATGAGGGGAAATGGGGTATTTTCACTAAAAATGACCCTTAAACACTGTATAAGCCAATTCTCATCAGTTTTCATGATACTTAGGTCAGTATTTTCACTCTCAATCATTCTCTCCCAAAATCCCCTTTTCAACTCAAGGCTAGGGCTTAAGGAGGTGATCATCTAGGGTCCCAAGGTAATTATTGTATTCAAGTTTCTTTAGAATTAACGCATGTTTCTCTTCCCATTGAACTTATATTTTATTAATGGCATGAAATTAGTTATTATTCATGGTTTTGACAATGAGTATTAAACTATAGGTTGAGGGTTGTGAAAGTATTTTTTAAATGTTTTTCCAAGGTTTATTATGCAAAATTCATGATTTATAATGATTATGAATATTGTGGGATGCATGGGTATGGTAATTAAAAAGAGGGGTCACCGTTAATCCCTATTTTGATGATTTTGCCTTGGTATATGGTTTGGAAATAATGTGCCCTCAACCTATTTGTGAAACTGTGAATGAATGAGATTTTGTCACCTAGTTTGGTTTGCTTACTTGTATTAAAGCATTGGTGTATAAATAAAGAGAGGTTAATGGAGTTTGGGGTACAATTGATTCCCCAGTTTGTTAACTATGTAAATGTGGGTACAACGGAATCCTTAAAATGATTGGTTTGGTCTACTTCCTTACAACTAATGCATGGCATAATTAGCTAATTATTTAATAATCATGGTCTTTAAAAACCTTGTGGGGTACACAGGAATCCCCCAAGTGATTTTAATAATGGGGTCTATAGGGTACGAAGGAATCCCCAAAAGTATCAGTTAATGACATTGCTTGCAATCTATACTCTGTATGATGATACCACTCAATAATGCCTTTATAATTATCTCTTGGAATTTGGTAAATAGGTTATGTGTTAAATGTTTTAATTGGGCTTAAAGGGGATTGTGCTAGTTAGCTGTGAAAGTTTAATCTGAATTATTAATACTAGAAACTAATATTTGCCAACGTGAGGGTTAGTCTTGCTAATCGAGGGCTTTTGGGGTACAAGGGAATCACCAAAGTGTGTGTATATATATATATAATTGTATCATGGTTGGCGAAGGGTACATGGGAATCCCTAACTTTCATGATATCTCAAATACATGCGGCTAACATGTATTGGGGCCTGACCTGAGGGTTATAACTAGACCCATATATCCCATGGGTGGATTTTATGATGGTCAAGCTGCACAAACTAGGTTAAGATTTTAAATGTTCATTCTAAGCCTTATTCCCTACCCTAGTATGTGATATATATATGTATTTACATTTGATGGTATGTATGGGGTTTAACTGGGTTTGAATTATTATCCATGGCATTATTTGTTCCCTTATCCCTGAGTTACATGCTAACGCTTCAACTACTAACCGTGTTCAGATGTTGTATCCCTATTCGATGTAAGGTCCAAAGTCAAGTATACCATCCCTGTGTAGTAAACAGGTGTTTGTGGTTAGTTCATGAGTTGACTTGAAGTGATGAGTTTCCATAAATCGGGAGACTTCATTTCATGTTTTAGTTTCTAATGTTGTAGACTTTATTTTTGTTTTATTTTGGCTATGGTTGGGGGCATGTCCTGATACTTCATTGGTACTCAATTTATTATTAGAGGCTTTGTGTATACTATAGACATTGCTATTTGAATTTTTTCGAATATTGATCCAATATAGATTCTTCTTGGATTTCTTATTATTTTTTATCTTTTATTGGTATTCATCCACTGCTAGGTATTATTGGTTGTATTGGAATAAGCTTAGGGGTGTAATCTCCGCTCCTAGAATGACTTGGGATGCCCGACACGGTCAGGCCCTAATTTAGATCATGACAATTAAGCTGAGAGGACCAGTTAGACCTTCGAAGATATGCTAAGGTCCCGTGTGATTGATTTTAAGGGCATTTTAGATGATCACTATCCTTTAATTGAGTTTTCTTACAATAACAACTATCATCCTAGTATTCAGATGACCCTGTTTGAAGAACTGTATGGTAGGATGTATAGATATCCTATTGGTTGGTTTGAGGTAGGTGAAGCTGCTTTAATAGGTCCAGATTTAGTGCATTAGGCAATGTAAAAGTTTATCTTATAGAGAAAGATTGAAGACTACTTAGAGTCATTAGAAATCCTATAAAGATGTGAGAAAAAGGGAGCTTGAGTTTGATGTAGGTGATTTTATCTGCTTGAAAATTTATCCTATGAAAGGGGAGAAGAGGTTTGGTATGAAAGGAAAGCCTAATCCCCTCTATATTGATCCTTACAAGATTTTGAGTCGATATGGTAAGGTAGCCTATATGTTAGAATTGCCTGCATAGCTAGAATCAGTGCATCCAGACTTTCATGTCTCCTTTCTAAAGCAATTCATTGGTGACCTAGAATCAGTGGTTCCTTTAGAAAGGTATGGCATGGGAAATAGTCTCTCTTATGAAGAGGTCCCAATTGAGATCCTTAATCTTTAGATCCATAGGCTGAGAAATAAAGAGGTCACTTTAGAAAAGGTTCTATGGAGAAATTTGTCGATCGAGGGAGCTACATGGAAAGCAGAGGCAAATATGCTAGCCAGTAACCCCATCTTTACTCTTTGAACTCAGTCCTAACATGAGGAAATAGTTTCCCTAATTAATTAATTTTGTCATTTATATCTCAGACGAATCAACTATTTCCATGTAATAGCATGCACTTATGAGTTTAGATCAGTCTATAGATCAGTCATAGATAAGATATTAGTTCATCATTCTGCTTGTAAGTGTTCAATGAAAAAATATAAAGTTTTCCCCTTGTACATTAGCTTAATTAATTTTATTTGGGGATGAAAGATACTTAGGGGAAGATATTGTAATACCCAAGTATTTGAGCTGTAGACGCATCAAAAGACAGGCCATTAAATTAGCTTCCCAATGCCTCTAATCTTACCTTAATCTGATATCGTAGTAAGAAGTTTTGGAAAATTTGCTTGAGGGATTGCTATTTGCCAGTGACAATGACCCGGTGTCAGACATAATGAGTTGATGTTTAGAGTCGTTACCACAATAATTAGGGATCATATATTTTTGCTCAGTGGTGACGAGTCTAGCATATGACTCATTATCAGTTGTAATGAGACATTAGGTAGACCTATCATCACAATAGAAAGAATCCCAAAAATTATGTTCTCGATAACGAATCCTTCTAATAGCTTGTCATCAGTCCTAACAAATTGTTAGGAATAAAGTTGTTGTCGTAACAGTAAGGGCCCAAGATGTAGAACCTCTGACAAAGACTCCAGGCCATGATTCATTACCTAACCTAACCAGTCGTTACCTTAGTTGTTATGAGTGGTATTAGTTTTTTCCTACATGATTTTAAAAGGGCTATTTAGTCTTTTCCCATTCTATTCACTCCTAACCCATGATATTTCGGCTTTCCTAGGTGGTATTAAATCCTACGTTTCCCCAAATTCTCCATTCAGTCACATAATCAAATAAAACTAAGAAAAGAAGGTGATTCTTCTTCTCCAGAACCAATTTAGGGTTTCTTTACTTCAAGTGAAAATTCCAAGGATTTCTTCAAGGCTTTCACCTCTAGGTATGTGGGATTTCATCAAAGGAGTTTTTTAATCCATTGAGTCCAAAAAACATCTCAGTTCCCAAGTTTATTGCTTTATTAATGTTTGGGGTTCCAGGTCAAATATGAGTTTATTTAATCCCTTCTGTTTATTTTTTAATGAAACCATGAACACATGTTTTACCCTAGGTGTAGCATCCTTTCATACTCAGAATAATAAATTTCCCTTTGGTTGATAAATCATTAAGTTTGGCTTGAATTATGAACTTTCCAATCATGCTCAACTTTAAATTATTATCATTTTCAGTTGCATTAGATAGAGATGGTGGGTTATGAACACACGATACCTAGGATTGTATGTATGATTCAGCTGACATGTTTTGAGCACTTCAGATAATGCGCGAGTTACTATTTTAAAGAATGATACGATATTTAGCATATATCAGTATTTCGTGTTGTTTAGTTGGGAGCAGTACTTATCACCGAGTGTGCGCAGGGATGAAGGCTCACCCATCAGTTGAGGCTTGAGACATTTAGTAGAAATCCCTAAGTTATAGAACTACGTTGCCACCATAGGTTATAAGGGGTCTCCTATCAGTTGAGGCTTGAGATCCAGAACTATATTTCCACCGTAGGTTATAAGGTATCACCCATCAGTTGAGTCATAACATCCTAGTCCCTTGGGATATCAGTTTAGTGGATCCATGCCAACTAGTGTTCGTACCGTTGGCTAGGTACTGGCACCCTTCCAACTAGGGTTACAAGTTTGACCCTAATTTGCTCAGATTAAGGGTTGTTAGTTATTGTTAGTTCCCATAGTCCTTGGTTTATGTTAAACATATGTTTTGGTTAAGATATGTATGACCTTGTATTCTGTTATTTAGTTATTCAATTATTCAGTTTTACACAATAGATATATATACTTGGTATTACGTTCAACTTATCATTTTTAATGCATTCATGTTTTGATTGACTAGTTAGTTTCCCATCTCACATACTCAGTACATTCAAAGTACTAATCACATACTTTTTTTAATACCCCAAGTTCTTAGGCTCTAGACCCTCCAAGAGATGAATAATTTAATTAACTAAGTTACTGAAGTGATATCAAAACTACCAGTGACAACGGCTCTGACCACAACTCGTTATGTCACATAATGAGTCATTAGGAGGACTCATTGTGGCAGTAGTGCGGAAGCGTAGGTTTTGGTCCCTGATAATGTGTCTAGGTTACAATCTGTTGTGAGACACAACTAGTCGTTAAAAGGGACTTATTGTCACAAAAGAAGGATATACAATCTTGGTTTGAACCAATTACATTGCATTAAAGGATAAATGGATAATAATGGTTTAGAATGCCCTTGGTGGCTATGGTTTTAGATTTTAAATGAAACTTGGGAGGATAAAGGTAATATGGATTGGTTTAGAATAATTTAATTAGCTTGCAATCATATTGGTATAATGATACCATGTTGTAAAATTCCTTAATAAAATCTCCTTGGTTTTATGTCTAAACTATTTTAATTTGGGATTATAGAAAATAGTGGCGTTCACCGTAAAGGTGTATTCCTAAGGGGACAAACATAGGAACCAACATTTGCCGACATGTTGGTCTGCATGACCATGTGCTTGGTGCGCACTTTATATTTTTTATGGCCATCGCCTTGGTGTCTTTAGTCTTTCCCTAGTTTTCCTTGGTACGTGCAGCTAACATATACTAGGGCCTTTTCGGCAAGGGGAGTCAGACCCATATAGCCCTTGGGTGCCTTAAGGACAAAGCGAGCGACACAGTTCTGATTAATGGTTTAAACACTCATGTTCATGTCCCTTGACCATATCTTGACATTATATATATTGATGTGTGAGCTAATGCTAACACATTTTGGGCTTTTAACTAAGAATAATTGCAAAGTCTTAAGTAACGGTTGTCTTTTTTGATTAGTTTATGTTTGATTTTGCTGTTTAAGTTGATAAGATAGAGAACTAACAAGAATGGAAGCAAAGAAGTTGAAATGTGAAGAAATCTGAACACAAGTGTGGCTGACGACATTTGTGATAAGTCATTAGCCATGTGATAAGTTATCAAAGTCATCGTCAACAGTAAATAGAGAATTGGCCTAAGTTAAAAGATATGACGATAATTTGTGATAAGTCATCAAGGGTCTAATATGTTGTTAAGAATGTCGTCAGCCTAAGACAGCACAGGAGAACTGAAGTAGAGCTTTGATGACATTTTTTGATAGGCTGTCACGAAGCTGATGTGTTTACAAATTTGTCGTCAGCCTTAAACAGGAAGAGCCAAAACTGAAGAAGGAGCTGACGACATTTGTGATAAGTCGTCAGCCTCCTAATAGTCTATCAGTAATGTCATCACCTAATCCGAGGGATTTATGAATTCTATTTTCTTGTTTCCATAATTAGGGTGAACTATTTAAATGTTTCTTTTAGGCTTTTCTAAGGATATCCGCACATTGAGTTTTAATACTACTTTTTGATATTTCTCTCTCTCTAATTTCTTGGCTTGAAAAATAAAATACTTTGAAGAGATTACTATCATTATTCAGGGATAATCCTTTGTGATCTAATCTGTGATTCACTTGTTTTATTCTTCTTGTGGTAAGTTTAACTTTCCAAGCATAAGTACAACTTGTTTTTTTGATTTTAGCATTATGAGTGGCTAAATTCCTTGAACCTGAATTATTGAATTTAGGGTTAGGTCTTGATAAGGTGCTAAGTGTTCAAGATTCAAAAGGTGGTAGAATTTCTTGATAATTCTGAGGTTTTAATTAACGTCTGTTGATTGCAAACAATTGATAACACCTTCTTTGGTTTTCTTGAGAAAGAAATCAAATATAGTGGGAAGTGAGTTATCGATAGGGACTTGGAAATACTCTATTTAATAATGAGCACTGCAAAAAAGTTGGTTAATCTGAGGTAAAATCTGGGTAGTGAATATAAATTCCATCCGTTCGAGAGGATTAGGTAATTAAATTCTTAAGCAGGTCGAGAGATATTTAGGAATAATTTTGATAAAGATAACTTGTTATCCTACCTACTGTGAGAATCTTGAACCAACAGTAGCATTTGTCAAGTACCAAAAACCCCTAGTGAACATAATTCTAGTTTTTCCATAAACTCTTGATTACAAACACTGTAACTAAAGTGACGAACAATTATTGGCTAATCTCCAAAATACCCATTTTATCTTTTTGTGCAAGTTGTTTGAATTCAACTTGTAGCTATAGTTTCAAATTAGTTTAATCGCCACTCACATTTTTTCCTTTGGATTTGACCCCGACTACAAGAGTTGGGTAAATATATTGACGACGATCCCCTTTCACTAAATTGACGTGTAAGTTGAGCATTATCAAAAATAGTGCCGTTGACGGGGAATAATTTGGTGTATTGAGTTGGTTTGGAATTTTAGTTTACTTGCTTGAATTCAAACTTGTAAATATTTGTTTAGTTTATTTTTTTTATTTATTTTATTTATTTTATTTTTCTTTTATTTTTATTTTCCTCACACTTTTCTTGACATGTCAGCCTGGATAGATAGTTTTTTGAGTGATGACAATTCTTGTGACAATTCTTGTGACATATTTTGAAGCTTGCTGTCTAGATTTACCTGGAAGTGCATGGATGGGACCTTCACAATATGATGTGGATATTGTCGTACTTACTGTAACTTGGTGTTTGGATTGTGGTCAAAGTGATCATACTGAATATATGTGTGCTTTCACAATTCAACTGAACAAATTGATGTAAGGAATCTTAGAGAATCAAGAGCAGCTGTGGCCAAAGCTAAAAGAGTTACCACTCACACCATGTTTACAGTGGCTAAACAAAGAATAATATGAGGGGGACATTAGCAAATTTGAAGAGAAAACATAAGAACACAACCACTCGATTGTCATCTTGATCTTGAGACTACCATTGAGAAGGGAATAAAAGTGAGTATGTAGTAGATAGTGTAAATTTTGAAATTGAATTAGTTGGGCCTCACTCAAAGAATTTTTCCACATTAAGTTTAGATGATATCTTGTCTGTGGAATCATCTAAAATAGTGGAAGAGTGTGAAGATGATGAAGAAGAATCCTATATTCTTTATTTTACACTTGATAAGCAACATAACAATACACCTCACTTTATGGCCAAGTGGTTTACCACGCTCAATACATTACTCGAATTGTTAATTTTTGTACCACCCCTATGATCGAGGCAAGAGGATAGAATCTAATTTAGGGGTGAAATTCAAATAGTCTAGGTGAAGAGATAAAGTATGAAGTACTTTTAAGGTATCTTGATGAATTCTGAGTAGTCAAGATAACCTAGTTGTGCCGCGACACTAAATTAGGCACTTCTTGGGAGGCAAACCAAGGTATTTTGTTGTTTATATTCATATTATGTGATTGAGATTAGATCTTTGCACCCATTGTGCCACAGGTATGTTTTTGACTCTCTTGTTTTGGTTTGACGCATTGGGGACAATGCATGATTTTAAGTTAAGGGTGGGACTACTTGTGGGTGCTGATGTCCTCTTGGGATTTTTGTTGTCGTGCCTCTTTTCCTCGGAATCTTATTCGTAGCAGAGCCATCATGTTAAGGAGTAAATTATTGTTGTAAAATTTTGTAGCCGATTAGGAGAAATACTTGTACTTGAGGCAGTTGAATTATTTTGTGATTTTTGTACACCTCTTCAAGTGGTCAACTCCTTTAACTATGTGATTTACATTCAAGTGTGACCACTGTGCATCTTTGTATGGCATTAGTTCTAGTAACATAATAATCATTGTTAAACAGCTGCATGAACTGAATGAGTTTTAGCTTGTGATATACGTATTTGCCATGTGTGTATGAGAAACTATTTAGTTCTATTTGTATGTTGAAGATAGAACTTTCTCGGTTAGTCTTACCTAGGTTAAAGGATAGGGGTTAGTAAAAGATCATAGGATATTTTGATTTTAGCTCACATTAAGCCAAAATGACCTTCCCTATGTGTATAATATTACTTAATCCCTGTTTTGAGCCTAATTAGCCTATTTCCTTGTATGACACCTTTCACCTTCCTATTTAAATCACAATGAACCTGCTTTGGCCCTGGTCCTCCTTGGACACTGTGCACCTTGACTTAGGCAAATGGCCTAAGTTGAGGGTGGCTATCATAGGGGTGCATGATATAGAATGAGTATGAAGAAAAGTAGCATAAAAAAGAATGAAAAGCTGGTTGTAGAGGAAAAGAGCAAGAAAAAGAAAACTGTGAAAAAGATTAAGTAATTGAGAAAAGACTGCACCCATCCTAATTAAGTGTGATCAAGAAAATAGAAGAGCGGAAAATGCTAATGAGTGAAACCCTAAACAGCTATTATAGTGTCAAGGATTCTTAGTCACTTTAAATACCATCGAGTATCATACCAATCTCTAGCCTACATTACAAGACTAATAGAAGTCCTATAATGATCCTAGTTGACCTATCTGAAGATCTGGGTAATGAATATAAGGGCAATTCTATGGTACTTGGCATACACTAATTGGAACTTCATTCTGAGAGTTAGTGTTTGATCATCCCTATGGTTACATATATAATTCCTAATATGAGATGAATGGGCATGTCTTTACTGTGAGGGCACACTAGTTACATTGCTAGTTACTGACTTGTTTGGATAGTGTAATAATGGTCTATGCATGGTTGGTATAACTAAATTGATGCCGTATCTTAATTCCTATGTGTAGCATTGGTGTTCTTCATTGTTCTTGAATTGAGCGACCTTGGAGATGGTGAAAGTGTTTTGAGATAATGTGGATTATTTATTACCAAATATGCCTTATATTCTCTTAGTTGTGTTGAGTTGCTTGAGGACAAGCAATTGTTTTAAGTTGAGGGTGTTGATGTGTGAGCTAATGCTAACACATTTAAGGCTTTTAACTAAGAATAATTGCGAAGTCTTAAGCAACTTTGGTCATTTTTCATTGGTTTATGTTTGATTTTGTAGTTTAAGCTGATATGATAGAGAACCAACAAGAATGGAAGAAAAGAAGTTAAAATCTAAAGAAATCTGAAGACAAGTATGGCTGACGACATTTGTAATAAGTCATCAGCCTTGTGATAAGTTATCAAAGTCGTCGTTAGTAGTAAACAAAAAATTGGCCTAAGTTAAAAGATGTGACGATAATTTGTGATAAGTTGTCAAGGGTCTGATAAGCTATCAAGAATGTCATCAGCATGAGGCAGCACAGGAGAACTGAAGCACAACTTTGACAATATTTTCTGATAGGCCGTCACGAACCGGATAAGTTATAAATTTTTTCGCCTGCCTTAAATAGGAAGAGCCAAAACTGAAGAAGGAGCTGACGACATTTGTGATAAGTCGTCAGCCTCCTTATAGGCTATAACAAATGTCGTCACCTAATCCGAGGGATTTGTGAATTCTATTATTTTGTTTCCATAATTGGGGTGAACTATTTAAATCTTTGTTTTAGGGTTTTCTAAGAATATCCGCACATTGAGTTTTGAAAATACTTTTTGATATTTTTCTTTCTCTAATTTCTTGGCTGGAAAAAGAAAATACTTTGAAAAGATTATTATCATTATTCTGAGATTTTCCTTTGTGATCTAATCTGCTATTCACTAGTTATTATTCTTCTTGTGGTAAGTTTAACCTTCCAAGCATGAATACAACTTATTGTTTTGATTTTATTATTATGAGTGGCTAAATTTCTTTAACCTAAATTATGGTATTTGGGGTTAGGTCTTGATGATGTTGGGCATATTTATACATCTAAGCACCATAACTTACCCATGTTTTAGCTAAGTTTTGAGGATAAAATACATCATTCTTGCAGTGTTAGTCAATTTTTAGTTAAGTGAGCTGACCTATGTGATTAGCATGCTTTTCAGGTACTAATGAGGAAGATTACAGCACTTTGGGGACCTGTGGACAGCAACGGAAGACTTCACAAAAAAAGGAAAGCAGCTCTTGGACTGAATGTGATGTATGGGAACTTTTTCCCGGGCAAACTCAACACTTTTAAATAGTTAAGGATGCAGTAGGAATTTATTAGAGAAGGATGTTATTAAAAGCATTATTGCTGAATTTTTAGGGATAACTTACATTGGGTATTATTTTGAGAACAAGAATAGCAGTGTAGCTTGAGGACAGAGAGAGCGAAATTAATTTCGCTAGTCATCTTCATCACCAATATCATTCTAAGTTTTGGTATGATGAATATTTCTATGTTGATTTTTGTTTTATTCATGAGTAGCTAAGCGTATTTGTTAGGGTTATGGAAACCTTGTAGTATACTCTCTATTGCTATGGGTTTTTGAATTTATGATGTGTCACACCACTTATATCATTACTCTCTTCATTTTGATTGAATTCTCGTGGTTGCAAACATAGGGAATGCGCCATTATAGCAATAACTTGTTTGATAGAAAAGTTACTGTTTGGAAAAGAGAGTCTGACAAGAAAATAGGGTTTCCAACCTCTATTTTACACGTTAATGCCTTAGCAGGATTAACTTCTTCGAGAGTTCGTAAAATTGGTTGTACACTTTGGATTCGAGAGAAATAAGGTGAATAAATCCTTGATGGTTGAAAAACACTTGGATTTAGGATTAGAATACGTCTCTCTATAAGTGCACGCATGTATAAAATCCATATTACTCATAGTTAATAGAGAAGTAGAAGCGACAAGGTGGACATAACCCTAACTTGTCATTCTCTGTGATCAAATATAATTACACATATCATCTCATCGTTACACTGATAATATTATTGTGCACTTAAACCAAACCCCCCTTTCCTTGAAACCTTCGATCAACAGTCTAATAATAATCGCAATACTTAGTGATCATAGTATTCCCTGTGGGATTCGACACCCAACCTGGTTGGGTTCTATATTTGATAGCGACCGCTTGCACTCTCTAACGAGAATTGTAATTTGGGCGTATCACTTAATAAGGTACTAAGTGTTCAAGATTCAAAAAGTGGTAGGATTTCTTAATAATTCAGAGGTTTTAATTAACGTCTATAGGTTGTAAACAATAGATAATACCTACTTTGGTTTGCTTGAGAAATAAATCAAATATAGTGGGAAGTGAGTTATCGATAGGGACTTAGAAATACTCTATTTAATAATCAGTGTTGTAACAAGGTTGGTTAACCAGAGGTAAAATATGGGCTGTGAATATAATTTCCCAAAGTCCTAGAGAATTAGGTAATTAAAAGCTTAAGTAGGTCAAGAGACATTTAGGCATAACTTCGATAAAGATAACATGTTGTCCTACCTACTGTGAGAATCTTGAACCACAATTAGCATCTGTCAAGTACCAAAAAACCCTAGTGAACATAATTCTAGTTTTTCCATAAACTCTTGATTACGAATACTATAACTAAAGTGACCGACAATTATTGGCTAATCTCCAAAACCCCCATTTTATCTTTTTGTACTAGTTGTTTTAATTAAACTTGTAGCTATAGTTTCAAATTAGTTTAATCGCCACTCATATTGTTCCCTATGGATTCGACCCCGACTCCAAAAGTTGGGTAATATATTGACGAAGACCGCCTTTCACTAAATTGATGTGTAAGTTGAGCGATATCATATATGTATATATAAATATTGTGTGTGTGGTTTTATTTGGGTTTTATAATTGCATTATTTTATCACTTTCCCCTGAGTTATGTGCTAGTGCTTGCCCTATTAATCATCCCTGGATGCTACATTTTTCATGATGTTGGGTCCAATGGCTTTTTTTTTACTCTTGTGTAGTGTTAGGTAGTGTGGTATATTTGTTGAGTTGTTGTGAAGTGGTGAGCCTTTATCATTTTGATAGCCCTTCCATTTCTTTAGGTTTCTTTATATATTTTGGGAATTATTAATTCTCTATTTTCATGGTCGGGGGAATATACCGAACTAGTTGATATTTTTTATTTTAGAGTCATTTATGGATGGTGTTAGGATGATTGATTATCTTATTTAGAATCTTAGATTTATTTGATTCATCTATCTTATTTACTATTTTTGTTGGCTTCTATTTTTTGTTATATTGTGCTCTAGATGTTAGGCTAATGGTGTGGTATCTGGCCTATGATGGGCTTAAGATATCCTTCATGACTAGGCCCTACTTTAGGTCGTTACTAGCTTGTTATCTGAGCATAGTTTAGGGTTTCTAGCTGTCCACACAGCTTTGTCAAGTATATTTCGTTTTATGGGTGTGTAGCATGCCACACTTTTAAGAGGGAGGCTACAAGGCATTTAAGAATATTTCCCTTTTTTGTGTTCTATTTCGGATTATAGAGTCTAGCATCTATCAAACTGCTCTAACTCTTGGCTTACTTGCATCAATAATCACGCCTCCCCAAAGATTAGATTGTCATAAACACTATGCTGGAAACTCTATCCCACCTAAGGAAACTATGGAGGTATTTCTCCCTATATATGGAGTATAGAACTGGTCTACGATCCCTTTTCCTAACTGCACCGCTTCATGTGGGGTTCCACCAATCACTACTAGTCTGCCTAGAGCTTTCTAGCTTGGTGATACTTATGCTAAGTCTCCTCAGGGAGATATATCTAATGTAGAGTTTCATTAGTATATTCATATGTTTGCTCAACGTGTGGTATCTCTGTCCCGTTGACATAATAATGTTAGTTATATTGCTAATTGATATGAGGTCACTGAAGTTGGCCAGATTATGCGGTGGAATCCCCCAATATTTATAGGATGTAAGGTTGAGGAGGATTCTTTAAGGTTTATTGATAATATAAAGAAGATCTTCTGGGTTATATATGTTATTTACTAAGAAGATGTAGTGTTTGTTGCTTATCAGTTGAAAGATTTGGCTTACCAGTTGTATGAGGAGTGGGAAGCAATAAAGGGTGATGATGATGCGCTAGCTATGTGGGATGAATTTTTAGGTATTTTTATTGATAACTTCTTTTCTCAGGAGTTGAGGAGAGCTAAGGGAAAAGAGTTTGTGAAATTAAAGTAGAGTAAGATGAGTGTTAAGAAGTGCGCCCTAAAATTCCAGCAATTCTCCTATTATGATTAAGAGTTGGTGTCTATATGAGGTCCCAAATGAGGAAATTTTCTTTTGGTTTGTCCCGTGATTTAGCATTGGAAAGTAAAGCTGCTATGCCAAATAATGATATGGAAATATCCAGGTTGGTGGTTTATATGCAGTAGGTGGAGGATGAATAGAGGATGTATGTAGAAATAGAACAAAGGTAGAACAGGAAGTTTAGACATTTAGAGCTGGGACCAAATTAATAGAATAGTGGAAGAGATGGTAGTTAGTTGACTAAGAAGAGGAATTGGGCGAATTCTTATTCGACAGCTAGTGCTTTTTATCCTAAGCCTTCATGTGATCATCGCTTCCAAGTTAGCAGTGGTCTTAAGGCACAGGGTGCCCAGTCTTTGTCTTGTAGAGCTCAGTTATCCCTACCTTACCGTCTTTGCCATTTTTGAGGGAAGCTTCATCGGGTATATTATGAGGAGGGAAGAAATTGGTGTTTTAATTATGGTAACCTTGGTTATATATAGCGAGAATTTCATTTAGCTAGGGTTTCTACTAGAGCTAATAAGGTACCGGTCGCCACCTCTTTGGCTCCTACACCTAAGTGCATCATTTAAGGTACCGCCAGTGGTCGGAACTCTTTTTATACACTTGTTACTTGTTAGGACTCTGAGGCATCCCCTAATGTTGTCACTGGTATGCTACAACTCTTATCTCGTGAAGTTTATTGTTTGCTTGATTCGGGTTCTACCCTATCTTATGTGACCCCATATATGGATGTAGACTTTGGTTTTTGTCCGAAAAATATTTCAAACACCTTTTCTATTTCTACTCTACTGGGTAAGTCTATTATTGGTACAAAAATCTGTATGGGTTATGTTTTTCCATTCTTTATAGGGAGACATTGATAGATTTAATAGAACATGATATGGTGGATTTTGATTTAATTTTGGGGTTGGATTGGCTTTATTCATGCTATGCTTCTTGGATTGTAAGACCCAAAAGGTCAATTTCCATTTTCCTAATAGGATGGCACTGTCTGAACTAAAAGTGCTAAATAAGCAAATGAAGGATCTTCCTACTAAGGGTTTCATTTGTTCTAGTGTTTCTTTGTGGGGTGCTCCTATACTTTTCTTGCGAAATAAGGATGGCTCTTTTTGGATATGTATAGAGTACTGTTAGTTGAATAAGGTTACAGTAAAAAAAACAACCCTCTTCTTCCTCGGATTATTGACCTTTTAGATCAACTTCAGGGTGATAGACATTTCTCAAATATTGATCATTGTTCCAGCTATCCACATTTGAAAATTAGGGAAATTGTATTCCCAAGACTATTTTTCAAACCAAGTATGGCCATTATGAGTTTTTGGTTATGTTGTTTGGGTTGACTAATTCTATGGTTTCTTTCATGGATCTTATGAATTAGGTTTTCAAGATGTTTTTGGATTTTTTTGTTATAGTCTTCATTAATGACATCTTGGTGTACTCTAAAAGTTAGGAGGATCATGTCAATCACCTTTGAACTATGTTGCAAACTCTTAAGGACTAGAAATTGTATGTGAAATTTTCTTAGTGAATTTTGGCTAAGTGTGGTGACCTTTCTCGGGCATGTTTTTTCTAGTAAAGGGATCAAAGTGGATCCGCAGAAGGTTACAGTAAAAAAGTGGACTAGACCTACGATTCCAAGAGACATTAGGAGCTTCTTGGGCTTCCCTGGGTATTATAGAAAGTTTGTCATCTATTGTAACTCTGCTTAAGAAGTTGACTCAAGAAAAGACTAAGTTCTTTTATGGTCCGATGCTTGTGAGGGTAATTTTGAAAAGTTGAAGGATAAGTTGACTTCTGCGCCAATTTTGACCTTGCCTGAGGGTACTGATGGGTTTGTTGTGTATTATAATGCACTTGGTGTAGGACTATGTTTTTTTTCATGCAGCATGGTAGGATTGTAAACTATGCTTCTAGGTTACTTAAGGTTCATTAGAAAAATTACCGAAATCACATTCTAGAGTTGGTTAGCATGACCATTGCTTTGACTATTTGGCATCATTATTTTTATGGAGTACATATGGATATTTATTCAGACTATAAGAGCTTGCAGTATTTGTTTACGTAGAAGGAATTAAACCTTAGGCAGTGGCAGTGGCTCGAATTGCTTAAGCACTATGATATGAGTCTGCACTACAATCCAGGTAAAGCTAATGTTTTTGTTGTTGCTCTTAGTAGGTTTTCTCTGGGAATCCTATCTCACATTGATAAAGAAAAAAAGGGTTAGTGAAGGATATCCAACGGTTGAATATTTTAGAAGTTTATCTTTTAGACTCTGATGATGGAGGAGTGATTTTTCAGGAAGTGATTAAATTATCTCTTTGTGCTGAGGTGAAGGAGAAGTAGGATTTGGATCCCATACTTATGTAGTCCAAGGATGATGTGGGTCAATAAATGTTTATGGCACTCAAGATTCGGACAGTGGCATTCTAAGCTATCAAAAAAGGTTGTGTGTTCCTGATGTTGATGGGTGCAGGAAACTATTTGGACCAAAGCTCATGAGTTTTGATATATAGTTCTTCTAGGATCAACCAAAATGTATCATAACTTAAAGGAAATCTATAGGTTGAATAATATGAGGAGGGATGTGGCAAATTTTGTTGCTAAGTATATGGTTTGTCAGCAAGTCAAGATTGAGAAATTGAGACCTGGTAGCATGCTCCAAGATATAGAGTTGCCTATGTAGAAGTATGAGATGATAAATATTGATTTCTTATAGGTTTTTTGAGGTCTTGCAATTAGTATAATTCTATTTGGGCCATTGTTGATAGAATGACTAAGTCTGCAAACTTCTTGCTTGTACGGACTAACTACTTTAGAAAGGATTATGCTAAGTTGTTCATTAAGGAAATAGTTAAGTTACATGGAGCGCCAGTGTACATTATTTCATACCGAGGTATATAGTTCTCTTTTAACTTCTAACATTTATTTCAAAAAGGTTTGGGTACTCAGGTGAACCTTAAGACCGCTTACCACCCTCAAGCAAATGGACAAGTGAAGCGTACTATTTAGACTTTGGACGATATGCATAGGGCATGTGTGATTGATTTTAAATATAGCTGGTGTGATCATTTTCCTCTTATTGAGTTTGCTTACAATAATAGTTATCATTCTATCATTCAAATGGATCCTTTTGACGCTCTTTATGGTAGAAGGTGTAGGACTCCTATTAGATGGTTTGAGGTGGGTGAGACTAGGTTTTTTCGCTTTGACTTGGTTGACCAATCCATGGAGAAGGTTAAAGTGATTAGTCAATGACTTAACACTGTTAAGAGTTGCTAAAAGTTTTTTTCATATGTAAGGCAAAGGAAGTTAGAATTTGAAGTAAGTGATTCGGTGTTCTTAAAGGTTTCTCCTATGAAAGAAGTTTTAAGATTTGGGAAGAAAGGGAATCTCATTCCCTGTTACAATGGTCAATATCAAGTCATGGAGATAATTGGGAATGTCGCTTATAAGTTAGATTTGCTAGCAGGCTTGGCTTTGATACACCATGTTTTCTATATGTCTATGCAAAAGAAATATGTGGGTGATTTTTCTTTAATAGTTCCTATGAAGGATGTTGATTTTACGGATTCGTTGTCTTATTAGGAGGTCCTGGTGGAAATATTGGATAGGCAAGTTTGTTGATTAAGGAAAAATGATGTAGCTTTGGTAAATGTCCATTGGAGAAATCAAAAAGTAGAAGAGCTACATAGGAATCTAAAGAATACATGAAATCCAAGTACCCATTCTTGTTTTTTGTGATGGATGGAAGTTCTTAAGGTATGAGTTTTATTCCCCTCTTATGGCCTATAAATTTGTACTTGGATCCTATTTTCCTACTTTCTTTTAGCGTGCTAAGGGTGCCCTAACTTTTCAGTCAAGGACTAATGATCCATGGGGGGTAATGCAACACCCTGAGTTCTTGGGTTTTAGACCCTCCAAGAGAAAAATAATTGAAATAGCAATTTACTAAAGTGATTTCAAAACTTCCAGTGATAGCGACTCTTACTAGGACTCATTATTTAACATAACGTGTCATTCGGAGGACTCATTGCCACTGCAGTGAGAAAACCCAGGTTTTGGTCTCTTGATAATGAGTCTAGGGTACGACCTATTATGAGACACAACGAGTCATTAGGAGGGACTCTTTGTCACAATAGAAGGATACCCAAGAGTTCAGCCCCTAACCAAGGTTGTTCATTATAACTTGTTGCATCAGAAAATGAGTCGTTACAAGAAACCCATTTCCATAACAGTGAAGGACTAGGTTGTCAATCCTCGGGTAATGACTCTGGGCCACGAATCATGGCCGGATCTAATGAGTCATTACCCAAATTGTGACAACTGTTCCTAGATTTTCTTGCATAATTTAACTAGTGTCTTTTTGGTCTTTCTTTCATCCACACTATTTTTCACGACTTAAAATACTTATATGACCCTTTTTTCCTTCAACATTCAAGATCAAGCCCTACTTTTTCCTCTTTAACTCCCAAGGCAAGAGATATTACGGTATTATCTTTTTTCCTTCAACATTCAAGATCAAGACCTACTTTTTCCTCTTTAACTCCCAAGGCAAGAGATATTACGGTATTATAAGATACTCAACATTTGGGTTCCAAACTTTGAATTCTAATTAATTTATTCTATACTTCAGGCATGTTTCTTATTCCTAATTTGAATTTTATGTTGTGGCATTTACTTAATCATTATTCCTATGATTTTATTTGATGGGTTTGAAATTGGGTTGAGGGAATTTGATTAATTATTACTTGAATATTTTTCCCATGTTTTAATATGTACTTCAGCTTTTAATTGCTGGTTTTGGCACTTAATTGTTGCGTTGGTTTAATGGTTGGAATGGGGGACATAGCTTTCCGCAAATTGGATGAATGTTTTCTTGATAATGGTATTAACCTCAACCCACTTTACAATTTTGGTTTGAAAAATAGTTTTAACCTAATTTAACTTGTTTTGGAACCCATTATATTGAATTAAAGGATAAATGGATAACAATGGTTTGGAATATTCTTGGTGGCTGGTTTTTGATTTTAAATGGAACTTGAGATAATTGAATTAGCTTGAAATCATATTGTAATGGCAATATCATGTTGGAAAATGACTTAATAAAGACTCCTTAGTTAATGGTTGGATTTATGTGTAAACTATTTTAATTTAGGCTTAAAGGGAATTGTGTAGTTCACAATGAAGATGTAGTCTTGGGGGACCAACAATGTAAACCATACGTGCCAACGTAGGGGTCTATGTAACTGTGTGCTTGGTGCATACTTTATATTTTTATGACTATCGCCTTGGTGTCTTTAGCATTTCCTTGGTTTTCTTTAGTATGTGCGGTTAACATGTATTAGGGCTCTTTCGGCAGGGTAAGTCATACCCATATAACCCATGGGTTCCTTTAGGATGGAGCGAGCTACATAGTTCAGGATAATGGTTTAAACTCTCAAGTTCATGACCCTTGTCCCTATCCCGACATCCTATGTATGTTTATATAAATGTTGTGCATGTGGTTTTGATTGGTTTTTAGCAATGGCATTGTTTTATCACTTCCCCCTTAGTTATATGTTAGTGCTTGCTCTACTAATCGTCCCTGGACGCTGTATCAATTTAGGATATAGGGTTTGAGGGATTTTCTATTACTCCTGTACATCATTAGGTGGTGTGGTACGTTGGTTGAGTTGCAGTGAAGTGGTGAGCCTCCATCTTTTTAAAGCCCTTATATTTTATTAGTTTTTTTTCATATTTTTGGAGTTGTGAATTCTCTTTTGTCATGGTCGGGGGTATGTCCTGACCTTGTTTGTATTTTTTGTTTTAGAGGCTTTTATGGACAATGTTGGGATAATAGATTATCCTGTTTAGACTATTGAATTTCATTTTATTCATCTATCTTATTTACTATTTTGGTTAGCTTTCGTTGTTTATTATATTATGCTCGAGCGATTAGGCTAAGGTGTTTCTCAGTTACAACAACCACAGTCTGTGACATCGCAATCATAGAGTCTGCGTGACTCCTATCTCATATCTTGAACCGGGATTGTGGTTAAATTAGCTCTCAATTACATGCTAAAGGGGTCCAAAACATGAAAATTTGGCTAAGTGTTGGGGACTTAGTTATTTCCAAGACCCCTAAACTTTGATAATTTTATTTTTTGTGTTTCAGCCTGGATGGTGAAATATGAGAATCATGATTTACTGCTTATATTTTGATGATATATATGGCCCATGGTGGGTTTGAGATACCCTTAACGACTAGGCCCTGGTTTGGGCCATGACACTTTCCTATGATATATTGTCTCATAATATAGGTTCAGACGCTCAACACCTAGATTGTACTTAGCACGTTCTTTGTAGCCTCTTGTAGAAGTTTTGGTGATTTCTCATCCTTCAAGGACCAGTTATCAGTTATTTATTTTAAGTCCACTTTTAGTTTCAGATAGTTAGAGTTAGCTGGGTGCTTGTTCGAATAACGCATTGTGATTTAGAGGCTTTTAGATAGTTAGTCACATTTTCAGCTTTTTCAGTATTTCAGACAGTGCTAGCATTGATTTCATTAATATTTATTTTTCGTTTGTTTCAATTTAGTCTCTGCCTAGTATTTTGTTACTTTTATATATTGTTAAAGTAATAACAGACCATGGGTTATCTTGTTGTCACTTATGACTCTTAGCACCATGTTATGACAAGGGGCAGTCTCAGGTCGTGATAGTATCGATTGTAGACCCTGATTATATTAGCACTAGTTCACTATTATTTGGAGGCCTACAGATGCTAGTATGATTACTTAGCTTCAACCCTTGATTTAGCCTTATCGGTTATATGTACCTACCTATAGCAGTTATGGTGTTACCATATATCTTTTACTTTATTTTATCATTTTGTATATCTATTCCTTGACCTTGTATACTACTATAAATATCTTCCTTCTACTTTATATTTGTATATTAGCCAGTGATATATGATATGGGGTTATGTTCTCAAAATATTGTTTGAATAGTGTAACTTATCCTTATTGTTCCATTTGATTAATATGTTAGTTGCTAGGATATGAATATAATAGTTCTCTGTATAGTCTCCTTAGCTTTATTATGTAGTTTGTTTGATATTTATGTGTAGTTTACATTCCTTCATGCATGCTATTTATATTTGCATTATCTTTAGAGCACAGTCGGTTGTTACTTACTGAGTACCATGTGTTGGTACTCATACTACACCTATACTGGTTATAGTAGAGGTCTTTGTCGTTATTGCATGTATCCTATAGAATAACCTATCTTTCGAGACAAAGGGTTAGCTCCTGGCATTTGAAGCACTTTTTTTCTCCATCTTATGTACTAGACTAGTCTTTATGTTGTATTCATACATGAGTTATATCATTTTATTTATTTTTTACTTTATTTTTTTCATCTCGTTATATTAGAGTCTCTTGTACTGATTCCGCCAGGTTTTGGTTATATATTTTATAATTTTATTTTATTTATTTTGTAGTCTTCCTTCATTCTCTTGGTAGTCCATTACTAGTAGTTTCAAACTACAGGTTGGCTTGCCTACTATGGGGTTATAGTAGGCGCTATTATGAACTGAGAAATTAGGTCATGACAAATTGGTATTAGAACCTAGGTTTTTTATGTGTTGGTATAAGAGACAAATATATAGTAGACTCCTATAGATTGGTGAGGAGACATCCATTAACCTATCATAGAAAGGCTATAGGGTGCATGGATTTATTACAGGATTAGCATTGCCACGCCCTTTGACATCGGAGCACTTGATATCAACTGGGTCTTCCTTCTTTTAGATTATTGATCATTCGAGTGTAAAAAAGAGAGCATTTATGGAAACTTATCTAGGTTGCGATAAAGGGCCATGCCATCATTATAATGCTATTAGTATTCCTTTTGGGAATAAGGATCTTTCAAATGTAGGTCATCTTCACTTGTAGCCTACTGGTTCAATGCAGGTAATGTTTCGGACTATGGGGGGCTCTCGGATAAGTTGTGGTAATAACGATAGGGAAAGTTCTTATCGAACCTTACAGAGATTTTGGTGTGGGTTCTCAGGTAGTTGCGACCATTCTTAATCAGGAGGGGAAATATATCAGAGTATTCTAGAAGCTTGTTTTAGTTGTGGCGAGATAAGGCATTGGTCTAGTGAGTTCCCCAGACGTGAGTTAGTTGTTCTGATAGAGTTAGCATATATTCCTTGTTAGTCTAGAGTTCCTGAGGTGTGTTACAATTTCATAAAGGATGGTAATTTTAATAAAGAGTGTCCTCGACATTATTTCTTCAGCCTTTTAGGGTTATTTCGTGTTTCTCAGTAGGGTAGGCCTTTTTGTGGTTTTCTATGACTATAGAGAGATCAAACATCAGTCCAAAGAGTATCGTCGGTGTGGGATTATTGGTCATTCAGCTTATTCATATTAGTTTGTTGTATTGTGGGACTGTATAATTGAGGCAGTGCGCTTAGTGCTTCAGTTGATTAATCTGTCAGTTCGTACGAGTTTGGACTTTTTCAGATTTTTTCTCCCTCGAACCCATCAAGTATGTTACTTTATTTTACTTTGTGATAGGTGTGTTTTTATTTCCTGCCTATACTTTTTCATTTGTATGTATTTGGGTTCTCATACTCATCGATGATTTGTATGCCTTGGTTTATATCATTTGTAGTGTGCCTTGATATAGAGTTCATGATGATATGAATACCCCATAGATTTTTTGTTTTCGTAGTGGATGAAGTGGATTACTATTGATATTTTCCTAATAGGTCTAGCATTTGGGTTCAAGTCCCATTTACCTTGGCACATTAGCCTTCTTATGGATTTATAGAGGTACTTGTAGTTGATTTCATTTTTTTGGCAACGCTTATTTTTTATATTGATGATTTATATTGATGTTTTCATTATTTTCATTATGTGATATTAATTGATCTTGGCTTGGTACATGGGAAGACTATTAGTATCTAGTTAGAATTCCATTCCTCGCGATTCTTATTTGTTAGCTTAGGCCGCTAGCTTTGTTGGATGTTTTCTCTCTTATAGAGAGGTGAGGTTGGTTGTTTTCCTCCTTTATTAGAGTATGCTAGACTTGTTGTTGATTAAATTAAGGTATTGAAGGTAAGTTGACCTTTCGTGATTTTATTATGGTCTTAGTGTAATGCCCCGGGGTTTGGTCCTTGAAACTTTTCTAAAACTTTATCCTTACTGTTCTTGACTATGACTCACCCTATAAGTTGTATGGTGTCTTGAAGGGTCAGGTGACTGTAGTCGTAAGGTGTCTAATTAATGGTTCTTGAGTTACTATTTTGAGTACGACTTGGGGACACGAGTCGTAAAGACCCATGATTAGTCATTAGGATCGAATCGTAACCAAATCAGAAATTATGTGGCAAAGTTCTGCTCTGATTACGACTCATCATTATGAGCCGTAAGGACTTGTTATGATTCGTTGGGTGCAAATCATAGGATGTCTAGTGTGTAAGGCCCCGCAAAATTTCTGAGCTTAATTCAGTCCTTAAAGCTTGTCAAGGGGTCCCAGACTTAGAAAACACTAGCTAAGTTCCCAGACTTAGCTTATTTTTGGCCTTAAAAAGTTGGCATTCTCATTTTGCTACCTTAATGTCCTTTAGTTGTCCGTATGTTTGTAAATTCATGATCAAATAGGTCAATAGATGTTCCCAGAAAAGTTTTGGATTTTTTGAACCTCGATTAGACAACTTTTGATGTCCCAAAATAGTGGAACAACGCGATCTTGGTGTGCCGCGTCGCCCATCACATTGTTAACTTTGTTTCAAGGACTGCTAGTGAAACTACTAAGGGTTGAAGTGATTATGGCACAATGCATCGGGTTTCGCATCGATGCCTAATTTCTGTCATTAACTGTCCGCACTTTTAAGGAAAAAAGAGTCAATTTCCCACCCCTATATAAACCCAATAACACGTAATTCAGCTATTTTTCACCCAAAATATACTAGTTTCTCTCAATTTTCCTCAATAACAAGTTTAGGTTTTTTAATTGGGAATTTGAATTGAATGAAATTCCACCATCAAACTTCCTAGAATAAAGAACTAAGGTATACATAGTGTGAATTCCACCTTCCATCCATAAAGTTCAAGAATCAAGTTTTAAATCATGTATTGTGAATATTTTGTTATGGGTTGATTATGTTCATGAGATTATGATGATGTGATTCCCAATATGGAATATTTATGTGTTGTTCATGAACCTATGTTAATGTGTGGCTTGAAATCTTTAAGTTTAGTCGATTTATGGAGTTTTGAAGTGATAATTTGATGATTATGCCTATACCTTAAGTTGTGCAGGCAAGGTGTTTGATCAAATGCCTAAGGGACTAGAAATTATGCATTATAGCTCAACTGTGACCCAAATGATAAGTACATGCTTTACCCTTATGATCACAATGACTACGATGATATTGTTGGGCATTATAAATATTTTATAAAATAATCATAAGACTAGTTGATGAAATTATAACATGTTTATATGCTTTCCCATTAATGTACAAGATTATGATAACTATGTACTTCATGAAATCCCCAACTTATTGTATTATGGATTATTGATGTTGGTCATGTATTCTAGAATATCATGCCTTGTTGGTTTCCTTCTATCGAGTCCTAGGGGTACTTGTACCCGATAATTTAGCTGTGTGCCCAGAGCCAGTGGCATGTTTTCAAAATATCCTCAGTCAAGCCATGTTCAGTAAAATTCAGTCAGTTATGTGACTCAAGAAAACACTGTAAACTAAGTAATCCCAGTAATCTCAGTAGTATTCCATCAGTCAACGGAACTTAATGAACTCAGTCAAGTTCAGTTCAGTTAATCATGTTCAGTGTCTATTCATATGGGAGTAGGATTTAGCACCTAGTGAACCCAAGGATGAGGACACATACTGACAGTTGAGGGTGTTATCCTTAGAAGCGATCCTTCCATTCCAGAACTAAATAGCCAGCATAAGTTGAGACATCAACATTGACAGAGAAGGGTTGATGAGGTGGATAAACACTTTTAGATGAGGGTCCCACCATTCTCTTTTGGGGACACTGCCAGATGAGGGTCACCTATAGCCTGTCTTTACTAGTGGCGCAGTATTGACACCCTTCCAATTAGGGTTACAGATTGGACACCAACTCAGCTATAATGCATTATTTGGGGCATGTTGTTTAGATGACTACTTCCCGCAGTCTCAGTCTCAGTAAAAGAACTCAGATAGTTCTTCAAATTTTAGGACTATCAGATGCAGTGAACTCACCATAGTATAGAACAGGGCTAGTCCCATTATATCTTAGACTATCAGATACAGTCACTCGGTATTAGTTATATCAGTTATCAGTAACTCATGTTATTAGTATTCAGATTCAATAGTTAGTATCATCACGAATTCAATTACAGTCACTCATTCATACATGTATTCTAACGTTCATGTTATATAGTCAGTTATCATTGTTCATGCATTTAAACACTTTACATTCAGCCAACCTCACTTGCATACCAGTACATTCAATCTTACTGCCCTATTTGCACTATGGTGTTTTATACCATAGGTTCAGAAGCACGAGCTCCAGAGCATCAGTAGCATTCCAAGTTCAGCAGTCAAAGTCAATAGTTAGTCTTTATCCTTCGAGAACATAATTATTACTTTATTTCTTCATTACTTAGTTTATTTCAGTAGTTAGAGTTAGTTGGGGACATGTCCCATCAACTCCTTATTCAGACAGTTCAGTTTTAAAGGCTTTTGAGGCCACAGTATGTTCAGAGAGTTTTTTTTTAGTTTGTTTTTGTATTGATATACTGCACTTTAAGATGTTATGTTTTATAATCTTTGAACCTTATGGCCTTTCAGCCTTTATTTCCACATTTATACAATATATTATGCAGTGTTCAGGTACAAATATCAATCATGGGTTATCTTTTGGTCCTTCGAGGTCATGAGCACCGTGTTGCATTCTAGGTGTCAGATTTGGGGTATTACATACTTAGTATCAGAGCCTAAGGTTCAACAGTGTCTTAGGAAGTCTGAAAGCCTCATCTAATAGAGTCTTGTACATGGGTATGTAGCATGCCACATTTGTGTACAGGAGGCAATGAGATATTTCAGGAATAGTTTCCCTTCTTTCAATATTCATGTCATGCCAGTGAGTATAATCTGAAGTTAATCTCTTATTATAATCCTTTTCTCTTCCATTTACAGAATATGCCTCCCAGGAAGAGAATTGGAAATCAGTCAGCTCCTCAGCCTGAAGATCCTTTGGGCGAACATGTCTCTCATGCAGAGATCAAAGCTATATTCACTTCTCTTACTCAGTCAGTTGCTGCTCAGAATAAATGACCAGCTATCGTTACAACCAATCTAGTGGCCAATTTAGTTGCATCCAGGATTCGGGACTTCACCCGAATGAATCTTCTATTTTTTTTAAGTCTAAGTCAAATGAGGACTCTCAGGAATTCCTTGACCAAGTTTAGAAGGTTACAGACATAATTGGGGTTACTTCTAGTGAGAGTTATTAGCTAGCTACTTATCTGTTGTAGGATGTTTCTCACACTTAGTTCAAATAGTAGAAGTCAGAGAGGTCAGTTGATGCTGGATCCATAGAATGAGAGGAGTTTGTCACTGCACTCTTAGATAGATTCTTTCCCCTAGAGTTAAGATAAGCTAAGGTGTTAGAATTTATCAACTTCAGGCAGGGAAACATGACGATGAAAGAGTATTCTCTTAACTTTATTTAATTAGCCAGATATGTTCCTTATTTTGTTGCAGATGGCAGGGCCAAGATGAGTAAGTTTATTTCTAGAGTAAATGATAGTGTGTTCAATGAGTGCAGGTCTACAATATTGAATAGTGACATGAACATAGCCAGGCTTATTACCCATGCTTAGCATGTAGAAGAGAAAAAGATTAAGATGAGGGAGAAGAAAAATAAGAGAGCAAGGATAGCTAGTTTCAACTTTGCTTAGCCTAAGTCAAAGGGTGGCAACAGTTCTTAAATTTGCCCAAAGTTATCCGTTCCAGCTTCTTCCCCAGCTAGTGCTTCAGCTCCTAAGTTCAGGGATGGTAATAAAGATAGGGCACCAGGATCTAAGTCTTAGGGAAGTGTTAGCAGTGCCCGCACCCATCCTCTTTGTCAGACATAAGGCAAGCACCATCAAGGTACTTTAAGAGCTGGTAGTGATAGTTGTTTTAGATGTGGCAAGATAGGCCGCAAAGTTAGAGATTGTCCCCAGACAGGATATCAGGGTCAGCGTAACCATTCCTTAAATAGTTCGATCGCCCAAATCAACAGGATGCCACTTCTAGTACTACTAGTAGGAAACATCCAAATAGACTGTATACTCCTCAGTACCGACAGGATTAGGAAAATTATCCTGATTTGGTCACTAGTACTTTACAGGTCTTTCATGTACATGTTTATGCTTTGCTAGATACAGGAGCTTCCTTGCCTTTTGGTACTCCTTACATAGCAGTTGATTTTGGAGTCAATACCAAAATTCTACCAGAGCCCTTCTCAGTCTCCACCCCAGTGGGTAAAACCATCATTGCCCGATCGGTATACAGTAACTGTCCAGTTATGATATTTTAGAAGGTCACTTCAGCAGACTTAATCTAATTAAAGATGACTAATTTTGATGTCATTCTCAGTATAGATTGGCTTCATTCCTGCTATGCCACAGTCTACTGCAGAAATAGAGTTGTCCAATTTCAGTTTCTGAAGGAACCTGTCTTAGAGTAGAAGGGTAGTACTTCAGCTTTCATATGTCAACCTATTTCCTACCTTTGGGCACAGAAAATAATATCTAAGGGATGAGTATATCATCTTGTTTGAGTTAAGGACACTAGTTCTGAAGTCCCATTCTTGAATCAGTCTCAATAGTGAATAAATATTAGATGTCTTTCCCGAAGATCTACCTAGAATTCCTCCCAAAAGGGAAATAAACCTCAGCATTGATCTTCTTTTAGATACTTAGCCTATATCTATTCCGCCATACAGAATGGCACCAACAGAACTTAGAGAATTGAAAGAGTATTTGAAAGATCTCTTAGATAAGGGATTCATCAGACCCAGTATGCACCTATAGGGAACATCCATTTTATTCTTGTGCAAGAAAGATAGTTCTCTTAGAATTTGCATTGATTACCGTCAGCTCAAGAAAGTCATGGTCAAGAACAAGTATTCACTTCTCAGAATTGATGGCTTGTTTGACCAACTTCAGGGTGCTAGTAATTTATCTAAAATAGACCTCAGATCAGGTTATCATCAGCTTAGAGTCATACAATGTAACATTCCAAAAACAGCCTTCCATACTTGGTATGGTCACTTTGAATTCCTAGTCATATCCTTTGGTCTTACCAATGCCCACCAACTTTCGTGGACTTGATGAATCGTGTGTTCAAAAATTACTTGGACATGTTTGTTATAGTCTTCATAGATGATATTTTTGTCTATCCCCGCAATGAGCAGGATCATACATAATATCTCAGAGTAGTATTGAAAACTTTCAGAAATTATCAGTTGTTCCCCAAATTCAGTAAGTGCAAATTTTGGCTAAGGTAAGTAGCATTCCTTAGTCATATCATTTTTGATGATCGCATTAGATTTGATTCTCAACAGATCAAAGTGGTAAAAAACTGGCCTCGCCCTGTCTCTCCATCAGATATTAGGAGTTTCTTGGGTTTGGCTTGCTATTATAGATGGTTTGTTGAGGGATTTTTCTCTTTTGCATCCCCAATGTCCAAATTCACTCAAAAGAAAGTCAAGTTTCAGTGGCTAGATCCTTGCAAGAAGAGTTTTCAAGAGTTGAAGACTCGACTCAGCTCAACTTCAGTTTTGGCTATTTCGGATTGTCAAGATAGGTTCATAGTGTATTATGATACATCCAAAGTATGTTTGGGTTGTGTCCTCATGTAGCATGGTAAGATCATAGCCTATGCCTCCAAACAGCTTAAGCCCTATGAGAAAAATTATCTGACTCATGATCTTGAGTTAGCAGCCATAGTTTTAGCCTTAAAGATTTGGAGGCATTATCTATACGGTGTTCATGTAGATGTGTTCACATATCATAAAATCCTTCAGTATGGATTTACTTAGAAAGATCTCAATCTTTATTGGAAAAGGTGGTTAGAGCTCTTAAAAGATTATAACATGATTGTCCTTTATTATCCAGGTAAGGTTAACGTAGTGGCCGACGCTCTTAGTAGACTATCCATGAGTAGTGTTGCTCATGTTAAGATAGTAAGAAGAAGCTAGCTCAAAAACTCCATCAGCTTGCCAGACTAGGTGTCCTCCTAGTTGATTCAGAAGAGGCAGATTTATAGGTTCAGAGTAGTTCAGAATCATCTCTAGCTTCTGAGGTGAAAGAAAATAAGAATAGAGATCCTAGTCTTATTAAATTGAAAGAGTCTGTCAAAGATCAAAAAGTAGAGGTTTTCTCCCAAGGGGGCGATGGTGTTCTACATTGTCAGGGTCATCTGTGTGTCCCAGATGTTGATGACTTAAGGCAACTTCAGTGCGCGCTACCCTATTCATCCAGGGTCCACTAAGATGTATCGCGACTTGAGGGAAATCTATTAGTGGAGTGGTATTAAGAGAAATATTGTAGAGTTTGTGTCGAAGTTCTCTACATGTCAGCAGGTTAAGATAGAGCATCAGAAGTCTAGCAGGTCTATGCAGGAGTTCTATATTCCTAATTAGAAGTGGGAAGAAGTGAACATGGACTTTATGATGGGTTTTCCTCATACTCGTTATCAGCATGATTCAGTTGGAGTCTTTATAGATAGAATGACCAAGTCAGCCTATTTTCTTCCAGTCTATACCTCCTATTCAACCGAGGATTATGCCAAACTCTATATCTGGGAGTTGGTCAGATTGTACGGTGTTCCATTGTCAGTTGTCTCAGATAGAGGTACCCAATTCATCTCACATTTTTGGAAAGCATTCAAAAAGGGTTTTGGTACCCGAGTTCACCTTAATATAACCTTTCACCCTCAGAAAGATGGTCAAGCAGAAAGTACCATTTAGACCTTGAAAGATATGCTAAGGGCGTGTGCAATTGATTTTAAGGGTAGTTGTGATGACCATTTTCCTTTGATTGAGTTTGCATACAACAACAACTATCATTCAAGTATTCATATAGCTCTATTCAAAGTTCTTTATGGTAGGATATGCAGCTCTATTTGGTTGGTTCTAAGTTTGTGAGGCCTCAGTTATAGGGCCTGACTTAGTATTCGATGCCTTAGAAAAAGTCCAGTTGATCAGAGAAAGACTTCAGGTTGCTCAGAGCAAACAGAAGTCTTACATAGATATATGCAGAAACGATCTCGAGTTTGAGATTGGTGATCATGTATACCTAAAATCTCTCCCATGAAGGTAATGAAGAGATTCAGCAAGAAGAGAAAACTCAATCCCCGATATGTCGGTCCCTTCAAAATTCTCAACCACTTCGACAAGGTAGCTTATGAGCTAGAATTGCCTTTAGATCTAGGCTCAGTCCATCCAGTGTTTCATGTCACCTTGCTGAAGAAGTGAATAGGTGACCCAGCAGTCGTAGTACCTATAGAGGGCATAGGCATTCAGAACAATCTCTCTTTCAAAGAGATTTAAGTTCAAATCCTTAACTACCAGACTTGCAGATTGAGAAGCAAGAAAGTTCCTCTAGTCAAAGTTCTTTGGCAGAATCAGTCTGTTGAGGTAGCTACTTGGGAAGCAGAAGTAAACATGCAGACCAAGTATCCTCACCTCTTCTATGCAAATTCAGACTCATCCCAAGCTAATAGCTTTCCTTAAAGCTTATTCATGTTTCATGTCCAAATATTAGTTACAACTTGGCATTCATTTTCATGATCAAATTCTTATTATAAACTCGGTATTCAATTACCATTACATATCTAGTCATTTATTCATGCATTATGTTAGTCACGTATTCATACATCAGATATGCATCCTCATTATAAGAAACTCAGCTTGTCAAAAATCTCAGTCATGCATTCATAAATCAGTAATGCATGCATCAGATACGCATGTTAAGTATAATACATTCAGTTTATCAGTCATGTCAGTCATGTAATCATGTTCTATTTATTTATGTCCCATATGTACTTAAGTTATCATTTCCCCCCTCTCAGTCAGTTTCATTCGAGGAAGAATATTCCTAAGAGGGAGATATTATAAGTCCTCGCAAAACTTTTGAGTTTAATTCAGCCCTTTAACCTTGTCAAAGGATCCCAAACATAGAAAACTCTAGCTAAGTTCTAAGACTTAGCTTATTTTTGGCCTTAGAAAGTTGGTAATCTCATTTCTCCCCCTTAATGTCCTTTAGTAGTCCGTATGTTTTTTAATTCATGATCAAAGAGGTCAATAGGTTTTCCTGGAATAGTTCAAAACTTTTTGGACCATGATTAGACTACGTTTGGGGTCCCAAAATAGTGGACAAACTCGATCTTAGTGCACCTCATCGCTCGTTACATCAGTTAACATTGTTTTAGGGACTACCAGTGAAATACTGAGGTTTGGAGCGATCATGACGTGATGCATTGGGTATCGCGTGGATGCGTAATTTTAATCTTTAAATATCTTCATTTTTAAGGGCAAAAGGGTCAATTTCCCGCACTCTATATAAACCCAATAACATGTAATTCAACCATTTTCCACCAAAAATATACTAGTTTATCTCAATGTTCCTCAAGAATAAGTTTGGAGTTTTCAATTGGGGATTAAAATTCAAGGAAATTCCACCATCAAATATTGTAGAATCAAGAAATAAGGTATGGGTTGATTATGTTCATGAGATTATGATGATGTGAGTAACAAGATAGGATCTTTATGAGTTGTTCATGAAACGATGTTAATGTGTGACTTGAAATCTATAAGTTTAGTCGATTCATGGAGTTTTGAAGTGATAATTTGATTATTATGCCTATTCCTTAAGTTGTGCATGCAAGATGTTTGATAAAATGCCTAAGGGACTAGAAATTATGCATCATAGCTCAACTGTAACCCAAATGATAAGTGCATACTTTACCACTATGATCACAATGACTTCTATGATATTATTGTGCATTATAAATGTTTTATAAAATTCTTATGAGACTAGTTGATGAAATTATGACATGTTTATATGCTTTTCCATTCATGTACAAGATTATGATAACCATTTTCTTCATGAAATCCCTAACTTATTGTATTATAAATTGTTTATGTTGGTCATGTATTCAAGAATTTCATGCCTTGTTAGTTTCATTCTATCAAGTCCTAGGGGTACTTATACTCGACAATTTAGCTGTGCGCCTAGAGCCAGTATCATGTTTTCATGATATCCTCAGTAAAACCATGTTCTGTAGAATTCAGTCAATCATGTGACTCAGGAAAGCTCAGTATACTCAATATTCCAAATAATCTTAGTAGTATTCCATCAGTCAACGGAACTTAATGAACTCACTCCAGTTCAGTTTAGTTAATCATGTTCAATGTCTATTCAGATAAGAGTAGGATTTAGCACCGAGTGAACCCATGGATGAGGACACAAACTGAGTGTTGAGGGTGTGATCCTTAAAAGCGATCGTTGCATTCCAAAACTATGTAGCTAGCATAGGTTGAGACATTAACGCTGACAGAGAAGGCTTGATGAGGTGGATAAAACTTTTAAATGAGGGTCCCAATATTCTATTTTGGGGACACTGCCAGATGAGAGTCACCCACAACCTATCTTTACCAGTGGTGCGGTATTGACACCCTTCTAATTAGGGTTACAGATTAGACCCCAACTCATCTATAATGCGTTATTTGGGGAATGTTTTTTATATGACTACTTCCCACAGTCTCAGTCTCAGTAAAAGAACTTAGATTGTTCGTCATATTTTAGGACTGTCAGATATAGTCAACACAGTACAGTATAAAACTCAGCTAATTCCATCAGAACCTAGAATGTCAGATACAGTTGCTCAGTATCAGTTATATTAGTTATCAGTAACTCATGTTATCAGTATTCATACTCAGTAGTTAGTATCATCACGAATTTAGCCACAGTCACTCATTTATGCATATATTCTCACATTCATGTTATCCAGCTAGTTAGATTGTTCTTGCATTTAAACCTTTTGCATATCAGTAGCATACCAGTATATTCAATTGTACTGACGTATTTATGTAATGGTGTTTTTATACCATAGGTTCAGAAGCACGAGCTCCATAGCATTACTAGTATTTAAGTCTCAGCAGTCAGAGTCAGCAGTGAGTCCTCATCCTTCGAGGATATTTTCATTAACTTATTTCTTCATTACTTAGTTTATTTTAGTAGTTGGATTTAGTTGGGGACATGTCCTATCAACTTCTTATTCAGACAGTTCAATTTTATTGTCTTTTCAGATGTTATGTTTTATCAGCTTTGAACGTTTATTTCTGCATTTATACACTATATTATGCAGTGCTCAAGTACAGATATCAATCATGGGTTAGCTTATGGTCCATTGGGGTCATGAGCACCATATGGCATTCTAGGTGTCAGAATTAGGGCGTTACACTATGCTTATCTAATTGGGTTCTGTGTTGACTACGACTAGACCCTATGAGTTGTTGGGTCCCTTGACGAATGGTACTAGTTAAGTCGTAGGGTCAATAGGGTGTAGATTTCATGGGAACTATCTTGGTTATGACTTATGGTTCTGAGTTGTAATATGTCTATACGAGTCATATAGCAACCCATAATCACTTGTGACAATTTTCAGTCTTTTCATTAAGACCACTTTCAACATTTCCCCTATACCCTAATTGTAACCAACGACTTAAAACCCTATTGGGGACCCTATTAGCAATGTTAACTCACTCAAAAAAACTCCCAATCTCTCTCTAATTCTCTCAAGTAGTCATACTTATGATTTCCAAGAAGTAATCATCCAAGGGCTCAGAGTTTCGATTCTTTTTGTAAAACTTGGTATTACAGGCATGTTACTCTTCCCTCATTGTAAATTTATTAAAATCATGTGTTTTAAAGTATTATTCATAAGATATTGAGGTTGGTTTTGAATGTTTGTTATTGAATAATGTTTTCCTATGGTTTACATATGATTTTTCATTCTTTAATTATGGTTTTAAACTTGTAGATACATGGGCATGGTGAATGAACTTTAGAATTGTGATTCTCCAAAACTTATGATTTCTGAAGTGGTTATGACCCCAACCCCATATTGTGAAATTGGGTTTCAATTAAGAGAAATGTGGAAATTTGTAAAATTAAACCAAGGGGATTTTGAATTCTCCCAAGTGATGTAATTATTTTTGCATATTGTTGCTACCTTGAAAGTTTAGTTGGTATCACAATACAAACAATGTATCCCTAAATGTTAAATATAGTTCAATGAATGGGATTGTGTGATTAATATTTTAATTAGGCTCTAAAAAGGGTTGTGTAGCTGAGTCATGAAAGTGGTCGTCCCAATGGACCCATAATAGAAACTGCGGCTGCCGACGCGGGGGTATACATGATCGAGTAGTTTGAGTCCCCCTTATTAATATCATTTGATTGGGAAATACGAGTCATTGATATCTTATTACATGATATGGTGCTCGTGTCACTTTGAAATGCAGGGAGATTTGAGTCCCTCATAGTGCATATGTATATACCCTCTGGTTCATGTGGCTACAAGAACTGGGCCTACTAGCTATGAGAGAGCTGGGACTATATAGCCTAAGGGTGGCTTGTATGTTATGACTGTAGAGCTACACAATCCAGGATAAAGTTTTGAATTGCATATTAAGCCTTGTTCTGTATCTCGACATGTGATACATATATTTATTTGCATTTTATTATGTCCATTAGTTTGAGTCATTTTGAAATGTTGACTTTCTTATTATGTTATGCTTATCCCTAATTTTCTTACTAGCGGTTCAACCGCTAACCATCCTTGGATGTTGTAGCCCTATACGATACAGGAACTGGTTATACTTTTGCTTTTCGTGCTCAGTGATTAGGTTTTGAGATCAGCTCATGAGTTGAAATTGAAGTTGTGAGCTTTCATTCATCAAATGTCTATATTTTATGTTTTGTATTCTTTTGTCTCTAACTGATTATACTTATTTTTTAGCTATCTTTGGGGGCATGTCCAGACACTTTATTGATATCCAATTTTGGTTCTTGGTTTAGAAGGCTTTGTTTGGATTATTACGGATATTGGTGGTGTTGGTCGGTTGTTTGTCCTTTCATTGATCATTGGTTATAGACATTTTTGAATTTCCTTAAGCTTGTTACATGCTATCTTGTTATACATTTGAATTTTATTCGACCTTGGGGGATGATGTGCTTGTTTTTGTTAAGTACAGGGGTAATATCCGGTGCACGTGAGAGTTGAGATACCCGTTATGGCTAGGACTTAGCTCGGGTCATGAAAAATATAATATCAAAGCCTAGTTTTGGTGTCATTAGATGTCCAACAAAGTCGTGTCAAGTAAAGTCTTGTTTGTGGGAGTATAGTATGCCACACTTATAATGGAGAGGGTATAAGGTATTTAGGAAAGTTTTATTTTCTTGTTGTTCTATTTCACGATATAGAGTCTAAGGTCTTGAAACTCCTCTAATTCTCATGTTTTTAATTTTTAGATCATGCCTCCCAAAAGATTTGATGCTTACAACAACTCTTCTATCTCATCTGAGGACAATGTTGATAAAGCTTGTCTAACTCCCGGAGTTCAGACCTAGTCGAGGGTCACTACTTTTTGTCACCCTGAGAGAGCTCCACCTATTTCTTATATCCCACCACAGAAACCTCAAATTGAAGTGTCTAATGCTAAGTTTCACCAGATGATTCATTTGTTTTTCTAGTTGGTGGCCTCCAAGACTGAGCGCGTTGTTGTTGCTGCTCCATTATTTGAGGCCACTAGGGTTGGCCAATTTATGAGGTTGATTCCTCTTATTATTAATGGTTCTAAAGTACAAGAAGACCCTCAAAACCTTATTAATAAGATGGAAAAGATCTTTTGTATGATTTATGCTACTGATGTGAAGGGTGTATAGTTTGCTATATATCAGTTAATGGATGTAACATACCAATGGAATGAGGAATAGAACAGTCTAGGGGTAATGATGTTGAGTCCACGTTGTGGGATGATTTTTCTAGTGCTTTCCTTGACTGTTTTTATCCTTAGAAGTTGAGAAAGGCAAAGGATGAGGAATTTGTGAATTGAAGTAAGGTAAGGTGACTATAAAGTAGTATGCCTTGATATTTCTTTATCTTTCGCGTTATGCTCATGAGTTGGTATCTATCATGAGGGCTAGAATGAGGAAGTTTACCTTTGGGTTATCCTATAAGTTAATCTTGGAAAGAAAGGATACTTTGTTAAATAAAGATATGGATATCTCTAAGCTTGTGGCGTATATGTACAAAGTGGAAAATAAAAGAAGAAGTAAGAAGAGAAGAGTGAAATGAAGAGTAAAAAGTTTTGCTATTCAGATTAGGGTTAAGGTCTACCGCAAAGTGGTAGAATCAATGGGAAATGATCTAAGAAGAAGTGGGGCAGATTTGGTTCCTACTCTACGGTTAGTTCTATTTATCTGAAGCTATCGGGTGACCTTCATTCTTAGCATGATAGTGGGTTTAGGGCACAAGGAGCCCAGTTGCAGGCTAGTAGGGCTCAGTCAGCTCCATTGTATCCTACTTATAGATTCTGTGGTTAGGTGTACTATGGTGTTTTTGAAGAAGGAAGGAACAAGTTCTTTAAATGTAGTTAGATGGGTTATATGTAGGGGAATTTTCCTTCTAAGTTTACTTCTGGGGATAGTAAGATTCCTGCTGCTATATTATATTCTCCTGCACCAATTGGTGCTACTTCTATTTCTAGCTCTAGTGCTGGTCCAAACCGTCTGTATGCTTTTGCCACCCACCAGGATTCTGAGGCGTCCCTCGATGTTGTTATTGGTATGCTCAAATTCTTCTCTCATAATGTATAGTATCTACTTGATCTAGTTTCTACTCTCTCTTATGTGACCCCTCATGTGACTATTTATTTTGGCTTTGATCCTGAATATATTTTTGACCCCTTCTCCGTGTCAACAACGATGGGAAACATTATTATTGCTAAAAGAGTCTATGGAGGTTGTGTGATATCGCTCTATGGTAGAGATACCTTGGTAGATATGATAAAGTTAGACACGATAGATTTTGATGTGATTTTGGGGATGGATTAGTTGCATTCATGCTATGCCTCTCTTGATTGCAGAACCCAAAGGTTTAGTTTCCATTTACTAAATGAGCTGGTAATTGAATGAGAAGGTAGTTCCCTAGTGACTAAGGGAAGGTTCCTCTCGTATCTTAGATCCCAAAAATTAGTTTCTAAAGGGTACCTATTGCACTTAGTGAATATTGAGGATTCTAGATCCAAAGGACCTTCTTTGAGCACTGTCCTTGTGGTTTATGAATTTCTCGAGGTGTTTCCTTAAGATCTTCCTAGTGTACCTCCCGATAGGAAAATTGATTTTAGAATTGATTTTCTTTTAGACACATGTCCTATTTCTATCCCTCCTAATATGATGGCCCCAACTGAGTTAAAGAAACTTAAGGAGCAATTGAAAGATCTTCTTAATAAGGGATCTATCCGCCCTAGAGTGTCTTTGAGGGGTTCGTCCGTTCTCTTCATGTGTAAGATGGATGGTTCCCTTCAAATATGTATTGATTATCGCCAACTGAATAAAGTGACTATGCAGAATAGTATCCCCTTTTGAGGATTGATGATCTATTCGATTAGCTTTAGGGTGCTAAGTTCTTTTCCATGATTGAACTTTTGTCTGGGTACTATCAGTTGAAGATTATGGAGGCCGATATCCCTAAGACAGGTTTCCAAACATGATATGGTCATTTGAGTTTTTGGTGATGTCCTTTCGTTTGAGCAATGCTCCAACAACATTTATGGATATTATGAATCAAATTTTTCATTAGTTTATGGAATTGTTTGCCATTTTATTTATTAATGATATTTTGGTTTATTCCAAGAGTGAGGTTGATCATGCCGATCACCTCCCGTTTGTGATGCGGACCCTTAAAGAGCAACATTTATATGCTAAGTTCTCTATGTTTGAGTTATAATTGAATGTTGTGACTTATATGGTTCATATTTTTTCTAGTAAAGTGATCATTGAGAATCCATAGAAGGTTTTGATAGTTAAGAAGTGTCCTAGACCTATGACTCCACCCAACATTCGTAGCATCTTAGGCTTAGCCATCTATTTTAGAGTGTTTTTTGAGAGTTTCTCTTCTATTGCTGTCTTATTGACAAAGTTTCCTCAGAACTAGGTGAAATTATTGTGGTTTGGTGCTTGTGAGGCTAGTTTTGAGAAGTCGAAGGACAAGTAGACATCAGCTCCGATCCTGACTCTGCCTGAGGGAACTGATGGTTTTGTTGTATGCTGTGATGCATCCCAAGTGGGATTGGGTTGTATATTGATGCAACATGGCAAGGTGGTTGTTTATGCTTCTATACAGTTGAAAGTTCACTAGCAGAGTTATTTGACCCATGATTTTGAATAATTAGTTGTGTAGTTTGCATTAAAGATCTGGCAGCATTATTTGTATGTGGTCCATGTTGATATTTATTCTTATCATATGAAGCTGCAATACATGTTCACCCAGAATGAATAGAATCTCAAGAAAAAGAGGTGGCTGGAGTTGCTGAAGGATTATGACATCAGTCTCCACTATAATCTAAGTAAAGCTAACTTGGTTTTTAATGCTCTTAGCAGGTTGTCCTTGGGAAGCTTGTCTCATGTGGATGAGAAAAAGCGGGATTTTGTGAAGGATATTCACCGTTTGTCTAATCTTGTAGTTTGTCTCTTAGATTTTGAGAATGGCAGTGTGATTTATAAAGAGGTTGCAAGGTCATCTCTCGATGCTGAAGTAAAGGAGAAACAAGTGTTGGATACTATTTGGATGCAAATAAAGAATGATATGGGTAGAAATAAAGTAATGGCTTTCAAGATTGGTGATGATGGTATCTTGAGGTACCAAGGTAGATTATGGGTTCCCGATGTTGATGGGTTGCAAAGAAGGATTTTGGCCAAAGCTCATGAGTTACATAATACTATTTATCATGGTTTGATGAAAATGTAGCATGATCTTAAACAACTTTATTGGTGGAAAAATATTAAGTGGGATATGGGAAATTTTATGTCAAAGTGCATGGTGTATCAACAAGTGAAAGTAGAGCACTTGAGGCCCGGTGGGTTGACTCACGAGATTGAGCAGCCGGTGTGGAAATAGGAGATAATTAGATTTTCTTACTGTTCTTCCATGGTCTCACCAGCAATTTGATTCAATTTGGGTCATCGTGAATAAGATGACTAAGTCTGCTCACTTCTTGCCAGTGAAGACTTATTCTCTTCTAAGTATTATGCCAAGTTATTCAATGAGGAGATTGTAAAGTTGCATGGTACTCCATCCTCCATATTATCTGATTGGGGTACTTAGTTCTCATCTCACCTTTGGAGGTTGTTGCAGCAAGGTTTGGGGACCAAGGTAGCCCTTAGTATCGCTTACACCCACAGATGGATGGGCAAGCAGAAAGGACAATTAAGGTCTTGGAAGATATGCATGGAGATTATGTATTTGATTTTAGAGGTAGTTACGTTGACCACCTACCTTTCATAGAATTTGCCTACTAATTTCATATGTAAAGATCTATTGCGTGTGTGAACTCACATGGTGTAGAAGTATAGTAGCACAATGACAGGAGGAAGTATGCAAATGCACATGAAGGTGCATAATGACAGGGGAAAGTTTTTTCTTTAAAACCACAATAAGGGATCAGGTCCTTGTGTTGCATGGTGAAGGAACAAGCATGATGATAGGGGGAACATTCTTCTTCAGGAGGTAATGACACTATTTAAATATGATGAACGTGCATTGATTCTCAAATTGTATGGTTTGGTTTATCATCAACAAAAAGGGGGAGAATTGCTATATCTAGAATTTGATGACGAGCAGCTAAACTGCAAGCAACTAGGCCCGTGGACGTACAAGGTACAGTACAACTGGCATACGTTATTTGGATAGTTTTTTCCTATTTGTAACAAAGTTGTAGGTGCTATTATTTACTGACTTGGATAGATGGTCTAATTTTCTTTCGTCCCTAATCATCAATTTGCTATAAGAAGAAATAGAAGCCTCTTTATCAAGCAGTTTTTTCAATTTCTAAAGTGAGAAAAGAGAACCCTTTTTCAACCCTTCTAAAGTTCTTAGCTGTTGATTTGAGCTTAAATAGAAATTGTTCATGAGTGGACATTGATTTTTAACCGGGCTACTCAAGCTATTAGATTAGTGTTTTTCTCTTTGAGTACAGAGTACTTAAGTAGAGTTGCCTAAGCTTGTTGATTAGAGTTAATTAGTGGAGAGGTTCCTTGATAGAGTTACCAAGATGAGATTGTAATAGAGCTGTTACAAGTGAAAGGAACCTAGATTTAGGTTCACAGTCAAGTCTCTAATCAAGAGATTGGTTAAAGTGGATTGTTTGGTGCTTGTGAGGGCAAGCTGTATTTTTCCATTCTTGCGTTTCCATGTAAAAGTCTTGTGTTCTTACCTTCCGACGCTATCTTTTGTCTTTCCAACACTTCATAGCTTCTTTACTATTCTATCACATGTGACTAACTTTTAGGGACTAGGTCCCTCACTGTGTGGTGCATCCCCCAAGGGTTCAAATAATTGGTATCATAGTAGATTCACTCTAAAAGGTTCATACCTATAGTTTTCTAGTTATCATGACTATTATAATTGAACTAGGGGAGGAAAGAAAAGAACCAAAAAGGGAGAGATTACTGATCCTGAAGGCCTTAGAATCTGACTCAAGAGAAGAAGACAGTGATGTTGCACTCTTGGCAACAAGGATTGTTAGAGCTCTAAAAAGGGGTGGTCAACTTTCCAAATTAAATCGTAAAATTAAAGGTTGTCACAAAGGTGGCAGCTCTGAAGAATCCATAAGAAACTACCCATTACAAAAGAAGAATCAAAATCCTGAAACGTTAAGAAGAAAAGGTGCAGCTAGTTATATAGTAAGAGAGGTTTTGGCTGCATGGGAAGACTTGACCTCAAATCTGGGAAAAAAAGAGTATGAAGATAATTTCATGCTGAAACAAGAGGATAAGATAATAGCGTAGGTTCTTCGTTTTCTCAAATTGCAGCATACGGAGAGTCCTCCAGTAATTCAAGTAAAAATGAGAATATAGGGGACGTTTCTATACTAGTAGTGGAAGACAATCCATGACTCCATGTTTGTGTTTTTGGCAAATACAAAAGATGAAGAAGAAAAAGAGTTAGCACTCATTGATCTTAAGAAAAACCAAGATAACTACACTGCTATGAAAATAAAAAATCTTGCTAGTAAGTTGATAGACTTTGTTTGTGAATTAACTACTGAGAAGAATGTACTAGAGAAGAAAGTAGAGAATAAGGAAAATGAATTGATTTCTATCAATCTTCAGATATCATAAACTGATGAATTATTCTCTAAGTTGAAATCTGAGAATTCAGGATGTATGAGTAAACTACAGAAAGGGAAATAATTTAAATGACAAAAAGAAGAAGGAAGCTTTAGGGCTTCAAATTATTATTGATGGAAAACTGAAGGACTCTCAAAAACACCTTATGGTTGCACTTCCAAGGAATGAATTGGAAATGGACTTGATCCGCTTAAGAGAAAAGTTGAACAATCTCTTAAATGAAGTGTTTCTTCCTATATCCTTTCTAATCTACTTAGTCAGGGTGTTAATGATGACATAAGGTTAGGCTATCAAGAATAAATTCAACCTATTGAGTCAAAAGGAAAGACTGCTCATTACATTGTTAGCAAAGAGTATGAACTCAAGTGCATTCATTATGGAAGATATGGACATCTAAAAAATGGATATCAGCACTGTCCTAAGGGTAAATAAAGGAGTACTGAATATATTAAGCTAGAGAATAGACTTTTTGAGGGCATCAAATCTTTGAAAAGGGCAAAGAGAAAGCTATCTCTGCCTGGATGAGCTAAGATTAGTTTGATCATACCATTCTCTTTGTACTGGGAACTCAAGATCAAGTGGGTTTCCAAATACAACTCATGATCATGATCTTAGGAATAGGAAGGGGTATTATGGTCAAGAATAACTCATCCAATGAAAGAGTTCAAACTTAATAATGAAATGGCTGATTATGTTCTCTCTCTCTCAAGAAACTTCAAGATAAAGGTGTCTCATTTTGAATTAGATGATTTCAAGGGACCTGGTCCCTAAGAAATTCATATCATAAGAAGCTTCATCAGAATAAATAACATGTGAATCAGTGTCTCTTCCAAATTTGGCTATGTCAAAGATATAAGTATCCATGATAAAGAAGGTATATTCTAATCTAACTCACTATAATACCTTTACAAGTACACACCCAAGGGAACAACTTTGGAAGAAAACAATTAAATCAAACACAAGTTAAGATGTCACTCAAAAAGGAGAGGGACCTAGCCCCATCTCTGAAGTGAGTACCAAAATAACTTACCTTGAATATTTATAAAAGTTTTGTTTAAAAAGGCCACATGTTTAACTCTATATGAACAAAAATTGTCAAATTCATTCAGAAGTAAAGAGTTACAACGGTTATGATTAGATGCGTCTATGCAAAAAGGGTATGTCTTAAATGTCAAACGCTGATGTTTTCTCTCAAAAATTCAAATCCTATCAATTCATTATCTTCTCAATTAACTCAAAACTCTATCAAAACTGGTCTTTTTTTTCTTTCTCAGAAAAAAAATTCAACGTAAAAATGTCTGAAATTCCCTTTTATTCCAACCAAATGAAAGATCTATCATTAGATGATTGTCAATAACTACAAAAAGCATTGCCTATCAGTCCTTCTCATGAGACTCTTGAAACCCCAATTGAGACTTCTCCATTCAAAATATTAAATCTCAATGAATTTTCTGTCTAAATAGAAGACCTAAACAAATGTTCAGACATTCCAATTGAACCGGAGATTTTTCAAATTGAAGGAGCTCCTTTGTCAGAAAAAACAAAAGTCCTCTAGTACCCATAAAATTCAGGTTCCTTATGAGGATTTGAAAGGTGTTTGAACTTTATAGAAGTTACATGAACCTAGCTCTCCTACACTTTAAGAGTCAAATTCTATATTTGCTAATCTAGTTAACAATGAGATTCCATTAAAGCAATTTGATTCTCTCAGTAGCACAAATATAGTAGTTGAAAGATCCCAAGGAAAGCTTTGCTAGTGGGGAAGAGTAAATAGTAGATGGAAAGGATGATTTGAAATAAGAGAGAGTTTGTATTACCACCAAATAAAGAAAATGGAGAGGAAGAGAATGAACAACCTATGATATTTAAAATGAAGAAAATGAAGAAGAGTAATGGAAAGGAGAAATTAACAGACTTTAGCAAACAAGTTACACGATATCACTCTAATAAAGGGCCTGAGATAAAATTACTAGAAGATGTAATAAAGAAGAATAAGTCCACTACTGCTAAACGAAGAAGACTCAGGAAATCTACTACTAAGGAAGAAGAAAAACTTAAAGTTGTGGAGGTGTGAGAAGATGATTAAAATGAGTTTGATATTTTCATTGCTTCTAAGAAAAAGGGATGGATGCTCGTGATGATAAAAGAAACAGGTCCCCGGATCCCAAGTCTGGGAGTCATGGTGTAAGAAGAAAGAAACACATTGCTGTGAAAAGGAAGAAAGTTTCTAAGGGACCGGTCCCATGAAAATAAAAATTGATAAAAAGGATTAGCAAAGAGATGAGCCCAACAGAGTAGAAAGAGAGGAAGAAAAGAAAAATTTGTCCACAGAAAGAAGGATTGAAAGTCTTAAGGGACAAAAAAGTTCTTTCAAGAAGAATTTTTAATCCTAAAATATATGAGAAACCTAGATGGTGGAATTGGTAGAATGTGTCAGGTATCAAGGATGGCTGCATTTATTTGAGGAAACAGCACCACTGTTTTTGAAAATGAAGTGAGATAATTCTAATATTCAATAGATTTTTTAGAAGATGAGTTGAGTCTATCAGTACAGGTGAAAGGAAAAAATATGGTTGGATGAATAAACCTTAGGAGAAATGATGGATGTGCTTGTTATAGGGTTGAAAAATAGTGTGAATCAATAGCCCACAACTAACTTTATGATTGATGCTTCAAGAATTGGTAGGAACTCAATTGCTTCAGTGAAGAAGAACTTTCTAAAGAGTTAGTTTCAATTGGTTTTTGAGTTTATAAATATGGTTTAGGTACCAAGAGTAGAGAAAGGAACAATTGTCTCTGGTACTGGTATGTTTCTAATCAAATTCCTGATTCAGTATAAGTTAATGAGTATGCTAGCTCTAATTATAGAGTATATCCACAAGGTGGTCCAAGAAAACGAAAGAAGCCATGGTATGCCTTATGGTTACTTGTTGAACAAAGTCTTCAACTGATCAGTTTAACCATACTGTTGGTAAATAGGTGTATTAAAGAAAAAGTAGGGGCTATAACCTAAATGTATAAACTACTGGATATTCAAGAAAGCTTAGCCAAAGAAATGGAAGAGTTAAGGATTATGCTAGTAGCAAAAGACAATGAAATAGTGTATTAGAAACTACAGATTCTAAAGTTGTCCTAAGAGGGACCAGGTGCTACAGAAGAAATTGTAGTAGATAATACAAAGGTCAAAGAAAAAATTACAAAATTGACTGGTGAAGTAAAAATATGGAATGCTGAATTAAAAACTCTCTGCAAATAATTTTTGGATGCTCAAGCTGCTACAGCTGAAAGATTTGATATGGCGCTAAATTTATTCTCTCTCAAGCCCTCTTCCACGTAAGTCCAAGTGTGTCAGTTTCCTGTGTTAGTTTCTGGTCCTTTGTTACATTATGGCCTTTGAAGACAATTATTTTATAAATTTTTTGTACATTGTACTGGTACTGACCTTGTTCGATAATGAATGATTTTTGGCTTGTGTGCTTCATATTATTTTCTTTACTTTCAGCTCTTCTTCACGTTAGTATTACCCAATTGGACATGAGTTAGTTAGCCTACACTTATGTTTACATATGGTTTGCTACTGCTCATTTTCAATGATGCCAAAAGAGGGAATAATGACATCATATATAAGGACATAGTATATGTGCGCGCGCTCACATAGTGCAGAAGTATGGTAGCATAGTGACAGAGGGAAGTGTGCAAATTTACATGAAGGTGTATAATGACAGAGGGAGTTTTTTCTGTAAAATGACAATAAGGGACCGGGGTCCCTTTGTTGATTGGTGAGGAAGAATGATGATATGTGTAAAATTCATCTTCAGGTGGTAATCACACTGATTAAATGTGATAAATCTACACTGATTTTCAAATTGTATGGTTTTGTTTATCATCATCAAAAAGTGGGAAATTTCTATATGGAGTTTTGATTATGATCAGCTAAACTGCAAGGGACCAGGTCCCTGGACGTACAAGGTACAATACAGCTGAACGGCATCATCTAGACAGTTTTTTTCTCTTGTATAAAAAACTTGCAGGTGTTATTTTGTACTGACTTGGATAGTTGATCCAGTGATCTTCTATCCCTAATCATCACTCAGCCATAAAATAAAAGGGGAGCGTCTTCATCAAATAGTTTTTGCAAATTATAAAGAGTAAAAAGATAGGCAGCAAAACCCCATTTCAATACTGCTCAAGTTCATAGCTATTTATGTGAACATAAAAAGAAATTGTTCTTGATTGACTTTTCTTTGTAAACAAACTACTCAGGCTATAAGAATAGTGTTTTTCTCATTGAATAGAGAGTGCTTAGGTAGAGTTTCCTAAGTTTGTTGTTGATTATAGATAATTAATAGGGAGGGTCCTTGGTAGAGTTAGCAACATGAGCTTGTAATCGAGCTGTTACAATCATAAGAAACCTTTAATTAGGTTCATATGAGTTTTTAATTAAGAGGTTGGTTATAGTGCACTATTTGGTTCTTGTGAGGGCAAGACGTGGTTTTTACCTTCTTCGGTTTCCACGTAGAGTTCTTGTGTTCTTATCTTTCTAAACTGCCTTTGTCTTTCCAACACCTCATAGTTATTTTACTGTTCTATCACTTGTAACTGACTTTGAGGGACAAGGTACTTCACTATGTGGTGCAACCCTTATGGGTTATAACAACTAGAACAACATTTGTCACTCTACCATTAGTATGGCTTTGTTTGAGGCCTTATATGGTAGTAGGTGTAGCTCTCCTATTGGGTTTTTTGAGGTTTATGAAAATAAGTTGTTTTGTCTTGATTTTGGTTCACCAAGCCATGGAGAAAGTGAAGGTGATTCTGGTAAGGCCATCCAAAGTCGCCAAAAGTGCTGTGCGGATATGAGGATAAGAGAGTTGGAGTTCAGTGTTGCTGATTGGGTATTCTTAAAGTTGTCTATTGATGATGATCAACTTACCCATCCATTTAAGTGCAAGGCGGTCTTTATTAATACATTTACCCAACTTTTGAGTCGGGGCCGAATCCATAAGGAACAATATGAGTGACGATCAAATTGGCTCGAAATAATAGATACTCGCTAAAATTCAAACCTACAGTACAAGAATATAAAAATATGTGTTTGGGAAGAATAACAACAAATATTTATTTTTGGATTTTTCAAGTACTAATTTGGGGCTACGAATAACTAGAGTATAATCAATTAGGCATGGATCTTGGGGTTATGTCTTACTAAGGGAAGCTAACATAAGTGTTTTAACAATCAACTTCACTTTTAGTAGATCAAATGTGGGTAGGTTCGGTTAGGTAGTTTTGCGCTAGCCTTTCAACAAAGAGTCAATCTATTACCCATTGATTCTTTTGAATACGAAATGGGTGTGTTCAACGATTGGTAACCAAACCTCGATTTAGGCATCCATATTTCTAGGATGATGCCTAAGTCATAGTCATTACATAATTTATCCTTATATTTAAGATAAAAAAAAATGTAACTACTACAATCTAAGTAATTGTTCTCAAATGCTCATGTCACATTCAACCCCTCTTTCAAGGATGGTTGAAGGATCTAGGCTACCCACATCCCTTTTTCAAGGATGATGTAGGGATTTGGAAATTTTATTCTTTCACCAACAAATTCCATGTTATCATCAAGCATTTGCAAATCTCATCAATATGAACTACTAATTGCAGCTAACAGTAACAACCCACACACGTTTTAACCCTATTCATACTTAAACACAAGAGGACAAACTAACTACTCATAAGAAAAATATGTAAAAATATACCCAAAATCTCCATTGATTTAATTTATAAAAGGCTAAGTGAATGTTAATAACAAATCTTCAATGGGTGTTTTCTAATTCTCCTCTTAGAAGCTACTCCAGTGTATTCTTCACCCAAAATTAATACAATATTTTCTTCTCCAAGTTTAGAGGCTAAGAACTAGAAGAATATTCAAAAATTTGGAATTGAAAGATGAATGAAAATAATGATAGGGTTTGAGTTTTATTTAGGGAAAATTTGGGATTGAATATCTAAAATTACGTGTCTACCCTTGGGCAAAATCCTATGCTGCCGCGATTGCACCAACTTTTCTGCAACCGCAGCTACGCGACCGCGATAGCACTCACGCGATCGTGTTAGATGATTGATCTTGACTGATCGTGATCATGGACCATAGACTATGATTGTGGTAAGTGAGGCCATGTTCTGCTCTAGTTCTTCAGTTGCATCTCTTTGATTCCTTTTATTTCGATTTTAGTTCCAATCCACACTTTTTAATCTTATCACTTTTGTTTCTGCAAAATGTGGATCTTAGTGCATTCAATAACAATTATATCTCTCTTATCAATTCAAAACATATTAATGTGCACGGATGTTGAGTATAATTGAGTGGTAGATTCGCCACTCATCAACACCCCCAACTTAAAGCTTTACTTTTCCTCAATAAACACTACCTCTTAACATGAGACAATGCACATTTATGCCCAAAATAAATAACCCAATAATAATATTGACTTTAATCATAGTCACCACCACAATTAGCTCTTTGCTCATAGTCCAAGCTACTCTTACTTCACCCATAAATATAAAAATTAATATCAAAAGATGCAAAAGATTTCAAAGAGAAACAATGAAACAACAACTAATACTCGAGAAGTGACTCACTTTTAACCATCATTAAGATATACTCCTTTTGCCTCATTTCTTGGAAAGTGACAAAATCACCCACCTCAACTTGTTCACATGCTTCCTCATAAGAAGAAAAATTTCACACACCTAGATACAAAAATGCAACAAGGAAGTTTAAGTGCAATACTCTCCCACTCACAAGAACTCTATATGCTAACAAGTGTTATACCATAGGCTTGACCCTATTTTCAATCGCTACTATAATGAAAGAAAATGGCTGGAGATCTTAAAGGTCTTATTGATCTTGTAACGTAGGTTTGGGTTAGGTTAGGATGTCATTTTGTAACAACATAGTTACACACTCCTTGAACATATCCATCACACTATTTGATCAATCTTATGACTATGGGCTACTTCCCTTTGTTTTCATTTGTTTATTAGACAATTTCCTACTATTGCTTCTTTGTTTCACTTATTTTCTTTCATTTCTTTTCTTGCAAATTTGTTTCAATTCCTTCCTTTGATGGGTCCTTTATTTTTCTTATTCAGTTGTTTCAATGCATAAGCACGTAGGCATTCACTAATACTTTGTCGCCCAAAGTTTCTTCCTTTAATCTTCGCCACCCACAACTTAGTATTTTAGCCTCAAGTTGCATTTCTAAGTTCAAGGAAGGTATGGTTCAAAAAAGGGATAAAAATTGAATGTCCCACAGTTTGTAAAGTGTTTTCGAAAGAAACGGATAAAGGCTCAAAGTAGGTTACTAGGGATAACATTTATGTACGGGTAGACTTTTTTAGGCTAATGTGGGCTTCCAAAAGTCACAAAGATGGCCTAAGATAATTTCCCTAATCAAAAACAATAAAAATTTAGCCTTGAAAGACAAATGGGGTAAGTTCTAGATGACACAAGTACACATGAGATGTAGATAATAACTCACAGCACATGGTATGAAAACTTGCAAAGGGGTCTCAATTGCCCCTCCCACTAAAGACAAAAATTAATATATCTATTACTATTCACAGGTCAAAAATTTGTGGAGTCACAAGAATAGAAAAAGTTTTGTTACAAGGTTTCTAATGCCCATGTAATTGATTTTTGAAACAAATTTTGGATGAAGGGGGTTATTTGTTTTGCATTTGCACCATGCAAAATTTGATAACGTATGAAAACAATTGAAGCCTTAGAATCATATTTTGGATTTCAAATAAGCAACCATATGACTACTTAGATTCACCACAGGTATATAATGTGATCTCAAACTCACAAAGCCATAAGTACTCAAACTTCCCTTGCATTTGTGACCTTGATGCCATGGGTACTCAGATTTCCCTGTAACTATGACTCAAAACCCACTAATGATGCTTTTCCCTTAAGAATGTTGTCACTCAATCTATCATAGGGAAAAGCTCATCATGAATCACCATCATCAAATTAAAACTAAAGTAAAAATGATCTAAAAATCTAAACAACATGACTAATCCATGAAAATATGGGCACCATCTATGTGCCCAAATATAGCATCCAAAAAATAAAATAAAACTATCCATAAAGACATCAAAACAATACCAAAAATAACTAGAAATGTATCAAAATAATACAGATCCAGGGACAGGAACCCCTAATAGAAAAGATAGTAATGTACCCACTGTATAAACAATTAAGTCAAAAGAAAAGGGTTCTCTCTGAATCAGCCTCTGGAAGTGCTCTCTCCAACATACTATGCATTATATCCACTATCATCAACATTAGGTCACTCAGTAGGTGTCTCATCATCACTCTCAACCCTTAGTGAAGGTAGTCGCTCCTTGTGTTTGAGCACCTTAAAGATGCCATTTACCCATTTCCATATCTTGGTGAGAAATTTATCTCTGTTCACCATATTTTCATGTTACTCCTTGAGGTCCCTATGGGATTTTTCTAAAGCTGAATAAGCTCTCTCCAATCTGGCAACCATGGTTTCTTATTTTTTTGCTCCTCCTGATATATTTCATAATTCGATCGAGCTACATATGAGTGGTGAGAAGTGGAGGATTCTTCCTGTCCCTGAGGCAATCTGGAAACCAGCTCCTTAATCACCTTTATCTCCACTGAGATCTCATTAATGAGGTTTTCCGAAGAAGGTCTACAAGAGTTTGTGTCCTCTTGGGTTGACTTGCCCAAGTCAACCTTTCTTTTCTTTCTATGAACAGGTGCACCTTCACCCCCAAATATTAGTGGGAAAATATGAGGGCCTTGGTGTACAGTTATCTGCAGTATATTCATCTATTCCTACCTTCCTACATAACTCTATAATAAGGAAAGGAAAGATAAGAAGTGTACCCCTTTGATTCTTGAAGTGCCTCCACTTTGAGATCATAATTTTTACCTTATTCAAAGAAATTCCAAATAGGATACAAGCTACCATTCGAGCCTGCATATCTGTGACAGCAGTCATATGTGTGCACTATGATACTCTGTTACAGATGACATTCAACCAAAGCCTGGACTCTACCATGAAATAGGTCATACGTGGAAGCCTAGGGAACTTCTTTGTCAGGACATAATATGTTTGCCATCTATGTCCTTTGCTTGCATCCTTTCGCTTGGAACTAAGTCATGTCTGTATTCGGGAGACTATATATATCATTTATCTGCTCTACTCTAAAATAAAATTCCTTTTCCTGAATTTTTATCACTGGGTTTGTGAGAGAGACTTCACTAAGGTTAGTGTAGAACTCACACACCTATTTCTCATTAGCATAGGAGGGGTCCAAGACAAAGAACATCCACTCAGTAGTGGTAAGTCTGGTATGGAATCTCAAAAGTTTCTGCTCTAATTTCTCTAAGCAAATACCCCCTTCTGGGACTAATTTTGTCCTTGGTAGGTAACTATAGTATATGTTGTGGCATTTAGCAGACATGAACCTTGTATTATCAAAGTCTCCCATTTTGTGGCTAAGTATCTGTAAGCAACACCATTTAGACCATCAGTCCCATTCTTACACCAAAACCATGTTAGCTTAGTAAGTTAAACCCATATGGCAATGTTATAATGAGTTTTAGGGTAAGAAATAAATGTGCAAAATTTTGGTTTCAGCAGAAAACTACTCTCAAGTATGGTGATCGCGGAGCCTTAACCATAATTATGGGACGGCAATCGCAGTAACTGAGACCATTTTTGACATACTGCAACATCATCCAAAACACTAGATTTTGACCCCAAATTTGTGTTCTAACTAGTCATATAATCATCATGCTCAAGGAACTTACTTGGAATGCACGATCATACCCTCAAAACTCAAAGAAATTAACCTGGAATTCATTGGAGAATTAAATTAAACACATAGTATACATGTTAATTCTAACAGTTTTAGATATAATTATGGGTACTGAAGACTTCCCCATTGGTGTGTACATAAACTACAACAGCTAACCATCACAATAATCATCAATGTGCATGGATTTAGCGTTGACAATAAAATTGTAGGACTTTTTCTAAACTACAAGTTCCACTCCTAAAATAACACCGAAATGAGGGAATTGAGACAACATACCAAATTAGATGATGCAATGAGATTGGAGGGCACACTTGGACGCTCCACACAGGACTAAAATTTGGAGAAAATTTGAGAGAATTTGGAAAGGGGTGCGTGCAGAAAGAATGGAAATTGGATAGTATTTTAAGCCCATTCAACCATAATCGCAGAGCTAATTCTACAATTGTGGACACTTGGCTACCTCAATTGTGGTTACACAGGCCGCATCGCGATTACAAAGGCCACAATCGCGGTAACTGAGACTAAATTTTAGGTCCTAGCACTCCGCTGTTTAGTTCAAAATATGATAATTTCATACTTTCCCTATTTCAATTTGAATCAACACTCCTTATAGTACCATAATTTTATGGATTATGAAAAAAACACTACTCTATCATGCATAAATAAAAGGATACATGCCACTTTATGTAATACCCCATACTTTTCTTAGTCCTGTTTAGCTCCTAATATGTCAAGGGTCAACTACAAAAGTTTATAACTTTCTATACATGTAGAATTTTCCATCTCTAAACCCACTAAAGTGTAGATAATTAAATTATCTTACCAATGATACCTACTTTGCTTAAATCTAATAATCGATTGAGATGTTGTGACACTTTTAGTGAAAAATAGTATTTCACCATGATAGCACTGCGTCGCGGTGAAGTGCAGTTTCATAATTTTCTATTTTTTTAATGAAGCACTATGATTACACCACATCACGGTGAATCGCAAAATTCTATTCGTCCCTTTCCAGTAGACAATCTAATTGGCCAGTATCGCACCAGAAATCCTGAAGGAGCATAGCAGCGCATCACAGTGGAGTGCAAAACGGTACTCATCCTTTTCTAGTGACAGAACGAGATAGCATCGCATTGCACCAGAGCTCAAAATGGCACTAGTCCTTTTTCTTGTAAGCCACCGTATTGCGCCATGTTGCATTGAGGGCCAAAAAATTGGGATTCTAATCCTAGCTTAAAATTTCAAAGGGATATTTAATCTTTTCTCAAGCCTCCAAATCGTGAAAAATGGATAATTAAGCCTATTCTAAGCATTATCCGCTCACTTTTCATCAAATTACTCTCCAAGAAACCCTTGAACCTCAAATTTCAAACCTTAAGAAATCTAAATTCCACTATTCTTTTTTCAAGATAACCCAAAATTCAAGATTTTCAATTCAAGATCCTCAATAAACAATCTTCAAGAGTGCAAATAGGAACTCAAAGTTCAAACTTCTTCATCCATTCATTAATTAAGGTATGTGGGGTTTTCAACAAGGATAATTCTTTCATCCTTGTGTCCAAAATTAGTTTTTTAATGTCAATTTCACATGAATTTACATGAATTTAAGTTTAGCGTTTAAACCCAATCTTCACTATTTGAAGATTATGAAATTACAAGTGATTAAGATGTTGAATTGCATGTCTACTTTTAAATTTTTATGCGTATGACATTAATTTCTAGATTTAGAATTGAATTAACAAGATTTTCATCTTCAGCATTACTTCATAATATTTTGACATGAAATTGATGCAATGATTACTAAGCCCTAGTTGAATATTGATATTTAAAGAATGATAATGCTTTAAGAACCCTATAATTATTTTATATCTAGATTTTGAACAAGATTAGATCCTTTTAATCATCAGCTTAGATATGGAATCCATTTTACAGTTTTAATTACTATTTATAGTAAATAGATACCCAAGTGGTTTTCACTATAAACCCTTATAATAGTTCTAAGAGTGGATTTCCTACAGAATGAGCATACAGATTAAAAGGAGTATTATTTAACATCGAGTTGGGTATGTCTACATGCCCTAAAATTATGACCCAATATTGGTTCAGATTATCAGATTATTCCCATTTCTATATGGATGACAGTTATAGATGTGATCACTTACCTTAGATTATACTCCTTGGCAAGAGTATGACACCTATCCCTATCATGAGGTTTTCTTATAAGGGAATAACATGTTGGATGCTATGATAGCTAATATAGTGTATTTTGGTTAGAAGAACCTCCCTACAGAAAAGAGTAAAGAATAACACAAAAGCTTTTAGAAACTAAGAGTAAAGGCTAAGAATTTTATTCAGATATTATTTTATATAAGTCATTAGCTATGAGATTACAACTTTCAGTTTATAGATATAGAGGTGAGTCCTTTTACACTTAGCATGTATGATTGGAAAATAGAACTAAGCATGGTGGCTCATAACATTCATATAATATGTTTTATCATACATGATTTATTATTACAATTTTCCATTACTCAAGCCTAAGTGAGCAATTATTACTTAGCATGTATTATTTATAAGAAAAATGTATATAGTCCCTCACTATTTTACTTAGGCATTCACCCCTATATGATCAGTACATTGTAGAAGTAATGATCCACATATATGTCTATGTGCTACATTGTTTAATAATGTAGGTTCAGGTGCTAAGTTTCAGTAGCGTAAGTGATTTTGAGGATCTCCATCTATATCCCAACAGATGGTTAGTCCTCATAGTATGAGGGCCCAGTTATATAGATTTTCTATCTTATTATAGTAGTTGATTCAGTATTTTTAGTAAGTTTAAGTTAGCTGAGGGCTTGTTTTAGTGGTTATCTAGTTATTAGTAGTAGAGGGTTGTCTGACTGCTAGTTATAATTCAGATTTCCAATGTTGATTGTCCATACTTTTACATCTTGTATATTTAGATATTATGTTCAGATAATTTTAGCTTAGATCAGAGATACTTTAATGTTGATTTTATGTTTATATTTCCCCATTATGAGTTTTAGATTTAGTAGAATGATTATAGCATTAGGTTGCGGCTACTCGGAGTCTTGAACACCGTGTGATGTCTCGAGACCTATTTTTGGAGCGTTACATACTTTGTATAAGAGTCCTATGGAGTTAGACAAGCTGCATTACGTAGAGTCTTGATCATGGATGTGATGTGCGTCACATTATATGCAAGAGGCTGTGAGATATTTTAGGAAATCATATTTTTCTTTCATGATCTATAGTACGTACAGTGTATCTATCTGCTATTAATTCATTCTCTTATGTGATAGTTCAAAATGCCTCCTCACTGAGCTAATGCATGCAGAAATACTGAGTATAGTAAGAATTATCTTGGTGAGTGTTTGTTAGGACAGAAAGGTTGTTATGGTTTAGGTAAGTTGGGACATATAATCAAAGAGTATCCGGATGCTAAGAAGAGGAATAGGGATGTTCATACCCAGACTCAGGATACTAGCACACCATCTCTTTTAGGTCGCCCAGTCCCTCCTCGGCGCATCATCTAGTACCGATAGCGGTTAGCTCCAGAATCAGTTTGATGCTTTATCATCCTATCAGGAGCAGGAGAGTACACTAGATATTATTAATAGTAAGCTTCGTGTATTTCATCATGATTTTTATGTATTGTTAAACTCAAGGTCAAATCACTCTTAAGTTACTCAACTAGTTGCAATAAATTTGGAAGTAGGTCCTGAAAAACTTCCTTAGCCCTTCTTAGTCTCGACCCCAGTGGGTGAGTCAATTATTTTCAAATAAGTCTATAGAAAGTGGCATATTACTGCTCTTCATAAGATCATGCTAGCATAATTAATAGAGTTAGACAAGGTCAATTTTGACATTATTCTGGGCATAGATTAACTCTATTCCTATTATGCATCTATAGATTGTCACACCTGAGTCGTGAAGTTTCAGTTTCCAGATGAGTCAATCTTTGAGTGGGAAGGTAATTCAGTGTCTCCCAAGAGTCATTTCATATCCTATATCAAGGACAAAAAGTTGATCTCAAAAGGGTGAATCTATCATCCAATTCGAGTCAAGGACACTATGTCTGAGGCACCAACAATTCAGTCAATCCGTGTAGTCAATGAGTTTCCTAAAGTTTTTCTTAACATTTGTCAGGGTTACCTCCCGATAGGGAATAGAAATCAGTATTGAACTTATCCCAGATAATTTTTCCATCTCTATTCCTCCATATCATATGGCTCAAGCCGAGCTTAAGGAGTTAAAAGAGCAACTTATAGACCTCTTAGATAAAGGTTTCATAAGGCCCAGTGTCACTTCAAGGGGCGTTCCCGCCCTATTCATGTGAAAAAGGATGGTTCTTTGTGAATGTACATTGACTATCGTCATCTGAATAAAGTCACAGTCACAAAAAATATCCTCTTCCTAGGATTGATGACTTACTCAACCAACTCCAGGGTGCAAGTTACTTCTCCAAGATAGACCTTAGATCTGGTTATTATCAACTTAGAGTAAGAGAATGTGATATTCCAAAGAAAGCTTTCAGAACTTGTTCTGGTCATTTCGAGTTTCTAGTCATGTCCTTCGAGCTGCTAAATACCCTAACAGCCTTCATGGGACTTGATGAATAGAGTATTCAAACAGTATTTGGATAAGTTTTTTATAGTCTTTATCAATGATATTTTTGTCTATTCTTGTAGTAAGGATGACCATGCAGACCATCTTAGAATTATGTTGAAAACTCTTAGAGATCACAAGTTGTTCGCCAAATTTAACAGATGTGAATTTTGGATAAGATCAGTAGTTTTCCTCGGTCATATTATGTCCAGTGATGGCATTAGATTTGATCCCCAAAAGACAGAAGTAGTAAGAAACTGGCCTAGACATATCTCTCCATTAGACATCAGAAGATTCTTAGGTTTAGCTGGATATTACGTACATTTTTTTGATGGGTTTTCTTCTATTACATCCCCTATATCTAGATTAACTCAGAAGAAAGTTAATTTTTATTAGTAAGATTATTGTGAGAAGAGTTTCTAGGAGTTGAACACTCGACTCACATTTGCTCAAGTTTTAGCACTACTTGATGGTACAAATTGGTTTGTTGTCTATTATGATTCTTGTAGAATTGGTCTAGGTTGTATTTTAGCACAAAGAGGTAAGATTATAGCCTATTCCTCTAGATAACTTAAAGCTCATGAGAAGAACTACCCTACCTATGATCTTGAGTTAGCTACTTTGTAATTACATTAAAAATTTAAAGGCACTATCTTTATGGGGTGCATATTGATGTATTCATTGATCACAAAAGCTTTCAATAGGTATTCACTCCGAGGGAGTTTACTCTTCGTCAGAGAAGGTGGTTAGAATTGTTGAAGGATTATGATATGAGTGTGTTGTATCATTCGGGCAAGGCCAATATGGTGGCAGTTTCACTTAGTTGACTGTCTATGGGCAGTGTTGCTCACGTAGAGAGTGATAAAACAGAATTAGATTGGGAAGTTCATTGGTTAGATAGATTGGGAGTGAGGTTGGCTGACTCAGCTGAAGGGAATTTTTGTGTTCAGAGTAGTTCAGAATTTTCTCTAGGTTCTGAAATCAAAGAGAAGCAGGATAAGGAATTTAGTTTTGTCAAACTGAAGGGTTCAGCTAAAGACCAAAAGGTAGAGGTTTTCTCCACAGGGAGATATGGTGTGTTGAGATACTATAATAGATTGTGCGTTCCATGTGTTAACAATTTGAGGCAGCAAATTATGGAAGAAGCACATGATGTGGGTTACTCCATTCATCCAGGAGCCACTAAGATGTACCATAATTTGTGGGAAGTCTATTGGTGGAGTGGTATGAAGAAAGATATCATACAATTTATAGCCAAGTTTTCAACTTGTCAACAGATTAAGGTAGAGCACCAAATACCTGGTGGTACATTGCAGGAGTTTGGTATTCCCACTTGGAAGTAGGAAGAGGTAAATATGGACTTTGTGACAGGTTTACCCCATTTGTGTCTACAGCATGATTCGATTTGGATTATTGTAGATAGATTGACCAAATTAGCCCACTTTTTGCCAGTTCACACATCCTACACAGCTAAACATATGCTAAGCTATGTATCAGAGAGTTGGTTAAATTGTATGGAGTTCCCTTGTCAATCATTTCAGATAGGGATACTCAGTTTACCTCTTAATTTTAGAAAGCCTATCAGAAGGGTCTTCATAACAAGTTCATCTCAGTTCAATTTTTTATCTACAGATAGATGGATAGGAAGAGAGAACCATTTGGACCTTAGAGGATATGTTGAGGGCATGTGTTCTTGATTTCAAAAGCAGTTGGGATAACCACTTGTCGTTGATCTAGTTTGACTATAATAATAGTTACCATTCTAGTATTTTGATGGCCCCATTTGAAATTATAAATGGGAAAAGATGTAGATCTCCAATCGGTTGGTTCAAAGTAGGTGAGGCCACTTTGATTGGGCTAGATATAGTGTTTGAAGCCATCAAGAAAGTTTAGTTGATTTGAGAAAGATTGAAAGAAGCTCAGAGTCATCAGAAATCTTATGCAGACATAAGAAGGAGAGATCTTGAGTTTGAAGCAAATGATCTTGTGTATTTGAAGGTTTCACCCATGAAGGGGGTGAAGAGATTTGGTAAAAAGGAAAGCTTTGTCCCCGATATATGGGTCCCTACAAGATTTTGAGTCATGTAGGAAAGGTAGCGTATGAGCTTGATCTACCGACAGACTTTTCATTAGTTCAGCTAGTGTTCCATGTATCCCTATTGAAGAAATGCATGGACAATTCAGTTGTTGTAGTCCCTCTAGAAAGAAAAGACATTCAGAATAGCCTATCATACAAAGAACTTCCAATAGAGATTCTTGATCACCAGATTTGTAGACTGAGGAATAAAGAAGTTCACTTGGTCAAAATTATGTAGTGAAATTAATCTGTTGAGGGTGCTACTTGGGAAGCAGAAGAAGACATACGTACCAAGTATCCTTACCTCTTCTCCACAAACAAAGATTTAGCCTAAGGTAATAGTCTTCCTTTATTCAGTTCTTTTCCAGCCTCAATTTCAGCCATGTGATTATCTACATATTAATTTATGTATTCATAAAATAGTTCAGTAGCTCAGTATGATTTAGATTTAGACATGCAGTTTTGTTTCAGTTGTGCGTGCTAGTATATAGTCTCAGTTCCTAAGTATCCTCAGTTTAACTAGTGTCATTCGAGTATGAATGTTCCCAAGGGGGAGATATTGTAATACTCCGTACTTTTCTTAGTCCCGTTTAGCTCATAGTTTGCCAAGGGTCAACTACAAAAGTGTATAACTCTTGATACGTGTAGAATTTTCAAGCCCTAGACACCCACCAAAGTGTAGATAATTGAATTAGCTTCCCAATGATACCCACTTCTCTAAAATCTGATACCCAGTTGAGAAGTTATGGAACTTTAAACTAAGAATAGTAGTTCACAATGATAGCACCGCATTGCGTTGAAGTGTAGTTTCGCAATTGTCTGTTTTCCAGTGAAGCACCACAATTACTCCATGTCGTGGTGAAGTAAAAATCATATTTGTCCTTCTCTAATAGCCCACCACGATTGGCCAGTCTCACGCCAGAAATTGCGTAGGAGTATAGCACCACATCGCGGTGGAGTGAAAAATGGCACTCGTCCTTTTCGAGTGAGGCAACGCAATAGTACCGCATTGTTCCAGAGCCCAAACTGGCACTTGTCCTTTTTCCAGTAATCCACCACAATCGCGCTACGTCGTGCTGAGGCCAAAAATTGGGATTCAAGTTCCAAACTTAATATTTCAAATAGTAATTAGGTCTTTTCCCAATCCCCCAAATCATAAAAAATACTGAATTAAACTTATTCTAAGCATTATACGCTCACCTTTCATCATATTACTCTCAAAGAAACCCTAGAACCATAAATTTCAAACCTCAAGAAATCTAAATTCTACCATTCTTTTTCAAGGATAACCTAAAATTCAAGATTTCCAATTCAGGATCTTCAAGAAACAATCTTCAAGAGCACAAATAGGAACTCAAAGTTCAAGATTCTTCATCCATTCATTAATTAAGGTATGTGGGGTTTACAAAAAGGATAATTCTTTCATCCTTGTGACCAAAATTAGGTTTTTTGAAGTTAATTTGACATGAATTAACAAGAATTTCAGTTTAGGGTTTATACCCACTCATCACTATTTGAAGATTATGAAATTACAAGTGGTTTAGATGTTAAATTGCATGTCTACTTTCGTATTTTTATGCATATGCCATTAATTTCCGAATTTATAATTGAATTATCAAGATTTTCACTATTTAACATGAACTTTGTGATGATTTTACATGAAATTGATGCATGAGTTACTAAGCCCTAGTTAAATATTGATATTTCAAGAATGACAATGCTTTAAGCACCCTATAATTAGTTTATATCAAGATTCTGAACAGGATTTGATCCTTTTGATCCTTAGCTTAGATATGGAATCCCTTTTATAGATTTAGTTACAGTTTACAATAAATAGATACACAAGTAGTTTTCACTATAAACCCATATAATAGTTTTAAAAGTGGATTTCCTAAAGAAAGAGCATACAAATTAAAGGGAGTAGTATTTAGCACTGAGTTGGGTATATCTGTATGCCCCAGAACTATGAGCCAACGTAGGTTCAGATTATCAGATTATTCCCATTTCTATATGGATGACAGTTATCAATGTGATCACTTCGCTTTGGTTATACTCCTTGGCAAGAGTATGACACATCTCCCCAACATGATGTTTTCCCATAAGGGAACTAGACGTTAGACACTATTATAGCACGCATAGTGTTTGTCGGTTAGAAAAACCTACCTACAAAAAAGAGTAAAGAATAACAGAAAATCTTTTAGAATCTAACTATAAAGGCTCACGATTTTATTCAGATATTATTTTGTATAAGTCATTATATATGAGATTACATCTTATAGTTTACAGATACAAAGGTCAGTCCTTTTACACTAAGCATGTATAATTTGAAAAACAGATTTCAAGTATAGATTTAGAACTAAGTGTGGTGTCTCAAAACATTCATATAGTATGTTTTATCATGCATGATTTACAATTACATTTTTCAATTACTCAAGCCTAAGTGAGCCATTATTACTTAGCATGGATTATTTATAAAAAATATATATATATAGTCCTTCAATGTTTTACGTATGCATTCACCCTCATATGCTCAGTATATCCCAGAAGTACTAATCCGCATATATGTCTATGTGCTACATTGTTTGATAATGTAGGTTTAAGTGCTTAGTTTTAGTTGTGTGAGTTATTTCAAGAATCTCCATCGACATCCCAACAGTTGGTGAGTCCTCATAGTTTGGGGGGCTAGTTATTCAGATTTTCTAGCTTATTATAGTAATTGGTTCGATATTTTCAATTAGTTTGAGTCAGTTGGGGGCTTGTCCCAGTAGATCTCTAGTTATAAATAGGGGAGGCTCTTCAGACTGCTAGTTATGATTCATATTTCTAGTGTTGATTGTCCAAACTTTTACTTCTAGTATATTTAGTTGATATGTTTAGATAATTTCATCTTAGATCAAACATACTCCTGCATTGATTTTATGTTTCTATTTCCCCATTATGAGTTTCAAAATTAGTAGAAGGCTTTCAGGGTTAGTTTTAGGCAACTCATAGTCTTGCTCACCATGTGACATCTCGGGATCAGTTTTTGGGGTGTTACAAAATTAGTATCAGAGCCTAAGGTTATAAGACTCCTAGGGAGTCAGACAAGTCGCATTACGTAGTATCTTAATTATCTAGCGTGCTTATAGTGTCTCTTTCTACTTTTAATTTGTGCTCTTACGTGACAGTTAAAAATGCCACCTTACTGAGCTAATGCACGCAGAAATAATAACCAGCCACCCATGCCTACTTACCTTCTTAATGTTGTCTTTCAGGCATTAGCCCAAGCTATAACTGCCAATGTTCAGGGAAACCATCAGGCGACAGTTCTACTTTAGCAGAATAGGGATTTAGTAGCAGCTAGAATTCGTGACTTCATGAGAATAAATCTGCCTGAGTTCTCTAGGTCAAAAGCAGGTGAGGACCCACAAACTTACATAGATGAGATAAGAAAGATCACCCAGATTATGCATATTATTGAGGAGAAGAGTTTAGAGTTAGCATCCTATACGTTGAAAGATGTGGCATATAATTTGGCATTTATTTTGAAGAATCGTAAAGGTTAGAATGCAGCTCCTATGAGTTGGTAGGTGTTTTAGGACATATTTCTAGATAGGCTCTTTCCACGTGAAATGAGAGAAAATAAGGTAGAGGATTTTTTGAACCTAAGGCAGTGCTCAATGACAGTGAAAGAATACTGCCTTAAGTTCAACTAGTTTTCTAAGTATGCCACTAATACGATGGCTGATCCTAGGACTAGTATGAGTAAGTTTGTTACAGGAGTATTTGGTTTGGTAGTTAAAAAGTGTAGGACTAAGATGCTTATAGGGGATATGGATCTTTCTAGGCTGAAAATTCATGCTCAATAAATTGAGGCTATAAAAGTTAAAAGGGAAAGAGAGGGGAAATAAAAAGGCTAGAATTGGGCAGTTTGGTTATGCCCAGACAAAGTTTATAGGGGGAACTCATTTATAGTTTTAGAGTAGCTCGTCTATGCCAGTGCACATCTTCAGCCAGTGTTCCCGCCCCCAGAGCTAGGCAAGAGCAGTGGGGTAAGACTTTTATGTCTAGATCTTACAATAGTATGAGTGGAAAACCTAATTATCCTTCATGTTCTAAGTGTGGTAAAAATCATCTTTGTGAGTGTTTGTTGGGACAAAAAGTTTGTTATGGTTATGGTAAGTTGGGATATGGAATCAAAGATTATTCGCATACTAAGCAGGAGAACAGAGATGCTTGTCCCCAGACTTAGTCTGCTAGTGCATCAGCTTTTCTAGGTCACCCAGTCCCTCCTCACTGCGCATTATCCAGTACCGATGGCGATCGGCTCCAGAATTGGTTTTATGATTTACCATCCCATCAGGCACAGGAGAGTTCACCAAATGTTGTTACTGGTATGCTTCATGTCATTAATCTTGATGTTTATATGTTGTTAGACCCAGGGTCAAATATCTATTATGTGACCCGACTAGTTGCAATAAATTTGGAAGTAGGTCCTGAAAATCTTCCTAAGCCCTTCTTAGTTTCTATCCCAGTGAGTGAGTCAGTTTTAGCCGAGCGAGTCTATAAAAAGTGACATACCACTATTCTTCATAATATATTATTAGCAGACTTAATAGAGTTAGACATGGTCAATTTTAACTTTATTCTGGGCATGGATTATCTCCATTCCTGTTATGCATCTATAGATTGTCGCACTCGAGTGGTAAAGTTTCAATTTCTAGATAAATCAGTCTTTGAGAGGGAAGTTAATTTTGTGTCTCCAAGGAGTCATTTTATATCCTATATTAAGGCCTGAAAATTGATCTCAAAGGGGTGCATCTATCATCTAGTTTGATCCAAGGACACTAAGTCTAAGGCTCCAACTTTTCAGTCAGTCCACGTAGTCAATGAGTTTCCTAAAGTGTTACCCAAATATTTGCCAAGGGTACCTCCCAATAAGGAAATAGAATTTGGTACTAACCTTATTCTAGATACTTATCCCTTCTCCATTCCTCCATATTGTATAGCTCCAGCCGAGCTTAAGGAGTTAAAGGAGCAGTTTAAAGACCACTTAGATAAAGGTTTCATAAGGCCGCCTGTCACTCCATGGGGCACTCCCGTCCTATTCATGCGAAAGAAAGATTGTTCTTTGCGAATGTGCATTGACTATCGTCAGGTAAATAAGGTCACAATCATAAATAAATATCCTTTCCCTAGGATTGATGACCTATTCGACAAACTATAGGGTGCAAGTTACTTCTCCAAGTTATACCTTAGATTCGATTATCATCAACTTAGAGTAAGGGAATGTGATATTCCAAAGAAAGTTTTTAGAACCCATTATGGTAATTTTGAGCTTCTAGTCATGTCCTTCGAGCTGACAAATGCCCCAAAAGCCTTCATGGAGTTGATGAATATAGTGTTCAAAAAGTATTTGGACATGTTTGTCAAAGTCTTTATCGATGATATTCTTGTCTATTCTCGTAGTAAGGATGACCATGCAGACCATCTTAGAATTATGTTACAAACTCTTAAAGATCACCACTTGTTTGCCAAATTTAGCAAATATGAATTTTGTCTAAGATCAGTAGCTTTTTTCAGTCATATTATTTCTAGTGATGACATTAGAGTTGATCCCCAATAGACAGAAGCATTAAGAAACTATCCTAAACCTATCTCTCCATCAGATATCAAAAGTTTCTTATGTTTAACTAGCTATTACAGATGTTTTGTTGAAGGGTTTTCTTCTATTGTATCACCTAAGTCTAGATTAACTGAGAAGAAACTTAAGTTTTAGTGGTTATATTCTTGTGAGAAGAGTTTTCCATAGTTGAATACTGACTCACTTCAGCTCCAATTTTAGCGCTACCTGATGGTACAGATGGGTTCATTATCTATTGTGATACTTTTAAAATTGTTCTGGGTTATGTTTTGATGCATAGAGGTAAGGTTATAGTGTATGCCTCTAGCCAAATTAAACCTCTCAAAAAGAACAACCCTACCCATGATCTTGAGTTAGCTGTTTTTGTATTTGCATTGAAAATTTGGAGGCACTATCTTTATGGGGTGCATGTTGATGTATTCACAGATCACAAAAGTTTAGAATATGTTTTCACTCAGAGAGAGTTAAATCTTGTCAGAGAAGTTGGTTAGAATTGTTGAAGGATTATGATATTAGTGGGTTATATCATCCGGGCAAGGCCAATGTGGTGGTAGATACCTTTAGTAGATTGCTGAAGGTTAGTGTTGCTCATGTGGAGTGTGATAAGAGAGAATTAGTTTGCGAAGTTCACTGATTTTCTAGATTGGGTGTGAGGTTGTCTAACTCAGCTGAAGGGAATGTTTGGGTTCAGAGTAGTTTGGAATCTTCTCTAGTTTCTAAAGTGAAAGAAAAAAAGCATAAGGACTCTAATTTGGTCAAACTGAAGAGTTCAATTAAACACAAAAGGTAAAGGTTTTCTCCCAAGGGGGAGATTGTATGTTAAGATACCAGAATAAATTATGTGTGCCATGTGTTAATGATTTAAGGCAGCAGATTATGGAAGAAGTACATGGTGCACGTTACTCCATTCATCCAGGAGCCACTAAGGTGTACTGCGATTTGTGAGAAGTCTATTCATGGAGTGGTGTGAAGAAATATATCACAGAGAGTGTTGACAAGTGTGCAACTTGTACATAGGTTAAGGTAGAGCACAAAAAACCTGGTGGGACATTTTAGGAGTTTGTCATTCCCACTTGGAAGTGGGAAGAGGTGAATATGGACTTTGTGACAGTATTACCCCATTCGTGTCGACAACATGATTTGATTTGGTTATTGAAGATAGATTGACTAAATCAGCGCACTTATTGACAACTCACATGTCCTACACAACTGAAGATTATGCTAAAATGTATATGAGAGAATTGTTCATATTACACGGAGTTTCCTTTTCCATCATTTTAGATAGGGGTACTCAGTTTACTGCTCAATTTTGGAAAGGCTTTAAGAAGCGTCTTGGTACCCAAGTTCATCTCAGTTTAGCTTTTCATCCACAGATAGATGGTCAGGCAGAGAAGACCATTCGGACCTTAGAGGATATGTTGAGCGCATCTGTTCTTGATTTCATAGGAAGTTGGGATGACCACTTGTCGTTGATTGAGTTTGACTAAAATAACAGTTACCATTCTAGTATTCAGATAGCCCTATTTAATTCTCTTTATAAGTGAAGATGTAGATCACAATCAGTTGAACTGAATTAGGTGAGGCCACTTTGATTGGGCCAATATGGTGTTTGAAGCCATAGAGAATGTTCAGTTAATTTGAGAGAGATTGAAAGAAGCTTAGAGTCTTCAAAAATCTTATGCAGACGTAAGAAGAAGACATCTTGAGTTTTAAGTAGATGATCTTGTGTATTTGAAGGTTTTACCCATGAAGGGGTGAAGAGATTTGGCAAAAAGGGGAAGCTTAGTCCCCGATATGCGGGTACCAACACAATTTTGAGTTGTGTATGGAAGGTAGCATATGAGCTTGAGCTACCTGCAGACTTGTCAACAGTTCACCCATTGTTCTATATATCCCTATTGACGAAGTGAATGGATGATTCAGTTGTTGTATTCCCTCCAGAAATAATGGACACCTAAAATATCCTACTATACGAAGAACTTCCAGTATAGATTCTTGATTACTAGATCCGTATACTAAGGAACAAATAAGTTCCCTTTGTCAAAGTTCTGTGGAGAAATCAATCCGTTGAGGGTGCTACTTTGGAAGAAGAAGCTTACATACGTACCAAGTATCCTCACCTCTTCTTCACAAACTCAGGTTCAGCCTAAGGTAACAGTCCTCCTAAATTTGGTTCTTATCCAGTCTCAGTTTCAGCCATGTGATTATCGTCATGTCAAGTTATGCATTCGCAAATTAGTTCAGTCGCTCAGTATGATTTAGATATAGTCATGCAATTTTGTTTCAGTTGTGTATGCTAGTATATAGTCTCAGTTGCTCAGTATCCTCAGTTTAACTAGTCTCATTCGAGGATGAATGTTCCCAAGGGGGAGATATTGCAATACCCTATACTTTTCTTAGTGCTATTTTGCTCATAGTGTGTGTCAAGGGTCAACTACAAAAGTGTATAACTTTTAATATGTGTAGAATATTCTAGCTCTAGACCCACCAAAGTGTAGATAATTTAATTAGCTTTCCAAAGATACCAACTTCGCTTAAATTTGATACCCGATTGAGAAGTTATGACACTGTTATTGAAAAAAAATTGTTCACCATGATAGCACCACGTCGCGGTGAAGTGCAGTTTCGCAATTGTCCATTTTTCAGTGAAGCACCACGATTATACTGTGTCATGGTGAAGACCAGAATCCCATGCATCCCTTTACAGTTTCCCGCCACAATTGGCTAGTGTCACACAGAAATCGCGAAGGTATATAGCCCCGCATCGTGATAGAGTACAATATGACACTCGTCCTTTACTAGTGACGCAACGCCAAAGCACCACATCACACCAGAGCCCAAAATGGAACTTGTCTTTTTTCCAATAATCCACTGCGATTGCGCCGCGTTGCACAGAGGCCTAAAATTGGGATTCCAGTTTTGAACTCAACATTTCAAAGGACAATTTTAGTCTTTTTCCAAGCCCCCAAATCATGAAAAATAGAGAATTAAACCTATTCTAAGAATTATACGCTCACTTTTCATCAAATTACTCTCTAACAAACCATAGAACATCAAATTTCAAACCTCAAGAAATCCAAATTCTACCATTCATTTTCAAGGATAACGCAAAATTCAAGATTTCCAATTCATTATCTTCAAGAAACAATCTTAAAGAGCGCAAATAGAAACTCAAAGTTCAAGCTTCTTCATCCATTCATTAATCAAGGTATGTGGGGTTTTCAACAAGGATAATTCTTTCATCCTTATGTCCAAAACTAGTTTTTTGAAGTTAATTTGACATGAATTAACATGAATTTCAGTTTAGGGATTATACCAACTCATTACTATTTAAAGATCATGAAATTCCAAATGGTTTGGATGTTGAATTACATTTTTATGTGTATGATATTAATTTCAAGATTTAGAATTGAATTATCAAGATTTTTATTATTTAGCATAAACTTTATGATGATTTGACATGAAATTGATGCATGGGTTACTAAGCCCTAGTTGAATATTGATATTTCAAAAATGACAATGCTTTCAGCACCCTATAATTAGTTCATATAAAGATTTTGAACAAGTTTTGATCCTTTTGATTCTCAGCTTAGATATGGAATCCCCTTTACAGTTTTTGTTACAGTTTACAGTAAACAGATACACAAGTGGTTTTCACTATAAACCTTTATAATAGTTTTAAAAGTGGATTTTCTACAAAAAAAAAAAGCATGCATATTAAAGGGAGTAGTATTTAGCATAGAGTTAGGTATGTCTACATGCCCCAAAACTATGAGCCAATGTAGCCTCAGATTATCAGATTATTCCCATTTCTATATGGATGATAGTTACCGATGTGATCACTTAGATTAGGATATAGTCCTTGGCAATCGTATGATACCTCTCCCCAATGTGAGGTTTACCCATAAGGGAACTAGAAATTGGACACTATAATAGCTCACATAGTGTTTGTCGGTTAGAAGAACCTACCTATAGAAAAGAGTAAAGAATAACAGAAAAGTTTTTAGAAACTAAGTGTAAACGATCATGATTTTTTTCAGATATTGTTTTATATTAGTCATTATCTATGAGATTACAACTTTTAGTTTACAGATACAAAGGTCAGTCCTTTTACACTTAGCATGTATGATTTAAAAAATAGATTTCAAGTACAGATTTAGAACTAAGTGTGGTGTCTCACAACATTCATAAAGTATGTTTTATAAGGCATGATTTATGATTTATTATTACAGTTTTCAATTACTTAAGCCTAAGTGAGACATTATTACTCAGCATGCATTATTTATGAGAAAAATGTATATAGTCCCTCACTGTTTTACGTATGCACTCACCCCCTTATGCTTAGTACATTCCAGAAGTACTAATCCACATATATGTCTATGTGCTATATTGTTTAATAATGTAGGTTCAGGTGCTCAGTTTCAGCTATGTGAGTGATTTCAGTCATCTCCATCTCCATCTCGACAGTTGGTGAGTCTTTATAGTTTGGGCTCCTAGTTATTCAGATTTATCTAGCTTATTATAGTAGTTGATTTAGTATTTTATGTTAGTTCGAGTTAGCTGGGGGCTTGTCCCAGTGGCTCTCTAGTTATTAGTAGTAGAGGCTTGTCAGACTAATAGTTATGAGTCAGATTTCCAGTGTTGAATGTCAAAACTTTTATATCTTGTATTTTCAGATAATTTTATCTTAGATCAAATATACTTCTACATTAATTTTATTTTTATATTTCCCCATTATGAGTTTCATATTTGGTTAAAGGCTTACAAGGTTAGCTTTAGGCTACTCATAGTATTGAGCACTGTATGACATCTCAGTACCCATTTTTGGGACGTTACACTTTCGTGGCATAATGGGTTTATTCCCATCCTTTGTGGAAAACCGCCCCTCCAAATATCATTTGTGTTTCCACTTAGAAGATTTTTATTTCTGTCCCAACTTTTGCTCACTATGAGTTGAGTCGCAGAGGGATAAAATATTTAAATCATCTAAGGTAAAGCTAGATAGAGGTAGAAACATGACGATGAAGCTTCTATCTCGCCACTTTGAATACTTGCACCTTTTACGTAACTTCAAATCAAATTTTTGATTTGGATTCTTTGATAAGGGTTTCAACATCAATATGCTATTAGTTGAACATCAAAAGTTGAGCTCCTTGTCCTTTGAGTGTGGCATGGCCATTTAATTCTTAGGAATGTCAAACTCAAAAAGGTAGGGGTAGTGCTCCTTCTCCCCAAAATCTATCATTTTCTCAGGTGGATACGTTTTATAAAATCCACTAAGCATAATGTTTAAAAATAATTCGAATGAGGTCTATTCCTTAATTCCAAAATTATATCCTTTTAATCATCCTCACCCTAAGATGGGCTAGAGTCTTCATAAGAGATTTGTTTGGCTTCTTCTTTTGGATTTAGTGCCATTTAATCACTTTTGGCATCTTCAAAAATATGTTGTTTGGTTGGTTAGGAAATCTTTGAGGATTCTTCACTACCAAGATCATCATTGACAACATATCTTGGTTTCTCTTCTTGATTCACCTCCTCTGGGGAAGTGGGCAAGGCAATAGTATTTACAAGATTTGTTTCCTTACCTATTTCCTCTATCTTTTAAATCTCCCATCCAAATGCCTTATTATATTGATGCATATCTTGCACATTCTCCCTCGTTGTAGTTACCCAATCAAAAATAGTTTGAAGCATTGCTTCAAAACTATTAGACTTGGCTTGAGGTTCTTCATTTATTTGATCATGATACTTGTAATACTCATAAGAAGAAATAGCAATTGGGTTAGCATAATAGGGGAAGGGAGCATTGGATAATCACTCCAATGTCCATCGAGACCCCTACAAAAAGAAAAATCACACTCCCAATAGGATCGAGAAGGTGAATCCGACTCTATCTGGGGAGTATATCTACAATCTATAGGAAAGTAGGGTCCGTCACAATATAGACATGGATCATTAAGATAAGACTTTCAACTATCAAAATCATAGTAGTCCTGAGATGCCAAACTAACTCGAAATGCCAAATTATTCCCCAAAAATGGCACGATTTTTCTATAATGCTCAACTTACATGTCAATATAAGTGCAAGGTGGTCTTCATCAATATATTTACCCAACTTTTAAGTCAGGGTCAAATCCATAAGTAACAATGTGAGTGACGATCAAATTTGATCAAAATAATAGATACTCACTAAAATTCAAACAAATAGTACAAAAATATAAAAATGAGGGTTTGGAAAATATCATAATAAATATCTATTTTTGGATTTTTCAAGTACTAATTTAGGGATACGAATAACTAGAGTATTATCAATTAGCCACGGTTCTTGGGGCTATGTCTTAATAAGGGTTGCTAACATGAGGGTGTTAATAATCTACTTCACTTTTAGTAGATTAATTTTGGGTAGTTTTGGTTAGGGGTTTTGCTGCTTGCCTTTCAAAAAAGCACCAAACTATCACCTATTGATTCATTTGAATACCAAATGGGTGTCTTTAACAATTTGTAACCAAAACTCAATTTGGGTATCCCTATTTCTAGGATGATGCCTAAGTCATAGCCATTCCGTAAATTATTCTTATTTCTAAGATAATAAAAAGAGAACAACTACAATCTAAGTAATTGTTCACAAATGCTCATGTCACCTTCAACACATCTTTCAAGGATTATTGAAGGATCTAGGTTACCTATATCCCTTTGTCAAGGATGATGTAGGGATTAGGAAATTTGAGGCTTTCATGAGCAAATTCCATGTTATCATTAACCATTTGAAAAACTCATCAACATGAACTACTTGAATCTAACAATAAGAACCCACACACAATTTAACTATATTCATACATAAACGCAAGAGGAAAAACTAGCTACTCATAAGATAAATAAGTAAAGATATAACAAAAATATCCTTTGAATTGATTTTAAGAGGCTAAGTGAATACTACTTTAAACTTTGGAATCAAACAAATCTTGAATGGATGTTTTCTAATTCTTTACTTAGAAGCTACTCAAATGTATTCTTCACCCAAAATTAATAAAATATTTTCTTCTCTAAGTGTGGAGGATAAGAACTAGAATAGCGGACTATAATTTGGAATTGAAAGATGAATGAAAATGATTATAGGGTTTGAATCTTCTTTAGGGAAATTTTTGGATTGGAACATTGAAATTATGTGTTTTCCCTTGGGTAAAATCCTGTGTTGTCGCAATTGCGGCGACGCGACTGCATAACACTCACGTAATGTGTAATTCTTTGCTCCAAGTCTTTAGCTACACTTTTTTGCTCCCTTTTATTCCCTTTTTATCTCCAATCCACACGTTTCCATCTTTTCACCTTTTTGTCTGCAAAATATGGATTTTAGTGCATTCAATAATAATTATATCTCTCTTATCAATTAAAAATATAGTAATGTGTATGAATGTGGAGTACGAATGAGTGGTTGATTCACCATTCATTATCTCTTAGGAAGGGAGTAAGGTGGTTTGGTAAGAATAGGAAGCTTAGTCCCCTTTATGTTAGTTCATTCTTAGTTTTAAAGAGGGTTGGTAATGTTGCATATAAATTTGAGTTTTCTTCTAGTTTGAGCTTTATTTTTTTGGTGATTTTGATTTAATGTTGAGAATGTATGTGGGTGATCCTTCAACGGTTTTTCCTTTGAAGGATGTGGGTATTTTAGATTCCTTGTCTTATGAGAAAGTCCCAATTGAGATTTTGGATTGGCAAGTCCGTCGGTTGTGAACAAAAGTGTAGATTTAGTAAAGGTTATTTGGAGGAACCAAAAGGTTGAGGAAACTACTTGGTAAGCTAAGAAGGACAATAGTTCAAAGTATCCAGTCTTGTTTCACATTTTGTATAATCATGCTTGAGGTTGTAAGGACCCATGACGAGTCATTTTGATCAAATCATAACCAAATCAGAAATTAAGTGAAAAGTGTTTGCTCTGAGTATGAGTGGCTCACTATTAGGTATAAGGACGTGTTGTGAGTCATTGGGGAAAACTATAGGATGTCCAGTATTTATCTAATTGGTTTCTGTGTGTTTACTATAATTGGACCCTATGAGTGGTAGGGTCCCATAACGAGTGCTACCAATTGAGTCATAGGGCCAACAGAGTATGCGTGTCTTCGGAACTGTCATGGTTACGACTAAGGGTGTCGAGTCATAATTTGTCAATATGAGTCGTAGAGTGACTCATAGTCATTTGTGATAATTTTTTGTCTTTTCATTAGAGGAACTTTGGATAGTTCCCCTCTACCTCAATTGTAATCCACGACTTAAAACCCTATTGGGGGACCCTATTAGCATTTTTATCTCACTCATAACAACTCCCAAATCTCTCTTTAATTCTCTCAAGCATCCATACTTAGGGTTTCAAAGAAGTAGGTCTTCCAAGGGCTCTAGGGTTAGATTTGTTCCATAAAACATGATATTCCGGGCTTGTTACTCTTCCCTTATTGTTAATTTGTTTAAAACTTGTGTTGTAAAGTATTGTTCATGAGATATTGATTTTATTTTTAAAATAAGGGTTAGATTTTTTAATTTTTGTTATTGAACAATGTTTTCCCATGGTTTACATATGATTTTTCATTCTTTAATTATGGTTTTGAACTTATGGGTGCATGTGTATAGTGAATGAACTAGGGAATTGTGATTCTCCCAAACTTTTGAATTTTTAAGTGGTTCTTAACCCAACCACCTATTGTGAAATTAGGTTTTAATTACGAGAAATATGGGAATTAGTAAAATTAAACCAAAGGGATTGAGAATTCTCCTAAGTGATGTAATTGTTTTGGCATGGTGTTGTTACCTTACAAGTATAGTTTGTATGATGATACCAACAATGTATGCCTTAATGTGAAAGATGGTTCAATGAATGGTATTGTGTGATAAATGCTTTAATTGGGCTTTAAAAAGGGTTGTGTAGCTGAGTCATGAAAGTGGTAGTCCTGAGGGACCTAAACTGGAAACCGTAATTGCTGATGTGGGGGTCTATATGATCCTGTGGTTTGAGTCCCGCTTATTAATATCATTTGATTAGAAGGTTTGAGTCACCTAGATCTTATTACATAATTTAGTGCTTGTGTCACCTTGATATGAATAGAGGTTTAAGTTCCTCATAGTGCATATATACCCTCTGGTTAGTGCGGCCACACGTATTAGGGGCTTACCATCTAAGGGAGATCTTGACCCATATAGCCCATGAGTACCTTGTATGATATAGTGGTTGAGCTACACAATCCAAGCTAATGTTTTAAAGTGTCTGATAATTCTTTTACCCTATCCCGATATGTGATACATATATGTATATGCAATTAATTATGTGCATTAATTTTGAATGATTTTGAACTGTTGACCATATCATTAAGTTATCCTTATCCATAAGTTTCATGCTAGCACTCCAATCGTTAATCGTCTTCAGATGTTGTGTCCCTATGCGATGTAGGACTTAGTCATACTTCTACTCCTCCTACTCAGTGATTAGGTTTCCAGAAGAGCTTGTAAGTTAGCATTCAAATGGTGACCCTCCATACATTAGAAGTCTACATTTTATCTTTTGGATTTTTGTGTCTCAAACTATTTAGACTTGTTGTTTGGCTATAGTCGAGGGCATGTCCTGACACTTTATTGATATTTAATTATTGTTCTTGGTTTAGAAGGCTTTATTTGGATTAATATGGATATTGGGCGGTGTTGGTTGGTTGTTTAGTCGATCACCAGTTATCGATTATAGACATGTTTGAATTTTCTTAAGCTTGTTGCATTCTATCTTGTTATATATTTGGAACTCATTCAACCTTGGGTGATGATGTGTTTAGTTTGGCTAGGTGCAGGGGGTAATCTCTGAGCCACGTGGAACTTAAGATACCTTTCATGGCAAGGATCTGGTTTGGGTTATGACACCTAAATATAAAATTTTGGTATGTTGTCCATTTATGGGTTTAGGAGTTTTAGATTTGCCTTCTGGTTTGCTGAGATTTTTCTTTGGCTATCCCTCTTTATGTAAACTATTTCTGAGGTTGACCAATTTTATATTTGTTCTTCAAATGTGGCTAGTTCATCACCTAATAGTGGTTTTGATATTGATGTCCAGAATGCTTGAATTTATCTTTTGGTTTTATTATGTTCGTCTCCTAGTGATGGTTTGCTTTTTGTATTTCTTTGGAGTGTGATATTATGTTCTTATCCTGATGTGGTTCTTGTCTAATTGGACTTAGAGAGTTGGAGATAGGTGATCTTTTTGATGACTTCTTTTATTTGGCAAATATGAAATTCATTATCTTAAGTTTCTTGATTTAATTTTTGGTAGTGGTTTTGACCTTGACTTTGGTGTCAAGATTTGGCTCTTTCTTCTTTGATAATGTGAATTCAGGAAATACATATTTTGGAATCTCTTCGTCCTAATAAGACTTAATGGTGTGCTTCTTCTTGGTGATATATGTCAATTGGTATTCTCTACCGAGATGGAGTATTTGATTTATCAGTTCTCATCGAAGGTTGCATTCTCTAAGTTGCTAGAGTTATGGTTATCTCTAGAACAGTTTGTAGAATTGGTGAGTTCTAGAGTATGCTTTAGTGGTTCATTCCCTTTAGTGGATAATGAGTTGGTTGCTTGTTTTTGTAGCCAGTTATTTACCCTCCATTATGATTATTATTTTGGAGCTACATTTCATGCCCTCTAGTCGATATATAGTTGGTTGCTTGTGTTTTAAAACAGTGATATATCCTTTATTGTGATGTTTCCCTACAGCTATATTTTAATTTTGGTTGTATATAACTCAGTAAGGATATGTCTAATTTGAGTAGTAAGGTCAATTTTAGTAGTTGGCCTCAGTTATATTTATTTGCTTAATTTAAGATTTTATGCCTTAGAATGGCGATTTAGAGTGTGGATTCTTGCGCATCTTTATGTTTGGTTTGGGTTGTTGAGATCGAGTGGTTGATCTCTCGTGTTGAGAATTTAGCTTGGAGTTGTAGAGCTTAGGTGCAACCTTTGTTTTTAGATTTGTCTCAATTAGTCGTCATTTATAGGCTGGTTAAGCTTACTCCGTGGTTACCTATCTGGTCATATTTAGTTTATATATGTTATGGCTGAAGGTGTTCATATCATAGTATGATTGGCATATTGTGAGTTTTTTGGCTTTGACCTCAGGTTTCCTATTTTCATTGGAATTTTTGGATGATTTACTTAGTAGGAGTAGTATGCATAAATTGGATTAAACAAGGACTCGTGCTCTATTGATGGAAAATTCATGAGTAAATTATTTTTTGGTAAGTGTGTGTGCTTTAAACGCCCGGCCTTCAGTTTTGAGGGTCATATAGACAAGTTGTAGCATTGTTATAGATTGCAAACCTTGGTTGTCTTTATTTGGATGCCCAACTTGCACGTAATGGTCTTATTCTCGAGCTCACCATTATAGGTTTTAAGTGTACCAACTTCAGTTATTTTGGGTTAGTGTGATGGAGTTGCACGGACAAGACTTAGGTAATTTGTTTGGTTTGGAGTGGATATCAGGTTTGGAAAGAAAAAAAAGGTTATATTTGGATTTTGAGTTTGTTGCATGACCCATTCCTTGGTTTACCTTTGGCTTGGATGAATTTTTATTTGATTGAGGTGGTATCAATGTGTTGTGGTTCAAATTTGCATGCATCAACCTTCCTCAGTTCAGTTGGAGGCTAGTTGGTGGTTGAGGTTCATTTTTGGTTGGTTGAGAAGTGAAGAAAGGATGTTGGTTAAAAAATTAATACTAGTAGAAAAAACCCAGGGAAGTGTAGTCTCTTCTTAAAGTGTATTTGGGAGGTCGTGCTCAGCGCATGCAGTCCCAGTACCTCATCCCTTCGAGCCTTCATGATATTTGTATCCATTGAGTATTGCGGATGAAAGTCTTTTTAGTAGTAGATATTGAATCGACCCTCTAGGTCATTTCCTTGATTTTCATGAGTTTCTATTGTTTCAAGACTTGCCACATTGGCCATAGGTCATTTGTGACTTTTTAGAACAGTCGGTTTGATTATAAAATAGTTCATCTGGATTTTAGGCTTATTTCTCTATTTTGGAGCTTTTGCTATTCAGGATTTGGTCTTGGACAAAAACTCCTAGTAGATGACCTTGGTTGAGAATTTCACAACTCCATCAACTTTGAAACATTGATTTAAGTCTGGGGGCCCTTGGTTCAGGTCCTATGGCATTTGAACTTATTTTGGGATATTGGATGGATTATTTAAAAAATAGAACTATAGATGTGGGCCCCATACTTAGTCAAAATAATCTTGAATGAAAGTTTTGATGGTTCCATTGATTCTGAAACATCAAATTTAGTATGGTAGAGTAATTCACTTGCATGCACGGGGTTCCGAACAAATCCCGAGCACTCAATCAAAGTCTATTTTGGTCTTAGCAAAATCTGGTTCATGGAACTTCATAGCACCACTAAAGAGCCTATTGGATCACTTTAACGCTAAACGCTTTAGCGTCCATGGGCCATTTTAGCAGCCCTGTCCTTTGCCGGTGGTGCACTTTAGCACCCAATGGCCTCTAAAGCGGTGCTTTCTTTAATGCCGTTTGCGCCACATTACTGGCAACCACTGCTGTCACTAGACCGCTTTAGCAGTCATGCTGCCGCTTTAGTTATAGGCACTTTAGAGGTTGGGTGTCCGATTTAGTGGCACCTGTAGACATTTTGATCACTTGACTCCACCCAATATTTTACCATTTTTACACTATTTATACACCATATTAATAGCTCAAATAGAGGAAAAAGTGGGAAATCATCCACATAGTTTAATGTAAGCTAACCTGACTCATCTTGGTCATTTCCTTTAATTTTCCATTCAATTTCCATCCTAATTCTTGGTAAAATTCATAGAACTTAGGGGTTGAATTCCTAAACTTTTTAGGTTGATTTGTGACCCAAATTGTGCTCTGTTTCTGCTTAATTTTTTAGCATAACTTTCTTATCCTTCGAGGGATCTCGTGATGGGTTCAATTTTGGATTTCCTTTTTAGGCCCTACAAGTTTATGCTTGACTCAAAAGTTGACCTGACCCTTAATAAATCAATATGGGTCACATTTTACTCCTAATGACTTGTAGATTACTATTTTGATTTGATGGAATTTCAGGATTCTGGAGTGAAGACCGATAATTCGTGGATGATTCAAGGGTTGCGGTTCAGTATTGGGATAGGATTTTGTCTTCTCTTGTTCTTGAGATGGTGTTTTATATATGTTGCATGTTAGATAATGGTGTTAGGATGAGATTGTGGGTAGAACACCGTGACTTAGTCTAAACTATGATTTTGGGGGCTAAAAGGGTATTTGACCCTTATATTGAAATATTTATTATACTTCTATAATCCTATTACCTTCATTATAGATAGAGGTAATTCATAGTATGATTAAGATATTATTATCGATATTGGATGGGATTTAGGTATTGGAAGCATTATTAGTATGATTAGTCTTATTCGAACTATTTAGACCATCTTGGAATGGTATTTTAGGTAGAACTTAGTTTCTCATGTTGTCGGTGGAATTGCTATCTTAGGGATAGTTATCGCTTACTTAACATCTTAAAGTGAATTTAGATACCTTAACTTAGTCCGGGTAAGAAGCAGGCCTAAAATGGCTATTGGAGACTAAAAGTAAGCTTTTTCAGCCCACCTTAGGTTAAAACTTGTGTTAGCTCTGTAGACTTATATTCGTATGATAGCCTATTAGATGTAGATGAGACTAATGAACGTCTAGTATAAGGTGGCTATATGACTTGGTGGATTGTAATAGTTTTTCCCAAAATAATGATGTTATGTTATTTTGGATATAGTATTGGGCCTAAGGACATGATTATGAGGCTATAGTTATTCCAAATATGTATTGGGCCTAAGGTCATAATTATGATGCTATGATTATGCCGGATGTATATTAGGCCCAAGGTCATGATCATGATATTGGTTAGGTTTTGAAAAGTATTCTATCCTTCTAAATAAAGTTATTGTAGTTTATAGACATATTGATTCTTATAATCATATTGTTTGAATACTGGTAATGCCATACATAGATTTAGTATAATCATGATCACATAGATAGTAGATGGCATGATTCCAACAAAAATATGACTCTATTACTCTTTTTCCTAAAAAGGGATTTGTTCCCACTTTTCACCTTAAAAATGACGATTTAGAGATTTAAACAATATAGATTCTGATCCCTATTTTTTTCTACCACTATTTACCCCGATCAAGAGAGATTCTGACCCTTTCTAGACTTTTATGATAATTTAGTGCCAGAATTTACCCTAGGTAATGTATTTACAAAATTATACTATTTTAGACACAGTTCTAGCCTGTATATTTTATATGCATACATTTATACATTTCTGGTACTGGACTAAGTGGACTGATGATGATATTGATGAAATGGGTTTTGATTCAAGTCCGGTGATTGATGATGACATTGATGATTATTGGAAATCCTTGATTGGGATGATGTTGGTGTATAGAGGTAATCTCGAACTCTCTAGGGACTCCTTCATCCATAAGTTATCATGCTAGAGAAGAGAGGTCATTGTGGGTCCTACCTTTATGAGCCATCGAGCTGGAGGATGTTTATACACTGAGTTACTTTATGCTACTTTGATTGGTTATGATATCATGGATTATCCTTGCATTCATTCATGCATGTTCATTACCTATCACTAGTATGCACCTATACGTATCATCCTTATGAGGGGTTGAATAGGTATAGGTGAAGAGTATGGTTTGTGATGTGTTGTGTGTTGATTGAACCTATCAGGCCTATGGCGGTAGTTATTTATGAAAGGCCCAGTTAGGTATTATTTGTCTAGAATAACCGATTACTTTGCATTGTTGTTTTTTTAATTATTTTTAAAATTATTATTGTTATTATTTTTATGGTTTGTTTGTGGCATGTTGACTATCAGACAGGTATTGATTTTTGAGGTATGATCCTGATTCTTTCATGATACGGTTATTTTATTTCGAATGATTATCCCATTAGGCATTGTGGCTTAAGACTGATATTTGATTCCTTTCTTTACAGTTACTTTATTAAGGTAATTATCTCATGCTTAGATGTATGGATTAGAGACCTTGATTATATTAGCACTAGTTCTTACTATGATTTGGAGGCCTGGAGATGCTAGTGTGATTACTTAGCTTGTACCCTTGAGTTAGCCTTATTGTGTATATGTAGTAGTTATGGTATTACCGCATATCCCATCCTTCATTTTTTTATTATTGTATATGTATTCCTTGTCCTTGTATACTACTATACATATCCTTCTTTTGCTCTTTATTCGTATATTAGCCCCTTGAATATAGTTGGTATAGGGTAACTTGTCCTTATTGTTCTATTAGATTATTATGTTAGTTTCTTGGATATGAATAGAATAGTTATCCTTATGGTCTCCTTAGCTTTGTTATGTAGTTTGTTGGATATTGAGTTGTAGTTTATATTCCTACATGCATGTTATTTATATTTGCATTAACTTTGGAGCTGAAAAGGTAGTTTTCTACTAATTACCACATGAACTACACTTCTGCAGCCTATAGATCATAGTATGGGTTCTCATCGTTGTTGTGTGCATCATGTAGAGTAACCTATCTTCGAAGATATAAGGTGAGTTCCTAGTGTTTGGAGTTTTGCTAATCTCCCTCTTATGTACTAGACTAGCTTCTATGTTGTATTCAGAGATAAATAGTATCAGTATATTTGTTTTGTACTTCATTTTGTCAGTCTTGTTATATTAGAAGCTCTTGTACTTATTTCTCCATTTCTCTTTGTAGCCTATTCCTAGTAGTTCTCTACTACGGGTTGGCTTGCCTACTAGTGGGTTATAGTAGGTCCATCATGACCTGAGAAATATGTTCGTGGAACATAACCAATATAAGAATGATCCAATGGTTGTCCGAACAAGGTGCTTAGTCTTGAATCGATGTTCGAATCATGGACTAGAGTCGAGGTCTCTTTTCAAATGCTGGAACATGCTCTGTACTTAAAAAAAAGAAGAGCACACATAGTATTAGTACAACAACTATGTATTGTTGGAATCATCAATCGACTCAACGCAACACCATACAAATAGGTAATCTAAATCCAAGTAACAACAATCAAAATACATCTCACAATTAGTTGACAACCAAATACAGTCATGACACTTCATTTCATCAGGATACAAGTATGCAAGTACATCTATTACACTTAGGCAGATTCTTCAACAATGCTAACTATAACATATATAATATGTAATTGATGTATTGGACATTGATGAAGAATCTTCCTTAGTGTAATTGATTTACTTGTGTACTTGTATTCTTATTGAGGTGGGGTGTTATGACTATATTTGTCACGACCCAAACCAAGGCTTGGCTGTGATGGGTAACTCAAGTCCCACATGGATCGTAGATCACCTCCTTCACCTAACCAAACCAACACAACACCCTCAAATGTTGGATTAATTCCATACATATAACAAGATAGCATAAAATGAAAACTTATAACCATTCATTAAGAGTAACGCCCCAAATCCGTTACCCAGAACGCTACACGGTGATCATAATCTCGAAGGACCAGAAGCTAACCCATGATTGATATCTGTAACTGAGCACTGAATAATAATAATAATATCATAAATGCAAAATCATGAACTGAAAGGCTATAAGGATCAATATTGATACACAACTGAAAATTTAGTATAACACCAAAACAACTGAAATAACTATCTGAATATGTTGTAGCCTGAAAGCCTCTAGAACTGACTGAACTTACTGAACTATCTGAATAAGAAGTTGATGGGACATATCCCTAACTAACTCTAACTAATGAAATAAACTAAGTAATGAAATAATAAAGAAATGATCATGTCCTCGAAGGAATAGGACTCACTGCTGACTCTGACTGCTGATACTGGAATGTTACTGATGCTCTGGAGCACGTGATTCTGAACCTATGGTATAAAACACCATAGTGCAAACTCGTTAGTACGATTGAATATACTAGTATGCATGTGAGGTAGGCTAAATGCAATAGGTTGTATGCATGAACAATAATAACTGACTGAATAACATGGACGTGAGAATACATGCATGAATACGTAACAGTAACTGAGATCATGATAACACTGACTCATGAATTTTAATAACGTGGATATACTGTATCTGAGTACTAACACTGGGATACTGAATGACTGAGTCCATTAATGATATGAATTATAGAGATTACAAGTAATCGATACTTGAGGTTAATGGTACTATATTACTGATAACTAATAAATGAGTATACTAATACTGAAAAACTACCGGGGTTCTTTACTGGACTTGGTAACTATATCTAACAGTCCTGAATCTGAAGGACTATCTAAGTTCTAGACTGAATTGGATGACTGTATCTGGCAATCTTGATTCTTATGGAACTAGCTGAGTTTCATAGTGAGCTGAGTGACTGTACCTAACCGACATGACCCAAAACTGAACTGGTGGGGTCCAACTAGTAACCCTAGATGGAAAGGTGTCAGTACCGTGCCACGGGTAAAGACAAGCTGTGAGTAAACCCTATCTGACAGGGAGCTCTCCAGTTAACCCCTCCTAGTAGGAAAACTCAAATGAGGTGTATAATCCAAAAAATCATAGGGTACATCTCAACCTATGATGGCTATGTAGTTCTGGAATACAAGGGTTTCATCTAAGGATCACACCCTCTACTGACTGACAGGTGAGCCCTCATCTTTGTCTTCACTTGCTGCTGAATCCTACTCCCAACTAAAGAGACACTAAACTGATTTAAACTGAACTAAACTATTGATGATCGTATTGTTTAACTAATTAGAACTAAGATCGCTAAATTTCATTGACTGACGAAATACTATTGAGATCTGATAACTGACTGATATTATAAAGATCATTGGGATTTACTGAGGTTACCGAGTAGGATTGGATTGGTAGATACTGAATTTACTAAGTTTTCCTGAGTAATATGACTGACTCAATTCTACTGATCATGCCTTGACTGAGAGTATCTTGACAACTGACACTGGATCTAGTCATACAGCTAGATTGTCAAGTACAAGTACCCCCAGGACTCGATAGTATAAAACTGACAGGATGTGACACTTCTTGAACACATGACCAATATCAACAATTCATCACACAATAACTTGGGGATTTCATGAATCACATGGTTGTCATAATGTTGTACATAGATAGGAATGCATATAAACATGTAATACTGTCATCAACCTAATCTTATGAACATTCCATCAAACATTCATAATGCACACAATATCATGAAAGTCATCCTTGATCATACGGGTAAAGCACACATTTATCACTTGAATCATAATTGAGCCATAATACACAATTTATATTCTCCTAGGCATTTTGTCAAACACCTTATATGCACCTCTTAGGTCATAGGTATAATCATCAAATTAAGACATCATAGCCACTACGTTTATAGTATTCTACTCGGATTGTTACATAGTTTCATAAATAAAGATTCCAACTTGGGAATCATACAATCATAATCTCATAAATCAACCCACAACAAAACATTCACAATACATGATTTAAAAACTTAATTCTTGGGCTTCATGGATGAAATAAATCAATGAATGAACACTATGCATACCTTTGTTCTTGAATTTACGAAGATTGATGGAGAGATTCTTGAATTTGAGTATTGAATTTAAATCCCCAATTGAAAACCCTAACTTGTTCTTGAGAGGAACTTGAGAAAAACACTGTATTTTGAGTGAAAAAATTGATGAATCACATGTTATTGGGTTTATATAGCGGTGGGAAATTGAACATTTTTCCCTTGAAGACACGGATATTAATGACTGAAAACTGGGCATCAACGCGATTAGCGACACGGCGCATCAATAGCACCGATGCAATACTCGACGCATCGCTCTATGATCGTGCCAAGCATCAATTCTTTTGGCTTTGGCAACCTACAACAGTGTTAACCAATGCGATAGGTGATGCGGTGCACCAAGATCGCGTTGGTCCACTATTTTGGGACACCAAACATTATATAAACGAGGTTTGAAAAATCCAAAACTTATCTGGGAACACCTATTGACCTCCTTGATCATGAATTAGCAAGAATGCCGACCATTAAAGGATATTAAGGTCGCGAAATAAGACTGCCAGCTTTTGAAGGCCAAAAAGAAACTAAGTCTGGAAACTTAGCTAGAATTTTCTAAGTCTAGGACCCCCTTAACAAGCATAAATGAACTGAATTAAGCTTAGGATTTTGTGCGGTCTTACATTAACTGTCAATACCATCTACCGGTAATCGAAAAAAGTTCCATCACCAAATTATCAACCAAACCACCCAAGTCCATAGAAATCCAACAAAGCCTCTACAAAATAAAAGGACAATAAAATATCAGGACATACCCCCTAAAATATCCAAAACCAATAAGCAAAAGATAGTTAAACGTAAAAAGGAAACCACAATATGAAATAGGGTTTTCCGAAGCATGAAAGCTCACCACTTCAGTCTGACTCGCTAGTTGATCTCAAATTCAAGTCACTGAGCAGGAGATATGGAAGTATGATCAGCTTCTGTATTGCGTGGGGATAAAGCATTTAAAGATGGTTAGCGTTTGTAGCTCTAGAATGTAACTCAAGGATAGAGGAATAAAATAATGCCATGATAGCAGTTTAAAACCAATACAACATTCAATGCATAGTATTATATGAAATACATATACATATATATAATACCACATGCAAGGGTAAGGAGTAAGGCTTAACATGAACTTTGAAAACCTCAACCTGGGCTATGTATCATAACCATCATATAACAAGGCACCCATTGGCTATATGGTCCTAGATCTCCTCTAACTGGAAGGGTGCCAATATTTGTAGCCGCACGAACGAGAGAACATCCATATCCGTATATACCTTTATAGGGAACTCAAACCTCTTGGCATAATCAAGGTGACTTAAGCATCAATGTATACAATATGTGAGTCTCGAAACTCCCATTCATTTAACTAATATGAAGGACTTAAACCTCCTAGTCATTTAGTCATCCACACTGGCTAGCGCGGTTTCCAGTGTTATTTCTTTAGACCTCCACTTTCACCGTCCACCTACACACCCCGCTCTAAAACCTAATCTAAAATACTTAATATGCATCAACATTTATTAAACCCGTTATACATATAGGCACCCCGTTGATATCTTCATACCAACCCTACTGGCAAGCGTATATTATGCCATAACAATAATTTCATTATTTGGGACTTGAACCCATTGTCAAAATAAAGACATTAACTTAATGCAACATTTGTGACTCGAACCCATTTAGCCATTCAAACCCCAAAGTTTTCATTTCAATGTATTATATGGCCATCAAAGCCTTTACAAAGACCATCATTAATCATTATCATGGCTATGCCAAAGCCTTAGTTCAAAAACACAATTCAATTTTTGACATTATTATTCTTATTAACAATTTCACAAATAGGTTAAGGGCATTCCATTATTAAAGACAAAATCATAAAATTTTGGGTTCAACCATGACCCCTCAATTAAATAACCATTCCCATGAACCCATATTTGCAAAATCATAATTAAAATATGTATAATTAAAATTTAAACCATAAAAAATAATATTAAAAGATATGCATTCAAAACCGTCAACCTTGGTTTCAAAACTACCATTAATGATTTATGAACAATGATTTAAGCATATGATTTTAGTAACGTAGCAATGAGGGAAGTGTCAAATGCCTGAATTACGAAAATTCACAGAGAAAACTTGACTCTTGAACCCTGAGATGGCCCCTTTGCAGAAACCCTAGCCAATTTTGCTTGAGAGGATTTTAAGAGAGTAAAGAGGATGTTTTGATCTTGTAAACTACTTAATGAATGCCCCAAAGTGTTTTAGGGACATGGGGCCTCAAGTTTTTAAGTGGAAAATTTCGAAAGCACCCCCACTAAAAATTGTAAAAAGTTTGTCCTTGGTTACGAGTCGACCCATCGACTCATTACCACATCATACGACTCGTAGCTATGAGTTATATCCTAAATAGTGAGTTAGACACTCACACACTATACAACTTATGACTTCATGATCCCACTCATGACTTGACATTATGACTCGTATGGTCTAGTCGTATCCAAGACTGAACACAAAAGGATTAGACAATGAAAAACATAGGACTCAACCCTACCACTCATAACATAGTCTTACAACTCATACTCCAAGAAACACTTAGATAATTCCACACTATTTTGGTTACGACATGGGTCCTTACACCTGTAACAACACTATATGACTCGTATGATGAGTCATTAACAGGGCAGTGATCTCAAAGCTCAAGGACTTTTCAAGGACAAAAATCTAGGGTGTTTTATCACTTGGTTGTCAACTAATTATGAGTCGATTGCATGCACGATGAACACATACTATAGTCACAGAGATTCTCAGATATGACCTGTATTGGATAAGCTCGATCCATGAACCAGTACCGACATGGTACCCAATCTAATAATAGTGTTAACATGACACCCAATTAAGATAATAGTGTCTGTATGACACCTGATCTATATATCATTTCAATATCATCTCAAAACCATATGTTTAATGCATTATATAATCAATAATCACAAATAATGCCTTAAATCTAATTATAAACACCCAACCCTATAAGCAAATAGTCTAGAAAGTCTTTACTAGTATTAAACCATAACCTACCTCGATTCCTTTCTCATAAAAACTATATAGCCAAAAACTTTCCCTTCCTTTCAATTTTAGCCCCCTTTTTTTTTATCTATAAATAACAATTACATAGATTTAACACAATTCACCATTCATAAGAATTTGGAATTTCATATTTAACAAATTAAATCACACTCTTAACCTAGTTAAACTTCGTAGGGTTTTGTACACTTTAAAATCTTCATTATTCAACTAAAAATCATGAATTCTAACATAGGAAGTGTTTCTAACATCCTACAATCAATAGCAACTTATAATAATAACATTCCCCACCAATTCTACAAAGTTATGAACATAGGGTTGACTAACCATTCAAGTAAAACTTTGATTTTTGCAACTCTTAAGGATCTAAGGGAGTGAAATCAAGTTTATTGAATAAGAATATTACCTCAAAGATGGAAAAACCCCTAAACTAGAGAAATGTTGCCTTCTCCAATCCCTAGAATAAGTTTTTTAAATAATGGGAATGACAAATATTTTTCTGACTGAAAACATTAAACTTGCATTTGGCTACTACAATGATACTGTTTTTGTTGTATCGGTACCATTACAATGGAGAATCTGTCATTGCAGTGAATCCTTGAATAATAAGGTTTCGTTGTGACGACACTTCTATCACTGCAATGACACTTATGTTGCTCCAGTGACCTCGAATATTAAATCATGACTTTTTTCAGTTTTGTCCATTTCAGAATAAACTTCTCAAAATCTGACGTTACAAACTGACATTTTCATGATAAGTGTTATAACCAGAGCTCTACTCACCTGTTTTGTGCATTGAAAGATTATATGACTTCCTAAACTTGTCCTCTAACATAAAATATAATCAAAAACATCAATTTACACTTAAATAATTCCCATATTTCCCTAGACCACCACACGCTTAAAATACACCTAAAATTAGGTCAGCCTTGAACTTTCTAATTTTTGTCTAAGGAAAACTAGGAAAAGATGTAAGTATCCATTTCATCATAATGATAATTTGGGCCTTTGATTGATTAATTTTGGAGCAATCAAATTAATTCCAACTCTATTTAACCAAAATCTAGGTCCATTAACTTAACAAAGCCCTCTTCTACTCGAATTGAAACTGGTGGGTTATGTTTATTTATTAGTAAACCTTACATTCAATACATTAATTAGTAGGTCCTGAAACATAAAGATATTAATTTATTATTCAAGTACTCAATCCAAGTCAGTCTCTACCAGTCTAACTCTAGTTACACACCTCCCCACATTTTATAATTCAAACTTAACCATACCATTCTTAGATTTCTCAAGGTACAACACTGTATTCCTCTAATCTATTTATTCCTCATAACTTATCACAAAAATACAATTATTTTAGGACCCAAGTCAACGTCTGAATGTAACACAGTGCTTAGGACTACGAGTAGCCCAAAGCTACGAAGTTATTTGGCATAGTATTAGAAACCAGATCATAAAGTCAATTACTGAATGCTAATGTTTATAACTGTGTGAATAGAGCATATAAGGTTTGAAATATGTCTATACTAATTAAAAATAATGTAAACATAGTGATAAGCTACCATGCCCACTATGTATAGACAAGCCTATAGAAACAATGGAGAGCCACTGACGCAAAACCTTAACTAAGTTAGAGACCTAAAATATTGAACTAAACACAAGTTCTATCTGTGAGAAAGCATAAATAAGATTTCCTAAGATATGAGGACTCACTATTTGAACTGGAATAGACGTTGGTGATTGCAACTAGTCATGGAATCGAGGGATAGTTTTTGAACCTATATTATGAGAGAATACAACACAAAAAGTATGTGGTTAGTACTATGGAATATTCTTAGTGTGAGAAATGCATAAAATGTGTAAAGCTAATGTAAATCATGAGGGAAGCAACTAACATACATGAAAATAATTTAGCAACTCACTGTCTTTCATTTAAAAGATTGAAATCATAAAATATGTAAGTATAGTGTAAGGGATCATAAAAAACAAGTTCACTAAGCCACTAACGCTTAAGTTACAAAACTATTTTACTATGGAAGTATCTCTTAATAGACATACCCCCTTTGAGCAAATACGAATTCCAATATGTAAACCTTATTAAAAGGATGTTCTATACCTTATGAAGGATATAGAAACATGATATAGCATGAATTCATTCATGAGCCCATCTTAGGCTAAGGGAGATAGTCTCAACTGATGAAGACTCTCTTAAGCTACCATGCCATATAGTTATAGAATTTGGTTTTTTCATATACTCATTTCATGAGATATATCTATTAGACTTTTGGTGAGGCATGCTTAAATATTCTTTTTATAGTTAAGATGTTTTGGATAGTCCTATTTATAAAAAGAAATATGCTAAATATTTTTGAGAAATTCTAGAGTTAATCTTGTCTGTGACGACATCTCTCATTCGAGGATAAATGGTCCTACAGTAGGAAGATGTAGGTGCATCACCTACTTAGAAATTTGTGGCCCTAATTATGGCTCCAAAGATGAAGAACGACGCAGATGAGGAGGACCCATTTAGGGTTAATATTAGTTTAATTTATCTTTAGTATCACCTACAAATTTTCATATTTCTCTTGAATCTCTCAAGCTCTCTCCGCTATACTCCAACAACAGACACCAAGAATTTTTGAAGGATTTTTCTCTTTTAAATCCAAGGTGAGTAATTAGATTAATGGGTTTAGCGGAAACCTCCAAGGAACTTTATGAACATCATGTATCCTTTTCTAGGGTGTAGGAAACCCTCTCTTCAAGCAGCAAACCCTAATTTTTCATTATTCTTAAGAGATTTTTCTCTTATTATTTTGATCAAATTTGAAGAAATATTCATGTTCTTGAAGGGGTATAATTAAGAGAATAAATTTTCAAAAATTAAGGTAAGGTGTTTCCTCATTTTGCCCCTCTTTTTATATGATATTGGGTTTGGAATTCTATATGTATATTTATCACGAACTTATGGGACAATCATTGGAAACCTTGAGTTTAAATATTTTCTTACAATATTAAAGAACTTGTGGGTTAGTTTATGGGTTGTTTCAGATGATGTTCGGGTAGTGTGGGTGATTTTGGAAAAGGGAGTATGTAATTTTATTGAAGTTGAGAAGTAAGGTGTGGTGATACTCCAAGTGTTTCAAGGTGATAAGAACTTACTGTCTATCATGTTTTTATCTTTGTTTTATGGGGACCATTTTTAGCTCTATTATGCACTTAAATTTACTCCCAAAGGAAAAGTTGAATCATTGTATTAGTATTGGTTGAAAGAAAAAAATGTGTAAAACAAAACTTCTTTCACTGCTCAGGCATGACCTTCCTATTCAATGAATTTATTACCCCTTTTGATAAAGTCCTAAATACCTGTGATAAAGGCTATTCATAGTTATATATGAATCTGCCTTTGTACCTCATTATATCACATATTCATGTACTACTCTCCCTAAATATCACTTATAAAATGTCTACCTATCCTCTCCCCTTATATAAACCTTATCTGTCCATTTGAGAGTTTATATATCTTGACTTGATATGTATTTTCTCCATTTCTATATGTCTTCATGGCTCATTTGTGTTCATGTTTTATGCCAAATAAGCCTCATTTGCTAATTGTCCTGAACAAAACTAGGGATGAACATATTCCAAATATAAAACTATGTACCCAACAAAGAGAAAAATGTGTATGTTTGTGTGCGATATTTAAAGTATGTGTTCTCGTGCACCTAATGTGGTTGATATACCTTGCATGTGCTATGCCGAATGTGATCCTTATGTCTGACCTTTCATGCACTATGCCCAACGTTGAATTTAAGGAATAGATATCATATTCTAATAGCACTCAAGGCTCAGTTGTTCATTGCTCAGTTGAACCTATATAAGATATAAAACACCGGTTATAATAATGAATTATCTTCTCAAGTATATATTGAACAACTTAAAGACACTGATGTAATACAAAAATGTTAAGACCTGTATGATTTCATGAGGCTTCTAGTATTCATATTTTTCACTTGCTTATATCTGTATGTTCTATATGTACTCACATCCTTATTATCGAGGGCACTATATTTTCCCAAATACAAGATCTCGTGTATATGGTAGATAATATCCTCACTGGGCATTTTTCATATATTAATCTGCATAGTTGGTGAGATCCACTTCTCCATGAAGATAAACTATGTCTAATATTGTTTTGTTGTACATATGTACATTATGAGTATGTTGGGGCTTTCTCCCAACCATATCCTAGTTGTATAAAATTAGATTCTAGTATAGGCTTTATTGATATTATGGTGGATTAATATATATTCACTTGTCACCCTAGACATATATTTCATTAGGCTAGTTCACACATTAAATACAAGTGGATATATTTTCATATGAACAAAAATACAGGTGTACTTTAAGTGCACATACAACTTTTCTTAATTTCGTTAATGTAGCAATTGTCTATTCATTTATAGATTGTGCCATGTGCTTTGATATAGGTGTATATTGTATCATTTGGTTTAATGTACTTTTTCACCACACTCAAGATTGGGGTATTGTTAGGGCATGAGAAGTTTTAATGATAGACAGATGAATGAAACATGTTGTGCAAGCTGGTCCATACAAGTGAAACTGCTTCGGACATGTGGACTGCATGCTGAAATCATTACATGCTAAAATTATTACATAAGTTGTCAACACATAGATAAGCAAAGGATGTTCACACGGCTAAATTAAGATAATTGGAGCAGTTAGAGTTTGAGTAGATCAAGAAGTCTACAAGGCAAAAGGATAAAGCAAAAGAGTCCTACATAATTTAGAAAAAGACGAGATGGTTACAAAAATGAGTGGGTTACTTGAAAGAGTCCTACAGAAGATACAAGTAAAGAAGAAAAAAGGACTGCATCTGAGGGAGCATATATAGACGACAAGCTGCATTCAAATAACGATTATGCACTAGAAGAAAATCAACAATCAGCAAAATCATTCACCAACTTGAAGAAGAACCTAGTTATTACTTAGTATGTTTTAGACTGCTTGTAATAGAAAGGTTATTGAGTTGTAATGAGTAAATTGTTCTAGTATTAGTACTCTATAAGCTGAGTTAGGAATCACGTCTTCAAGTTAGGGAACTCGAAGACTTGGGAACACTTATCTTGGAAAGATTTGTTTTTTGTAGTAATAGGAGTTAGAAGTTTTAATTCCTTGTTTACAAGAAGTCTTGTAATTATGTTGATTGTTGAGGCTCAAAGTTATAGTGAAGATTGGTGTTAAATCCTGTAGAGGTACAGGTCATAGTTTTTTACACCTTTTTGAGCCGGGTGTTTTCCACATAAAAATTACTGTGTTCTGTTTTTACTTCTGTGAACCATGTATACTTACTTGTTTCCCAGATAGGCAATCAGTAGGGATCATACTATAACAAGTGGTATCAGAGTCGATTGTCTTAAATAAGGTTTTCACCTAAGATCAGATCATTATGATGAATTCCGCACCTCCTACAGGTCATAATAATGGTCAATCCACTACTAGACCCCCACTCTTTGATGGTACTCATTTCATCTGGTGGAAACCCAGGATGGAGATATTTATTCAAGGAGAACACTATGAATTATGGGATAGGATTATTGAAGGTCCTACTATCCCTATGAAGATAGAAAATGGTGTGCAAGTCAAGAAAATAAGGAGTGAGTTTACTGCTGATGATTTTTTGGCTTTAAAGAAAAATGCTATGGCAAAAAATATCCTATTATATGGTCTAGGACCTGTTGAATACAATAGAATATCTACCTGTACCACTGCTAAGAAAATATGGGATGCCTTAGTAAATACCCATGAAGGTACCTCCCAGGTAAGGAAATTCAGGATCTCTCTCCCTTTTACTGAATATGAAGCATTTAAGATAAAGGAAAATGAATTCTTGCATGATATGAGGACAAGACTTACTACTCTAAAAAATGAGTTAATCTCCTTGGGAAAATTCATCACTGAATAAGAACAAGTAGAGAAGGTTTTGAGGGTGCTACCAAAGTCAAAATGGAATGTTAAAGTCACTGCAATCAGGGAAGCAAATAAGGATCTCATAGGTATTACTTTGGATGAACTAGTAGGGAATTTAAGAACCTATGAAATAGAATTTAATGGCATTAAGGAATAGAAGGCTTCTAAAAAATCTTGGCCTTGAAGGCTTCTGATAGTGATGAAGAGATTGAACTGGATAAGGAACAAATTGCCTTCATAACAATAAACTTCAGCAAGTTTTTAAGAAAAAGAAGGGAATAGGTAGAAATACGCGTTCCAATGACAATCCAAATGGATGTTACAAGTATGGAAAGACTGATCATCAGATTAGAGAATGTACTCTCTGGGAAATATAATGGAGGAAGGAAAGAGTTGAAAAAGAAAAAAAGCCTAGGAGGAAGGAAAAGGAAGAATATGCCATGATAGCTGCATGGGGATCTGACTCTGATAATAATGATAAGACAACATTTATGGCTTTTGGAGAGTCAGACATTGAGGAAGAAGTTAATGCTTCTGAGGTAAGTTTACTTAAACTAAAAGAAAAACTGCATTTTTTTCTAAAACTAAACTTGTTTCCTTGATGAGTGATTTAATTGAAAATTTCCAAGAATTAACTTCTAATAGGGATGAATTATTCAACAGTCTTGCAATTCTTAAATTTGAATTCATTGACTTGAAAGTTTGCAAGCAAAATGTTGACAAAGAAAATTGCACTCTCAAGGAACAAATTACACTACTTGAGTCCTCAAATAATGATCTTAAGTCTGAAATCCTTAAATTGACTCTCACTGACCATGGTAAAAATGCCATAAGTAAAGAACAAGAAAAAGCTGAACTTGAGTTAACTAAGTACAAACAAGAATGTTATGACTTGACTGAAAAGATGGATAAGATGAGTTAAGAGGTAGCAAGATTAAAATTGGATCTAGAAAAGTCAAATAGATGGACAAATTCTTCAAGAATTGTTCATCATCTTGGTAAAAGAAATCACAATGAAAAAGCAGGCTTGGGTTTTTATAAAGAAGCTGACAATCTTCAAGACTTATGCTATATTTGTGGCAATCTTGGACATCCTACTACTGAATGTCCTATGGATGCTAAAAGCAGATATCGAAGTTTGAACCCGGCAACCAAATTTTCTCAGACCAAGAAAACAAGCACTAAAATTAGTCTAAGAAACAAGTCAGTCTACTTGCTTCCTGCTTGGACTAGAAGGAATTTAATTCATCCTTTTACTAACAAAACAGGGCCCAAGCTTGTCTGGGTTCCTTAGTCTAACCATTGATTTTTTGTGCAGGAGAAAGTGAAGGGAAACAAAAGGCACTGGTACATAGATAGTTCTTGCTCAAGACATATGACTGGTGACAAGTAAAAGTTCCTTTCACTCTATAAAATAGATGGTGGGGGAGTCTCTTTTAGAAATAGAAAAAGGGGAATCATAACTGGAGTTAGAAAAATTGGTTCATCTAAGTCAAATGCTGTGGAGGATGTTTATCTTGTGGAAGGACTGAAGCATAACCTGCTAAGCATTTCACAATTATGTGACAAAGGTAATAAAGTAATTTTCACTGCTGCAGGTGTTAAAGTCAAAAGGATGGACACCAAAGAAATTGTGCTTACTGCAAGGAGATACAGGAATGTATACAAAGCAGACATAATGGCAATACCAGGAACTGAGTTGACTTGTTTAAGTGCAATAGAAACTGATCCCCTCCTTTGGCACAGAAGACTTGGACATGCAAGTCTGAAATAACTAAACTTACTTTACTCCAAAGACATGGTATTGGGAGTACCCAAGACCAAGTGTAAGGAAGAAAGTTATGTAGTGCATGTTAAAGGGGAAAGCAGGTAAAATCCTCTTTCAAGTCAAAGATCTATGTTAGCACTGCAAAATGTCTTGACCTGGTTCATATGGACTTGTGTGGACCAATGAGACAACAAAGCAGAGGTGGAAAAAGGTATATTTTTGTAATTTTTGATGATTATTCCAGGTTCACCTGGACTTTGTTTCTAGCCTCTAAACAAGATGCCTTTGATGTCCTTAAAATCTTCATTAAGAAAATAGAAAAGAAACTGGGCGCTTTATTAGTTTCCATAAGGTCTTACAATGGAACAGAATTTGAGAATGCAAAATTCTTAGATTTTTGTTCATCAAATGGAATAGATCATAAATTCTCAGCTCCTAGAACTCCACAACAAAATAGAGTGGTGGAAAGAAAGAATAGAACCTTGGAAGATATGGCTAGAACAATGATGCTTGCAGTAAATATTGCCAAAAACCTATGGGCTGAGGCAATAAGTAATGCAACATATATCACAAACAGATGCATAATCAGACCTATGTTAGAAAAGACTCCCTATGAATTACTAAAAGGTAGAAAGCCTAACATTTCTCACTTTAGAACTTTTGGTTGCAAATGTTTCATACATAATAATGGTAAGGATAATTTGGGAAAATTTGGTGCCAAAAGTGATGAGGGAATCTCTTTAGGTTATTCACTTCATAGTAAGGCTTACAGAGTTTTAAACAACAAAACTAACTGTGTTGAAGAAAGCATACATGTGATTTTTGATGAGTTTTATGTTAAGACTAACCTGCAAGAAGATAGCGACACTGAGAACAGGTTACACAGCATGTTCCATTGACTGAAGCAGTCAAACTTGGGTGAACTTTCACAGGGGGAACTGAAGCTGAAGGCACAGTGTTAGGGGGAGCTGATCCGTCAACTGCTTCATATCAAAATATTAGCATTGATCCAATCAGCTCACTAGGCTTGATCCCAAAAGGATACAAGTATCAAGGTTCGCACCCAATTGAGAATGTACTTACTGATCTTATTTCTAGAATCACCACAAGATCTAGATTGAGAAGTATGTGTGCATTTAAGGCATTCCTATCAGAAATATAGCCAAAGAAAGTAAGTGAGGTATTGCTTGATGTTAATTGGATCATATCCATGCAGGATGAATTGAATCAGTTTGAGAGAAGAAAAGTATGGCATTTAGTTCCTCTTCCAAAAGATAAATTAGTCATTGGGACTAAATGGGTGTACAGAAATAAAGTTGATGAGTATGGAATAGTCACAAGAAATAAGGCAAGACTGGTGGTTCAAGGATACAACCAAGAATAAGGAATTGACTTTGATGAGACTTTTTCTCCTGTAGCAAGACTTGAAGCCATAAGATTTCTGGTTGTCTTTTCTTCTTACATGGAGTTTATTTTGTACCAGATGGATGTAAAGAGTGCATTCCTAAATGGCATTCTCAAAGAAGAGGTTTATGTGAAGCAACCTTCAGGATTTGAAAGTAGAGAGTTTCCAGATCATGTACAGGCTGGATAAGATTTTGTAAGAGTTGAAACAAGCACCAAGGGCCTGGTATGAGAGATTATCAAAGTTTCTGCTGGAGCATGGACACGCCAGAGGTAAAATTGACAATACTCTTTTCTTAAAAACTAATAGAAAGGATTTGTTAGTTGTGCAGGTCTATATGGATGACATTATTTTTGGCTCAACCAATATCAATATGAATCATGACTTTTCTAAACTCATGAGTTGTGAGTTTGAAATGAGCATGATGGGGGAGTTGAATTACTTCCTGGGTCTTCAAATAAAACAATCAGCATTAGAAACAATGATCCATCAATAAAAGTATGTCAAAGAGCTTCTCAAAAAATTCTCCATGGAGGAAATTAAATAAATAATTACTCCCATTGCCACTGCCACAAAACTTGATCTGGATAAAAAAGGCTCTGATGTAGAACCAAAACTGTATAGAGGTATGATAGGGTCCTTATTGTGTCTCACAGCAAGCAGACCTGGCATTGCGTTTAGTGAAGTACTATGTGCAAGGTTTCAAGATAATCCAAAAGAATCCCATCTGAAGTCTGTAAAAAGAATCTTCAGATATTTGAAAGGAACTAGTGGTCTTGGGTTGTGGTATCCCAAAGGTAGTAACTTTAATTTGGTAGGATACTTTGATGCTGATTATGCAGGATATTTGGTGGACAGGAAAAACACTACAGGTATAGCACACTTCTTAGGATTATGTTTGATTACCTGGTCCACAAAGAAGCAAAATTCAGTAGCTTTGTCTACTACTGAGGCTGAATACATTGTGGTTGGGTCATGTTGTGCTCAATTGTTATGGATAAAACAATAACTTCTGGATTTTGGGGTAGATGTAGGTTGTGTTCCCATCTTTTGTGATAACACAAGTGCTATAAACATAGACAAAAATCCTATCCAACATAAAAGAACTAAGCATATTGATATCTGTCATCACTTTCTTCGAGACAATGTTGAAAAACGAAATATATCAATTATGTTTTGTTCAACTGAGGAACAAATTGTTGACATATTCACTAAGGATTTGAGTAGGGAACACTTTGAAAAAAATAGGTTAGCATTGGGGATGATTAAAATTGTATTAATCTCCTTAAATGATTGACTAGAATATGCTATGCCTGAGTGATAATTGATTAATTAAGTCTTACACATTTAGTTGTGTGTCCTAATTCCAAAATTTAAAGCAATGTGATATATCTATGTGTTTTTTTTATAGAGGGATCATCAAGGCAAGAGTGGCCATGGACTAATCAAACACCGGTATGATTATTGTTTTCTATAGTAGCATTAAGAGAAACAAGTCATCTACATGGTTCTTTCTATAATGATTAAAACCGTTAAAACCCAACTATCATCTTCTTCAAAAGGCTACCAGACCTTTCCCATCCGTACTAAACCTCTAAATCAGCACGTTTCTCTAAAATCACAGTCCCTTCATCTTTCAACTTCCTTCTCACTTTTCTTAAATACGCCTCTTGTTTTCTCTCCTATCTTTACTTCTCCTTCAACCTCTAAAGATTCAACATACTATGGCATCTTTCTTCTCTCCTCATCTTCCACAAAACCTGACATTAATCCTTCTACACAACTTATTCTCCACCCAAACATCAATTTACCCTCACTTATCCAACCCCAAATCCTTATCAACCTATCTGATTTCCCATTCTTCAAGACTTTACCATACCCCTTCTCTCACTTTTTTTTTAAACCCTCACTCTTTCCAGAACCCTTACCACTATCAGTAGCTCCTCTTCAAATCCTTGATCGAGATGACATTCCAATTGCCAACCTTATTCCTAGACGGTCAAGATCGACTCTTAAATGAAAACCCTTATTTTTCGCCATTGATGTCAATGATGATACTCTTGAACACTCTTCTCCCATCATCCCTTCATTTCGAACTCCATATACTTGGAGAAGAAAATAATAGGAAGATGCTTGTTTGGAATAGGCACTTAGGTCAAGTAAAAATAAATGATTTGTGCCAAATGCTTCTCTTCCCCCATGTGATTTCTGTCTTGACATTCTCATTCGCTCCAAGAGAAAGCTGAAGCAAAAGCATACCATAGCTAAAACATCAAAACCATATCTCTCTCATAAAATGTCCCCCCTCCCACTCCCAAAGCCTCCTCATCTTTCAAATCCACTATCAAAGACTCTACCAATAAAGTCTCTACTGGAAAATCCTCTACTCCTTCTAAAGATTCTCCAAAATCTGTGTCACTTTTGAAGAAACAGGTCCCCAAACCTGGTCCTTCTGTCTCATCTGCCTCAGACTTAGACTATCTTCCTGGCACTTCTTCTGTGCCTCCTAATAATTTTGATGTTGATATTAATGTTGATACTCCTGCTGATAAAGCTTCTCAGTCAGACCATGTTTTGCATTTTCAGAAATGAAAGATGGTTAGAGGTAGGGTTGTCACTGGTTTTGGAGGTCCTGATATGGAAACTTTGGTATCCAAATTGAGGGATCAGATGTGGTCATCCTTTCTTCTGCAAGGTAATCATCAAAGAAGGTTTGGAAAAGATGAAGTGTATGAACTTTATACACATGGAGTTGTGCTTTGGGAGATGCTCTCAACCTCTGTTCATGGAAAACTCATCAATCTTTATCCTGCTGATTTGGATAGAATTCTAAGTGTTCCTAATGGAGGTTGGGGTCACTATGTGAAAGGATCTTGGCCTACTCTTGACAATTTTCCATCTTCCCTTAATATCTGCAGAAAATTTTTTGAAAATCCTTTCCTTCCATCTCATATAGGGTGATGAAAAATGAAATGTCTTCTCTCTATCTGTTGTATTTTGATGTGGTCCACAAAATGATCGTACCCAGGTAGGAGAGGCGCACAGTTGTAAGCTTTCTTGATCTTACCTTAATTGAACTATTAGATTCTGAGATTCCAATAGACCTTTCGCAACTCATCATTAAGCATATGCAAAGGGTACTCATCAATTATAAGAATGGTCATGCTCTGCCCTATCAGTTCTGGATTGCCCCTGTGTTTGATAATTTTCGTGTTTCTGTCATGGTGTGGTCCTTATAGACAACTAAGGATGTGATTTGACAAGTGAACCATGCTATGTTACCTGCTGATATGAGACGTGCAGACAACCCTATGAAGAAGTTGTGAAATTCCTTAGAGGCAAAGAAGGGTGAGCTAGAGGTTGCACAGGATGCATTCGAGGCAGCCTAGGTTATTTATGAAGATGAAAAGAGGGTTCTTGAAGCTCAAATTGCTTCCCTCACAGCCTCTTTAGAGAAGGAAAGAATTGAAAATGTTGCTATCATTCGATCATTGACCACTTTTATCCCCTTAACCTCCTCAAAATAAACTCCTCCTTCGTCCCTTAGTTTTTTGTCTTTCTTCTTTGCTGCTTTTTGGTCCAACTTGTTTCTCTTTTTGGTCTTACTGGATAATGATAAATGTATCTATTTTTATGCATGAAGTGGACCTCTTTTGCCTCACTTGATTTACTTCTATTTAATTCAATTCTTAGTTATCTCTTGCTCTAACTCTAGCTTATTTTAGTGATTGCCTCAGTGACCATAGATTATTAAATAATTTTTCACTTATTGGCTCTGCTTTTCAATTATGTCAAAAGGGTGAAGTATAGATTATACAATGCTTATGACTTAACTGATCTAACCTATTTCATTCTACTGTGATTCTCTTATTAAATTTCTTATTGAGTATGTCAGGTTCTTGGTAGTACTGTGTTGATAAGTTTGTCATCATCAAAAAGGGGGAATTTGTTAGGGCATGAGAAGTTTTGATGATAGACAGTTGAATGAAACATGTTGTGCAAGATGGTCCATACAAGTGAAACTGCTTCGAAAATATGGAGTGCATGCTAAAATAATTACATGCTAAAATAATTACATAAGCTATCAACACATGGATAAGCAAAGGAATTTCACACGGCTATATGAAGATAACTGGAGCAGCTAGAGTTTGAGTAGATCAAGAAGTCTGCAAGGCAAAAGGATAAATCAAAAGAGTCCTACTTAATATAGAAAAAGGAGAGATGGTTATAACAAGGTTTAGGTTACGTAAAAGAGTCCTACAAAAGATACAAGTAAAGAAGAAAAAGGAATGGATCTGAGGGATCATATATAGACAATAAGATGCATTCAAATAATGATTATGCACTAATAAGAAAATCAATAATCAGCAAAATCGTTCACCAACCTGAAGAAGAACCTAGTTCTCACTTAGTATGTTTTAGACTGCTTGTAATAGAAAGGTTCTTGAGTTGTAACGAGTAAATTGTTCTAGTATCAGTACTCTATAAGCTGAGTTAGGAATCACGTCTTCAAGTTATGAAACTCGAAGACTTGGGAACATTTATCTTGGAAAGATTTGTCTTTTTGTAGTAATAGGAGTTAGAAGTTTTAATTCCTTGTTTACAATAAGTCTTGTAATTGTGTTGATTTTTGAGGCTCAAAGTTATAGTGAATATTGGGGTTAAATCCTGTAGAGGTATAGGTCATGGTTTTTTACACCTTTTTGAGCCGGGTGTTTTCCACGTAAAAATTAGTATGTTCAGTTTTTACTTCTGTGAACCACGTATACTTATTTGTTCCACATGTAGGAAATCAGTAGTGATCATACTCTAACAGGCATGACATCTTTATATCCTTATCATTATACAGAAATCCATTGTGAAATGAGTGTACACTACATATTAAAATATTTCTAAAAAAATTGTATTTACTTTGAACTATGGCTTTGGATTAACTGTAATAATTTAGGTTAGAGCTCAATTAATGGTAAATATGAAATAAAAATTTTCCAAATTGTGTTCTAGAGAACATGCAAGCTTACATGGTCACCCAAGTAGTAAAGTGACCTTTAAAAGCCAAGCATCAAGCCACAAGGACTTTGTGGCCAACAAACTATCCAACTCTAGTATTACTAATTAGATTGAATAAGTGCCAGTGTAACCAATTAAGTAATGGAGTTTGATAATTATAAAATAAATATAAAGATGTAACAATGCTATGAAATTCTGATTGTAAACAATATATGAAGAGTTCTATAATACCCCGGTCGTTTCTTAAGCCTAAATCCATCTTTTGAGTGGATATGTATGACTTCCAAAGTGATTAATATTTAAAATATGTTTTATTTCTCTAATTTCTACTTTTTTTATGTAGAGATTTTAATAATCTTTCCATCGATACCAATTTCAACAAAATCCGACATCGGATGAGTGAGTTATGGCCGTTTTACTCAACGGTATCGGATCGCCCATATTTGATGGTCGACCTGGTGGACTTTCAGGTCCATGGTGGACCATCAAGTTCCCCGTCAAGACAAGTTAGTGACTTCTTTTTCAAGCCATCGTGTGATGGCCAAGTTGGTGGACCATCAAAAAGTTGACGGACCGTCAAGTGGTCCATCAGGTCAAGATAGAATGTCTCATTTCTGGCCTTCGAGTGACGGACGACTTCGTGGACCGTCAAATTCCTGATGTACCATCACTTTGACCTTCACGTAGAGGCATAACATTCCATTTTTGGCACTCAAGTGACGGACGATCTGGTGGACCATCAGGAGACTTAACGGACCGTCAGATCGACCGTCACTGGCCCCGATCAGCGAATTTCAGCATTTTCAAAAAAGGGCATTTTGGTCATTTTACCCACATGTGGTCTTATATTTATGTATTAAAGTGTAGAAGAGGCACTCATTTTCTTCTCCTTTCCCTTCCAATCTTTCAAGAATCTCCTAGAAACTAGGGTTTCTACAAGATCAAAAATCCAAATCCTCTTCTAAGAAATTCAGAAAATCTTCCCATGAATTTCTCCAAGTTGTTCAAGAACTAAGTTTCCCAAGTCAAAGGCATCAATAATCTTGTCCTAAAAGTGTGAGAATAGTTCCAAACAAGTTTCCATATCTTTATATCAAAATCCAAGGTATGTGGGGTTTCAACAAGAACACTCATTTTGTTCTTGTGCCTAAAGATTTACTTTCTATCATTGATTTAAATGATTTTACAAGTGGGTTTACACCCAAATTTCTTTATGTATGATTCATGAGACTTGAGTTGAATAAGTTTGATATTTATGGTTATTTCACCATCATCCTTCTTAAATTGAGTATTTATTCCTTGAGATGTATATTGTCATTATATATATTAATGATTTCTAAGTGATTTACGATAAGTGTCAATATTTGTTTATTTTCTATGAGAAATTTTGATATTTAATATATATATATATCGATATTTGAATTAAAAGTCTAGAATGAGTACTATGATGTTTTCTTCAAGCTTTTGATATTTAAAAATAATTTGAAAAGAAAATGTACTTGATGTTAAGAAGGATCATGTTGAGTTGAGTCGAGTTAGGAATCCACAAGATGTTTATGATTTACAGATGATATATATAATTATTATTCGGTATTTATAATATAACCGTGAGTTGATATTAATTTAGGTGGATTTCCTAACGCGTTCTGAGCTATGTCTGGGAGGAGTATTAAGCACCGAGCAGGATATGTGGTATTTCCCCAGAACTTCGTACTACTGTAGGATTGATGTTGATAGTTGTGGGACAAAGGCCGAATATGAGATTGTTATGATGAGATTGAGGTCGTATTCCCTGGAAAGAGTACGACACCCTCCGTCAATGTAGGGTTCTCTCCTTAGGAGGGCAAAACATTGTGCACCATATGGTTCACATGGTGTAGTTATGTTGGTTATAAGAAACTACCACGTCCATAATGATCTAAGTACCATGACTTACCAAGTCACTCTAAGTCATGAGTCAAAGAGTTTGAGTTGATTTAAATGATTTACGAGATTTATGAAGCATATGTTATTACTAATGACTTTCGGAAATGATGTTTTACATAATTCAAGCGAAGAGAGTTTTTATTGTTAGCATGCATGATTTTCTTATACATTTATGATATTATTTAAAATGATGCATCCACCCCCAGAGACTCAATATATTCCCAAGTACTGTCTCCCACACTCTTTTGTATTCTATATTTCCTTGTGAAATAGGTTCAGGTGCTCAGTCTCAGCCGTGATAGTGATCTACGAGTACCTTCATCTACATTCCTGAAGTTGATGAGTCCTCATGGTTCGAGGACCTATGTTCATGATTTTTGTCTTGCTAATTGATGGTTGTTTATTTTTTTTCTTTAGTATGAGCCAGTTGGGGATCTGTCCCAACGGTTCTTCAGTCTTATGTAGTAGAGGCTTTGTCAGACTAGAGTACCAGTATGTACAGAACGTTAGTATTTTGATTGTACATAATAGTATTACTTTGTATCTCAGTACGTTCATGGCATGATTATTCTTTCTTATTACCGCTGGATTATTGTCATGGTGAGTTATAGGAGTAAAGACAGGCTCAGAGGGTTAACTTAAGGCTATGTGTGGGCTTAAGCACCGTGTGACGTCTCGGGATAGGTTTTTTGGGCGTTAGAAGCTTGGTATCAAAGCCTAAGGTTCAAGGAGTCCTAGGGAGTCTGAAAATACGCGTTACGTAGAGTCTTGATCATCGGTGTGTAGCACGCCACATATATGAGAAAGAGGCTATGGGACATTTTAGGAAAAGTTGTTTCTTTCTTTAAAGATTCTATCGTGCCTATGACGGTTTCTCTCTGCGGTTAATTCGTGCTCTCTTATGACAAAAAATACCTCCTCGTAGAGCTCACAGAAATAACGAATGACCTCAACTCGTTGATCCTTTAGGTAAGATAGTGTCCCATACCGAATTTTAGGCAGCTTTCCAAGCGCTAGCCCAAGCTATCACCGCCAACGCTTAAGCCAACACCCAGGCTACTGTTTCACCTCCACAAGGGAATAATTTTGCTGCAACCCAAGTACGTTACTTTATGCGATTAAATCCACCTGAGTTCTTTAAGTCAAAATTAGGTGAAGACCCGCAAATATACTTAGATGAAGTAAGAAAGATCACTCAGATTGTGCATGTTACTAAGGAGGAGAGTGTTGAATTGGCTGCCTATCGAATGAAAGATGTTCCTCATGATTGGGTGGAGATGTGGAGGAAAAGTAGAGGGGAGAATGATGGTCCTGTGACTTAGCAATTATTCCAAGATGCCTTTTTAGATAGATTCTTTCCCCCGAAGCTGAGAGAAGCAAAATTAGAACAATTTATGAACATGATACAGGGCCCATGATAGTTAAGGAGTATTACCATAAGTTTAATCAGTTATTTAAGTATGCTCCCGGTATGATGGATGATTTTAGAACTAGTATGTGTAAGTTCTTGGCTGGTAAATCTGGTTATGTTTTGAAAGAGTATAGATCCACTATGCTTAATAGGGACATAGACCTTTCAAGACTCATGGTTCATGCTCAGTAGATTGAAGCAGACAAAGTGAAAAAGGGAGAGAGTGATAGGGAATAATAGAGTTAGATCAGAGCAGCAGGGGTATAGTCAGGCTAGATTTTCTGGAGGGATCCGCCCTCAATTCCAGAGCCGTTCTCTTGTGCCAGCGTTCTCATTATCCAGTACTCCTGCATTCAGAATGAGGCCGGTATAGGGTAATAGGCCTACTATGTCCAGGTCCCAGGACAGTATAAGTAGTATACCTCGTCCTCCCCCATGTCCAAAGTGCAGTAGAGACTATACTCTTAAATTCTTAATCGATCAGAGGGGTTGCTTTGGTTGTGGTAAGTTAGGCCACAAATTCAGGGATTGCCCATATGCTAGACAAGGGAGTCATGATGTTCATCCCCAGAATCAGGATATTAGTGCTCCATCCCCTGTTGTTTGTCCTACTCCTCTTCAGGGTACCTCATCTAGTACTGTAGGTGGTCAGCACCAGAATCATTTTTATTCTATACCACCCCTCCAGGAACAGGAGGATTCACCAGATATTGTTACTGGTATGCTTCGTGTATTTCATTTAGATGTGTATGTGTTGCTGGACCCTGGTTCAAGTCTTTCTTTTGTGACTCCGTTGGTTGCTGTGAATTTTGAAATCAATGCTGAAAAGATTTCCGAGCCTTTTCTAGTCTCTACACCAGTGGGTGAATTTGTTTTTCCTAAGCTAGTATATAAGAAGTATCCTATCATTGTTCTTAATAGAGTTATGTTTGCATATTTGATTAAGATAAACATGGTTGATTTTGATATTATTCTGGGTATGGATTGGCTACACTCTTGTTATTCATCGATAGACGGTCATACTCGGGTAGTCAAGTTTCAGTTTCCCAATGAGCCAGTCTTTAAGTGGTTTGGAAATTCTGTATCTCCTAAAAGTCATTTCATATCCTATCTAAAAGCTAGGAAATTGATATACAAGGGTTGTATCTATCATTTAGTTTGAGTTAAGGACATTAAGTCTGAGACTCTAACTATTCAGTCTCTTAGTGTTGTCAATGAGTTTTCCAATGTCTTCCTGAAAGATCTCCCAGGGTTTCCTCCCGATAGAGATATAGAATTCAGAATTGATCTCCTTCTTGATACACAACCTATTTCTGTTCCTCTGTATCATATGGCCCCCGCATAACTTAAGAAGTTGAAAGAGAAGCTCAAAGATCTTGTTAATAAGGGTTTTATAAGGCTTAGTATGTCTCCCTGGGGTGCACCAGTTCTATTCGTGCGAAAGAAAGATGGTTCATTGAGCAAGTAAATTGACTAGCGTCAGCTTAACAAGGTCACAGTCAAGAACAAGTACCCTCTTACTAGAATCGATGACCTATTTGATCAGCTGCAAGGTGCCAGCTACATCTCGAAAATAGATTTGAGATCCGATCATCACCAAATTAAAGTCAGAGAGTATCATATTCCAAAGATCTCTTTCCGCGCTCATTATGGTCATTTTTAATTCTTGGTCATGTCCTTTGGGCTAACAAATGCCCTGGCAGCTTTTATGGACCTCATAAATTGAGTGTTCAAACAATACCTAGTTCTGTTCGTTATTGTGTTCATAGATGATATTCTTGTATACTCCAGAAGTGAGAACGACCATGCAGATCATCTTCGAATTGTATTACAAATCCTTAGGGATCAACAGTTGTTTGCCAAATTTAGCAAGTATGAATTCTAGCTAAGGTCAGTTGCTTTTCTGGGTCATATTTTTTCTTATGATGGTATTCGAGTTGATCCTTAAAAGGTAGAAGCTATAAAGAATTGGCCTATACCTATTTCCCCATCTGATATTAGGAGTTTCTTGGGTCTAGATGTCTACTACCGTCGTTTTGTCGAAGGTTTCTCTTCTATTGCTTCTCCTTTGACCCAGTTGACCCAAAGGAAGGTTAAATTCCAGTGGTCAGATTCTTGCAAGAAGAGTTTTCAGGAGATGAAGACTCGACTCACTTCAGCCCCTTTGATGACCCTGCCTAACGGTGTAGATGATTTTGTGGTATATTTTGATACTTCCAAAAGTGGTTTAGGTTGTGTCTTGATGCAGAAGGGTAAAGTTATAGCCTATGCCTCCCGACAGTTGAAACCTCATGAGAAGAATTATCCGACCCATGACCTCGAGTTAGCTGCAGTGGTTTTTCTTTGAAAATTTAGAGACACTATTTGTACGGTGTTTATGTTGATGTATGTACGGATCATAAGAGTTTCCAGTATGTGTTTACTTAGAGAGAATTAAATCTTCATCAGAGGCGATGGTTAGAATTGCTAAAGGATTATGATATGAGCGTGTTATATCACCCGGGCAAGGCCAATCTAGTGGCAGATGCTCTTAGAAGGCCTTCCATGGGTAGTGTAGCACATGCCGCTGAAGAGAAGAGGGTCTTAGCCCGTGAAGTGCGTTATTTCTCTAGTTTAGGTTTTATACTGCTTGACTAAGCTGAGTGTAATGCTTGGGTCCAAAGTAGTTCTGAATCTTCCCTAGTTTCGGAAGTGAAAGAGAAGCAAGATATAAATTATCATTTGGTCAAACTGAAAGAATCAGTTAAAGACCAAAGGATAGAGGTTTTCTCCCAGGGGAAAGATAGTGTATTGATATTTCAAAATAGATTGTGTGTGCCTGATGTTCATGATCTGAGGCAGAGAATTGTGGCTGAGGCGCATGACACGTGGTATTTTATTCATCCTGGTGCTACCAACATGTACCGTGATTTACGGGAAATTTATTAGTTGAATGGTATGAAAAAAGTATAGCAAAGTTCATAGAAAAGTGTGCAACTTTCCAGCAGAAAAAGAAAAAGCACTAGAGACCCAGGGGTGTGATGCAAGAATTTAACATTCCTAGTTGGAAGTGCGAAGTGGTGAATAGGGATTTCGTGACCGGTTCACCTCCTTCTCGTTATCATCATGATTCTATTTGGGCAGTTGTAGATAGGTTGACTAAGTCAGCACATTTTCTGCCAGTGCATACATCTTTCACTGTGGAGGACTATGCTAAGCTGTATATTCAAGAGGTAGTCAGGTTACATGGAGTTCCGTTGTCTATCATCTCTGATAGAGGTGCTCAGTTTACATCTTAATTTTGGAGAGCCTTCCAGAAGGGTCTTGGCACCTAAGTTAATCTTAGCTATACTTTTTATCCGATGACATATGGTCAAGCTGAGAGGAATATTCAGAATTTGGAGGATATGTTGATGGCTTGTGTTCTTGATTTAAAAGGAAGTTGGGATGAACATTTACCATTGATTGAATTTGCTTACAATAATAGTTTTCATGTTAGCATTGGAATGGCTCCATTTGAAGCTTTGTATGGGAGAAGATGTAGATCGCCCATAGGTTGGTTCGAAGTGGGTAAAGCTGCTGTGATTGGACCTGATGTTCTATTTGAGGCTATGAACAAAGTTAAGTCAATTAAGGAGAGGTTAAAGATAGCCCAGAGTTGTCAGAAGTCATATGTAGATGTGAGAAGAAGAGCTCTTGAGTTTGAAGTCGATGATTTGGTGTAATTGAAAATCTCACCCATGAAAGGGGTAAAAAGATATGGAAAGAAAGAAAAGCTAAGTCCTAGATATGTTGGCCCTTATAGAGTTTTGGATCGTGTTGGGAAAGCAGCTTATGAGGTTAAGTTGCTTGCAAAATTGTCAGCTGTCTATCCTGTGTTTTATGTTTCTATGATCAAGAAGCACATTGGAGACTCTATTTTTGTTGATCCGTCGAAAGGTTGTGATGTTCAGGATAGCCTTTCGTATTCTGAAATCCCGATTGAAATCCTAGATTATCAAGTCCATAGACTAAGGAACAAAGAAGTTCCCTTGGTTAAAAATCTGTGGTGAAATCAATCAGTAGAGGGTGCCACTTGGGAAGCAGAAGCAGACATGCAAGCTAGTTACCCTCATCTTTTCTCAATGACTTCAAACTAAGTTGAAGGTACTATTCCCTTAATTGAGTTTCCTCCTAATCTAATGCATTAGCTATATGGTTATTACCTCTACGATTCATGCATTTGGTTAAGTACTCAAAGGTTTATAATAAAGTGAGCCCTTAGATGTGATTCATTCTAGCTATACATCCTCATTTTCTTTTGTTCTTGACCTATTTGGCAACATTTGAGGACGAATGTGTCCAAGGGGGAGGTATTATAATACACCAATCATTTCTTAAGCCTAAATCTGTCTTTTGAGTGGATATGTATTACTTCCAAAGTTATTGATGTTTCTTAAGCCTAGAGCATTGAATAATTTTTCCATCGATGCCAATTTCATCAAAATTCGACATCAGATAAGTGAGTTATGGCCATTTTACTCACTGGTATCGGATCACCTAGGTTTGACGGTCGACCTGGTAGACCGTCAGATTCATGGTGGACCATCAACTACCCCATCAAGTTAAGGCAGTGTCTCCTTTTTCAAGCCATCATGAGACGGCCAAGTTGGTTGATCGTCGAAAAGTTGACGGACTATCAAGGGGTCCGTCAAGTCGAGATAGAATGTCTCATTTCTGTCCCTCGAGTGATGGACGACTTGGTGGACCATCAGATTCTTGATGGACCGTTACTTCGACGCTCACGTTGGGGCAGAACATTTTAGTTTTGGCACATGAGTGACGGACGATCTGGTGGACCGTCAGGAGACTTGACGCACCATCAGATCGACCGTCACAGGCCCCGATCAGCAAATTTCAGTATTTTCAAAAAAGGGCATTTTAGTCATTTCCTCCCCATGTGGTCTTATATATATATATTAAAGTGGAGACGAGCCACTCATTTTCTTCTCCTTTCTCTTCCAATCTTCCAAGAATCTCCTAGAAACTAGGGTTTCTACAAGATCCAAAATCCAAATTCTCTTCCATGAAATTTAGAGAATCTTCCATGAATTTGTCCAAGTTGTTCAAGAACTAAGTCTCCCAAGTCAAAGGCATCAAGAATCTTGTCCTGAAAGTGTGAGAAGAGTTCCAAACAAGTTTCCACATCTTCAAATCAAAATTCAAGGTATTTGGGTTTTCAACAGGAACACTCTTTTCGTTCTTGTGCCTAAAGATTTATTTTCAATTATTGATTTACATGATTTTGCAAGTGGGTTTACACCCAAATTTCTTTATGTATAATTTATGAGACTTGAGTTAAATAAGCTTGATATTTATGGTGATTTCACCATCATGCTTCTTAAATTGAGTATTTATTCCATGAGATGTATATTGTCATTATATATATTGATGATTTCTGAGTGATTTATGATAAGTGTCAATATTTGTTTTTTTTATATGAGAAATTTGGCTATTGAATATATATATATATATATATATATATATCAATATTTAAATTGAAAGTCAAGAATGATTCCTATGATGTTTTCTTGAAGCTTTTGATATTTAAAAATGATTCAAAAAATAAATGTAGTTCATATTGTGAAAGATTGTGTTGAGTTGAGTCGAGTTTGGAATCCACAAGATGTTTATGATTTACAGATGAGATATATAATTATGTTTTGGTATTTATAATAGAACTATGAGTTGATATTGATTGAGGTAGATTTCCTAACGCGTTCTGAGCTGAGTCTGGGAGGAATATTTAGCACCGAGCAAGAAATGTGGTATTACCCCAAAACTACGTTCCATAATAGGATTGATGTTGATAGTTCTAGGCCAAAGGCCGAGTATGAGATTGTGATGATGAGATTGAGGTTCTACTCCCTGTAAAGAGTACGACACCCCTGCCAATGTGGGGTTCTCTCCTTAGGAGGGAAAAATGTTGGACTGCATGCGGCTTACATAGTGTAGTTATGTCAGTTATAAGAAACTCCCATGTCCATAATGATCTAAGTACCATGAGTTATCGAGTCACTCTAAGCCATGAGTCAAGGAGTTTGTGTTGAGTTAAATGATTATGAGATTTATGAAGCATATGTTATTACTAATGACCTATGGAAATGATGTTTTAGATAATTCAAGCGAAGAGAGTTGTTATTGTTAGCATGCATGATTTTCTTTTACATTTTGATAATATTTAAAATGATGCATCAACCCCCACATACTTATTACATTCCCAAGTACTAACTTTTATACTTTTATGTATTCTATATTTCCTTATGAAATAGGTTCAGGTGCTCAGTCTCAGCCGCAATAGTGATCTATAAGTACCTTCATCTACATTCCTGCAGTTGGTGAGTCCTCATGGTTCGACGACCTATGTTCATGATTTTTGTCTTGCTAATTTATGGTTATTGTTTTTTTCAGTATGAGGCAGTTGGGGATATGTCCGAATGGCTCTTCAGTCTTATGTAGTAGAGATTTGTCAGACTAGAGTACCAGTATGTACAGAACGTTAGTATTTTTATTGTACAGGACAGTATTACTTTGCATCTCAGTATGTTCATGGCATGATTATTCTTCCTTATTACCACTCGATTATTGTCATGGTAAATTATTGGAGTAAAGACAGGCTCAGAGGATTATCTTAATGCTGTGTGAGGCCTTAAGCACCGTGTGACATCTCGGGATAGGTTCTTGAGGCGCTACAAGTTCCAGGGTTGAGGCCTTTACTTTGCATTAATGCATATGTATTGTTTCTAGCCGGTGTTGGTGCTTATCTTGATTATTGGTCTACGAGGTTGATATTATTACTTGATATTCGTTATCCTCTAAGTAATCTACCCAAATTAATATCCCAACTACATTGTTTAGTAGGTTTGTAAGTCTTTAACTTGGATGCATTAAACTATCTTCTCGTTATGTCAACAAAGTTGGTTGTTTAGGTATATCGCTATACTAACCGGTAATAATCCTTTAAAAATTAATATATAATGATTTAACAAATGATACACAGTCCTTAAGTTCCTCATTCTATCCTTCCACTCAATGGTCAATTTATTTTGGGACTTACATGTATCCTAATGTCCATGACACTTTAGAATCTTATAACATGAATGTGAGAACAATCACATTGTTGATAAACATATAAGAAAACTCTAAACCATAAAAAATCATGTTTGTATCCTAAACCCTAGAATTAGGGTGCTCATCCACTCATAGTCTTACAAAGTATCATCATAGATGAGTCCATAAATTAAAACTACAAGAAAGTAAGTCTGAGAATGAAGAACCTTAGTTTGAGCCCCTTGCTTTCTTTTATTCTCTCCAATTAATGTATTGATTGAAAGATGGGATTAAATTATGGATAAGATATGTTTATATTTTTTAGGTCATACCTACTTATCCAAACATGAAACATAGGCATTGACCACATTGTCCCTCATTTATGAAGCTGAAAAATCACACTTGGCCATTTTTCTCCCTTGGGCATGCCACACCCTTATCACGGATGTACAAGGGCGTGTCAAAACCTTATATAGGATACAAACTATTTTTAACATGTTATTTTGTGTGTTAGGTCGTTCCACTCCCTTATATCGGCGCGGCACACCCATGGCCTCAGAAATTTCAGATTTCAACATCTTGAACTCTTTCCTTTTGTCTTTTATTCCCTCTCTTCTTGGGTGTCTTTCCACTTCACTTTTAAATTCTTTAGATTCAAAAAAATTCTCCTAAAATATCAAACGGTCTCCTATAAAATCAAAAATCACGAATTAGTGGACACAATATAATAGAATTCATCGAGACAAATGAGAACAACACATAGCTCAACCTAGTAACACTAGTTTTCTCGTGTAAACTCTATGTGACCAATATGTTTCTAAAATTGTTTTAACCACTCCTTGACCATTATAAACAAGTAATTTAAAACATAAATTCTCAATTATACCACTATCAAATCATTACGCACACAAGAAGTCCTCAAAAAAAGGCTATATAAACATACATTATGACACTAGGTGCATAAATCCAGCTAAGATCATCACCCCACTCTTAAATTCTTGTTCGTCCTTAAACAAATCTTCACATTAAGAAACATAGAATAAAGGCTAAAATATCACTACTACAAGAAATAAACTCAATATAGCACTACAACAACTACAAAAATTGCAAGCTTCACGCAAATCATGTCAACACACATGAAAACAAATGAACACTACTTCAAAATACTCTAGACTCAAAAATTGACTCAAAAGTTGGCAAACTCATGAATATTACTCACTCAAGATATCATTTAAGTAACCTAACTATCATCAAACATGCATCCTCACCACAAATAGAGTTACCCATATTCACTCATATTGATACAATTTATCACAAGAATGGTATACAAATCAAGTTTTGGTCACTCTGATAAAGAATTGTCATGTCACATAAAATGAACCATAGGCTTACCCTTAGCCAATTACTCCATTAATATCATAATATCGAGGTTCAAGATCAAGTAGGACTTTAGTGGTTGTAATGCAGGCCAAGGGATAAGTAGTAACTTTACTAGTCGGTAATAGTTACCATATTCCCTAAGCACTTTAGCACATCACGTTATACATTGAAATCCTCTCTCAGAATAAATTTCTCCCCACTTATACCCTACTTTATCTCTTTTGTTTTGCCCTATCTCTTTAATCTAGTTCACACATAGTAAGGAAGGAGTATTCTCTATCAACCATGATTTATTTTTGATCAATTTTTCTCTTTTTATTAAATTACTCTCCACCAAAACACATAAAATTTTCACACCAATAGCTACTATTTTAGGGCTTCACTTTCACCTTTTCTTACTTTAATTTTTATACTCCTTAACTATCTTAATTTTTAACTAAAGTTCTTAGGATTTTTGGATCAAATTATTGTCAATCAAAGAAACTGAATTGGCTACATATGAGGCTAACAAATAAATTGGCTAAAGGACCAATGGGGCTAACTAAGATCATGCAACAAAGGAAGATAAATCATGGTTTGAAACATGGCTATCAAAGAAATGCCTATATCATCTCCTAAACCCAACATTCTTTATTTCACTTTGAGAACACACCAGACATGTTCTAGATATCAATATGCAACAAAGAATATATAAGAAAGCTCATATCGCACATGGCATGGGCACCAATCAGGTAAGATCCCAAAAGTCTCTAAACTAAGAAATAACATGAATTCAAATTAAACCAACATCGGGAAAGAGGTATATAATTGAGCCTATGTGTCTTAAAAATAGTCATTCACATCAACCACTTTCTTTCACATTCAAAACCTCTTGAATTATGTAACCATACATAGAACTTAGAAAGAACATCTCATCTATTCAAAACACAAAACATCTAAAATTTACTCTTACAATTGAAAAAGGGATACTTGGTTCAAAGGACACTCCCTAAAAAATAACCAAAAAGAAAAAACAAAGGGTGGGTGAAGTGTAACTCTACTAGATTGACACCAAACATAACTAAAAATAACAAAAGAGAAATTCTTTACGTAATTTTGTCAAATTTAGTCAAAAACTAAAAAAATAATAGAATTCCTATAGCAGCACTTCACCTTAAACCACAGGAAGATTCCATATCTTATACTTAAAAATCACTTTGTCCCCAAGGTATAATTCAAAAGAAAGGATAGAAATACTCTCTAAGGCCTCTAGGACTTGCTAGTAGCATCTTAAATTATCAATAAGGTATGGTAGACCCCACACCTAATCTTTTCCATGCTTCTTAGGTCAGGTTTCTAATACAAAGACTCTTCTTCAACCCGTGATTAAACAAAAACAAAAACAAAAACTATGAGATATAATAAGTAAGAAAGAAATTAAAATGCCTAACTTAACATGGGTTGCCTATAAATCACGGCTCCACTTAGTGTTACAACATGTTCATATCATTCCTCTAACCATATTTCTTTACCTTTTTCATCCTACTCGGGGGACATCATCTCATACATTTCTGACCTCTTAAGTTCTTACTCTCAAGGTCTGCATCTTTTTCCACAATATCTTTTTTTGGCTCCTCTTTCAACTTTACCATTTCAGGGGTAATTAGTGGTTTGGAAAACTCAATGATATAGTTTGAAGAGGTCATTTGTTGTGAGAACTCCATCATCCCACACTTATTCACTTTCACGCTCATAATCATGCATAAATCCTTATAGTGTAAAGGTGAATTGAGTGGGTTATATACTTTGAAGGCCAACTCTTCATCATACAGTATCATTATTAGAGTTCCCTCTCATACATCAATATTGCTCCCGCCATTATAAAGAAAAGATAGCCCAGTATAATCGATACCCTTCCATCTATATCATAATCAAGAATAATAAAATTATAAAGAATAATGAACTTACCAACCTTAATAAGGATGTATTCAATGATTCATTTGTGTTGCACTCTGGTTCTATCTGCCATTTAGAGTACCACAAAACATATCCTCGACTTCCCAATCCAAAAGTATTTAACAAAAATAGGAGCATCAAATTTATGATTTACCCCAAGTCACTCAAAGTGTGGATCACATCACTATCACTAATTTGTATGAAGAGGGCCAAGATCCCAGGATCCTTCATCTTTGCCTACATTTTTCTCATTACAAATGAACTGCACTCCTAAGTAAGTGCCAGTGTATCAATATCATTCACCTTCATCATATTCGTCAACACATCCTTCAAGTACTTGGCTTACTTAGGAATACCCTGCAAAAAACATCTAACAATAAGAGGTTAATATAAAGTTCTCTAAATGTGTCTAAGAACTTCTTAAAACATACATGTTCTTTATCCTTTTTGAACTTTTGAAGGAATGATATTGGTGGTCTCTCTTGTGTACGCTCATCTGCCTTATCTTTCAGGCACTCAGATTTTTCTATATTTGTAGCATCTTTAGTTGCAACTTGCTTCTCCTCTACCTATTATAGGACTAACTCTGCCTGTACCTCCTGGATTTTCTTTGGAGCTCCGTCAATGAGGTATCTACCACTCCTCAAGGTTATTTACATTATCTATTTTGGATTATCAGTATTACTAGTAAACCTCTCTTCAGGTCTTGTATTTTGGATGTGAGTAAACTGCCCCAACTGGATCTCTAGATTTCTCTAGGCAAGTTATTGAATTTAATCTCTACAACTATTTGTTTTTGATTGGTAAATGATCTTATTTAATGTTTTTTCAATATTACAAGCCTTCATGTTTTGTTGTTTCTAAAACTGATGAGTCTGAGACTGATTATTACCCCATGAGTAGTTGGGTTAACTCTGGAACTTGTGGTTGTAGGATTACCATATTCAAATTTCCTATTTGTGTAATTCCCTTATGGTTTACCTGCTCTGAATTCGCTCTATATGATTCTCTAGAGCAGCCACTTATACCACAAATCATACATCAAGATGTGGTCTCCTAGACTGCATTTACTTGGGCTTAAGGTTACTTCACGCCCAACTTGCTGAACTATGTTATCATTTGATTTTGCAAGGCTAATAATTGAGTGGCCAACACTATGACACTATCCACTTTAATCATCCCAATAGGCTTTCTTTACTGTATTTCTATACATATCTCCCTATCATTTATGATTTCCTTGTGCGGTTCAATAATATGTAAAACTCTTGAGCACCTGCAGCTGAATCTAAAAAAATTTATGGTGTGATCAAGAGATTTAATAAAAGTGCAAGAAAATAACTCATTAGTTTTTTTATGGTGCGGGAAGTCCATAAGAAGAGATTTGAACCACTCCCATTCATGATATAACTTCTTATTCGGCTTATGCATAAAACTCGGAATCTTACTACATGACCTTGCAATCTAGCTAGATGATAAGAATTGGATGAGGAACTTCTTCTCTAGATTATACCATATAGGGATGGAATTTGAAGGTTTGGCCTTCAACAAAGTGAGCCTCACATAGTCCGTCGAGACTCCAGTAGGGATAAATATATCATTGATGTCCAAGACATTCTGTAGATGCACTTGAGAATCCTAATGTGATAGGCTAATAATTTCCCACTGTTATGCAATAGCTGCCCCATGTTATTATTTAGCTCGAATCTACCCCCAAGTTTTGAGCTATGGATATCAAAGGTAACATTGGTTGCACGTTGGATTTTCACTTTGCGATCTATTTGCAGTTGGGTTGCTCTTCAGCTATTGGTGCAGGAGTAGCTTCTTCTTGTTGAATTAATAGTATGACATAGAGAAGGATTGATTTTCTCCATAGCTGATGTAAGCATCACTCAGGTTCAGGATATGGTTCAATCAAATCCCTTTTACTTGCCAACTTACTTAAGTTTTATACCTATACCTGCAAATTTAGAAGCTAAGATAAAGTTATTAGCATATATAAACAAATAGCAAAACTAGAAATAAGACAATTGCTAATTTTCAAGTACTTGGCAATGGCACCAAAATCTTGTTGCATCCTAGAAAACAAAGAAGTGTACGTGGACAACCAAGTAGTAAAATGGCCTTTAAAAGCAAGGTATCGATCCCACAGGGACTTGGTGGCTAGAAAACTATCCAATTCTAGCATTACTAATTATATTGCATAAGTCATAATGTAACCAATTAAGAAATTGACTGTAAGACCCCGAAATCGGGTCCCAAGACATCACACTGTGCTTAGGATCACAAGTGACCCCAAGCTAACCCTTCTACTGGCATAGCTCATAAGCAACTGAACAAAAAGTATAAATCTATACAAATCTGTGGAAAATAACTCTTTTTTGAATATGATAGATACAAAACTAAATTTACAAGATTACAACTCTGCTTTTACAACCAAAACTGAAATGGAATACATCAACTTCTACTGACTGTCTATGAAGCCTCTACTAGTATTGACTGTAATTAGCCGGGTCATTACTCCCGACTAATCCAACTCAATATGACTGAATAAAGAAATTACAACACTTCCCAAACTGTATAACTAACTCAAGCTCTTAAATCAAAAGGACTCATCATCTGCTGACTGAATGTCGCGAACTGACTGGATCTGAAGATGTACGCTATACCTTGTACCTATATTCCAAGAAAATATAGCCCACATACGAATATGTGGGTCAGTACCATGGAAATGTACCGAGCATATGGGGGTGCAATGCATATATAAAATAATATCTTAATATTATCACAGTTTATAAAATTATGCATGCTGATATAAATGAATCACTTAGCTCGAATTAAAATCATCATAATCATAAGAGAGTAAAATATATCGGATGAAACATGTGAGTCATCATAATAAATCTCAATTCACTTCCATATCGATTCCAAATCATCAAAGCAATCAAATCTCATAACAATTCTCTTTGGAATATATGTTCATTAAATCTTTCGAAAACAATGAATTTCTCAAACTCAGTCTTTCAAACAAATATGTTTTCATCTCAGATATAAGAATAAGACTTTTCATATTATATAGGAGAATACACACACACGCATTGGGAGTCTCTCATAACCAACATAAACCATGTGAGCTACATGGAGTCCACCGTCAAACCCACATTGGGGAGAGCTGTCTTATCCTTGCCATCGAAGTAGGACCTTAATCTTTTATTCACTAGTTATAACTATATATAAATCAGCCTCAGGCTCACAACCTATGGGGGCACGTAGTTCTAGGGAAGTACCAATCCTACTATACCTCCCACTAGGTGCTAAAGACTACTCTCGGTCTTAGCTCAGATCTTTTCAAAAGAAAATCCACTAATAAATATTTCAACAATTCACAAAAGGAGCCATCATGCTACCCCTTTCATAATAAATCAATAAAAGTGGATTTCTTTTCTCTTCTCGGTTTCAAAAACAACCCTTTTTACGACCAAAAGGTCAAAGCTTCTTTATCATTTCAAATTATTTAAACTCAAGGTATTTATAACACATGATTTTCTTAAAATAATAATCTCAAATAGGTTTCCAAAAACCCATACATCAATATCACCATAAAATCTTTCAAAGTTTCATACTTTATGAAATAAACACAAAAATAATCACTTAAAACTTAAAATTTCAGCTTTATAATCATACATCTTGGTAAAAAAAATTATCTTTGGGATTCAAATCTCATTGTGCTTATAGCACATAATTTCTCAAAGTACAATTCCAATTAGGACTCAAGGTCTCATACATCAAAATCATATTAAATTTTCTCAAGATTCATGCTTTTCATCATAAATATATATAACTTACTTTAAAATCAGGAAAATTCAGCTTTATGTACAAAAATGTCATCATTCTCATTCAATTCAACTTCCAAAACATAGAGAGTATCATAATCTCATGTAACCATATTGGGTAAATTCATGCTTCAAATTCATATCAAAACATGTAAAATCATGTATATTCATAAACGAAAAATCAATTTAGGAACAAGAACGAAAGGGTGTTCTTATTGAAAAACCCCATATACATTAAACTTGAAACTTTGAATGAACTCTTGACCTTGGGACTCTATTCGTGAAAATAATGAGTGTTTCTTGTAGCCCTCGGAATGGGGATTCCGAATCTCAAAGAATTATTGAAAACTCATGGTTAAATCTTGCGATATTTGAATTTTTAGGTTGAAACCCTAATGAATGTTCTTGGTGATTTTGAGAGAAAGTAAACTTATTTTGGTGTTATGGGAGTTTAATCACGTGTTAAAGACATATATAGAGGTGTTTTTGGCAATTGGAAGTAAGGTATGCGGTGCAAAACCCATGGCAGACCTTAAGGTGTGCGTCGCAAACCCTATGTCAGACATTTAAGTATGTCTTGCACTCCCAATCATACACATTTGATTGGGCGGCGTATTGCCCATCACACACCCTTACTGTCTCTCATGAAAATGGGCATAACTCTTCGCTCGGGTATTGGATTTTTGCGAAATTGGTATCATTGGAAAGATAATTCAATTATATATAATTTTATAGGTCTTGGGATGAAAAATTCTATGTATATTCAGATATGTACACGTTTGAAGTTGATCCTTGTAGAATCGAATGTCAAACTTTGGATGAATCAATTGGTCTTAGATCAACTTTGTTCTAGGTCATTGCTATGAACATTTTTCACCTCTAAACTCTCCATATAGTAGGATAATGATCATGCAACTTGTATTCACATGATAATTACTTGTATTAGAACTTAGACGCACAGGAACGACGGTTAGAATTCTAGCATGAAAATACGGGGTATTACATTGAATTTAATTATTATAAGCTAAATATCAAAGGTAAAAATGGTATGAAGTTTGAATTGTAAAAAATATACAAAGATTTCTTGGGTTGAGGCCTTTATGTTACATTCATGCAAATCAATGGTTTCTAGTCGATATTGTTGTTTATTGTGATTAGTGGTTCACGGGGTTGATATTATAACTTTGTGATGGATATCCTCTAATTTATATACCCAAATTAATATCAAAACTACATCATTAATCAAGGATGTGAGTCTTTAACTTGGATGCATTAAACTATCTTTCCATTTCATTAACCAAGAGGAGCGTTTAGGTATATCTCTATCCTAACTACTAATCATCCTTTTACAATTAATATCTAATGATTAATGACATGATCTAAACTCCTTGCATTACTCATTCTATCACTCCGCACTTTGGTCAATTGGTTTTGGGACTTAGATGTATCCTAAAGTTCATGATGCTTTGGAATTGTATATCAAGAATGTAAGAACAATCACATACTTGATAAACATATAAACCAACATTAAACAATAATTAAAAAATTATTTTTTTAGACTCAAACCTATAATGAAGGTGTTCATCCACTTATAGTTTTACAACGAATCCCCATAGATGAATTTATAAAGTAAAACTACAAGAAAGTAAACTTTGAGAAAAAAAACCCTAGTTTGTGTCCCTTGCTTGGGTGTATTCTCTCAAATTCTTGTATGTATCCAAATATTTGTATAAATTATGGATAATTTATCCTTTTATAGTGTTTTAGGTCATCCATATGAAGCCCAACATGAATTATATGGATTAACAATATTGCCCCTCACTTACGAAGCTGAAAATGACTTTTGGTTGCTTTTCTCAATTGGGTGTGGCACGCCGTTATCGCGGATGCACACTATTTTTGACATGTTATTTTGTATCTTATGGAATTTCACACCTTTATCCCAACGGTATAAGGTCACGTCTTTCCAGATTTTGACATCTTGAACTCCTTTCTTTTGCCTTAGATTTCCTCGCTTCTTGGGTGTCTTTCCCTTCCACTTATAGATTTTTTAGCTTACCAACATTACTCCTAACATCACATAGTATTCTATAATATCAAAAACCATGAATTAGTACACAGAATGCAATAAGAATTCATCAAGAAAAGCTAGAACAACACATAGCTCAAGCTAGTAGCACTAATTTTCTCGTCTAAACTCTATGTGACCAATATGATTCTGTACTTGTTTTAAGAACACCATAAACAACAACAACAACAACAACAAATCCAGTGTATTCCCACAGCATGGGTTCTAGGTAGGGTAAGATGTACTCAGTCCATAAACATTATTGACAATTAACTAATACATAGATTCTCAATTATATCATTATCTACTCATTACGCAAATGAGAAGTCCTCAAAACAAGGAAAAATAAGCATATATTATGACACTTGGGGTGCATAAATTGATCTAAGATCACCTAATAACATGTGTAAGATCAAACCTAGTATAGAAGTGGGAAAATTTATTCAATTCCATATAATATAAAAGTAGTTTCTCTCCTAGTCCCATAGTTTGTTGAACATATGTATAGGGTGAAATTCCTTTATCATTTCAATATTTTTAAATTGAAAGAAAAAAGTGAAATTGTATAGATCGGACTGGAGAGAATTTAAAATACATGGACTACTCATAGACTGTATAGCCTTGAATAAAACATTTTGTAAGATAAAAATGATCAATCAACTAGAAATTCAAGTAAAATATATGTGAAGTGAAACTTTTATATAACAAAATATTCTTTTATCTAAAAAATACATCATTTTGAGTTATATTAGCAGAAGTATAAGTAAAGGAATGATGATGATTTTTGTTTGTTGAGGAGTACAAAAGCCTTGTAGATGCTTGGTTTGTACATAGCTGCAATAATAACGAATATAAAAAAAAGTGATGGAGACAGAGAGGAATTAGTGATGCCAAAGAATAGTGACAGTGGGTTAGAATATAGAGTACATGAATAGAACGTGATGGTATGAGGTTGAAAGTATATTTTTATGAGTATTTGTCTAGTATGTGTTGTTGACACCTAATTTAAGTCTTTCATGACTAAGTTTAATTCTGTGTTTCTTTGATTATAAATAAAATTACAACATTTATTTTATCCGGATAAAATTTTTCAAAAAATGTTTTAAAGGTAATTTTGTGATTTTAAGTAGTGATTATATACTTTTGTATTTGTATATATGAGATCATATAATTTATTACTTAAATAATTATTTTACTAAAAACTAAATTTTAATCAAGGGTTATCTTAAAAATTAATTCAAATGGGTAAAATCTTTATTTAAAAATAATTTGTTCTAAAAATGATTCATTAGAAAAATATTTTGTTTTGACTTTTATTCATCCAATAAACTTAGAATTCATTGATTGATGATTCATATTGAATTTTATTTCAATTTAGCCAATTTATTAGATTTGACCATAATTGAAATCAAATTGACCAAAATTACAATGCAAAGAGCCAATTGAGTTTTAATTTAATTAAAATATAAATATAATTGGCTAAAATTCTAACAACTAGGTTATTAAGAAAGAGCCTACCTATACCCTCTTTGAATTTTACTCCTAAACCTACTTTTTTCCCAAAATCTGACCTAGCCCAAGGCCCTTTGACTTAACTAGCCAAAATCACCTCTTATTACCCCTTATCTCTACCCAAGCCCAACAACCAACACCACTACCTTAATTAACTCATTCTATTTCCCCTTAATTAAATTTCAGGAACCCACTAAACAAAAACCTTCGCTCGCTCCAACTCCCCTTTCTCTTCTTCGTTTACCCAATCCAACAACAACCAACCCAATAACAAAGTCAACAACGACATAGTAAAACAAAAATTACAAAAATGTAACTTCAATCTGGTGCAGATCCAACTTTTCTTTCCCTCTCCTTTTCATCTTCATATGGGTTTCAATGTTCTAGACACAACCTTTGTACTATAACGACCTAATTTTTGATGAAATATATGTGTTTTTATGAATTGACTATTTTAAATTTACCCATAATTGAATTGTGGTATATTTGGTGTGTAGGAATGATTGACATAGATTTCGGTGCATTTTGGTGCCCTTGATGTTATTTTAAGGTTTTTGGCGGCTTTGAAAGCCTTATAATTAATTTCAATTAATATCTTTTGATAGGTATGACAGATGATAAGATAAATTATTATAGTAGATCCAAAACTTTGATTCTAGGATGGTAACATGGTTGGTGTGGTTTCATAACTTTTAAATCTCATTATGACCCTCAGTTTGGAAAAGTGTGATTTTAGATTTCGGGGATCAACATTGTGAAAATGATGTTTTTTCGAAAACTTGATATCATTTTTGAGTCCAACACATCAAATTTAATAGTGTATCAAAGTTCATTTATATTCATGGGATTCCTTATGAATCTCGAGGGGCTCGAGGAGACATGAAAAATTACAAAATCCCTAGATGGTGCATATATTTTTTTGTGCACTTGTGATCGCAAGCCATGGCCTACGATCACGATAGGACTAGTAAGAGAACTATCAGGATCACAACATTTATCCATGATTATGATACCTCTATCAGGAAATGTACCACGATCGCGATCCTGATTCGCGATCGCGAGTATTGGTATATACACTCGTGTTTTTGCCATTTTCACTATTTTTGAGATTTGAAGCTTAGAATTTTACAATTTTGAGTCATTTTAATCACTTATAAGATTGTGTAATCTCTAATACACTTATTACAATCCATTTCTTCAATCATTATCATTAAATTATTGTTTAATTCGAATTTGAAAGTAAAAATTAGGGATTTAAGCCCCAAAGGCCTAAATGTGTATTTCTTCATCTAAAGCTCACAATTCAACATATTTTCACTTGAATAACATTACTAATCCTATAATTACTATTTTTTGTTAAATTTCACCATAAAAAACTTTGATTCTTCATTTTTACATAGATTTAAAAAAATTCCAGATACAGTTTAAAAAATATTTTTTATTCAATTTGGACCTTCTTTTTTAACTCATTTTCACTTGGTTTTGCATCTTTAGACTCCTAAATATGGTGAAAATATGGTAGAAATAAAGTAACTATTTTTTCCTTCTTTTTCAAAAACTCATTTCGGGGGTTCATTTTGACCCTTACTCAAAGTAGGACAATATGGGTACAGTTTCCTTTCTTTTGATGCCTAGATTCTATAATCTAATATTTAATTTGATTTTGGAACCATTTAAGAGAAATAAGTTCATGAATTGAAGGTTTACATACACATTTTTGGACTTCAAGGTAGGTTATGGTTTATATTTTTTAGACTGGGCTGGGTAGTTAATTAGTATATAATAGTATGTTAAGAATGTGGGACCTAATCATGAAAATGGATATTTTATTATGTTGTTCTTATGTGGGGGCCTGTATATGATATGATTAGTGCATTTGGTATATTATGTTCTATGTGTGACCATGCAATGTCTTATATGATGTTGATAGTCTGTATACATTAGAATAATTGTGTTTCACTCAATAAAAAGTTTATTGTGATACCAAATGTGTATGATGATGTATTCCTACTGTAATGGGGTATGAATCATGCTGGATTTTAGCAATAGTTGAAAATTATAAGTGGATATTTGGCTCATGTGATTGTATATTGGTTGGTTGTGGAAATATTCATTGTGGTTGATTGTGAGAATTGCATGCTCATACTCATTAATGAAACATTGGTAACGATAGCAATACTGACAACTATTGGCAATACCTTTTTATGATAAAAAGTATAACATCTTATAACCCCCCAAGGGATGTGTTGGATAGAAGATACAGATATATGGATTGTATAATTATTGAAGAACCCCCATGGGTCCTATGTTGAGAAGCTTTAGCTTCGTAGGAGTATACGTAGATTGTGTAATGGTCTCAAAGTCTGTGCAATGTCCTTGAGGTTATTTGATATCCTCGAGGTTGTTTGATAACCTCGTGTATTAAATCATCATCATCATTATCATTGTATTTTCTTCTTTATTCTTGTGATGTGATTGAATTTCTGTGTTAGGTTGTCACATATCTAACTGTTCTATCTTTCTTTACTTGCACTTTATAATCTAGTATCTATTTCTCTTCTTTGATCTACTTGTTCATGATTTAATTTATATTTGTGATTCGTTTTAGGTTTTGTTGCAATCTATGTGATATATTTGAATTGTTTATGCAAGCGGTGCGGCACCATTGTGAGATATTTTCTAGTTATAGGTGACGTGCCCTTAGTGTATTTTTGTATAGTTTATTTTATACTTTGCTCGGTTGGCCTATGATACCTACTAATTATAAGTGGACCATACTCACTCCTACTATACCCTTTTGATATATATTTAAGTTTGGGTATGCCTCACATTGCTTGATTCGAGCAATATTTTGAGCTCTCTAGGTAGTGGTCAATTTTCAAGGCTTTCAGATATTTTTTACTACCTTTTCTTCATCTTACTAAGTATTTACTTGTATTTCAGAGATACGGTTTATCTATTTTTAATTTCTTATTTATTTTATATGGATTCGAGTTGTACTAGATATGTTCTTACATTATTGAAATCATGTTTTGGGGAGTTATGATATTGTTATTGACTATGCTCCTTTTGACATTTATTATATTTGTATGGTTTAGCTTCGTTCTAGAAGCCTTATCTTTGGATTTATGTATTGTTATTTCCATTTTGTATCAGTTTGTGTGACAAGCTTACTTATCAAGTTTTATCGCAATAAGTGCCATCATGAACCTTTGCATTTTGGGTCATGAAATATTGGTATTAGAGTAGCCCGATTCACTAGTCTCAATGGTGTAAGAACAGAATATCTAATAGAGTCTCGTGTATCGATATGTATACGTCTGTATTTATCTCTGAGATGTTATAGGATGTCTTTAGGAAATTTCCTTCATTTTTGTTCCTTATCGTGGAAATTTCTTTTATACTTTGTCTTCTAAGTCATGTTTTACTCTTTTTTATGTAGATAGTGTTGACCAGGTCCCATAAGGTTAAAAATATAAAGCTTTCTTTTAGAGAAAGAGCCTAGTCGAGAGGCCAAGCCTCAAGTCATGGATGGGCTCAAGGGAGTGGATGAGTACATTCCCCATCTAGGAGTAGTGCTAGGGGACACTCCTGAGCCCTATGTTGAGTATGTTGGAGGTGTGCTTCCTACTTTAGTTCCTCAGAATTTGTCTGCCCTACTTTTAGAGGGATTCGTGGTGCATTTGCTGACCTATTTAGAGGGTTCTTCTTTAGTTAAGTTGGGTGTTTCTCTAGTTCCGAGTGTGGATCCTTCAGTCACACCATCTTCTATTTTAGATACTCCTCAGACCATGAGTACTATTCCTCCATCAACACTGATATCTGAGTATGCTGTTCTAAGATTAGGTGTTCAGCCTTCATTTATGATACCTCTCCAGATGGGATCTCAGCCCACCTAATTTTCCATGTCTCCTCTTGATGCGAGTATAGTGATGCTTTCATAGGTTCCCAAGTAGTTCAAGAGATTTATTTATTTATGTACTCCTAGATTCAGTGGTGTTGTGGGCAAGGATGCCTATGATTTATTGATTGATTGTTAGGAAAAGCTGCATAATTTGGGTTCACTGGAGTCACGTGGGCTTTCTTATACTGCCTATAAATTAAGAGATATCGCTAGAGATTGGTGAAGGTCGCTTGTTTGTTGTAGACCTATTGATTCTCTGAAGATAACTTTGGATCAGTTTGTTGATGCTTTTTTGGAGAGATTCATGCCTTACTGTCTGAGGGATCGAATGAGAGGTGAGTTTGATCACCTAGAGCAGGGATTCATGACAGTTGTAAAGTATGAGGCACACTTCTATGCCTTGACCAGATATTTCTATACAAGTATTTCCACAGAGTTTTAGATGATTCATGATGGGTTTAGATGTATCTCTTTAGTTTTCTACATCTCAGATAGTTCTATTTAGAGCATCATTTGGGAGTGTAGTTGATCATGTTAAGATGACTGAGGGTATTCTCCCAGCATCTCAGGGAGGCACAAAAAAGTTACGCTATTTTGGTGAGTTTTGAGGTTAGGATTCTTGAGGTAAATATTTTAGAGGTTCTTGTAGGTATCATATTAGACCAGTGTAGGTAGTATGCTGGGTTCAGGAAATGGGTCTTCTAGTCCAACAGTTCAGAGTGGCCATTTCAGCCTAGTGGTAACTTCTCCTATTTAGTCGGGCTATAGAGGTTGTTTTGCGTGTGAAAAGATTGGCAATTCGAACAAGGAATGCCCTTGCCGTATGATTAGAGTTACTCTTATTTTATCTATGAGAAGTAGGCATTCTACAAGAGGTGCAAGGGGAAAAGGTAGTAGAGCCTATGGTAGCAGTCGTGAGGACACTCACCTAGTTGGTGGTCGTGAATAGTCTTATGCTATACCATCCAAACCAGAGGTAGAGGATTCTAATGCTTTTATCACAGGTATCATCTTTGTTTGTTTCAGATCTGCATCTGTGTTATTTGATCCTGGATCAACTTTCTCCTATATGTTTAAATATTTTGCTTTAGTTTTTTATTTGATTAGTGAGCCTGTTTCCATGCCTATTTGTATATCTACCTAGTAAGAAATTCTTTACTAGTGGATCGAGTGTACCGATCTTGTATTGTGACTTTTTTTGGGTGTGAGACTTAGGTAGATTTAATTTTATTAGATATGGTGTATTTCAGTGGTATTTTGGGTATAAATTTGTCGTCTTCTTATCATGTCATCTATGATTTTTTTGCTAAGACTATGACTTTAGCTTTGTCGGGTCTACCTAGGATAGCATCGAAGAGTGCTCTTTATTCTGGTCTTAAGAGTATTATAACTTATGTTTAGGCTCGTAGATTAGTTTAGAGGGGATATTTATCTTTTTGTTGCATATTGATAATACTAGTATTGCTTTTATGGATCTCATGAATCGGGTGTTTAGGCGGATTTTTGATCTATTTTTGATAGTGTTTATTGATGACATCATCGTGTATTCTAAGAGTCAGGAGGATTATGCCAATCACCTCTGAGTTGTATTGCATACTCTTGAGGATCAGAAGTTGTATGTTAAAATTTTTAAGTGTGAGTTTTGGTTGGGTGTTGTGACTTTTCTTGTCCATGTTGTTTCTAGTGAGGGGACCAAGGTGGACCCACAGAAGGCCTAGACCCACGACACTAATTGATATTCAAAGCTTTTGGGTCTTGGCTGGGTATTATAGGAAATTTATGGAGAGTTTCTCTTTTATTGCCACTCCGTTCATTAGACTGACTCAGAAAAAGGTTAAGTTCTTGTAGTTTGATTCTTGTGAGGATAGTTTTATGAAGTTGAAGGATAAGTTGACTTCTGCGCTAGTTTTAACCCTACTCGAGGGCATGAATGGTTTTGTCATGTATTTTGATGTGTCCTGTGAGGGATTGTGGTGTGTATTGATGCAAATGCTAAGGTTGTGGATTATGCTTCTAGGCAGCTTAAGGTTCATGAGAAGAATTATCTAATGCATGACTTGGAATTGTTGTTTGTATTTTTTCCCTTGAAGATTTGGTGTTACTATTTATATGTGGTTCATGTGTACATTTTTTCAGGTGATAAAAGCTTGCAGTATGTGTTCACCCAGAAGGAATTGAATCTAGGCATAGGTGGTGGCTTGAATTGTTCATGTATTATGATATGAGCCTGCACTACCATCCAGATAAAGCTAATATAGTTGCCGGTGCTCTTAGCAGGTTATCTCTAGGAAGTTTGTCCTATGTTTATAAAGAGAAATGAGAATTGGCAAAGGACATTCCCCAGCAGGTGAATCGAGGAATTTGTCTTCTAGACTCTAATGATGGAAGGGTGATTGTTCAAGAGGTGGTAAAATCATCTCTTGGTGATAAAGTGAAGGATAAAAGGGTTTTGGATCCTATTCTTATTCAGATTAAAGATGAAGTGGGTCCGTAAAAGGCTATGGCCTTTGAGATTAGGGATGACGATACATTGAGGTACCAAGGTAGGTTATGTGTTCTTCATGTTGATGGGCTGCACGAGAGAATTTTGACTAAGGATTATGAGTTGAGGTTTATAGTCTATTCGAGATTGATGAAAATATCTCATGACTTGAAGGAGATCTATTGGTGGAACAACATAAAGAGAGATGTGGCTAATTTTGTGGCTTAGTGTATAGTTTGTCAAAAAGTGAAGGCTTACTACTTTAGAAAGGATTATGCTAAGTTATTTAATAAGGATGTTGTAAAGTTTCATAGAGTGTCAATTTCCATTATTTTAGATAGAGGTATGTCATTTATGTCTCACTTTTCGCATTCATTTCATAGAATTTTTGGGGCTAAGGTGAACCTGAGCATAAATTTTCACCCACAAATGGATGCACAAGCGGAGAGGACTATCCAGACATTGAAGGATATTCAAAGGTCTCGTGTAATTGATTTTAGAGGTAGTTGGGTGGATCACTTACCTCTCATTAAGTTGGCATATAACAATTGTTGTCATTTAAGTATTCATAAGGCTCCATTTGATGCTCTATATGGTAGGACGTGTAGATCTCCTATTAGATGGTTTGAGGTTTGTGAGGCTTAGTTATTTTCTCTTAATATGGTTCACCAAGATATGGAGAAGCTGAAAGTGATTAGGAAAAGACTTAAGATTGCTCAAAGTCACCAGAAGTCTTATCTGGATGTGAGACAAAGAAAATTTGAGTTTGAAGTAAGTGATTGGGTGTTCCTTAAAACCTCTCTTATGCAAGGAGTGATAAGGTTTGTCAAGAAGGGGATGATCATTCCACGTTATGTTGGGCCATATCAAATATTGAGGAGAACTGGGAATAATACCTATGGTTTTGATTTTTCTGCAAGTTTAGGTTCCATTCATCCCATATTTTATGTTTCGATGTTGAAGAAGTGTGTGGGTGACCCTATATTAATAGTGCCTGTTGAGGGCATTGGTATTTCAGATGCCTTGTCTAATGAGAATGTCCTGATTGAGATATTAGATAGGCAAGTTTAGAGAAAGGATGTAGCTTCAGTAAAGGCTCTTTGGAGAAACCAAAAGATAGAAGAAGCTACCTGGGAAGCTGAAGAATATATGAAGGCCAAGTTTCCATTCTTGTTCCTCGTGTCAAATGAAGGCGCTTAAGGTGTGAGTTATGTTTCCCTCGTATCATTTTTTGCATTTATCATTTTATTCTGATGTATTCTTGTTATTCTTATGCTAAAAGTGTCCTAGGTCATCATTCAGGGATGAATGATCCTAAGAAGGGGAGGGGTAATATAAGACCCTTAAAACTTCGATGATTTTATTTTTGACCTTCAAATGTCCGAAACATAAATTTTTGACTTAAACTATGGTTAGGTATGTTAATAGGGTGTCTCGAAAGAGTTTTAGAACTTTTTGAAAGGGTTCGGGGTTATTTTTGAATTTCGAGGCAGTGAGCCTCCTCATTTTTGGCGTGCCACCGAGGTTAGACTTCACAATTTCACCATGGGATCGAGGTTGTAAGCCTCCACAATAATGGTGTGGCATGGACGATAGCCTTTACGATATCGTCATGCCACACTGATATTTTTAAAATTGTTCTGTTTTTAATTTATTCACTTGGGATGAGGTGCTTTGGGGTCTTTTCACCCATGTACGACCCTTAAACATTAAATATACTTATTTTGATCAATTTTTCAAAGATCAGTTTCTCCATTTCACTCTCAAATCTCAAAGCCCCTCCCCCCCAAAAAAAATGCTTAAGGGTTTTACTGTGCATTTATCCTCCCAATTTCGAGCTCCAAATTGCATTCATATTCTTTTGTATTTAAGGAATGTATCTCTTTCCTAAATTGATTTTACATGAAAGCTTGTATTGAATTAACATCCATGTGGTTTAATTGTTTGATTTTGAAAGAGGGTTGAGATGTTTGAAATGGTATTACATGACTTGAATCCCCATGGTTTAGAATTGAATGTCTATGCTTTATTCTCGTGATTTTTAACTAAATGAATGCATGAGTGGGGAAATTAGAATGGGGAACATGGGTTTCCCCAAATTTTAAGGCTAGATGGTTTGGAATTGGCTTTAACCTAAACCCAACTTGTGAAGTTAATTTTGAAACATGGATATAGGCATGGATTTCTTCACTTGTGAAACCTTGCATTGCATAAAAGTGTAATAGAACATAAATTGTCTTCTGGAAGGCCTTGGTTGCTATGGTTTAGTCTTACACTTGGACTTTGGGAGTTCTATTGGCTGATAGGTTTGAGTCTCAATTGGCTAAATACTTTGGAGTCCTATTGGCTAATCAGTTTGACTGCTGATGGGTTTGTCCCAATTGGCTAAATGGTTGGGAGTCCTATTGGCTGATGGTTTTGAGTCCCAATTGGATAATTGGTTTGGTTTGGCATAATGAGATAGACTTGCAAGTTGATTTATTGATATGACTTTACCAACCGATAAATGCCTTAATGGATAAACTCCTTGCTTAATAGTTGGGAATGTGTGTAAATGTTTTAATTGGACTTAAAGGGAGTTGTGTAGCTCGTCGTGGAAGGTGGAGGTCACGGGAAGACCAATACTATAAACCAAGTTTGTCGTCGTGGCAGTATATGATCATGTGTTTGAGTCATAGTTGATATATATATAAATATTGGGGTACAACGAGATGCCCTGATGGCTTTAGGTTTCCCTCATTTTTCCTTGGTTCATGCGGCTAAGACACACTGGGGCCCTTCCGATAGGGGAATCTAGACCCATATAGCCCGCAGTGCCTTTAAGATAGGTGAAGCAACATAGTCCAAGTTAACAATTTTTTAACTCTCATGCTAAACCTTGTTCCCTATCTCAATATTTTATATATATGGATATGAATGTGTGCATATGGTTTTGAATGATTTTGGACTAATTTGATCATGACATTATTTTACCCCTTATCCCTGGGTTACATGTTAGTTCTCACCCCGCTAACCATCCTAAGATGCTACATTGTTTCATAATATAGGGCCCAAAGATACTTTTTTTACCCTTGTGCTGCGTTAGGTGGAATAGCACGCCTGTCAAGTTTCTTTAAAGTGGTAAGCTTCTATTCTCCGGAAGGCCCATAATGTCATAGTTTGTTTCCGCTATTTTTTAGACTATCTTTTGGGTCCCTTTTTTGCTATAGTCGGGGGCATGTCCTAACATAGATAATGTTTAGTTTCGCTAGAGGCTATTCGTGGATAACTGTGGATTGGGAATTTTCAATTCTTAGAACCCCTACCATGGTTCATTTATCTATCGTTCATTACTATTTAATTGGATTCCTATTTGTTATTATCATTATTTTGTACTCACGAGGTTAGGTGATGGGGATGGTCTCTATTCCATGGTGGACTTGAGATACTCGTCACAGCTAGGCCCTGGTTCGATTCATGATAATACCAATAATAACTACCCAGCAAAGACTGAAGAAAGTTAAGCCATAACCTATCTCGAATGTAAAAAATCAATCAAAAATGCCTTCAACATGGAGCTTTATTCTCATGAACAGATCTGCAATCAACTAAAACATACAAAAAATGAATCTGCACTTTTTAAAGGAAGCCAATGGTACCCATATTGCCCGTCTCTGAGTTGGGGTCAAAACGGACCTCTTAAATGGATTTTCAAAAATGAAGGGTAAAACTGAAATTTTAGTTAAAAAATATATAAACCATGATTAAAGGAAGCGATACAAGAAAACCCAAGTGAAAAGGGTTTAAATTGGGGTTTGAATCGAAGAATTTCTAATTTAGACCTTCTTGGTTAAAATCCCCAAATTCTACTTTTGAAATCAAGTTTCAATGAGATTTAAATGAGAAGAATCAAAGAAAAATAATTGAAATAAGGATTCGGAGCTTACCTAAGCTCTAAGAAGGAAAAAAAATCCCAAAAACTCAAAACCCAAGCTCCAAGTGTCAAAAGATGGTGAAAAGGGTCGAAAGGAGTTATTTATAAAACCAAGTGGCGCTAAAACGGGCCCTGGGCTTCCTTAGTAGTCATCGCTAAAGTTCCCATGTGCCACTAAAGTGGTACCCATGCCTAGTGACAGGCTGCTTAAGTAGACCCTGGGCTACTTTAGCGCTTGGAAATAAATCTCTTAGGTGAATGCTAAAGCGGTACCAGCTGGCAGATCAAGGTTACTTAAGCTCCCAATGGGCCTCTAAAACGTTGTACCTTAAAGAGCCCAAATTCAATGCTCCAGTTTTATCACACCAGCTGGAGATTCCAAGTATCAGCAGACCCCTCGAAACTAATTTGGAATACCAAGATTGATAACAAACTATACTACCCGACTAAATTCAACGCTCCAGACTCACTGGCGAAATCAGATTTCTAAAAACCATCGTTTTCACAAAATTTACCCCCAAAACCCAATTTCACAACTTTCTGAACCGAGGATTGAAATGAGATACAAAAGCCATAAAACTACATCAACCATGTTACCAAACTAAAATTGACATTTCGAATCTACTGGCATAGTCCGTTTTGTCATCTGATGCACAGAACAGCAAATGTTGACCATAGTGAACTATAAAGCCTTTTTAAACTCCAAAATTCATAAACTTAAACAAATCTCACCAAATCTATTGGGAACCATGCCAATCATACCCATACCCCAAAAATACCATATAGCAACAACGGGGAGGGTTAAATTGGTCAAATCACACAGAAATAAATAATTCATAAAAATCACCAAAAATCATGTCATTACATCATCCACCACTAAGAATCCAGTTCATCCTCGACCTAAAGGTAAGGAAAATACCTGATCAACAAAAAGATTGGGATCACAACCATGCATATTAGACTCAACCTCCTAAGTACACTCACCAACAGGTTGATGTCTCCACTGAACCTTAACCAGTGGAATATCTCTAGAATTCAATCATATAATATGCCTTGCTAGAATGGAGATGGGCTCCTCAATAAAAGGTAACCTCTCCTCTAACTGGATTAAATCCCATTAATGAAATAAGAATAATCCAGAGTGTAACGCTGAAGGATAGCAACATGAAAGAGTGGATGAACAACTGATGAATCTAGGGGAAATGCTAACTCATAAGCCACATCCCCAATAGTCCAAAGAATCTCAAAAAGTCCAATTTATTTAGAGTTAAGCTTTCACCTCTTCCCAAACCTTTTTATGCCCTACATGGATAACACATAAAGTAAAACTCGATCATAAATACTAAATTTCAAGATATGAACTCTATGATCTGCATAGCACTTCTTCCTTCACTAAGCTACTCGAAGTCTATCCTGAATGATCTAAACTCTATCAAAGGACTCACTGTGAAAGTCCAACCTCTAGGTATAATTTCAGAAATCTCAAACCAACCAACTGTACAGTGATGATGCCTACCATAAAAAGCCTTCAAAGAAGCCACCCAAATACTAGAATGATAGCTTTTATAATATGCGAACTCCTCCAAAGCTAGATATTGCTCCCACTGACCTTCAAAATCCATAACAAAAGCATAGAGCATATCCTAAAAAACCTAAATAGTCTACTCCAACTGACCATTGGTCTGGAGAAGTAGGCCTATCCCAATCACGAACCATTGAAATCTTGGTTAGGTCGACCATAATACCATACTTGGTCACCACATAGCCAAGAAAGAAATAGACTCTAACCAAAACTCACACTTGGAGAACATAACGTACAACTTCTCATCTCTCACTCTTTGATGCACAGTTTGCAAATGCTCCTAATGGTCAGCCTCACTCCTTGAATAAAACATGATATCATTAATAAATACAATAACAAAAGATTCGATATACGATCTAAATACCCAGTTCATTAACTATATGAATGCGGATGGGGCATTGTTTAACCTAAAAAACATGACCTAGAACTCATAATGATCATATTAAGTCTAAAAAACAATCTTTGGGATATCTAAATCTCTAATACTGAACTGGTGATACCCATATCTTAACTCAATCTTTGGAAAATTTGAAGCAACCTAAAGTTGATCAAACATATTATTAATATGAGAAAGAGGATGCTTATGCTTATTAGTCATCTTATTCAACTAAAAATAATCAATAAATATACATATATACCCATCATTTTTCTTCATAAATAAGATAGGCATACCCTAAGATGATACACTAGGTCAAATAAATCCATTATGCAACAAATCCAGTAGTTGATCCTTCAATTTATTCAACTTTCTTTGGGACATCATATAAGGATAAAGATGGATGGGCTTGGTTCCCAGATCAACATTAATAGCAAATTTAATATCACAATCTGGAGGAATACCAGGCAAATCCATAGGGAACACATGCATGAACTCTTAGAAAATTGATAACGCTCAACTTACACTATTATTTTTATGCAACGCGGTCGTTGTTAATATATTCCCGACAAGAGTCAAGGTCAAATCCTTGAGGAGTGAAATATAGCTTTCAACACCTACATGTTTAGTGTTAACTATGTATTAACACGTAATACGAATCTAGAACAAAATATGGAAATAAATCAGAGGGGTTTTGATGTCGAAATTTGTTGAACACAATCACCAAAGAACATTAATATGAGTTTGAACAATTGTCATTTTATCGAATTTAGAGAGATCTTGGGGTTATATTCTCCTAAGTAGTGTTCATTCATGGGTAATCAAGAGTTAGTCCAATTACGGTTAAGGGTTTTGGGCAGGCTATATTTAGGGTCTTGGCGTCAACCTTTAGATAAAACAGTAAATTTTGCTCATGGATTCTTTTTAACACCTTATGAGCGTGAAAAGCTTACCAATCCACAACCTTAACTTTGCATCCTAATTTTTTTGATGTTGCTAATGAACTTAGCCAATTTACATGACACCCTTATTTTTAATATATTGCTAATAAACAAGCTAGTTCAAGGTGTAGTTTCCAATAACTCTTTACCGATATCTCTCTTTAAAGAATGATATGGGATCTAAATAAACTGTGGATTTCACCTACAATTCTCAATTCAAATGTAGAGTATGAGCAAAACCCATAATAATTAACCAACTATTTGGACTAAATATCAGCACCCACACATAATACAACTCGTAATAAAAAATAACCCTAAGATATGAATTTAGCCACTCATGAATTTAAAGAAAGAAAATATACCCAAGTTGGCATTCACTTAATCCATTGAAGAGAAACACAAGAATAAATCCAAACTTCAAATTCAATTCACAACTAAAATCTCTCTTGCAATTAAAACCACAAATTGTTTCTTAGCTCTATAAAAATCAAAATTAGATGATAAGATTCCCCAAATTGTTCAAGGGTTTAGTCTTTTGTGATTTGGAATTCAGCTTTGTAAAATTCTCATTATACCCCTTGAGTTTTTCCAACCTATCGCGATTGTCATATATTGATAACATTCATGACTATCGTGATCGCGGTGGTCATCGCGCGATCGCCTTTTAGTTAAATTGTTAACTAGTTGTGATTATGACCCTCAGGTTGTGATTGTGGTACTGAGGGTAGACTCCTGGGCTTGCATTTTAACTTTGGTTCCTCTTGCTCTCATTTTATCTCTTCCAGCTATGTATCAAGTCATTTTCATTTATTTCCTACGAGATCACCAACAATGGAAATTAATGCATTTCAATTGATAATTAGCCTTATATACATAATTATTTCATCATAGTGTGCTTGAATTTTGGAAGTAAATGAGTGGAAAATTTGCCACTCATCAACATGCCCAACTTAAAATTTTGCTGGTCCTCAACCAACACTATTCCTTATTGAATAAGACTTCTCAACTATATGCTCACTCGTACAACCAAATGATCACCATGATTCTGCACTCGCTTAGTGCCACTAATTAACTATCAAGCATGGGAAAAATTATTCATGCAACTCCCCTAAAAATTAATCACCCTTTCAAGGATGCAAAATACTTTAAGAATCAATCAAGCAACAACTATTAACTCTCTAGAAGTGACTCTCTATCAATATCGACTCAACTACACTCCTTTTCCTCATTTTTAGAATATGACAACCACACCAACCCTAATTAGTTTACATGACTCCTCATGAAGGATAGATCTAACAACCTTAATTAGTTTACATGACTCCTCACGAAGGATAGACCTAACATACCAAATTTCAACCATGTTAGAAAGGAAACATGTGAAAGTACTCACACTCACAAAGAATCTCTCAATGCAAAAAAGTATCATACCATATGCTTGCCCTTATTTTTAATAGTCACTAACCCGAAGACACTTGGTTGGACATCTCAAAGGGCTTTTTCAATCTTGTAATATAGGTTTAGGGAAGGTTAGGATAAACATTTGGGATAAGAGTGACTACTCTCTCCTTGAAATATACATATGACACTCTTAAATCTAACATGGGTCATGGTCCACTTCGTCCATTCCTAATTGACACAAGTGCCTTCCCTGACCACATTAGTTTACCCATTTTTTCGAAGCATTTTCTTCTTATTTCTCTCCTATATGTGCACTCATGATTTTATTTCTTTTGATGTCTCCTTTTGTGTTCTCAATCATTTGATCTAATTATATAGATTTTAGGCACTCGTTTATAATATCATAGCCTAAGATCACCACTATAAATATTCTCTACCCCCTAACTTAGGATTTTAGCCATAAGTTGCACTTTTAAGCTCAAGGAATATAGGGTTTAAAAGAGGGATAAAGTTCAAATGGTCCATGTCTTGTAATACGGTTGCCAAACAAAAGCTCAAAGGCTCAAACGGGGTTGTTAGGGATACTATTCTAATATGGGTAGGCCTTTTAGGCTAGAGTGGTTTTCTATATTAAAAAAAAGGCCTAAGATCATTTCAACAACCACGTGTAATCAAGACTAGGTTTAAAAGACCTATCGATCAAGCTCTAGATAATACAAGTATGCATGAGAATCAATTAACTAAACTCACTGTACATGGCCCGCAAACATTTTCAAGGAGGATCGATTGCATTTTCTACTAGAGACAAAAAGAGTTATTTACAATGCACTACCTACTATAAAATTTGGATTCACAAAAAGAGGGTAAAGCATTGTTAACAATTGTTCACGTCCATGCCCTTGATTTACTCAAGAAAATTTTTTTTGGATGGAGAGGGATGTGTGTTTTGCATTTCACCTTGCAATATAGCTATCATTAGCACCAAATCAAGCCATCACTCATATTTTTGCTCTCGTAAGGGCAAACCATATTGCTACTCAGACTTTACCATAGAAATAATAGTAATCCCAAATTTATAATGCCACAGGTACTCAGAATTCCCCTGCATCTATGGATCAAACACTCAACATGGGTATTTTTCCTTAGGACTATCATCACTCAATCTATCATAGACAAAGGTTCGTCCAACATCATTATTAAGAAAAATAAAAATTTAGAAACGTAAAACAAAAGTGAATAATCCATAAAATGTAGGCACCATTAGGGCACCCAATATTAAAAGCCAAATTAACTTAAGTTATCCATAAAAAATAAGGATCAAATCATCAGAATAAATAAAAACATCCAAATAAGCATCTAAAATAATACAAACCCAGAAATTGCAAATATTAAATAAATGCAGAGATGGGCACCCCCAACTAAAAGCTTTCAATCTCCTAACTGTATAATCATGAAAGCATAAAAAGAGTTAAAGGGGCTCCCCACCCTATCAAGCACTGCCATCACTAGCTATCGCCTTATCATCATCATCAGACTGTAGATCATCATCCTCGGACCACAAAACTGGGACCTCATCATCAACATCTACTCTTAGGGAAGAAGTCTATCTTTGGGCCTTAGGACCTTCCATAGGCCTTTCACCTCTTTCCATACACAGATAAAAAATTTGTCTCTCTTCATCTCCCTTCTCTTTATCCTATTATAAGAATCATGTAACTCCTGATGCGATCGTCGTAACGAGGAGTAGCCTCACTTAAGTCTGGAGATATTGGCTCCCTGCTCTTTCTTATCCTCTAGAAATCTCTTATACTCAGTCTGTTCAAATAGAAGCGGCGAGTGGTAGATGGCTCTCCCAGCCCTATGGGTAACCCAGAAACAAGCTCCTAGAATTCTCTCATCTCACTTTAGAGCTCCCCAAATGGCCTGACCATAGATGTCGACAAGGTTCGATATCATCATCCGCCAAATTACCTAAGTCTATCTTTTTCTCATTTCTCTTTGAAAGAGCACCTTTGTCATGAATCTTCAAATGACAAATTGTCTTCTTTGGGGATACCTTGTTGTCCCTCGGGTACTCCTCGAACTCAACCCTTTTCCACAAATCTGTGATCAAAGATGGAAACATGAGCCTTGGGCTGCCTTTATTCTTGTATGCCTAATGTCAAAGATCACAAATTGACCAACATTCAAAGGAATGTTATCCAGTAGGTAAGCTACCATCTGAGCTCGCATAACATCGATGTAAGTCATGTTGGTACATTGAGAAACACTACTATAGATAATAGTCAACCAGATCCAAGCCTCATTAGTGAACTCATTCCAGGTTATCCCCATTTTTATGGTGGTCCTTGTGACTCCTTTTCTTAGGATCAGTTTTTCATCTAACCAGCTTCTTGAGACATAACTCTTGTCCTCAAACCCTGTCATCAGCATCCAATATCCTATAGACTTTATTGATATGTTCAGCTGTGAAACAAACTTCTTTACCCCAGGTTATCGTAATTGGTTTAATATATTTACTATGTTGAGATTCGCGTAGAATTCCCTGACCTAATGCTCATTGTCTTGACAAAATTCCAGGGGAAAGCACCTCTACCTAATGGGCAACAGTCTCTCATGAAAGGCTTGGAGCTTCTCAGGTACATTCTCCAAAGATATACCCCACTCAGGAAACAACTTTCTCCTAGCGAGGTCCTCATAATACATTGGCTAACATTCGGGGGATATGAATCAAATATGATCATAATTTTCCATACTTTACTTTTCAAATGCTGAGAAGAGAACAAATTATTAACAATCAATATCATTATATGAAAAAATGCTATATGACTTATTTAAGCTAAAGAAATGGTTTCCTGGTCACATTAGGCTTAAAATAAGAATTTAGGATTTTTGACATATTTGTCATATGACGTCAGATGCTACGATTGTGGGACACTAGACTGCGATCACACTCTGGTGCCCGTGATCACAGTACCTAAAATTGTTGGGCTTAAATGATATAAACTAAAAGAATCCAATTTTCTATACCAAGTTCTGTTCCTAACAAGTAAATGACACTAAGAACATGAAACATAATACCTAATTTGGAATAATTTTGGGTACTTAATACTTTCCCAATGATGTGCACACCATAACAACAACTACAACGCCAAACTATAGAAATTTAAACACTATTTAAGAACAAAATTTAGATATTTTAGGCCATTGTCCTAAACATGCATTCTAAGTCCTAAATTAAACATTAAAGAAGAGATTAGAATAACATACCATCTTGTAGTATGTGAAAGAAAATGCATTGGATGATGAATATTTGGGTATTTTAAAGGAGAATGTAGGGGAACCATTTGAGATGATGGTTTCTTTTCTTATCACAACACCAATCATGATCGTGGTCCTAGAATTTTGATAATGATAAGCCAAAGATTGAAATCACAGTTAAGTACACGTGATCCCAGTACTTGAGGCTTAATTTGGGCAACCCTACTCTTTAGATCATGCTTGCGACCCAGGTGTCGCGAATGTGACATTTGAGAACAAGTTCAAATCCCCTGCTTTTAGCCATTCAACTTCAATTTAGTTCCACTTCACCTATTTACCTTTAATTTCTCAAATGCGCCTTCCGAGTACCACAATTTGGTGAATTAATCAAAAAAAATAAAAACTATTCTAACATCCATAATTCAAAGGATATAGGCCAACTTAATGACCATGATATGTTGCCTCCCATCCAATGCTTAATTTAACATTGCAATACGACGTCCATTAATCATTAAGTTGGATCTTTCAGCTGAAGTGACCCATAATCCACTTCTTCATCCAAAATATCAATCACAGAAACCACCTATTTCTATATTGGTTGCCTTGAAATTTTTCACTAATGAAAAGAGACTTCATTATCATGCACGTGAAACATTATTTCTCCATACTCTATATCAACCAAGGATCTTTTGATTCCAAAAATTTATCTATCGAGTACGATTAGTATCTTATAATGATATGCCAATCAAGGACTATAAAATTCGCCAAGAAGATGAATAGGTCAAACTTAACCAACACGTCCTTTAATATGCCTATCAATTTTATCATTTAACGGTCCACCATTAAGATTCTTATGGTGGTGGATGTGGCGGCTCACAACCCTAGCCTTTGATACAAAATATATGAAGTCAAGTTTATTGTCATGACTTAAGGTTTCCCTCTAGTCGCGACAATGTGCTTAAGGCAAAAAATTACTTTAATCTAAACCATGATCTGGTACCTGTTGTGAGAACTACATAAAATTATGATAAAGTAGCATATGCGGAAGCTAAACTGATATAAATACTATTAAAGTAGGATACTAAAATAAATACCAACATATTTGAATCACTAACAAAAAAACACTAAAATCAAATCTAAATATTTGAATAACTAGTCAGAATATCTGAACATCTGAAACATCTAGTCTGAAAGCCTCTAAGATATGTGGAGTTGATGAGAAGATCCCCCAATTAACCCCGACTGAGTGAACATAAGGAAAATATTGAAATAATTTCAATAACTTGTCCTTGATGAATCAAGACTCACCACAACTGTTGTTGAGTGATGCTGGACTAACTAGGGGTTATAAGGGAAATGAGCATCAAAACCTATATTGTAAAATCAATATAGTACAAAAGAAAGTATGCAGACTATACTTTGAATGCAATGGTATGTGAGACAGGTACTATCTAAAACACATATGGATATTGAACCTAGATGCATGAATATGTAAAAAGAGAATGCGAGAGAAGTAAAAAATATACTGAAATAATGTGTGAAATTGACTGACTAAATAGTTGATTAACTGAATTCTTGGTCCTGCATACCTGAACTGGTATAACATAATTATTAACTGAAACTTTCGGAGCTATCATGTAACCGACATACTCCAATCTAAGCTAATAGGGGTCCAATGTATAACCCCATTCGTAAGGGTTTTAGTACCTTTCCACGAGTACTAACACTAACTATGTGGATCCACTAAATTGGTGTCTTGAATGACTAAGGTATCAGTCCTTTACTGGAGGGTGACCCCCTAAGAGAGTGTCAGTCCTCTACTGGTGGGAGATATCTCATAACCTATGTTGGCTACATAGTTCTGGAACTTAGGGATTGCAACCAAAGGTGTTAGTCCTCTACTAGTAGGTGATCCTTGATCCCTAGGTTTGCTCGGTGCTAAATCCTACTCCTAACTAATTAACTGAACATAAAAACTGATATGCTCACATCATGAATATAATAATCTGAATATGAAGATAAAGAATCATAATCTAACTAACTTATTCCTTGAAAATGAAAATATGTATAAATATATCGGTATCAGGTGTTCATAACCCTAAAGCACTGAAAATACTTTAAATACAATAACATCATAACAACCTTTTAAGGAAATTCATGATTTGTAGACCCATAACATAGTACAGTTACTAAACCGATGGAATCCATGATTTTGAGTATATGGATATGCTAGACTTATGTAGACATCATGCTCATGCGGTTTAATTCATAACTTAATAAATTGACATGGTATCAATTGAATAGTGTATGGGTAATTCAAATTCACATTATGTTATCACATGATTTTAATGGGGAACATATCAGCATGGATTGAATTTAAAACTACTAATAAAACATGGATTAAATTCATAATTAACATGGATATTTTCACAATAAAGGATAAAATATTCATACTTGAACCAAAAGGGACTTTGGGACTCAATGGGTGGATGGAACCCATTGATATATACCCGACTTGCCTTTAATGTCGGAATTCTTGAACAAAAATCATAGAATTTTGACCTTGAAGGCTTGAATCCTCGAGAAGAGGCTTGATTTTTACATTTTTGGGAAAGGGACTTGTTCTTACATATGATAAATGGTGGGGGATGGGGAAAATAATGCCTCCTTTGAGCTTTAATTCGTCAATTTAGGTATTTGGGGTGAGGGGAAAGACCCAAATGTCCCTATATAAGTTAATACAAATACTGCAAAAAACACAGCCTCCGTATCATAGAGGTTATCATAAAGGATATCTTTCATGACACAGCGTGCATCAGGGAGGCTAACCTCCATGACATGCCCATATTACAGAGGTATTCTACCTCCATGGTCCAAAATCATCCTGAACCTATTTCAAAAATTCTGAAACTCTCCTAGATGATCTTTTTAACATCCCTAAACAAATTTCAACTCAAAAATCAATATTTCGGATATGGGAAGGCCAATAATAAAATGTTTGTATTCTTGGGGTCTTGAAATGGATAAGTCTCTTGTACTTAGCGTGAAATTAATGCCTTGGACCACTTTAAACATGCATCTAGGAGTAGCAAATGCGCCTAGAATCTTGTAGGGTATTACAATAGCTCCCCCTTGGGATTATTCATTGTCGAATAAAATTGGTTTAGCTGAGATAGTAAGAAAATTGAGATCGTGCACTAAATACTTATGAGTTTAATCATGATTTGATAACTGAATCTAAAACATGATACATGGATAAAACTGAATTCATGAACGTATACAATGACATAAGGATGGTTGGATAGCTGAGAAAGAAAAATGAGAGAATCAATTTAAGAGAAACCATTACCTCAAACTGAATGTGAATTTGTAGAGAAAATATGGGGATACTTGGCTTGCATATCCGTTTTTGTTTCCCAAGAAGCTTTCTCAATGGATTGATTTTCTCATAACACTTTAACCAAGGGAACTTCCTTATTCCTTAACATACAAATCTAACGGTCAAGGATCTAAATTGGGACTTCATCGTAATAAACACTACTTTTCATATCCAGTCTCTCTAAAGGGACAACGGAAGTTGAGTCACTTAATACATTTCTTTAGCAAGGAGACATAACACCCAGGATGGACTGATGCCAAATCTGCACGCATCTTTAGCTCATAAGCTACCTTCCCAATATGGCACAAAATTTTATATAGGCCAATATAGCGGGGACTGAGCTTTTCTTTCGGGATAAATCTCTTCACCCCTTTCATGGGTGAAATTTTCAAATAAACCAAGTCACCAACATCAAACTCAAGGTCTCTTCTCCTTACATCTTCATAAGATTTATGTCATCTTTGGGCTGTCTTCAGCCTTTTCCAAATTAACTAAACTTTCTCCATCACCTCATAAATTAAATTTGGTTTTATCAAGGTGGCCTCACCTACTTCAAAGTAAATAATAGGATATTTACATCTTCTTCCATAGATAGACTCAAACAGAGCCATCTGAATACTGGAATGATAGTTATTATTATAGGAAAACTCAATCAAAGGTATATGGTTATCACAACTACCCTTAAAGTCAATCACAAAAGACTTTAAAATGTCCTCTAAAGTATGAATGGTCTTCTCTACCTGTCCATCTATCTGAGGATGAAAATTTGTACTGAGATAAACTTGGGTACCAAGACCCTTCTAAAAAGCCTTCCGAAATTGAGAGGTAAACTAAGTACCTCTACCTTAGATGATGGTCAATGGAACCCCATGTAGCTTTACCAACTCCTTGATATAGATTCTAGCATAATCCTCAATTGAATATAAAATATAAACTGTCATGAAATTAGTTGATCTGGTATTCGATCAATAATGACCCAAATCGAATCAATTTGTCGATGCACATGAGGGAATGTTGTCAAAAAATACATGTTCACCACCTCCCACATCCAAGTGGGAATGCTAAATTACTGAAGCATACCACTAGGCCTTTGGTGCTGAACCTTAACCTGTTGATAATTCGAACACTTATCCATAAATTCTATAATATATTTCTTTATACCATCCACCAATAGATATCTTAAAAATCACAAAACATCTTAGTGGATCCTGGGTGAATAAAATATGGCACAACATGTTCTTTAGCTAATATTCACTGTCTCAAAACATCAACACATAGAACACATAACCTGCCTTGACAATAAAGCACACCATCCCATCTTGGGAGAAAACTTCCACCTTCTGATCTTTAACTGCCTACTTTAACTCGACATAAATAAGATCTCTATATTTCTTTTATTTTACTTCCGCAACCAATGAAGATTTTGAATAATTCTGAACCTATATACTACCTTTGGCCGAATTAACCTACCATACACCTAACCTAGTAAGCTGATGAACCTCATAGACTAACTATTTTTTACCCTCCTTAACATACACGACACTTCCTATGGACAGCCTACAAAGGGCATCATCCACTACATTGGCCTTTTTCGGATGGTACAATACACTCAAATTACAGTCTTTCAATAGTTCAAGCTACCTTTTCTAAGGAAGATTTAGATCCTTCTGAGTGAAAACATACTGTAAACTCTTATGATCTGGGAATAAATCAACATAAACCCCATAAATAAAATACCTCCAAATTATTAAGGCAAAGACAACTACTGCCAGTTCAAGGTCATAGGCTGGGTAATTCTTTTCATGGGCTCTAAGTTGTCTAAAAGAGTAGACTATGACCTTTTGTTGCTGCATCAATGCATAACCAAGACCAACTATAGAAGCATCACATTAAGCTACAAACCTATTTCTGCCATTGGGTAAGATAAATACTGGAGCAGAAGTGAGTCGAGTCTTCAACTCTTGAAAACTCTACTCGTAGGAATCTGACAACTAAAATTTGATTTTTTCTAAGTTAATCAAGACATGGGCGAGGAAATAGAATAAAACCCTTTAATAAACCATCTGTAGTAACTAACTAAACCTAAAAAACTCCTAGTGTCTGATGAAGAGATAGGTTTATGCCAGTTTCTTGCTGCCTCAGTCTTTTAAGGATCAACTCGAATGCCATCACCAAAAATGACATTCCCAAAGAAAACTACTGAGCTCAAACAGAATTTTCACTTAATGATCTTAACGAATTACTAGTGATCTTTAAGGATTTGCAATGCAATCCTCAAATGGTATGCATGATGACTCTCACTATGGGAATAGACAAGGATGTCATCTATGAAGACTATGATGAAATGTCCAAGTACTGCTTGAACACCCTATTTAACAAGTCCATAAAAGTTGTAGGAGAATTTGTTAGTTCTGAAAGTTATCTTTGAGATATCACATTCTCAGACTCTAAGATAATAATAGCAGGATCTGAGGTCTATCTTAGAGAAATAAATGGCTTCCTAAAGTTTGTAGAATAAGTCATTAATTCTGGGGAGAGGATATTTATTCTTGATTATGACTTTGTTTAACTGGAGTTAGGTAATGCATAGTCTTTCTTGCGCATAAAAAGAACTGGAGCACCCTATGGAGAAATACTAGGCCTGATAAAACCCTTATCTAAAAGATCTTTCAACTTTTCTTTCAATTCCTTAAGCTCAATTGGGCCATTACATAAGGTTAAATTGATATAGGTTGGGTATTTGGGAGGAGATCTATTCTAAAATTAATTTTCCCTTTTGAAGGAACTCCGAAAAGATCTTAAGGGAACACTTCTTGAAAATCATTCACTATTGGAACTCAATCAAGACTAAGATTTTTCCAATTTGAGTCCTTGACTCAGACAAGATGATAAAAACATACCTTGGATATCATATTTCTTGCCTTAAAATAGGAAACAAAATGATCCTGAGGCACTGAAGTACTACTCCTCTATTCAATAATAGGATTATTAGGAAACTAAAACTGGACAATTCTATTTTAACCATCAACTAAGGTATAGAACGAGTGGAGACAATCCATTCCTAGAATAACGTCAAAATTAGTTATCTCTAACTCCTCAAGATTAATTGAAGTAACGTCCTGAGACACTATAATCGGGCAGTTTATTTATCCCTGTCTATCTAAAATAGAACTACCTACTAGGGTAGATCCTAAGAAAGGCTCTACTAATATTTCGAGACTGACACTAAAGTCTACAGCTATATAAGGAGTCACAAAGGAAAGTGAAGCTATGGGATCTAACAAAAAATAAACATACGGATAGAAGGCTTGTAACATAACCGTAACTGCATTAGCGGAAATTTTCTGATCATGCCAAGTCTAGTGAGTATAAAGTTGGTTCTGACAACGACCATTGGTGCCGTTATAAGTGGCACTCTACTGAGTTAGGATACTTGTTGGAAATAATAAAAAGTTGGACTGACCCTGATGGCGAAAATCCTTTCTCCTCTGGGAAACCGGTGGGTAATCCTTGATCCTATGGCCTGGCTTTCCACATCCAAAAAACACATCACTCCTTCCCTGTACTCCCCCTGATGATTCTTACCACACTTTTTACAAAGCAGATTAGTGTGATCACTTTTCACACTTGGGACTTAGAGCCTGGTTCCCTATCTGTAGTATGCTGCTGAACTTAGGCACTAGCACAATAGCTAAAGATGATGCTAGAGCTAAAAATTGCTGGTGGAATTGAGAATAATTTTCACTATCACACATCTGCTGTGAGAAGTTAAAGCCACCTATTTTGGCCCTCTTATTCTCCATTTCCTTCTCTTACATTTCTTCTTCTTAATATGTTAATCATGGACTATATACTTAGAGAGATCTATCACCTTAATAAACATAGTTGACCTGCACTCCTTAACCACTTCTTAGAAACTCCCGGCATGAAATTACTAATTCTAGACCTAGAATTGGCTACAATAGTTAGCGCATACCTCTCCAACTAATTAACCTTAAGTGAGTACTCTTTCACACTCATGTTACCCTACTTTATATTGATGAACTCCTTAACCTTTGCCTACCTCAACTCTAGAGGGAAGAACTTGTCTAAAAAGGTTGTGACAAACACTTCCAACTTTAAAGGTCCTACCTCAAAACCTCTGTCCTCCTTCCACTACTTAAATCAAGTATGGGATACTCCCTACAACTGATAAGTAAATAAATCAACACTCTCACTATAAGTAACAGCCATGATGTCTGTCAATTTATGCATACCATACAAAAATACCTTCGGATCCTCCTCAGACTTGGATCCTGGAAAAAATAGAGGATTCATTTGAGTGAAGTTTTGGATCCTAGTTGTAGTTGGCTAGGGAAATAGCCTATTGGTTATTCTGAGTAGCCACAGAATGGGCCAAAGTTGTGAAAGCAACCCTGAACTCAGTGTGGGAAAAATAATCATTCAAAGGATCTTCCTGAACAGGTGGTGGTACGGGTTGATCCATATTTCTCCTTCTGTTATTTGTTTTAGGAGGTAATTTCTATAAATGGATGAAGGATGAGTAACAAAAAGAGTTTAATAGATCTCATTCTCTTTCGCACGACATGAATACTGAAAGAGGGAAAATTTTCTTAAAATGTCCCATAGCATCTTGCACATAAGTGTGGCTCACTTCACACCCATCAACAAGAATATACTCAATGCAGCTTTAAGATACCCTAGGACAGTTTAAAACTTTAGGCTTTGATACCAAGCTTTGTAATGACCCAAGCCTATCCCCTAGTCGCGACACAGTACTTAAAGCCACAAATGACCCAAAGTTAACCTATGATTTGGTACTTACTTTGAGCACTGAAAAAATAATGGTAAAGTAGTATAAGCAGAAGTTGGACTAATAAAAATATTGTCAAAGATGGATACTAAAATAAATACAAACATATCTGAATTACTTACAAAAGAAAATTGAAAACAAATTTGAATATCTAAATAACTAGTCTGACTATCTGAAACAACTAGTCTAAAATCCTCTAAGACACAAGGAGTTGATGGGAAAAACCCCCAACAAAATCCAAATTACTGAACATAAAAAATACTAAAATAACTACAATAACTTATCCTTGTTAAATGAGGACTCACGAAAATTATTGTTGAGTGATACTAAACTAACTAGTGGCGATTAGGGAACTAAGTGTCCGAACCTATATTACGAATAGGTGTCACTAGAACGACCCACATTATTGAGATGATCCTCATCCTCAAGGTGTCCATCAAATGACACATCATTGCTCCCATTATAGATCATAGTGTCATGATTACTTAGAAGATCACCTGATAAAATAAAAACAACAACAAATAAGGCAAACAAAAGCACTAATACTAACCCAAGTTCACTAACAACACCGTACTAATGAAAATAAATCTTCACTCCCTGGCAGCGGCGCCATTTTTCATAACACTCAACTTACACCATGATTTCAATGCAAGGCGGTCATTTTCAATATATACCTAATAAAATTCGAGGTCAAATACTTGAGGAGTTCAAGCTAGGATTCAACACTTACGTGTGTTGAGAATTAAGTATTTGTTAACCTGTAATGCGAACTAGAACAAAACATGGAAATAAACTGGGGGGTTTGAATGTCAAAATTTGTAGAACAACATCACCAAATCACATCAATATGAGTTTGAACAGTAGTAAGTTTATCAAATTTAGAGAGATCTTGGGATTATGTTCTCCTAAGTAGCATTCATGCATGGGTAATCAAGAGTTAGTCCAATTTTGACCAAGGGTTTTGGGTAGGATAAATTTAGGGGCTTAGTGTCAACCTTTCTATAAAATACAAAATTTCACTCATGGATTATTTAAACACCCCATGAGCGTGAAAAGCTTATCAATCCACATCCTCAACTAAGCATCCTTATTACTAACATGATGCAAATGAACTTAGCCAATTCACTTAACACCTTTATTTCTAAGATAATGCTAATAAATAAGCTAGTTCAAGGTGTTATTTCCAATAACTCTTCACCCACATCCCTCTTTCATGGATGATATGTGAACCAAAGAAATCTGGGATTTTACCCACAATTCTCAATTCAACTATAGAGTAATATCCAAACCAACAACAATTAACATATTATTTGGACTAACAATCAACACCCACACATAATACAATACCTAATCAAATATGACACCAAGATATGACTTTAGATACTCATGAATATAAAGAAAGAAAATATACCCAAGTTGGCATTCACTTCATCCATTGAAAAGCAACAACAGAATAAATAAAAACTTCAAATTCAATTCACAACTAAAATCTCTCTTGCAATTAAAACCTTAAATTGTTTCTTATCTCCCCAAAACTCAAAATTAGATAACAAGATTCCCCAATTTGTGCAAGGGTTTAGCCTTTTATGATTTGGGATTCAACTCTATGAAATTCTTATTCTACCTCTGGAGTTTTTTTGCCCTATCGTGATCATCATATTTTAATTGTGTTTGCAACTACCATGATCGTGGTGGTCATCTCGCAATCGCCCTTCAGATAACTTGTTAACTGGTTGCAATCATGATATTGGTACCTGCGGGTCGACTAGTGGGCTTCATTTTATCTTTGGTTTCTCTTGCTCTCATTTTATCTCTTCTAGCTTTAAATCAACTCATTTTTATCTAGTTTCTTGCAAGATCACCAATAGTAGAAATTAATGTATTTCAGTTGATAATTAGCCTTATATACACAATTATTTCATCATTGCGTTCTTGAATTTGTGATATAAATGAGTGGAAAATTTTCCACTCATCAATAATATGAACATAATCCAACGAAAGAGGTGAAAAAACACTAGTATCACAAATATAAGACAATTAAGATAAACATCTTCTCTCAACCAAGAGATGAGCCTGAAGAAAAGATATAACACTCTTGGGACCCAAATGAAGCACACCATTCAAACCTATCCTTGACACACCTAGTAAATCTAAGGTCACGGCCTTAGCATAATAGTATAAGATAGAAAGATTGGGACCTAACCAATCCATAACAAAGATGACATCAAAATCTATCATATCTAGGATAATCAAATCTACCCAAGTATCATTCACAACATAGGTCACAACACAAGATTGGTAAACCCGATCCACCACTAGAGTTTCCTACTAGGGTAGATACATGGATAGGAATGGAAAGAGGATTACTAGGAGAATCAAATTCACAAGAAAAGTATGCAGACCAATAGAAGAAAGTCGACCCCAGAACAAATAACCGAAATGCAGATCTAACACAAATAAGTACGATACCTATGATAATAGAGTTATAGGCCTCTACCTTTGGTCTTATGGGTATAGCATAGCACTATCCACAACCACCCCCTAACTAAGTAGCCCAGCGACCACCACTACGACCACCACTACCAACACTACTACCTCTACCTTGTGCACCTCAAATAGAACCTCTACCTCTCACTACCAATATAGAAGTAAGCCTAAAAGTATGTCTGGGATGGTCCTTGGCCAAATGGATAACCTTATCACACACAAAACAACCTCTTGATAATGCTCAACTCACTCCACGAATTATAGGTAAGGTGGTTATTGTCAAAATAAACCTAACAAGATTCAAGGTCGAATCCACGAGGAATAATGTGAATGGTGTTGAGTACATTCGAAATAAAAGTTTCTTTCTAAATTAAAACCTAGGATAAAAAAATTGGGGGTTTTGAATGTTTTTGAAAATATTGCAATTTTAGGCTTCTAGAAAACTAACACGAGGCTTTGAATATAGAGTGTATAATTAATTAGGAATGAATCTTAGGGTTATGCCATTGATGGTGTGAATTCATACATAGGTAATTGAGAATTTATCCAAATTTAGCTAGTGGTCATAGGTAGGCTAGATTTAAAGTATTGGCGTTAGTCTTTCAACAAAATAGTAAATTGTACTATCGATTCATTCGAATACCTTATGAGTATGCCCAACTTACCAATTCAAAACCTCAACTTTGCATCCCCATTCTAGGATGATTCCATCAAGCTAGCTAAATCACATAACATCCTTATTTCTAAGATAATGCTAATGAAATAACTAGTATCAAATAGTTGCTCACAATTACTCATCACCCACATCCCTCTTTCAAGGATGATGCAGGATCCAAGTCAATTTAGGGTTTTCACACACAAATCTTATTCAATTTAGGGATTTCACCTAAAAATCTCAATTTAAACCTAGGGTAATAGCAAAACTCACAACAAATAGCTAATTAGATAGATAAATAAACAACACCCATGCAAAAATCACAAACTATCCAAGCATAACCCTAAAAAGATGAAGTAGCAACTCATAAAGATAATAAACAAGATATACAAAAATCTTCAACTACTTCATTCATGAAAGATAAAGAGAATGTCAAACCACACTTTAAATTCCAATAAATCTTCAATGGAATTTGCCAATTCTTCACTTAGGAGTTACGTTAATGTCTTCTTAGCTCAAGATTAGTACAAAAATTTTTTCCAAATATTATAAATTGGTGATGGGTAAAAAAAAGTAGTGAAAATAAGCTAAAAACCCCTATTTGAGCCCCAATTCGACACTTTCCAAATATTACAAAAATGCCCTTTAAATTGTCCGCTCTACCGCAATCGCCATCTCTTCACCTATTCCTCAGCTCATTTTTATCAAGTTTCCTTTCTCATCTTCCCATTTCAACTTTTACCTACACAAATGAGCATTATGGAAGGAATTTACTAAAAATTAATGGAAAAATATAGTAATTTTGGCTTAAAGGTGCTAAAAAGTTGGAAAATTTTCCACTCATCAACACCCCTAAACTTACACTATAGCTTGTACTAAAGCAATCAAGAACAATTAATTGAGATAGGGTATTCAACTCAAATCCACCCAAAATAAAGCTATCCTAAAGGAAGAAGTTAACAAAGCTCTAGAAAGACTTTCAAAACATGTCATGGAAATAACTGAACAAAAAATTTTCAATAAGCACATCATTATGAAGCAATGATGAAAGTTTCCATCAAAAGAGCCTTTTAAATCGACAAAGCATCTTAAGGGGAGACATAAAATCTTCGATGATTGTCTCAATCTTTATAATGCAACTTAAATTACTCATTCACCCAAACTGGTTGTAAGACTTCACCCTCTACCCAAAAGTATCGATGTAGCCCATAAGCAAAAGTTAGCTCCACACACACAAGACATTGAAGTTTGTAAATGAGCTTAAATAATTAAAGAATTAACACTCAGTCTCATGAAGAAATTCAAACACAACGAGTAGAACTATAGGCTTTCCCTTTATGTTTTTCTCCACCAATGTAGACTTACCTAGTTTGGAATCACCAAGGTCTTGTGGGTCAAGATGAAGGTTTAAGATACGGGAAGGAATATATGTGGATCAAGCTACTAAAAGACCTCTTTTAATGCAATCACTCAACTCTTTCAACCCCAAAATTTACAAACTATCCACCATATGCTTCTTTAAATCATTTCCCATATTTCCCTACCTTTTTATTACCATTTACCAAATAACATAAAGCCGTCATTTTTATTTCTTCATTTCTTTAACTTTTTCAAGACACTTTCTAACTTTAAGCCCCTCATTCATACAATTTCTCTTCAAGCTCTATGGGCTAGGCTATTCAACTTTACCATTAAGCACCTCTCTTGTCTTTAAGCAGATGATTTGACCACCTTACACACACCTTTATTAGCTCATCTTAGCACATCACATTAACTCCCCCCAAAAAATTGGAGTTTGAACCATCCGTACATTATTCTCCAAACTACACTAACCCCCCAAACTTAGGATTTCACCTATATTTCATTACTTTGAATTATGCAATGCATCAAAGAAGGTTAAGTGCCAAAAAGAAAATTTTAAAAAGTGTTTAGGTGCTTTAGAAAGGTTATCATTATAAAAAGAAAGCAAAATATGTTAAAAGGCTCAAAGGGGTTAACTTGGGAACAATATTAGTGTGGGAATTTGGCTATGTAACGGGTCAAAAATGGCCTTGCGTCATCCTCAAAACTAAGATCGTCTAGGATTTTGCTTTGAACACACTCGATACAAGTTCTATACTAGACATATATACAAGAATTATTTCAAAAATCTTACCACACATGGCATCGTACTTATGGATAAAAAAGTTAATATCCCAACCAATTTGAGCTCAAAAAGTTACTTTGAGTCAAAGACTCATCCTTGTAAAAGGAGAGCCAAAACTTGGATTTAATTGTCTCACTCAAAAGAAAGCTCAAAAACATCCTTGATCTTTTTCAAAGAGTAAACTATACTTTTGGTTTTTCTCAAAATCTTTTCATTTATTGCCAATGATATTTTTAAAGTATTTTTCAACTGTTTCCTCTTCCTAAACAATTAAAGAAAAACTTAGGTTAATGAAAGGCAACATTATCATTATACTTCATGGGTTCTTTCATCATAACTTCACATATCATCCATTTAGCTCATAAAACACTCATGGCACCAATAGAAACACAAACAACCATATACCCATAAGAATAACATCACCCAATCTATCATAGGACAAGTCAAGCATTCATGTCTCTCGGGTTACTTAGACTTTACCAGGGGATGCTATGATAAGCACATTAATCGATCAAACCATGGACTCAACATTCATCGACAATTTTAACAAAAAACAATCAGTTATTCAATATTTAAGACCAATTTGACTCAACAATATTCTCTAAAAATGATCACATAACACCCAAGAAAGTTCATATTAACCTTTACAAGCACATAAGGCATTCCGTTCTTATTGAAATTTTAACAAACACATGGTGCTCATGATATGTCAGATCTTGAAAAATAGAATAACAACATATCTGAACAATCTCAATGTACCAATTCTTCAGCAAACGCACCATTTGTAATCATACTGACCCAATTAAATCATACACGACTAATTAAGCAAATAAAATACAAGTGTGTGCTTCGTCGAACATATAGTGTGTACTAGAGCATGAAAGCAAGAATTTTGCAATTGCACATGTGAAACAAGGCACACATTCAAATTTTTTCCTCCCAACAACCACATTAAACAAAATTAAGCTCAAATAAATTAAATTTAAACCAAAAGAAACCATGAAATGTGATCATCATTTTTATTTTAAGGAGAATTTAACTAAGGATCATATCTTGTGAGCTTGTTGAAGAGAGGAAAATTACTTATCTGGGGTTTAATTCTTTTGATCCCCTTCCCAACTTATGCTATCACATATAAATACCCAATAACAAGATGAAAATTTAATAAAAACATTAAAAAACATCAACAAAAATTCCTTGGATTGCCTCCCAAGAAGCGCCTTAGTTAAAGTTGCGGCAAGACATCTTTTGACTATAATTTATGTCTCTATTTAGAAGATTTGAATCTTTTACCCAATTTTGATCAACATATCTTTGAGGTACTTTGGATAAAATTAAGGACACAATTATACATATTCTATCTCGCCACTTTGAAGACTTGAATCTTTTACCCAACATCACATAAAACATTCGAGTAGGCTCTTTGCATATTGGTGAAAACATCAAAAAACCATTTGTCAAAGATTGAATTTTACACTTATTGGCCTTTAAGTGAGGAATGCCATATCGCTCATTTGCAATAAAAAACTCCAAAATACAAGAATTTTGTACCTCATCTCCCAAGTTTGTCATTTACTCAGGTGGTTCGACTTTCATCACATCCACCAAGCATAATGTCAAAAAGTGGCTGGAATTAGGTCATCTTCCCAATTTCGGAGTCACATTCTTCTTGAAATTCTCACCCAAAAATGAACTATATCCTTCACAAAGGATTTGCTTGGCTTGTTTTTTTTACTGTAGTATTGTTTCCTCAATTTTGGCATCTATCACTACTTTTGGTTTGGTTGGTTGGCAAATCACTAAGAATTCTTTGACATCAAGCTCAGCATCAACCACATGGCTTGATGTAATTTCCTTATCAACTTTATTTTAAAGATTGGGCATATTTATGATACTTGAAAGATCGGCCTCCTCACCTACTTTTTTTTCACTATCCTTTCAAAATGTCGTCATCGATTGATGCATACAATGCAGGTCCTCCTTCATTATAGTCACCTGATCCGAGAAAGAGATATGCATTGCTTCAATGTCATTATATCCGACACATTGTTCTTCCTTTATCACATCACGAAACCTGTCAAACTTATTTGAATAACTGACATTTTTATTAGCATAATTAGGGAAGGAGGCATTTGGAAATTACTCCAATGTCCATCTTGACCACCATATAAAGAACAATAATACTGCCAATAAGATCGAGATGGCGCACATATATATTTTTTAGGAGCATATTTACAATTTTGCCAAAAGTTGGGCCACCATAATATGCACATGGATCATCAAGATAAGATTTGCAACCACCAAAATCATATTTATTCTAAGATGCCATAGTAACAAGAAAACAAAAATAAAAATCTACCTAACACAAGAAACAAAAGAATGTCACAAATAAATATTTACAAGTTTGAATTCAAGAAAGTAAGATAAAATTCTAAACTAACTAAATACGCTAAATTATTACCCGACAAACGCGCTATTTTTTCAAAACGCTCAACTCACTCCATGATTAATGGGCAAGATGGTCGTTGTCAATATAAAACCAACAAGAGCCGGGATTGAATCCACAAGGAACAATGTGAATGGTGATCAATTACGTTTGAAATGAAAGTTTCTTGCTATATTCAATCCTAGGATAAAAATATTTGGGGATTTCATAGGTTTTTGAAAATATCACAATTTTAGGCTTCTAGAAAACTAGCTCGAGGCTAAGAATAATTATAGTATAATCAATTAGGAATGGATCTTGGGTTTACGCTACTCTAGGTGTGAATTCAAACATGGGTAATTGAGAATTTATCCAAATTTAGCTAGGAGTTTTGGGTAGGCTAGATTTAAAGTATTAAAATTAGTCTTTTAAGAAAACACTAAATTGCACTCATGGATTAATTTGAATACCTCATGAGCATGCCCAATTTACCAATCCAAAACCTCGACTTAACATCCCTATTTCTAGGATGATGCCCATCAAGCTAGCTAAATCACATAACATCCTTATTTCTAAGATAATGCTAAGGAAACAACTATTATCAAATAGCTGTTCACAATCACTCATAGCCCGCATCCCTCTTTCAAGGATGACGTGGGATCTAAGTCAATTTTGGGTTTTCACCCATAAATCTTATTCAATCTGGGCCTTCACGCATAAATATTAATTCAAACCTAGTGTAATAGCAAAACCCACAATGAATTGCTAATCAGGTAAATAAATAAACAATACCCTTGCACAAATCACAACTTATCAAAGCATAACCTCAAGAGGAAGAACTAGCAACTCATAAGGATAATAAACAAGAATATACCAAAATCTCCAACTAATTGATTCATGAAAGCTAAAGAGAATGTCAAACCACACTTTAAATTCCAATAAATCTTTAATAGAATTTTCCAATTCTTCACTTAGGAGTCACTCTAATGTCTTCTTAGCTCAATATTAATAGAAAAATGTTTCCAAAAGACGATAAATTGATGATGGGTAAAAATTGGTAAAAATAACCTAAAAACCCTTATTTAATCCCTAATTCAACATTTGCCAACTATTACAAAAATGTAGTTGAAACTTTTTTACTCTACGGCAATCTCTATCTCTTCACCGTGTTTGCGACTCCCACAATCATGGTAGTTATATCGCGATAACCATTCAGTTTAATTATTGACTGGTCGTGATCGCGCCCCTCAGGTTGCAATCGCGGTAACTGAGGGTTGATTCTTGGGCTTGCAATTTAGCTTTTGTTCAATTTGCTCACATTACCTCTCTTTCACCTATTCTTCAACTCAATTTTATCAAGTTTCCTTTCTCATCTTCCCATTTCAACTTTTACCTACACAAATGAGTTCTAAATAAGGAATTTATGAAAATTTAATGAAAAAGCATGACAATTTAAGCTTTAAATATGTTAGAAAGTTTGTAAATTTACCACTCATTACCTCTCTTGCTCGATTCAGTCAAAGGAGGTATGGTTGAGCTAGAAAGACTACTTGAAGTTGCTACACTAGAAGACCCACTACCTGACCCCTACAAGGCTATCTGTACGGTTCTGTCATAATACCCACAAAATCCTGTAGAATCTCTACCTAGAGAAGTGTGAACATTGAACTCATCGTTATGGCACGCCCTTTTAGAGCCTCATTGAGATGCTCAAATAATAGAATTAGTCATCTTAGAATGATCTATTATACTTTGAAACAAAACCCTTGACACTAATATCTGGGTAGTAGCAAGTTGAATCCCCTTCATGAACATTCAAATCTTCTCAGACTCGACTATAATACTAGTATTAAAATATCTAGACAAGGCATGGAAATGTTCCTCATACACCACAATAGTAATTGAGCCCTGCTCTAAGTAATCAAAATCATATATTATGTGATCAGTCAAACTGTATGACACAAACTTGTCCAAAAGGGACTTAGCAAACTAATCCCAAGTCGTATTGGATGAACCAAGAGGTCAGTAACTAACAAGTGGCCTCTTTCAATACCTGGTTACATCTCTCAACTAGTAAATAGTGTAAGAAACCTCATGCAATTCAAGCAATCAAAGGTTATAACAAGTGAACTCTTTCAATCCCTAGTTGCATCTCTTAACTAGTAAGTAGTGTAAGAAACCTCATACAACTCAAGCAATCAAAGGTTATGCAACTACTCATGATAATGAATCAAGAACCCATAGGTATCCTCGACCACATCACCACAGAACCTAGGTAGACCTAAATAAGTCACTCTCTCAAATCTTTTTTTATCCTCAGAAGACATAATTATATTCATAATATTAGAAGCCATAGTGAATCTAGATGGCTAAGATCCCTCCTGTAGGGGTAACAAATATGAAGGATAAACTCTTAATCTCGAAATACCATATTAAGATACAAATAATAAATGAGGAATAATACTAAGAATCCTTGGATTACCATAAGCAGATGTTTGTACTACTAGAGGATCCATATTCTGAATTAGAGGAATACCATAGGTTGGCTCTGGCATAAATGGAGTTACAAAACTCGAAGCTCAAGGAAAACCCAGTGTACTTAAAGAAGCACCCTCTAAATGAGTCATTAAATGAATCACAACCCCTCCAAGATTAGGGTAGAAGAACTTTGTAGAACTAAAGTAGGCTCCATATCTCCAGTATGCTCAACCCATGGCTCAAGGGAAAGCCTCCTTGATAATTCTCAAATTACACTCTTGAATGGGTATAAGCGATCGTTGTCAATATAAAACCCAACTAAGTTGGGGCCAAATCCTATAGGAAATATAGTATGAACTCAAGTTGTTTGCGATTTAACCCACTAATAGTTTAATGTTTCCTAAAACGGGGGGTTTAGGTTTAACAAGTTGTTTTTTGCCACTTTACTGTTGATGTTGTAAAGCAAGAGTTTATGAAATGACTAGAATTATATTCACTAGGGCTTCTGGTACATAACAGTTGCGAAAAGTGGTTTCAGATTCTCACGGTGGGTAGGATTATAGGCTATCTTTATCAATGTTATGCTTAAATATCTCTCGACCTACTTAAGCATTTAATTCCCTAATCCTCTTGGTACTAGGGAATTTCTATTTGCTACATAGATTTTACCTCAAGTTAACCAACATTATTACAACGCTAATTATTAAATGAAGTATTTTCGAGTCCCTGTTGATAATTCACTTCCAACTATATTTGATTTCTTTCTCAAGTAAATCAAAGCGGGTATGTCTACTGTTTGCAACCAACAGATATTAATTGAAACTTCAGAATTATCACGAAATCCTACCACCTTTTGAATCTTGAAAACTTAGCACCTCATCAAGACCTAACCCTAGATCCCATAACTCATTTTAATGGAGTTTAGCCACTCATGATGTAACGAACGAAACACATAATTAAATTTATGATTTGGAAGATAAACTTACAAAGATGAATAATAACTAGTGATTCGCAAATTATATCACAAAGGAAAAATCCCAAAATACTGATAATAATCTCTCCAAAATAGTTGTATTTTTAAAGTCAAGAAGTAAAGAGAGAAAATATCAAAATATATTGTCCAAAACTCTAGATGTTCACCTTGTGCAGAATAATAATAATAATCATAATAATGATCATGTCTAGAAAACCCTAAAACAAAGATTTAAATAGTTTACTCTAAATAAGGAAAAAAAATCAAGGTTATTGCTTATTCTCAAAACAGACGATGACTATTGGTGATGCCTTATCAGGATCCTGACGGCTTATCAAGAATGTCGTTAGGTCTTCTTCAAATTTGCACTAGTCCTATCTTAAATTGATGACAACTTCTAACAGCTTATCAGGAGTCTGACGACTTATCAGAAATGTCATCACATTTTTACTCTAATTTTTATGTCCTGCCTCAGTCTGACGGAAATCTTGATGACTTATCACCATTATGATGGCCTATCACTAAATATTGTCAATTCTACCAGCTAGAACTCATTCCCTGTTTAAGGCTGACGATGTCCTTGATAGCCTATCACTGGGCTGATGACCTATCATGAATGTTGTCAGCTCTACTTGTCTTTTAATTGCTTCAGATTTCAGCTTCTGTACCTTATTTCATGTTGGTTCTCTATCATATCAGCTCAAACTACAAAATCAAACATAAACTAATAAAAAGTAACTAAAGTAGCTCAAGACCTTGTAATTATTTAGAGTTGAAAGCCTCAAATGTGTTAGCATATGCTCACACATCAACACCCTCAACTTAAAATAATTGTTTTTCCTCAAGCAACCAAAACATAACTAAGAGAATACAAAGTACAATTTGGCAGCTGACTACTCATATTAGTTCAGACTAATTTCACCATCTCCAAGGTCAGTCAATTTAAAACTCACTATTGATGTTTTGAAGAACAACCATGCAACTCTCAAGCATCAAGATACACGACAAAAATTTAGCAATAACAATCATGCCATACTAAGATCACACTATCTGAACAAGTCAATGACTTAGCAATATACCCAATGTGCCCTCACAACAAAGAAATTCCTTTTTCATACATATCAAAATTCACATACATAAACATAGGGATAATCACAAGTCTCACTCTCAGAATAAAGTTCCAAACACTGCATGTCAAATGTCGAAGGCTTGCCCTTATAGTTAGTACCTAAATGTTTAGACAGGTCAGTTAGGATCACTTTAGGGATTTTCTTAGGCTTGTAATGTAGGCTAGGGGATGGTATGATATTCATGGATATTTTATAGTGACTATGGCTACTGGACACTGACTAAACTCTTAGGGTTTCACTTCTCAACCTTCTTTTCTTCCTCTTCTTTTACTGATCACACATGCTCAAGATAGATGCAGTCTTTTCAATCATCATATAATCTTTTTATCATCTATAATACAACTTTCTCTTTTCTTATTCCTTTTTTCACCGCACCCAACTTTTTATTCTTTTCTCTTATTCTACCTCTCTTCATGCTCTTTTTTTATTACGCACCCCTATGATAGTCACCCTCAACTTAGGCTTTTTGCCTATGTTTAGGTGCACAGTGTCCAAGGAGGATCAAGGCCAAAATAGGTTCATTGTGAGGTAAACGGGAAGGTGAGAGGTTTCAAAGAAAGAAACAGACATATAGGCTCAAATCAGGGATCAAGGGATATTATTCACATTGGGAAGGTCATTTAAGCTAAAAGTGGGTTACAATAAAAAATGGCCGATGATCCTTTCCAAACCCCTATCCTACAATATAGGTAGGACTAATAGGGCATGTTCTAGATTCAGCCCACAGTAGGAGCAGAGCAAGACCTCACACACATATGGCACGCAAGTACATCGCATATCACCACTTATTCAATTCATACAATTTGTTCAGCAAAATTCATTAAGTCTCCATACTAATGCCACAAAAAGATTCACCATAGTCAAGATGAATACAATTCACACAATTATAAACTCATATCAATAGAGAGGTGCTCAAAAGTCCCAAAACAAGTGAACTTCCTTAAGTACCTGTATTACTCTTAATTATCTACCAAAAACTGTTACAACAATATCCTACCCTACACCCTCAACTTAAAATTGAAAATAAATCTAAACTAAGGGTTAGAGTATACCTGGAATGGATCAATCCCGAGGTTCACGGGTATCTGGCCTTACTACTGAATTATCTGCTACCTTTTATCCATCGGGAGCTTCTGGCCTTGCAGTGGTAGGGGGTCTGCTAGGTAAGGCACCTGCAGCCCTAGATTTCAGAGCCTTCTTCCATCTCTCATTGTCTGCTAGGGACTCCATTCTTGCTTTCTTTAACTCCTCTTTTTCGGCCACTTTTTTTGCCCTCTGTTTCACTTTTGTTTTTTCCTTGCTATCAGGATCTTCTCTCTTATCCTTGCCTTTCTGCTCCCCCTTCTTCTTATTTTTCTTTGGTGAATCTCTAGTGAGGTCAAGCATTAGAATTTATTCCTTATATTCATGCATACACGGATCTGTCATCACCATAAATTGGTGCTGCTGCAACACCCCAACATCTATCTTTACCTTGGTCAAGGCCACTCTGAATTTATCAAGATCAGCCCCTAACATTTGTTTTGCCCATACATCAAATCGGTTCTCCAAATTTGCAACCCGTCCATGCAAAGTCATAAAAGGCTCAAGGGCATCCTTGATTCTTTTATCTACTGCAGCGGCAAACTATTTGGCAAAAGCATGTAGTTGTGCCTCACACTATTTGGCTTATTTGGCCTCTTTTCTGATATAGATCGGATGAAATGCAAATCTTGCTAATGCTGTAGGAACTGAGGGATTGGGTTCATTCTCAGGCACTGAAACTGCTTGTGCTGAAAAAGTTTGTTGTATAGTCTTAGAATCCTGCACTTTCACATTAGGTGTTAAACTAAAATCTATAACTGTAGGGTCTGCTGCTACCTCTACACCTCTATCAAGTCTCAGTCTTGGCTAATTTCCACTATACCATATGGGATTGTGGGTCTTTCGAGCAGGAATGTCATCATCAACCCCTATAATCTTTGATACGTTAGCAGCTCGGCACAACTCTATGATAAGACAAGGGAAAGGATAAGCAATGTAGGTTCTTGCCATTCTAATCTTTATCTCATCAGCAATGATTTCCCTAAAATTAAGGGGGAGCTTCTGCACCATGTTTTATATTAGGATAGCTCGATCGTCACCCAGAATGTTGTCTCCATCAGTAGGCATCAGCCAGATACGCACTACGCCCCACCAAAACTTTGTCTCTGGTGTCAGAGAGGACTTATAGATTCTCTCATTTGGGTTGGTCACCCATGTTGGTTCCCCTTCGTCTATGATGTTGGCCAACCACAGACATTGATTTCTTGATTCTTAATCTGAGCATAGACTGATAGTGAAGTTGAGGCCTTACAAGAACATATTGATGGTTCTGATTGAGATATCAACCCTTATGCCCCTTACCTAAACTCTCTCAAATAGGGGTTGGTCTGTAACTCTTTATCATGACCTACACATGTTTTCCAACTGAACCTGGTAGTTTGCGTAAAACTATCAGACAAGTGCAGGGCAAAATGACCTTCCCCCTTTTGTAGTCCATTCTAAGCTGTACTCTTGGAACTTCTGTTCCAGTTTAGGATACCTATGCAGAACTTTAGTTATAATCCTCTTTTCTTCCTGAATCGGCCTTTTAGTCCTTCTTCTATCAGTTCTGCAGAGCCTAGTAGTGAAGATGCCCTCTGACTTGGGAATTTGCCATTTAGCATTATCTCAAACTTCAAGGTTTTTACATTTGATAAGTGTTCCCCAAATTGGAGACTTCTCATCATTTTGTTGTTCAGTGAAAGGGGATTCAGATTTTGTTCCCTTAGACTCAAGCTCCTCAGACACTTCCTGTTCTTCCTCTTTAGATTCACCATGTTTAAACTTATGCTGCTAATGTTCAGAATATTTAGATTTCTCCTGCTCAGAAGAATTTGTTGTTTTAGTTTCCTCACTATTCTCTTCCTCAACTGGTGGGGGTGGTGGAGACTGGTTAGGGCTTTGCATCTTTTTTCGCTTCCTAATCATAGGTTCTTCCTCTTTATAATCAGACTCCTCATCGATAAGTTTCTTGCGTACACATTTCTGTTGTTCCTTCTTTGTAAGCATGGGGATCTTTCCTTTGGGTGCCATTATAAGGTTCCTGTAGCAATAAAAAAACCATTAGTCAATCCTCAAGAGCCTAAACACATTAATCATTTAAGCTTCACATTTTTTGAAAAGTCTCATTCATGCTTCAGGTTCCAGGTATGACAACATTTCTTGATAAGACATCACGACTGTGATAGCTTATCACAATTGTCGTCATCCTTAGATAGAACATGGAAAATTTATAAACTTCTGGTGACATTTTTGATAAGCTGTCACAAATGTGATAGCCTATCACAAATGTCGTCAGCTCTAAATAGAACTCACTTCATTCTTAATTGTCTTTGATGACATTTTTGATAAGCTGTCAAAGTTGTGATAGATTATCATGAATGTCATCATCTCTTATCAGAACCCCACTTTTGATTTTAACTTAATTTTTGGTCCCATTATTTCTCAAAATCCACTCAAGTTTTGATTTGTGTGCTGAATTTTAAGCTTTACGTTTGCACAGCAAACCCTAGTTCTGAATTTTAACCCCATTTCCAATTGAACTTGGTTCAAATGTCTTGGTAACTTGGGTTATCATCAATATATCCCTTTCCACGTGAAAATAAAATTCAAATTTAGAGCATACCTGATGGGAGCCTTCAATGTGATTACACTCCTAAAAGGAAGTAGGAAGAAATTCTTGATTTTAATTGCAAACCCACACACAAGGAAACTTGCTTTTTGTTTTACTTGGAAATTTTTTTTGAATAAGGAAATAAAATACTCTAAATATTGAAGGTAACTAGCTTAAAAGGAAGTAGAAACAAGCAGGAAGGTGGAAAGGTTCAACTGGGCCCAGGTCGGATCTTTATAATTGGCCCAGATTTGGTTGTTAAGTTACCTTCTGATGACATCTTATGACGGCTTATCACAGGTGTGATGACCTATCAGGGATGTCATCAACCTTAACAGAACTTCAATTCAAAATTGGCCTCTCTGACGATAATTCTGATAGCTTATCATAGTTTTGACAGCTTATGATAAATACCGTCAGGACCTTTTCTGCTGATTTCATCAGTTTTCCACCTTCTGTTAACTAAATTCTAACTACAAAAATAAATACTTTACTGGAATATAAAATTTTTGGTTACCTCCCAATAGTGCCTGATTTCCTATCACGGCATGACTTGGTTATCTTGACTACTCAGACTTCGCCAAGACAACCTGTTGATACCCCTTTATCATCTTTATAGAATACATCAATGATTGAGAAAACACCCATCTCTTTTTGCTGAGTCATGGATGAGTGTATCTAAAAGCGTGCTTATTTATCAATTTAGCCTGAACGTCAACTCATTCTACTCCATGTCTACGATTACTCTCCCAGTTGCAAGGAATAGTCTACCTAAGATGATGGGCACTTCAAATTCCACCTCACAATCTAGGACTACAAAATCAGCAGGCAGAATAAAATCAGCTACCTTTACTAAATCATCATGTAATCTACCCATAGGCTGCTTCACAGACCTATCTGCCATCACCAATCGCATATTTGTTCGGGTAGGATTCCCCAAACAGTTTTTTATACACAACATGTGGCATTAGGTTTATACTAGCTCCTATATTGCATAATGCTTTGGTGAATTTCAGGGAACCAATAGTACACAGAATGGTAAACGCTCCTGGGTCTGTCTTTTTCTACATTAAAGGGCTTGTAGAGATAGCGCTAAAATGGAGAAGATTTCTCTTCGGATCATGGCTAACCTTCTATTTCTTTGTCACAAGGTCTTTTATGAACTTTACGTATCCTGTAATTTTCTCAAGTGCCTCAACCAAAGGAATATTTATTGTCAATTGCTTGAGCATTTCCATGACTTTGCTATATTTGGCTTCATCAGCCTTCTTTTTTAATCATTGAGAAAAGGGAGGTGGTGGTCCTGGGATAGTTTTCAACACCACTTCCTTTTTCTCCTCTCTTTCTTTCTCCAAAGAATTAACAGAACTATCCATCTTTTCAGACACTACTGGATTTCTTTCTTCGGGTTCATCAGCAACTACCTCATCATTTACAAATTTGCCCATAGAAGGGCCAGGTAATATTTTACCACTCCTAGTGGTAATCTCTATACATGAGCCATTATTTAGCAGATTCTGAACCATATCTCTTGGTAATGTTCTGCTCTTTCTCTAGTTGAATACAACACAAAGTTGGCTCATTTACTGCTCCAACTGTTTGATGGCAGTGGAGTGTGAGTTCACCAACTAACTGACGGATGGTAGATCAATATTCATGGTGGTTACACCAGAGTTGAAAGCCTTAACTTCCTTCAACAATTTCTCTATCATGTCCTCCATGGATATCTTTCCAAAGCCAGTTGCAGCAGCTTCCCAATTTCCAGGTGGAACATGTAAACCATTCCTGTCATTATTGCTTCTCCAGTTTCCTTGCTCCCTATCTTTGTAACCAGGCATGTCATAAATGTTTTGACCTTAATTCCCTTGGCGATTGCCTCAGAAATACCCCTGATTATTAACATAATTTGCATCTTCTTCAGGCTCCACATCCACTCGATCTTGAGATGTTACAGCTTTCACTTTCTTAGTCTTTCCTGATAATAAGTTCTTGGTGAGCAAGTCCATCTGACTCTTTAGACGATCTATGTTTTGATCCTGCTCCTCATCTCTCCTACATTGTTCAGCAGACATACCAACAAAAATAGTAGGGCTTGCTACCACAGACTCCCTGGTATGCCAATCCTGACTCTTCTTGGTCATTCTATTTTGCATATCTGAGGCATCTTGAAAAGACAGATCAACAAACAAACCACCAGCAGCATTATCTACAATCGACTTTGTTATAGAGTTGAGGGCCCTGTATAAAGTCTTCATTAAGTGTAGGTCCATCATATTGTGGTTTGGACACTATGTTAGCCTCTTCTTGAATCTCTCCCAAGTCTCATATAGATCTTCAGTAGGGAGCTATCTAAAATTACTAATTTCATCCCTCAACTGTACCCTCCATGAGGGTGGAAAAAATTGTTCTAGGAACGCTTCTTTCAATTGCCTCCAGTGGGTGATGGAGCTATCTAAAATTAGGGAGCTATCTAAAATTACTAATTTCATCCCTCAACTGTACCCTCCATGAGGGTGGAAAAAATTGTTCTAGGAACGCTTCTTTCAATTGTCTCCAGTGGGTGATGGAATCAGGCGTAAGTTCATTCAGCCATAATGTTGCCTCCCCATACAGAGACAACGGGAACAACCTCAACCGGATAGCGTTCTAGCCCACTCCTGGGTTATCAAAACATTTGCAAATGGTGACAAAATTCACCAGATGCAGGTTCGTACCATCCCCAGGAAGGATACCAAACAACTATTTTAGATTGAGGAGTTGGATCATAGTACTCGTAATGTTGAACTTGGCTCCAGGAACCAACAGTGGAGGAATAATTTCCCCCGTTGCACCTGCCCCATTCATGCTATCATCATTATTATTCAGATCATACTGGACCGGCTGGTACTCTTGTCTTCTTTGGAACGGACGATTCTGGTTAACATTATGTGGCACTTGTGCAGCTTTCTGCTCTGCACCCCTTGGGTTACCAGGGTTCAATAACTCATCGTCCCTTAAATATTCGTCCTCAGGGTTTGGATGTTGTGCATGTTGCCTGATATTTTTCACATTTACCTGATCTCTAGTTAAGGTTGCTAGTCTGTCTGCCTCTTGTTATTCTGCCATTCTTTCTATTTATTGCGGTTCCAAATTAAGTGGTAATGATGTTTCTCTGGAACTTCTGGTTCTTGGAATACACTATAAAATCCTGTAAATAAGAAAAAACAACAAATAAACATAAATCTAGGAAACTTAACTAACAGTCAATTAGCGTATACAAACTTCAACTTACAACTATATTCCCAGCAATGGCGCCATTTTTGATAACATTTTAATTACACTCGTGAATAGGTGTAAGCAATTGTTGTCAATATAAAACCCAACTAGGTTGGGGTCGAATCCCATAGGGAATATGGTGTGAACTCAAGTTGTTTGCGATTTAATCCACAAATAGTTTAATATTTCCTAAAATGGGGGGTTTAGGTTTAACAAGTTGTTGTTTATCACTTTACTTTCAGAGTTTGTAAATCAAGAATTTATGAAATAACTAGAATTATGTTCACTAGGGCTTCTAGTACATGACAGATGCTAAAAGTGGTGCAAGATTCTCACGGTGGGCCGGATAACAAGCTATCTTTATCGATGTTATGCTTAAATGTTTCTCGACCTACTTAAGCGTTTAATTCCCTAGTCCTCTCGGACTTGGGGAATTTCTATTTACTGCTCAGATTTTACCTTAGGTTAACCAACCTTGTTACAATGCTGATTATTAAACGAAGTATTTTTGAGTCCCTCTTGACAATTCACTTCCTACTATATTTAATTTCTTTCTCAAGCAAATCAAAGCAGGTGTGCCTACTGTTTGCAACCAACAGACGTTAATTAAAACTTCAGAATTATCAAGAAATCCTACCACCTTTTGAATCTTGAATACTTAGCACCTCATCAAGACCTAATCCTAGATCCCATAACTCAGGTTAATGGAGTTTAGCCACTCATGATGTAACGAACGCATAATTGAATTCATGATTTGAAAGATAAACTTACAGAGATGAATAATAAGTAGTGAATTGCAGATTAGATCACAATGAAAAAATCCCAAAATACCAATAATAATCTCTCCAAAATAGTTGTGTTGTTAGAGTCAAGTAAAGAGAGAAAATATCAAAATATGTTGTTGAAAACATTAGGTGTCGACCTTGTGCGGAATAATAATAATAATATTCATAATAATGATCATGTCTAGAAAACCTTAAAACAAATCTTTAAATAGTTTACCCTAAATAAGGAAACAAAATCAAGGTTACAGTTTTTTCTCGGACTAGATGACGACTATTGGTGACGCCTTTTTAGGATCCTGACGATTTATCAAGAATGTCGTCAGGTCTTCTTCAAATCTATACTAGTCTTGTCTTAAGTTGACAGTAACTTCTAACGGCTTATTAGGACTGTGATGACTTATTATAAATGTTGTCACACTTTTGCTCCAATTCTCATGTCCTTCCTATGTATGACGACATTCCTGACAACTTATCACCATTATGACAGCCTATCACAAAATGTCATCGATTTTACTAGATAGAACTCATTCCCTGTTTAAGGCTAACTATGGCCTTAATACCCTATCACCGGGATGACGACCTATCATGAATGCCATCAGCTGTACTTGTGTTTTAATTGCTTCAGATTTCAGCATCTTCGCTTTATTTCATGTTGGTTCTCTATTATATCAGCTCAAACTGCAAAATCAAACATAAACTAATCAAAATAACTAAAGTTACTCAAGACCTTGCAATTATTTAGAGTTAAAAGCCTCAAATGTGTTAGCATACCCTCACACATCACTCCTTGTACTACCTCTAGAAGGGGAAGATCCTCGTGCCCATCCACTAACTTGGGCTCATCCGTGTCTCGAAACCCACCCTCTAGAATGAGCTCTCTCCTTGAATAATAACTCTTCATCCCTAACCTCACAAGATCTAATCCTCACCTTCAACACAGAAAGTAGTGAAACTTAGTTTAGAACACTTGGTAAGGAAAAATCCACACGATATAGAATGAAGTAAGGGAAGTTTCCTACAGATTTCTTATATCCTCTTAAATATAGATATAGATGTCTACATATCTATCCGAAAGATTATATTTGAAATCATGTTCTTACACTGATGAGACTAATGAACATGGATACTCTGATACAAATTTTTTACAATCCAAAAACCAAGAGTCATGGCACTTGTCGCGGTAAGCCTTGACAAGTAATACTATCACCCAAAATGATATAAAATGAGAAAATAATACCAAAACCCATGGTAAGGCTTTTATAAAAAAGACGAACAATGCAAATACCATAATAGTGGAAAGATACATAACAAAGATACCATAAGTCTCCCAAAATCTGGTGCCATAGTGTAGGAACCAACTAAGTACATTTAAAAATAAAAATATACAAACTAATAGTCCAAAAAGGACATAATATATCTCAGAATACAAAATAAGACATGAACTAGATAAGAAAAGGTAGTAGATCAACTGTAAAAGCATAGACCAACTTTTGCCTCAAAAATATTCCAAGCAATATCCGAATCAGCTACTGTGTGGAGCAATCATACTTGGATCTGTACCCAAAGTGTGCAGTGGAGATAAATACAGTCCATTTGTACTCAGTAGGTATCATAGTCTGACTAAGAAAAGTATAAAATAAAGCATATAAAATACACACTATGGACACGTCACCTGCAATCAAATAATGTCCCAAACGATAGCCCACACCATCGTCACTAATAATTCTACAATAGCCACATATACCAAAATATAAATATAAGAAAGAAGCATAAATAATAGATAGATATCACATCATGAACAAAAATACAACATGAAATGTACATAGTTTAAGAAATCCAATGAAGATGATGATGATGTAATGCACGAGGTTGTCGCACAACCTTCGCATACACATACCGTGTTGTGATCCAGGGGTGGGATCCATGGGGGGTTTATCAACCCATATAAAACTCAACATCCATAACTCTTATCCAGCATATACATTGGTAAAGGATTTTTAAATATGTCACATGTTTTGTCAGAAAAAGTCAGTACATCCATGGTGGCACCAATGATTCATGAATGTACATGATATGAGGATGTAATGCTCACAGCTAACCAAAATTAGAATTTCTAAATCCAACCAATATATCAACCAAGTGATTTAAAATCCACTTAATATGCCAACCATCCATGAATCCAATACAGTCCATAAACTAATAGACTAAGATATATAAAAAATATGTCTTTTGATATCACATAAACACAAACTTAGACATTGTTTTACCAAGAAAAAAGAATTATATAATTGCCAGGCCAATAACATCATATAAGACCCCAAACGGTCACACATAGAAAATAATATCTCAATACCATAAAATAACAACAACACAGGCCCCAATATGGGCACTCAACGATAATAACCAATATTAACTATCCAATCAGTCTAAAGAAAGTTAAGTCATAACCTACCTCGAATACAGAAAATCAATCCAAAAGGCCTTCAACACAGAGCTTTCTCCTCATGAATAGATCCAGAGTCAAATAAAACATACAATATAGAATCTACACGTCAAAAGGAATCCAACGGTACCTATAATGCCATTTCTGAGTCAAGGTCAAAATGAACCCTCGAAATGAGTTTCCTAAAAAAGGATACAATTGAAATTTTAGTTCAAAAATATATTACCCATAATTAATAAAATCCATATAAGAAAACCAAAGTGCAGACGGGTTGAAATTAGGGTTAAATCTCTGAATTTCTTATTTAGGGTATCAAGGTCAAAATTTGCAAGTTCTACTCTTGAAATTGAGTTTTAATGAGATTAAAATACAAGAATCAAAGAAAAATAATTGAAATAGGGATTTAGGGCTTACTTAAGCTTAAAAATAGAAGAAAACGCCCAAAAACTCGAAACTCAAAGCACCAATTGTCGAAAATGGTCAAAAATGGGTATTTATATAATCAAATGCGCTAAAGTGGGTCTTGGGCCACTTTAGCGGTCAATTCTAAATCACCCATGTGCCGCTAAAATAGTACCCACGCCTGGTGACTAGCCGTTTAGGCATACCCTGGGTCACTTTTAGCGCTAAAGCGCCTAGGTGACCGCTAAAGCATACCTAGCGGTTACACCAGTTTTATTGCACCAGCTGGAGACTTGAAACACTCCAAGTATCCACCCCCTCGAGATTTATTTTGATTTTTGAGAATGCAAATGAATTGGGATACCCTACTAAATATGATGCTCTACTCTCACCGTAAATATTAACTTTTTGAAAAAATGTCATTTTCACAAAATTGATCCACGAAACCTAATTTCGCATGTTTTCAAACCACGGGCCAAAATGAGATACAAAAGCTGTGAAACCACACTAACTATGTTACCAACCATGAATGATATTTTGGATTTGCCGGCACAATCCGTTTTTTCATCTGATGCATAAAATAATAAACATTGATCGAAGTCAGCTATAAAGCCTTTTCAACCTCAAAAAATCATAATCTCACACAAATCAAATTGAAATGAATTGAAAATCATGCCAATAATACCTACATCCCATAAATACCACAAAGCAACCATGGGAAGAGGTGAAATAGTCAAATCGCACAAAAATGAATAATTCTAAAAAATCACCAAAAATCAAGTCATTAAAGAGATCACATGCCAAAGTCCCAAAATGGTACTGATCTGTGGCAATATATATTGAATGTATAGATTTAACAAGTCAAAGGCATCTGAAATAAAATAATATATGGCATATACAACAGTAAATGATGATAGGGAAGTGATGATACCACTTTATACACTGATATATATAGTGTGTATACAAAAATGCAGCAACAACAAGACTAATATGCTGTCAGTATACAATTGATATTCACTGTTAAAATGGACCAACGTCCATAACAAATAAGTCCCAAAACCTGGGCAGAACTAAAATGGGCCGGAAAATGGCCCAAATCTCAACTTTTCTTCCTTGATTTTCTTGTAATTGACTTGATTAATTGTCTGTAATTCAATTTAATAGATCCAGATAAATCCTCAGCGAAATTTATTTATTCATTTTATTTTGGTAATTTAATATTTATTTCCTCTTTTTAGAATAACTTAAACTTATAAATAACCTAAAAATTTGTTTATGTCCTTTAATATTTATTAAGTAGCTTAAATCAAAGTTTAGTAATTGGGTTAACTATTTGACCCAAAATTTTAATCGGATTAGATTGTTAAGATTGTAAAACAGAGGTGTAAAGATCTCTTCTTTATTTGTTGGAAATACCAACTACCAATTTTTCTCTTTTTTTGGTTTCTTGAAAATATGTTTTGAAGAGGTTTGAGTGGTATCTTGGGGTAAAATGCAGAAAGCTTCCTCTCATGTTTAACATTGGAGCTTACAATGTCTAACTATATATTTTCACTATGTTATGAACCTACTGTTAAGCATACCTAGAAATATTTCTTTTTAATTTGAGTATCTGAATAATGTAGACAATAAAAACTTAGTGTGAGGAAATGAGTTGTGGCAAATGCTTACTTATTTATGGTGTATATTGATCTCTTGCCTAAGAGAAATAAACTCTCTTTTTCTTTAATTCATAATTTTCTCTTTGAAGAACATTCAAAATGATTTGGAAATTATTGCGTTTTCGTAGGCTTGAAATTTTATTGTCGACTTTTCTTAGTGACCTTAAGCTTATTCCTAGTGAACCCATGGATAATTATTCGACCCTAAGCTTGGTAGAGATTCGATTAAAATAAGGAATTTAGTCTTCCTTAGCAATTTGTTTAAACCTGTTTTAAAGATAAGACTACATCTTGATTAATTTTTCGATTATCGGTTTAAGTTCCTTCTTTCCGCATCTCTTGATTGTGTATCACTAGTTAGTAATTGATGATATCAATGGTTGTTATCCTCATTCCTTACATAAATACTTAGTAGCAATATTTGTTGCATTTCATTACTTATTAAATCTGTAAGAAAATCTATCCATTTAGTCCATACTAAGTATAACCTTTTTTTTCTTATGATTAAATTAAATTGTCATGGTTGCTCTTAATTTGTAAGTGATATGTTGATTATTTTTGAACAAATATTTTCTTCTCCATTCATTAATCATTATACTTTTATCTTTTATGCTTGAACTCTTAGCATGAGTCCAAATGGACTCTCGTGTGCTACACTATCTTGGGCTAAGGCCCAAATTCTTAAACCGAGACCCCATGATAAAGTCCCAAAACGAGACTAATTTGAGTCAATATACGGTGAATTTATAGATTTCATAGGTCAAAGGCAGCTGAAATACAATAATATACGGTATATACAATAGTAAATGAAGGAAAGTGAAGCTACCAGTTGATAAATAAATATACAGTGTATATATAGATATGCAGCAACAAAAAGACTGATATACATTCATATAAAAATGATATACACAGCATAAATGGACCAACGTCAATAAAAAATAAGGCCCAAATGTGGGCAAAACTGAAATGGCCAGAAAGGGGCCCAAATCTCAACTCGTTTTCCTTTATTTTCTTGTAATTGACTTGGTTATTTTTTTGTAATTTAATTTAAATGATCTAGATGAATCCTTGGGGAAATTTTTATTTATTCATTTTAATTTGGTCATTTAATATTTCTTTCTTTTTTAGGCAAACTTAAAGTTATTAAATAACTTGAGGAATTATTTATTTTCTTTCGTAGTTATTAAGTAGCTTAAATCCATGTTTAGTAATTGGGTTAACTATTTGACTCAAATAAAATTGTTAAGATAGAATTATTTTGAAACTATGATATTTTATGTATTTCACAATTTAGAATAAGTAAATGAATAAGTATCAAATAAATTCTATTTATTTAACATAAGTTTTTCAAATAAATTCAAGATTTTTCTAAAATAATTCAAAGATTTTTATACCTTATGATTTTTTTTCAAATTAGCCAAACAAGTTTACTCCGCTGGGAACCACACTTTGTGGATTTTTAGAAAGTGTTTAACACCTTCCTTCGAATTTACTTGAACACTTACCTAGACTTTGGTTATTCTGTGGTAAAACATTTTCTTTTAAAATTACCTTTGTTTAGATGATTTTCTTAATTTTCCAAAAAATTAAGTGGCGACTCTATTTTTTCTAACAATTTTTCTTGATCAAATAGACTTTTTTTGCCATGAAGTTATGGAATGTTTTCGACTTTTTGAAAGTCGACAATAATAGAATGATGATCGTGTTGGGAATTCATCTGGGTTCTAACCATAAGGATTTTCATTTATTTGTCTAATATTTATATTAATTGTTATATTTTGCAGTTATGTGTTTAAATTTTTGCAATTATTAATTGTTGCATTCATGGCATACTTTCTCAGTTGATATTTAATTATTTTGGGGTTTCACTCTCGTCACGGCCTCTATTGATCAATTTCAAATAAAAGAGTTGGAAATACAATAATATATTGGTACATTAGGCATTCTATGCTTGTTTATATTTAAAAACCCAAGTTGCCTACTTAGGAACCTAGTCAAAGCCCACAATAGATATCTAAGCTAAAGCGAAACTAAAATAATTTTTAGGCATAAGCCTAGGATGATCCAATACCTGAGGGAGTATTAGACCCATTAGTAAAACCTACCTTACATAATTGACCACGAGTTAATAAAGTATTTAAATTAAAGGATATTATGCTAGTTTGTACAGACCATTGTCCCTTAGGTTTGAGGATTTTATTTATATTGTTTCTTTTATTGTAATGTAGAGAAGTTGCCATGCAACTATTAGCATCAGGCAGGCAGAATTTTCAAACAAAGAAGTTGAGCATAGATATGCTCAGAGAACTCGCATTGCACCATGACTATGTCTTGCTACTTGTTCAAGATGGATATTATCTTGAAGCTTTACGTTATGCCCGGAAAACTAAGGTATGCTTAAACCTTCCCTGGATTCGGTGGAAACTGTCTGACCTGTCAAAGAAGCTAGAACAAAAGGAAAGGAAAAAAGACTTGATTTCAGCACTTTTATATCTGTGCGTGAAGTTTACATGTGAAAATCTGAAGGTTTCATTCTTCTAAAGCCTTAACTTGGATTCCAGTGTTTGATATGGAATAATGTACTAGCGGAAAAAGGACAAAAAATACCCATGAACTATCCGAAATGGAGCAAAAATACCATCCGTCAATTTTTTGGCTCAAAAATACCCCTCCGTTAAATTGTTGGCTCAAAAATACCCATCTCTCTAATGGAATGACACCAAACGTGCCATGTGGACAAAAATCGCCCCTTGGGTAGTCCATGTCAGCGTCCACATGGAAAATCGGTATAGAAAATTGATGATACAGGGAGAGAAACTAAAATACTATGATCTTGAATATTTGAAGTCTTCACCTTCAACAATTATTCGAAGAATAAAAATAACGAAGAATTAATTTGATTATGGCAAGAATCCTAAGAAGAGCCACAAAGAAAGACACATTTTGGTATCCAAAACTTATAAACCAGCTCAAGTAATTAATTTTGTAGTACGTTTCTATAGTCAATACACGTTCATCTTAGATTGAAACCTTGTATAATTAGGAAAATTTAAAGGTCTGGTTCCAACTCTCTTCCTCTAATTTGCTCATGTAAACTTCTTTTTCATTTTTTAAACAAAGAAGTTGAAATACGTAATCCAATATCAAATATATGGAAGCCTCTCCTCGTTGTTTCTTTAACACCAAGTTTGACGGTCATTCACTTGCATAACCCCAATTTCTTTACACCACCATTCAGCCAACGGATTTTCGGTCAATGAGGGATTTTCCACCGAGGACATGACCCTAGATAGGAAGGTCTGGAGGGCGCGAATTAGGGCAGAACTAGGGCCAGTTTGGGGCGTTAGGGTAGGGAAGTATTTGGTGGGGGTTTTATTCCTGTTATTCTTCCTATTCTTATTTTATTCCTATTTTCTATTCTTCTTCTTGTTATGCTTTCGGTGTTCCATGTTTTATTACGAATCTGGGTGCTTTCCGATGTTTCCTACTACTTATGGGTGCCGTATTTACGTTATGAAATCCTGTTCTGTGCGTTACTTTATATTTGTGTGGTGTCTCGTGTATTGAGCCGGGGGTCTATCGGAAACAACCTTTCTATTTCTTCAGAGGTAGAGGTATGGACTGCGTACATCTTACCCCCCCAGACCCCACTAGGTGGGAATACACTGGGTTTGTTGTTGTTGTTGTTGTTCAGGGTCAAAGGACCCCCAAGGCAGTTTAGTTTAGATTTGCATCTTTTCATGGGACTAGTAACATTTATTTTCCCTTATCCTTATTTTGTATCCCCTTTCGATTTATTTGTGAAATTTGTATAACATATTTTTTAGGGCATTGAAACGCCTTACAAACAACATATATAGCCTTTAAACGCTAGGTTTACCTTTCGCTTCAAAGTTCCTATGTATGCTAGGACGCGTAAAATATTGTTTATGTGCTAAAGTATTTTATTATTTTATTTTGTCTGTATTTGCTGTATTTGTGTGATTAAATAACATATGTTGGCTTTAAACAACGCTATTCCATTATTCTATTTCAAATTCTTAAAGCATTAATAGGTGTATAATACCTTTGAATCCTCCTAAAATACCCTTAAAAGTCTATCGATAAAATTCCTTCCGATTCACCCAAGTTTTATTCAAAAAATCCATTATGTCATTATCCAATTCACATTGACCAAATCTTACAAAACAATTTTTCTCACACTTAATTATGGCTAGAGTTATCCAAATATTCTAAGACTTCATTATTTTCAAAAGAACATTACAAGTAAGACTTGTTAGGAAGTTTATTTGTAAACACCTAATTTCTTCAAAATCACTTAGGTCAAATTGAATATATGTCAAAATAGTCAAAATTCTGATCATTCAGTCACCTTCTCAAAAGTGTTCTATCCTTTGAATTCGGGACCAGTCTGTTTCAAACCAAATATTTCATTTATTTTTCATATATATTTTTGGCAAATTATTATGATTCATGAACAAACATATTACCTTTTTAATGTTTTTCTTTCTTTTTAGATAGAGGTTTATTATTGTTGGTAATAAAACTTTCTCACTTCACTAAGAATAAAAGAAAATCAATTTCAAATAATCACTTGTAGAACTTCATTACTTCACACAGTCTAAGGTTATAATAGCACTGTAGACTCATCGGTTCTTACTTGGGCTAACAGAAAGACTCATTCAACTATGTGTCCTAGTTTGATAAGCACAAATGCTTCATGTGAGTTAGTTCCCACCGTCTCTATGGTAGTGGACCCTAGTGCCTCAATAAGAAGATAAATAACCCCAGAGTATGTTGCTAGTTTGAAACAACAAATAGCTGAACTAAGGGTCATGGTGATGTAAAGTAGAACACCTTATTAGACCCCCCAAACATGAGTCTGTCATCTGATGCTTGAACAAAAGGGCCTATCTTTTCGACATCAGAAGGAGTTGACCAAGAAGGTCATTTTACCACTTTTCAAAATACACATGCTTCTCAGAATGCCCCTTTTGAGTACACATTTGCTCCGTCAAAGGTTCAGAATACATAACTATCACAACATACTCTGCCAGTGCACACCTATGTTATCGTCCTGGCAGTGAGACAAACTCAAGGTCTATACCGCCTAGATATTGATCATTATCATAAAACTGATAATGATCTAAGACTGTACACAGATAAGATGGTGAATAGAAAGATCAAGTTCTTAAAAGATGCAATAAGAAGACATTGGGTGCTCAGAATTCATCAGTGTAAAGTATGAAGAGTTGTGTGCATTTCCTAAAATCGAGTTGCCTCATAGGTACAATATTCTTAAATTCAAAAAGTTTGATAGGTATAGAAATTCCTTCTTTCATTTCAATACTTGTAGTTAAAAATTTATTGGTGCGTACAAAAATAAAGAAATAAGGGTTAAGCTATTTAGTAAATTTTTGAGTACAAAGTCTCTAGAATGGTACGCTAAACAAGATATAACAAAATAGCACCCTTAGGATGAATTGGCAAATGCTTTTTTGGATCATAAAAAGTTTCATATTGATATTATTGGTAATGCTCTACATTTTCACGATATAGGTTTAACCATTCTCCATGTGTGTATAGACCCGAACCCAAAGATTTTTATTTAAATGTAAGTGAGATGGTCAATTATTTAGTATGGGAGCATCCTTGGATATTGATTGAGATGGATATTGATGTAAGAGGTACATCAGACTCTTTGGAAATAAGTTGAAAGACGACTTTCACCACCATGAAATCACACCTTATTAGAAATCATATGGGTATATTGGGACATTTTGGCAATTTCAGTTTTACCTCCGGGGCATTACTAAACTTGCACCAGAGGTAACTTCCCCTTCATTAAAATTCGAATGACAACACTCTTAGATCTTATAAAATTGTCCATATAGCTCTCAGTTGTGGGCATAAAAAGGCCCCATATTCATAATTGAGATAAATGAAACCCTCTTTTACATAACTCAATGTATTTGTCACTCATTCTGAATAAAAGATCATCTAAAATAGGAGACAATCTTTCTACCAATCGAGTTGAACTACAAAAAGTATGATTCCCTAAGTCTCAAGGATATGTCGACTGGACTCTTTGTTAAAAGTTTGACTGTATTCCAACATCTACCCAATCCTCTTATTCCCCAACCTTTTGATTTCACTAAAGTTCAAAAATCAAGATATTTTGTAAATTCTTTGAAAATCATTCTTAAAAATCAAGATTTATGAAATACAAGGGGCTTGAATTCTCAAAAAAACTAAGATACGTAGGAAACCCAATACGAGGTACAACCATAACTCCCTAAAACTCATGTAAAAACTAACATTTTTTTAGAGATAAATTTATAGTCGGGCAAAAATTAAGAATGTCAAACTCCCTTTGCCCGAGATTACTTGTATCCACCAAATCCAAAGGGAGAGGGCAGTTGTTGACACTTATTTTTTATCCTCCATGATTAAATTTAATTTTGAGTTTTTTCAATTTTAAATAAAATTACAACATTTATTTTATCCTGATAAAAATTTTCAAAAAAAGTTTCTAGGTAATTTTGTCATTTTAAGTAGTGATTATATATTAGCATATATGTATATACGAGATTGGATAATTATGTTAATTAAGTAATTATTTCACTAAAAATCAAATTTTAATCAAGGGTTATCTTGAAAATTAATTTAAATGGGTAAAAACTTTATTAAAATATAATTTGTTTTAAAAATTATTTATTTTTAAAACATTTATTTGATTTTCATTCAACCAAGAAACTTGGAATTGATCTATTGATGATTCATATTTAATTTTGTTTCAATTTAGTCAATTTATTATATATATATATATATGTGTGTGTGTGTGTGTGTGTGTATACCTAGATCTAGTGACATGTGTAAATATCACTTATTAACTGACATAAAGTCCAAAAATATAGAAGTCATTCTCTGAAAAGTAAAATAAAGACAAGATAATGGAAATGAGGGATGCTGGAAGAATTCTCTGGAGCTCATTACTCTCTGGAGCTCATTACTCTCTGGAGCTCATTACTACTCCGAATAGCCCCAACACAACATGATCTTAAGCTCTGTGAGTCACACTATTACAAGGATATGCATCAAAAGGGTACATAAAGTAGGAGTGAGTACAGTCCACTTGTACTCAGTAGGCATCATAGGCCGATCAATCAATGTAAAAAATAAAACATGTAAAGGAAACTATGAGCAATGCTTCCGCCTTTTTACAAAAAAAAATTCAAGAGTAGCTCAAGCCATACAATTCCTAAAAAATATAATAATACTACCATAACAACTATATAAAAGTAAACCACACAATAAAACACATAAAATGAAGTATAACTACGTGATATCAAACACATAAAATAAATAACAGTAATACAATGTAATGCAATAGGCATGATGTAATTGTTCAAATATAACCTCATAAATACTTTTTGAGCAAAAGCTTCCTAAATAGGACCTATGGGGGGTTCGTAACCTATATTCTATCATAATCTAATTTATCAATCAACTTTGTTATGACATTCTTTAATCAATGTTTTATAAAGTGTTTTATGCTTTTTCAAAGTCAGTGTTTCTCAGTGGCACCAATTTTCATGAATAAGGATGAACAAAATAAGTATCTATACTCATAACAAAATTAATATTATGTAATGAATCAACACAATAATGATATAAATGAGTTCAAATATTTTCAAATATCAATAGGTCATGATACAAGACATCACATAATACCACTAAAATAGAGAGTCATGTAATACATCAATAATATTAACTCAAGCCCCTTACTCAGGCGGCATGATAATGGAAAAGACAAATAATAATCAAATAACACCAATAATATCAATTCAATCCTCCACTCAGGTATGAAGATAATTATAGAGACAAATAATGCTTAAATACGATCAATATCAGCCTGTGTAGGGCATCACAATAATAATATTTACTTAAGGTCAATAATAATATTAACATAAGCCTTCACACGGGAAAGAAGATAAAGTAATTATGTCAAAATATAAATATTATGAATGTATACCCAAGCATAGCATACTTGGAATGAATGATTAACTATCCTACCCAGTCTGTAGAAAGTTAAGTCATAACCTATCTTGAAAGACAAAATACGAGCCTGAACCCTTCAACTAGAAGCCTTTTTGTAATGATTCTCCTGGTTATTTTGTTTACTTTTTCTTGGTTTTTGGTATTTGGAGCCTTTCCATAGTGGCTATAGGTAATTTATAACTTGTTAGGATAGCCATTTTGATTTTTAGATAGTTCATTTTGGTTCTAAGCCTATTTCTCTCACTTGGAGCTTTTAAAATTAAAAAATTGATCTTGGACCAAAACTTCTAGTATAAGATCTTAGATAAGAATTCCAATACAACCATTAGCTCCAAAACATTTTATTTAGGCTAGGGGGACCCTTGATTTGGGTCTCGATGCTTTCATACTTGTTTTGAGTCATTGAGTGAATTTCAGTGAAAAATGAACATGTATGGGGCCCACTTTGTATAGAATGACCTTAAATGGTGATCTGGTCTATTCTATTAGATACAAAATATCAATTTTGGATAGTAGCTTAGTTAGTTCAGGTTTTGACATTTATATTTCATTATGAGTGTTTAGATAAAAATTAGTTAAAATAGCTAAATAGGGGTCTTGAGGGTTAATTTGTTTTAAATGAACTCTTTTTACTAATCCGATGATTCAATCAGATCCATAATTTATTTTATGATCAATTTGAACTATTCCTTCACGTGTACATGAGTTTAGATGAGTTTTGAGGATCAGAATCATGTTTTGGGAGTTGGTGGTGCTGATGTGGCCACCTTAGTAGTTGGTTGAGTGCTTTAGAAGCCATTGACCATTTGAAAAAGCTACTTTAGTAGACATTTTAATTCTTTAGTGATATTTAAACCCTTAACAAGGCCACTTAAGCAAATAAAGCATCATTTGAGTTTAAGACCAACCGAACCCACTGTGTATTTAGGATAATGCGCCATATTTGATGATTCTCAATGCATTTTTCTCGTATAATCATTAGCTTTATGATTATAAATACTCATTTCTCAATTTCTAAGAATAGTTATTCTGGTTTACATGATTTGTATGCAAATTTACAATTTAAAAACTCAATTCCACCATTTTCAAAGCTTCTAGGCTCATTTTGAGAGTTTTAAAGTAGATTTTCAAGATTAAAACTTTCAACGAGCTTTTAAACTAGTATTTCATTATATTACATTAGTTAATTTATGTTTTCATCTTTACAAATATAAAATTTGAGGTTTTACCAGATAAAAGAGAAATTATCTTTTCCATCAATTTCATGTCTGATTTCAACTCGTAGTTAGTTGAGATTTTGGATTTAGACTTTTCTTGATATGAGGAAATTTATTATTAAATTAAATTATAGATTTTTCCTATTTGATTTTGAGCTGATTTTCAAACTAGTTTTGGATGCAAAAAAAAATATAGCCAATATCGATATTGTGTTACTTGTATTAATATCTAGATTATGAATAGGTTATGACCTACTCTTCCATATTAGATGGTTTATTGCATAGATTGCATTCTAGGTGGATGTTATTGGGTAGGTATATAGCTAATATATCCTAAATTGGCATGTTTAGTGATTAGAATAGAAATATGAATTGAGCCTTAGCCTAGAATACGTTCTATAGTTGTAGGATTCTATTGAGTTTGATTATACTTTTTTGGCCTTCGATTGACGTTAAGGACCCATAGTATAGGATATACCGTACACTTAGTGATTTGGGTCATATCCCCCAATTAGGTCCTTCTAATAGCTTGATTCATGTGACTTTCCATAGTTTACTAAGTTCTAAAATCATTATAGATTGTATATTATGGGCTTGCGGCCTTGGTTACAATTCCAATTGAATACCAGGTTAGTTCTCTAAGCCTCATAAGATTGGTGGAATCGCCTATAGATGCTTAGGCACTTAATTTCTATTGATACAGCTGATAACATGAATATATAGATGCATTCATGTTTATTTGGTGGTACAATTTCAACTTAAAACCTTGATTTTACTACTATTTTCTGAAAAAAGGATTTACTCCGACTTTTCAAGTTCTAAATCGATTCTTTAAATTGAATTCATACCACATATACTTTTGATTTATGGTATTTTGAGATAAAGTTACTACTTTAGAAACTTAGACAGAGGTTAATTTTGGTCCATGTCTGATCCACTCCTTAACTATGGACTTACATTAGTCGAGGGGGATTTTGACCATTTCTACATTATTACATCATTTATCCCAGATTGGATCTTGGGCATCGGACTTTAAGAATATCCACTTATTTAGCACTGGTTCAATTCTGAGAAACTTATTGTATTTTTATTCTCCAGTATAGGAAAAAGTAGATTTGTTAAGATGCTTACGGATGTCTTAGTGTAGGACTAGGCTATACATGAGGATATCCCGAGTCCCCAGTGAATTTATCTATCTATGGACCACAGGTTAGAAGAGGTGATAACGATAAGTCCTGCGAGCAGAAGGAGGTGCATATAATTGGTATTGTTTGGCACTCAGTCACTATGGTAGTATTGGTTCATGTCGTATTTCCTCATGCATATGACTTTTCTATTACCATTATAATTTGTTGGCACTTGTATCTATTGGTCTTATGTAGGGTTGTATAGGTACATGTTATTGTTGATATTTGTTGAGTGTTTTCTTGTGCCTTTCGCGCTTATTGGGGCAAGTTAGGTTATTATTTGTCCGGTCTAGCCAATTACATTATTATTCAATTATTTTTGTATTATTCATGGTAGGTTGGTAATGGTTTCGTACTCGAGGTTTGAGGTATTCTTACGAGTTCCTTTACACCTCATTATGTTAAGATTTATTATTGTTAGATTATTTTTTGCTTATTAACATTCTTGTTAGTGACCCTAATTATGCTAGAGTTAGCTTTCACGACCCAAATGACCATGAGTGGCACCCACAGTAATCTTTTTGTAGGAGAACCATCTAAACTGAACCATTACGCAAACACTTAGTCAATATTAGATGATATTATTATCCATGACTAATTATTATTAATGTGGAAATTCAAGCAAACCAATTACTAAAATTTTCAAGACCCGAAAGTCATCGTACAAGAACTACTAACAAAGATCATATCTAAAGTCATATCAAAAAATAAAGTACTAAAGAATGTTTCATTGCCCGAAAGATGGACAAGAACAAATAAGATGACCCACAGAATCCTGGAGATGGAGAGCTCACCCTTGGATCATGATTTGGTATCAAACTCTAGAGGTGAGGTCATGTCTAAGCCTAGAACACTTTCTACACTCAACAACAGAAGAGTACATGGTAGTATCTGTACAAACCACTATGTATTGGCAGGTATCATAGGCCAACTCAATTTAATAGCATGTACACAACATAAATCAAATAACAAGTAGACAGGCATCGTCACATAACAAATATTTAATAAATCAACAATACAGAAACAACAGGTCAAACAGTGCTCACAAACAAGCCACATAACCATTAAGAACATCAACCATACTGTAAACATCCACAAAAATAACACAAATATGTAACACATGCTATGAGACTTATTTTTGCCCAAATAATCATGACCTGCATGGAACAATCTATGTTCATGTACCATACCGATGTGGTACCCGATCTAACATAAATTTAAATGTACCGGTGTGGTACCCGGTCTGACATATATATAAATAAATATACCGGTGTGGTACTGTCACTCCCCAAAATCCCATCGGGCCGGACTGGCACCCGAAGCCGAGAAGGCTCGGGAGAACCCGTTCAAATACCTGTACTTTCACTTACATGTCACCAAAAATTTGGACAACACTTCGCTGCATATAGAAGAATCTAACTACCTGTATCAGCACAACACACACAAATATATAGATATATATATAACACTTGGCCGTCGGGGCCACCACGTATACAGATATAACATCAATATATAAACTTCCATGACTTTACCCTTCTTTATGTCTACAAAGCCTCTAGGATATATATACATGACATCACTAGGGTCGGGACAAACCCCCGCTCACACATGACTCCTGTACAATAACAAAACATAAGGAACCGACTCGGAAAGCTCCGAAGCAAACTGGAGCTCACCAACAATAGCTGTATGACCTGACTCCTATCTATGCTGTGAGTGAGCTGAAGCACCTGTGCCTGCAGCATGAAATGCAGGTCCCCCATGAGGAACGTCAATACGAAATATGTACTGAGTATGTAAAGCTGTAAATAATCATATGTGACATAGGGAATCAAGAAAATCAGACGCAAGTGAATAAATCATAATAGAAGTGAACCACACTTCATAAACACTTTTAGGATCATGTACATTATCATTAATCTGAATTGGGTTCTTGAATTCAAACACATTTGTGGAACGGTATACATTCATTCATTTCATTCTTTACAATTATCATTCGCCATTACCTCCTCCTCCCGAACCTCCAACCACCTAATAATAATCAATACTGTACCGTACTGTGACCATTAGGCTGCCTCCAGTACATATCAACTGGGATCGACCCATGCTAGGCTTATGCCCCTGGGATACCACCCATAAACACATAAATAGGGATCGACCCATGCTAGGCTTATGCCCCTGGGATACCACCCACACGTATATCAAGTAACACACATAAGAGATCTTTCCAATAACTTAGTTCAAAAGCTTTTGAGATTATTACATTAGTGTTCATGCCAATATAGTACCTTTGGAACAACCATACATCAATAGGAAGCAAGTAATAGACCTTCTATACAATAACGATGTAATAAGGACTCATTGGTACATCAACAATGTGTTTCAGAATCATCAATATCACAACAATGAAATAGGAGCCTTTTGGTATATCAATGAAACATTTTGACACTTTATAGAATGGAAACAACTTCGTTGGTAATGTAGAACAATACATGTTTTCGGACAACCTCGGAATCTTACTTGATGGAACATTGGTGTTTTCATGCCAAGAACATCGTTAGAGTATGCTTTACATACCTTGTCGTAGATTCGGATACCAATTCAACACAACTTCCCGCCTTTATAAATCACTTATCTACAATGAAATGTTTCGCATCTAGTATTAGCAACCCAACACCACAATTCTCTTCCATAATTCCATACAACCAATATTTGCAAAACATTCCAAAAACCAACTTGAACAATAGGTTTATGTGTATATATATATATATAATCACCATTTCAATACCACATCATCAATACCACATCATCACACCAAATCCTTTCACAATTCAACGTAATCCAACCATGCACAAGAATGATCCAACATCATTTCCAATCATCTTTCAACAACAACCAAATAACATACTTCTTATGCTCACATGCATATATATATATATACATATCCATATAAATAACACCAACATAATTTACATCCTTACCATAAAATGGCCCTTTTGATTTTGAAGTCCTGTTGGCCCAAATAAGGGGTGCTTCTCGAAGCCCTTGAGACGGTGAACACAACTACGGAATCAATTTGAATTTTCTACGGTTGAATCACAAGATAATTGGAGTTGAACTTAGGCTAGGGTTTCCTTATTCTTCAATAATTTGGATAAAAATGGTGGATATTAGGCTAAGTTTATGTATATAAAGACCAATTTTCGTCCATGAGGTGATGGAAAATAACCATATTGCCCTTAAAATTTTAAGTAAGTCCGAATCTGTCCATGGTGGACTGTTTTGACAGGCTAAAGTAAATCGGCTATAACTCTTTCCTCCGATATCGGATTTGGGTGAAATTGGTATTTTTGGAAAGATAATTCAAAGGGATTTCCTTTCATATAAAGTAGGCCACCCAGTTCGTCCTGTAAAAGGAGTTATGATCATTTGAAGTTGACCCTAAAAAACCGTTTTGAGAGGCTGCAGTAAAACGAGTATAACTCCTTACTCAGATGTTGGATTTGGATGAAACCAATTGCATTGGCAAGAAGACTCAAAGAGATTTATTTTGATAGGTGGTATCTCTCCCAGTTCATTATATTGAGGGAGTTATGATCATTCGAAATTGACCCAAAAAACTGGCAGGCCTCAGTAGTTTGAATTTCCTGCACATTTACTGTTCACAATTATCCCGGCCGCCGTTTTATAGTTTCGAACGTGCTCGATTATATCCGAAACTTATCCGTTTTTGGAAATCTTTATATCGTTGGAAAGCTTATTCAATAATATTCATATGGAACCATCGACGGAAAAATTCCGGTATAAATAAAGTCGATTCCCATACACATATAATCAAACTATACACTTGAAACCATCTCAAAATAATCAATACTCAGACTCAAACTCATATATACCTAACTTAGGATCAATACATATACTCCGACACATATAACCATGGCTAATGCACATAATTAAGTATGGGGTGTTACAGGTACCCAATCCACCATAAATATAAATGTACCGACGTGGTACCTGATCAAACATGAATATAAATGTACCGGCGTGGTACCCGATCCAACATAAATATAAACGTACCAGCGTGGTACCCGATCTAACATAAATATAAACGTACCGGCGTGGTAACCGATCCAAAAAAAATATAAACGTATCGGTGTGGTACCTGATCCAACATAAACATAACCAAGTATTATCAATATCAATTTACCCAACCTCACAGCATGCCACACTATGTACCAAGTTTACAAGTACACTTAAAGTCATAAGACAAATCCATCAAGTCAATTTTCAATAAACATTTATACACGAATCAACAATTCAAACCTCAACAATTTCAAGAATGTCCGGATACAAATCCACAAGTATCCAATTTAGGAGCATATATACAATTAAGTCTAGTCTAAACTCCAATTAAACCATAACCTACCACAACCAAACAATCCAAATGCAAAATAATTTAAAAAGGTCTTGCCCTTCCGTAAAGCTTCCGAATGATTCAAATCTGTCCAAATAAGTAATCCCCATGAAAATATGAATCTAATAACACCTATTTATTATTTTTACTCTAAGAATTATAGACCTAAACTAATATTTATCAAAATTGTGATTAGTGAAAACCAAGTGATCTAAATCTAAAATGCAATGAAAACCAGTGGCTTCAGTACTTCTTGTACATGTATAAAATTCCTTTAATCACATGTCTATTAAAGAAAAAAATCGACAAATGCATGAGAATTTCTGAAACTAAAGAAAAACATGAAATTGTAAACTACAAGTTTAGCCAATTCACAGAAGCCATGCAAAACCACTAACCCTAACACCAAATTTTATTATTAATCGTACGGAATCTAATCATTAGCATTATTACATTATTATTATTATCATTGCCTAGGATTTTTATTATTTCAAAATTTCTAAGGAATAACATGATATTGATTTCACCAACTCATTCTAAAGGCATTAGTATGTGCCACTGTCGAACAACAACACATTAACACAACTACATAGTTAGCCCATAATTTTCCATATTATTATTGCTATTATTAGGACATAATCACCAATTTGGTAATCCACCCAATCTACTGCACCATAAAATTGATATTCGCTCGAGTAATCACTTACAAAATTCTACTGCCTCACAATATTATGAATATAATAGAAGGTAGATGATACCATAGGAGCTAATTCACACAAAGTACATACCTTAAGTCGTCGTTACTCCCTCTTTGAAATTGCAATGGTGAAAACCACAGGTTTTATGCCCTCCTTTGTTAACTTTCTGATTTTATTATTAATGTATATGGTAAACCTTAAACATTTAATTTCATCCTTATATTAACCACATAAGTAAATAAATTGTTATTTTAACCCATTAATTAACTAATTAAATTAATTATTTATTATACCCAAAACTTTTAATATATCCTTAAAATTTGTTTGGATACCCATAGAAATAAAATAAATATGTAAATTGACTAGAAAGTACATTCTGGGCCGATTGAAAATACTACGACACTAATCTGAAATTGTCTCGATCAAAGGTTGATTATTATTGAGTTTAACCTTCACAAATCAATAACACCGTTAATGACTTAAATTACTCCTGAGGACCTCAAAAAAATTAGTACTACTAAACCCGTGAGTCATAATTCACGGATACAACTACGGAGAGCGCTAAAATAGGGAAGATGAGAAAAATTTACAAACGACCGGAAGGGTCATTACATCAGACACCAATTAAACAATTGTTTGTCCCCGAACGGCAAACAAGTGACAAGAAGAGGAAATAAGTAGTTATCTAAATCATAAAAAATATGTGGATACTTGCCACGCATGTCTGCTTTAGTCTCTCAAGTGGCCTCCTCAAAAAGGTGATTCTTCCACTGGACCTTTACAGACGCAATCTCCTTAGTCCTCAACATACGGAAAACTAAATACCTAGTCAAGCCTATGCATACCCCCATCACCCAGACTTGAAAGGTTTAATCAGTATACAACAACACACGACATATTTTTCACCCATATTTATGCAATCGTCCTATATTGGCTGATAATTATAGGTGCATACTGGTGATAGGCGATGCACATGCAGGAATGAATGCAAAGTACACAATCAATACCACAATTCATGAGGACCACCATCATTGTAATCAAACTCCGAACTTGCCGGGTATTAACACATCATAAATATTATCCTCCGACCATGCTGGGTATCAACATATTATAAATGTATCCTCCGACCTTGTTGGGTATCAACATCTTCACGACAGTATCCTCCGGCCTTGCCGGGTATCAACATATCATCATAATAGTCATTACTGAATAACATACACTTAAATACTCAAAAAATAGTCATATCACCATAGAATATCTATCGAGTCAATACTTCCCAACTACTCGTTATTAGCTAACCAATTGTTATTATAATTGAATCCTTAGCCATCACATAACCTCTATCTATTACCTAAACATTATCGTTAACATAATCCTGATTCGCAGGTTAGAAGCTAACTACTATTTATTTAATAGCCAATAACTAACATCTAGTCAAGGTTCATCACTAGACCAAAACTGTTATTTATCCACCATTCATTATTATCAACTAATCATCCTATATTCGTTAATCATTACTAGACAACACATTACTACATGTCACCTAACCATCTTTTATTAACTTACTCCAATTCATTATCCAACCATCTTTTACGAACTAATCCTTGCTTAATTATTCATTAGTTAACCATCTTCTATTCAGGGTCATCACTAATTATTTTATGAATTTAACTAAGCCATTTGACTTTGCATTTCCACTATCATAAAAAATACTATTCTCTAAAAGTGTCATATATCATCAAACTTTGAGGTACATGCATATGAATAATTCAACCACAAGGTCAAGTAAATAGTAATTTATCTTCTCAAAATTTTTTCTAATGTATAAATCCACAGCAACAACTTATGTCCTGACAATCACTAACTCAATATATTTTGACGACAAACACTTCATGTTCAAGCCAAACCTCTCTTATATCACTAACGCCAATTTAAGATATATAGAGTCATTATTATTTCTACCTAACAACATTTTTATTATGGGATTTACTTAACTCTTAATCACCTCAAGATGGTACTCATACTAGCACTTAAGCAAACCCAAAAAAAATAAATCGATTAAAGGTCATTGACAGTCTCATCACCAATATCACATTCCAAATAAGTTATCAATAAAATTCTGTAGGTATCAACAACCTCTTTAAGTTTTTATCACTTTTATTTAAAAATCATTATTTTACCAAGCATTAAGAATTCGTTCATATAAGGAACTCAAAGATAATGTCACTTAGCTAGTTCTCACAAGGAACCCATTATAGTTTCAATAATAGAACTGCACAAAAATTCTAAATACAGCCTCAATAGCCGGACCACACAAAGGTCCCCAAATAATATCAAATAATTGAACTACATAATTGTCTATCCACATCATCACTAACAAGAACCTCTCATTACGAAAAACACATATCACCTCAGTCTTTTACTCATGTCACTTTTTCAACAACTTTTCTCGACATCACATTCTCATATCATTCTCTCAATTCTTATACCATCAATTTCATCAGTATGATAGTACCAAAAATAAATAAGCACCATAGAATTTCTAGTTTCACAATAACTAGAAATTAAATAATCCCATCACATTTATTAACAAAAATAACTTATTCAATTTTCATCACATAACAAAAATAATTCACAATAATGACAAAAATCTAGCAAAACAAGTTTAGTCAAATATCAAACACAAGCAATCAATACGTTCACAACTTTCACAAATCTTTACCTATTAAAAATAACTTTTAGATCTTATTAACAGATACCAATTAAAATCTCCTAGATTTTTATTAAAAATTATTAAGATGCCAACAACTGGAATTATCTATATACCAATTGGATTCAATCCAGTAGTACAAAATTAGGATGCCGTGATAGACATCCCGAACTATGAATACCGAAGAGCCCTTCTAACTTATAATCATATCCACCATTCATAAAGAAATAGGAAATATGGAAATAAAATCTGCTATGAAAATATGGTCATAATCTAAATTTAGTTTAACAATTAGGAATAAAATCCAATATCAATAAAACATCATCTGAAAACCGTTTGCGAAATCTCTACTACATGATCAAATAAGAACTATCTAAAAACTGGGACAAAGCCCTCAGTAGACCAAAACTATAATAAATAATAATTGTCTGAAAGAAATTAGGCCTTCTAAAATATAGAAGGCTCACCAAATGGTACTCTTCACTCCTGTCTGATGAAATCTACTGGTTATCAGGACCCCTAGACTATGCCTCAGAACTTGGAGGGAGGAGGGTCAATACAAATGTACTGGTACGCAAAGCAATCCAAAATAAAGCTTTTATATAAATAAAATAATTGAGAGCTAATAAGAAACATCATGAAAGATATAATTTTCAAAACACATGGGCATTCTTGGGAAAACATAAAAAACCTTACTGTCAAAAGCAGTTTTTGATCTTTGTATTACTTTTGAGTTAGGTGGCACTCCCCGACACGTCTAATATTCCACGAGCTATTTCAGGGGCTATATGGAATCCACCATTGACTCGGCGGGGAAGCCCCTAACCCAAGTTTTCCGCATGGGTTGGAGTGTCTGAGTCAGATATGCCACAGGGCACTAGGCCAGCGTATAATAATATACTCGAATCGATAAATCACGATTTTAGGCAATGAGTTATCTGAACTCATGCCTTCTTTGGGGAACCACCTAAGGTCTCTTTATGCCCAATTTTATCCTATTCTGAATCTTGCATTATTTTGGTTTCAACATCTAAAAAAGCTGACTTCAAACATGCATTTTATTCTGTTCTAAATTACCATGGAATTATCTGGATTGGTGTCGTTACACTAAGATATGCAAGTCCTATTTCTGAGCCATAATGCATCATGCATAATTCTTTCTTTAAAACATAGTTCATACCACCAAAACATGCACTTTAACAAAGGGAATTCATGTTTTGAAAATATAAGTCAAAACTATGCAAAATTCTCATCCTTTCATTAAACAAGTGGTGATAATGTAATCTTTAACAAATGATGCAACCCTTCTCATTATATAATTATGTTTAACATTCGTCAACATAAACAACCCTTTTTCTTTTGAAATTAAAATCATAATCTAAATATAACATTATTCAAGATATTTCATAACATGCCTTTCAAGATGCATTCAAACGATTTCATAGTATATCATAAGTAAATGAAAATCATCACAAGAGGGGGATTTTTCATGAATCATGCTCTCAATTCAATCATCAACCTTAAAACACATGCTTACAATATCTATATAATTTAAAATCAATTTGGGGGAAAGCCTAAAGGCCAAAACAATATCATCAATGCTTCTAAAGAATGAATATATTCATAAATCTGAAAAACCCTTTCTTAAAATCAAGATTTCCATACCCATGAGATTTTAGGAAAATCCCGCGTACCTTAAATTAGAATCTTTTGAATGAACTCTAGATTTTGAGATTCTATACGTATGATTGATGGGTGCCTCTTGTAGCCCTCGCAATGGGGATTTTGGATCTTGAAGATTAAGAAAAACCCACGATTAAATCTTGAGATATTTGGGTTTTTAGTTTGAAACCCTAGGGTGAGTTGTTGATGAATTTGAGAAACAAGAATCATATTTTGGTGTTTTGGGAGTTTAATACCATGTTATAGATAGATAAGGGATGAAAGATACCCATTTTTCCCTTAAAAATGCGGAAACAGAACCTGAAATTTTGGTACGTGCGACAGGGCGTGCGTCGCACGTTTATCGCATTATGCTACTGTCTCAGTCACTAAAATGACCATAACTTTTTGCTTGGGTATCAGATATAGGTGAAATTGGTACCAATGAAAAGCTAATTCAAAGAGATTTTATTTGATATTTAGTAGGTCCTCTAATTCATTTTATAGAAAGAGTTAAGGTCGATTGAAGTTTACCCAACTTTGACGCTCACTCAAACTTGAATTATAGGAAAGCTTTCAACTCTTCCTTGAGTTAGGGGACCTCTATGATCTCAATTCATGGTTAAATAGGTTCACACATTACATTATTGATGAAAATGCCAAATTTGCTTAGGATTTATGGCTTTTGGACCATCTATGCATAGAAACAACGGTTTTTATTCTAGCCTAAAATGTGGGGTGTTACATGATCTCCCTCTTGGGATCATCCGTCCCCGAATAATGTGTAGGAATGTTGAAGTCTTAAAGGTATGGAATATCGTAGACATGATATGTCTTCTAAGAAAGAATCTACTGATATGAAACATTTAAATTTCCATCATGAAACTGAATTCTAAGCTGACTTGCCCTTACTTGCTTTAAGGAGATGATTCATGTTGAGAATTTAGGATTCCCTTGAGATGCTCATGATCCAATCATTCGTATCAAATTGGTAAGTGATAACTTATGTAAGTACGAATCTTGAGACAACAAAATTTAGATCTCACAAAGGTATTACACTCTCTGAGCTAAAATGCCTAGAGAGATTTGAGACTATGCACTAAACTCTTATAAAATGAGTCATGACTAAATAGATGAATCTGAAACATGATGTTCAGACTGAACTGAATTCGCAATTTACATGGATGGAATAGATTATCTCTTAGGATGGTCATCCACATGGGACTTTGGATAGATGGACTGGGTGTAAAGGTGGAAAACCATAGTAAATTGTCTGCCTGACTATTAAACTGAACTGCTGGTTATACTGGTTGAATTATACTAGAAACTTAAACTTAATTAGAGTTTCTCTTCAACACTTTTTCTAAATAGGTTCTAGCAGCATCCGGGAGCGAAGAATCTTGGGCATCAGTTACACAAGACACCCAACTAAGGAATCACAACAGTGACACTACTCTATAGCATGGAATATAGACATATAACTCATAAACTAGGATACCAGGCCTTAGGCAATGCAACTTCTTACTTTAAAGCTTAGCGCACTTCTCGAATACTCCGTTAACTATATTATTCCCTTTAAATACCATACTTATTTGATTAAACTTAGTATTCTTATATGGGCATTGACAAATCTTTCTACTAATGCCTAAAGTAACATAAGTCTTCTCACCATGATCAAGCCTAACTTCAAATCGCAAAATACAACATGCCACACCACGATACTAATCTAAACTATATGATTCAATCTTCTCTCTCTATATATGTATATATATTTTAGAGATCACACCCTAAGCATATCGTTTCTTACCACTTCAATGACTTACTCTGATCTCTTACTATGGATTCACTAGTGCATATTGCGTTCCTCTACTTAAATCTCAACATATCATTCAAGCCTATCTTTATAACCACATATGAACTCCAAGGTAAACACCCATAAGGACATACTTGACATATTATCTAATCGACTATCAATATAACTCCCACACGTTACCCCAAGAACATACACACAAAAATTTCCACTAACCATCACATATATCAAAGACTTGACCCCAGATCTTACTTCACACTTATGGCTCTATCTGAAACAACCATACTATGATCTTCCATTAACAAGAAACATTTACTTATCACTACTATCATCACATAAGGAGGAGTCACTAAAAGGTTAGAACATAGGACCTTGAACCATGGGAGGATATTATATGAGACTTGACACTTAACTATGGCCAAAGGAATAGCAAATCAACATCAGGGATTCATCAAAGTGATCTGAATTGGGGCATACATGACTATAAGCTGATTCTCGTCAATCATAAAGAGTATAGCATGAATTATGGGAACTGAGAACACTACAAAGCATGATTACATGAGTCATGAGCTGCATGACCTCAATTTGAAGTTCATAACATATGGAATGTGATTTCGTCTACTGAATAAACTGAAACTCCTCGTTTTAGAACTGGAAAAGCACGTAGTTCTCTATCTTATACATGAACATGAACTATGATCATGGAACTGAAACGTAAGGCATGAGTAGGTATTGGGAACACTAAAAAATACTGAGATAAGAATGGGTTGAGTCTCACCCTCACTTTCTGATGTTCTATAGCATACTTACATCACTACTAGAATCTGAGAGCCTGACTTGGTTACTTGTTCTATCATCTCCCCCTTAGCTTTAAGTCATTATCTTAAGTTCGAGAGATACTTTACTAGACTCTAAACTGAACTACACTTACTGTACTCTGGGGTATGGAATACGACAATACACGTAATTAATAGAACTTAACTCAAATGGCTACACCTGGAAGGGGAAAACCCACTACTAATCCTACCTTCTGAGACACACTCTATCTTTCTATAGCCCCAATAGTCAATCACATAATACTTGAACACTAACTAACTTCGAATCCTCGTGAGTATTCCCATAGTCGGAGTACATACCTTATAGCACTTCAACTCTTATTTTTGCCGGTTCAACCTTCAAAAATTCAAACTTAGATTATAACACTTAATCATGGATATCACCAAGCCTTTGATGAATCATACTACTAGTATTTATCCACCTAGAAACTCAACGGTACTACTATGTCCACTAGCTACATGCAAGATGTAATAGTCTTAGAAAATGCCGCAACTCTATATCACCTTGGGCATACTTCTACCTCATACATAGAACATCATACTTTGTTACTAATCAAATAAACTTAATCTATTGCATACACCATTCAAGCCTATTAGATCACTTCCATATAACTAGTATCATTAACCAAGAAATAATCACATCCACCTTTATGGACATCATCTATTCAAACTTAATGTCTAGTGCTAAGCATGATTTACAACCCAACCTGACACACAATTCTTACAAAACATTCATTATTAATCTTAAGCCATTATTCTTACATCCACATCCTACATTAAATTTAAGACAATAGTCTAGCATCAATCATCTACCACCAATGGAGAAGGCAACATAATATACTAGTCCATCAAATTTGGACATTCTATCCAAATATCTCAAAAATCTACTACACACCTTCTCACAAGTAGTACTAGTTTACAAGTACCAATGTAAAGAAGGTCAAGGAGGGTAAAGTCACATAATAGACATAGTCAACCTTAATCTTATATTATAACCCCATACAATCTTATCTACTTATACGGCTTTTTCATATCACACTTACTTACCCAAGTGTACTTTTAGACTACCTTTAAATTCCACAAACAACCATGAGTCTATAATTATAACTTACTGGCTCATCTAGCCATTTTCTTACTTCAAGCAGACAACAATTCATCTTAACTAATAACTCCTTCTCTACCTTCTACTAAACTAACACACAAGGATGTATCACTTTATTACCAACTTAATCTCATACGAAAAGATTCGACTATACATATATACAACCAACATAAGAACAACAAGTTGAACAACAAGTTGCTAGTGAATCTAAATAGGCCTCACACAACTTTACTAGACTTTGATTTTTGTTTCTTGAACAAGAAAATGAAATGAATAACAAAGCAACTATGCTAGTGAATCAAAAGATCCCTACATGGCTTCACTAGACTTTGATTTTTTTTTACAAAAACACTATGATAACAAGATTACATATTACAAGAGATAGAAAATTAACACACAATATTGAATGATCTAAGGATACATATCTTACTCTGTATAAATAAAAATATGAGTCAAACACTTCTGCCATAGACTACCATACAATCCACACATGCTACTAGCTACCACATTAGTCTATCATTATAAAGTGGTAAATCATCCTCAAACATCGATTATTCAACTAAAATATTTATTTATACAAAAGTCACCCTCACTCTGACTTCTAACTTTTTGACTTCATATCACCAACCTCTTGGCCTAATCTCACTACAAATAGGTCATGACACCGACACTTTAACTTATACTACTAATTGGGTGGAAATACAGTTCCAACAGTCTGTTATATATCATTTCCCCTGAAGCATGACACCTACAACATAAATTTTTGAAAAGAGACAGAATACTCTTAATACCGCAGGCCAAAAATCATGATTTCATCAGAATCAAAGTTCACACAAAAATTAAGACACTCTGAAGCACTAACGGATACTTCTCAAGTCCTTGCAAAAATTTCAAACTCTTATATGGCTCAATCAGAAAGGACCACACCATTTACTCTAAACTTCTGCACTTAAATCACCCCAATAACGAGACATATCTGGGCACATCAAAGTAAGAAAAGAATTGGGATAACTTTACTTTTGTATGGACGACACCATAGTACGAATTAGAGTATGGAAGAGGAACATTCTGTCTCAATACCAAGAACTAGAACATGAATAAAGGGAAACATTCCAAAACGCCTAGTAGACTCCTTCTTATAAGTGTGGCGCGCCACACACCCATAAACAAGACTTTTCCCGATGCGATTTCACAAACACCTTGGGACCATGAACCGTGCTCTGATACCAAGTTTGTCACGACCCAAACTAGGGCCCTGGCAGTGACGGACATTCTGAACCATGAAGACCCAATATCCCTTCTAACTTTTAATCAAATATACCATTCATATATAAATAGGAAATGCAGAAATAAAATCTGCAATGGAAACATGGTAATAATCTAAATTTAGTTTAACAATGAGGAATAAAATCCAATATCAACTAAACACCATCTAAAAACTATCTGCGAAATCTCTACTACATGAACAATTAACAACCGTCTGAAAACTAGGATAAGGCACCTAGTAGACCAAAACTATAATAAATAATAACACTATCTAAAAGAACCTGGAGGGAGGGGGTCAATACAATTGTACTGGTACACAGAGCAATCCAAAATAAAGCTTTTATATAAATAAACTAGTTGAGACCTAGTCATAAACATCATGAAAGATATAATTTTCAAAACACATGGCCATTTTTGAAAAAACATAAAATACCTTTCTGTCAAAAATAGTTTCTGATCTTTGTATTACTTTTGTGTTAGGTGGCACTCCCCTACAAGTTTGATATTCCACGGTCTATATAGAATCCTCCGTTGACTCAGCGAGGAAGCCCCCAACCCAGGTGTTCCGTAAGGGTTGGAGTGTCTGAGTCTGATACACCACAGGGCACTACGCCAGCGTATAATAATATACTCGGATTGGGAAATAACAGTTTTGGGCAATGAGTTATCTGAACTCATGCCTTCTTCAGGAAACCAACTAAGCTCTCTTTATGCCCAATTTTATGCTATTATAAATCATACATTATTCTAGTTTCAACATCTGAAAAATCTGACTTCAAACATGCATTCTATTCTGTTTCGAATTACCATGGCATTATCTGGATTGGTGTCGTCACACCAAAATTTGCAATTCCTATTTATGAGCCATAATGCATCATGCATGATTCTTTTATTAAAATATAGTTCAGACCACCCAAACATCCAATTTAACAAAGGGAATTCATGTTCCGAAAACATAAGTCAAAACTAAGCAAAACTCCCATCCTTTTAACAAACCATGCAACCTTTCTCATTATATAAGTATGTTCAACATTCATCAACATAAACAACCCCATCTCTGTTGAAATCAACATCATAATCTAAATATAACATTATTCAAGACATTTCATAATATGCTTTTCAAGATGCATTCAAACGATTTCATAGTATATCATAGGTGAATGAAAATCATCACAAGAGAGGGATTTTTCATGAATCATGCTTTTAATTCAATCATCAACCTTAAAACACATTCTTACAATATATATATAATTTCGATTCTATTGGGGGAAAGCCTAAACGCCAAAACAATATCATCAATTCTTCTAAAGCATGAATATATTCATAAATCTGAAAAACCCTTTCTTAAAATAAAGATTTCCATACCCATGAGATTTTAGGAAAACCCCGCGTACCTTAAATTAGAAGCTTTTGAATGAACTCTAGGTTTTGGGTGCTATACAAATAATTGATGGGTGCCTCTTGTTGCCCTCGCAATGGGGATTTCGAATCTTGAAGGTTAAGGAAAACCCATGGTTAAATCTTGACATATTTGGGTTTTTAGTTTGAAACCCTACGGTGAGTTCTTGATGAATTTGAGAGAAAAGAATCATATTTTGGTGTTTTGGGAGTTTAATCCCGTGTTATAGCTGGATAAGGGATGGAAGATACCCACTTTTCCCTTAAAAAATCTGAAACAGAACCTGAAATTTTGGTGCATGAGATAGGGTGTATGTCGCACGCTTATCGCATGATGCTACTATCTCAGTCACTAAAATGGCCATAACTCTTCGTCTGGGTATCAGATTTAGGCGAAATTAGTATCGTTGCAAAGCTAATTCGAAGAACTTTCAGTTGATATATAGTACGCCCACTAATTCATTATATACAAAGAGTTATAGTTGATTGAAATCAACCCAAGTTTCGACGCTCAGTCAAACTCGAATGATAGGAAAACTTTCAACTCGTCCTTGAGTTAGGGGACCTCTATGATCTCAATTCATGCTTAATAGGTTCACTGACTACATAATTGATTAATATGCCAAATTTGCATAGGATTTTTGGCTTTTGGATCATCTATGCATAGAAGTGATGGTTTTTATTGTAGCCCAAAATGCGGGGTGTTACAATAGCCTTACGAAGATTGGGTGTGAGGCCCTACACACCAATCTACGAACTCTACTTGACATTGCTATTATTAATAGATACCAATAGGAATTGCCAGATTCCAAATGAAGTCAAGTAATATCATGTAAGAAAGAAGAATTTGAATTTTCCTATTGTCCTATAGCCTATCAAAGAAAGGTACAGACGTCTCCGTACCGTTCTGCAAGACTCTACTAGACATGTTCTTGGACGATGAGATCGACAAACCTAGGGCTCTGATACCAACTTTTTCATGATCTAAATGGCCATGAGTGGAATCCAAACTAATCTTCCTATGGGAGACCCATCTAAACCGAACCATTACCCAAACACTTAGTTAATATTAGATGATATTATTATAAAATTCAACATAATAACAAATATCCAAGACTAATTATTAATAATGCGGAAATTCAAACAAACTATTTACTAAAATTTCCAAGACCCGAAAGTTATCGTACAAGAACTACCAACAAAGATCATATCTAAAGTGATATCCAAAAATAAAGTAAATAAAGAATGTTTCATTGCCCGGAAGATGGGCAAGAACAAATAAGAAGACCCATGGTAGCCTGGAGACAGAGTGCTTACCCTTGGATCAAGATCTGCTATCAAACTCTAGAGGTGAGGTCATGTCTGATCCTAGAACACTTTCTCCACTCAACAAAAGAAGAGTACAAGGTAGTATCACTACAAACCATTATGTACTGGTAGGTATCATAGGCCAACTCAATTTAATAACATGTACACAACATAAATCAAATAACAAGTAGACAGGCATCGTCATACAACAAATATTCAATGAATCAACAATACAACAACAATAGGTCAAACAGTGCTCATAAACAAGCCACATAACCATCAAGTGTATCAACAATACTATAAACAGCCACAGAAATAACACAAATATGTACACACATGCTATGGGACATATTTTTGCCCAAAGTGTCATGACCTGCAGGGAACAATCTAAGTTCATGTACCGTACTGACATGGTTTCCGATCTAACATAAATATAAATGTACCAGCATAGTACCCGATCTAACATAAATATAAACGTACCGGTGTGATACCCGATGCAACATAAGTATAAATGTACCGGCGTGGTACCCGATCCAACATGAATATATATGTATCGGCGTGGTACCCGATCCAATATAAATATAAACGTACCAGCATGGTACCCGATCCGACATAAATATAAATGTTCCGGCATGGTGCCCGTTCGAACATAAACATAACCAAGTATTATCAATATCGATTTACATAACCTCACAGCATGCCACACAATGTACCAAGTTTACAAGTACACTTAAAGTCATAAGACAATTCCGTCAAGTGAATTTTTAATAAATATTTATACACGAATCAACAATCCAAACATCAACAATTTCAAGCATGTCTGAATACCAATCCACAAGTATCCAATTTAGGAGCATACATACAATTAAGTCTAGCTTAAACTTCAATTAAATCGTAACCTACCTCAACCAAAAAATCCATATGCAAGCTCATCTGCAAAGGTCTTGCCTTTTCGTAAAATTTCTGAATGATTCATATCTTTTAAATATATAATCCCCATGAAAATATGAATCTAATAACACCTATTTTATTATTTTTACTCTAAGAATTATAGACCTTAACCAAAATTTATCAAAATCGTGACTAATTAAAACCTAGTGATCTAAAACTAAAATGTAATGAAAACCAGTGGCTTTAGTACTACTTTTACATGTATAAAATTCCTTTAATCACATGTTTATTAAAGAAAAGAATCGATAAATGCATGAGAATTTCAGAAATTAAAGCAAAACTAGAAATTGTAAACTATAATTTTAACCAATTCATAGAAGCCATGCGAAACCACTAACCCTTACACCAAATCAAATTATTAATCATTAGCATTATTACATTATTATTATTATTATTATTATTATTATTATTATTATTATTATTACCAATGATTTTTACTATTATAAAATTTCTAAGAGATAACGCAACTACTATATTGATTACACCAACTCCTTCTAAAGGCATTAGCATGTTCCACTGCCGAACAACAACCCATTAAGACAACTGCATAGTTAGCCCATAATTTGCCATATTATTATTGCTATTATTAGGACATAATCACCAATTAGGTAATCCACCCAATCTACTGTACCATATAATAGATATTCACTCGAGTAATCACTTAGCAAATTCTACTGCCTCACAATATTATGAATATAATAGTAAATAGATGATACCATAGGAGCTAATTCGCACAAAGTGCATACCTTAAGTCATCATTACTTCCTCTTTGAAATTGCAATGGTGAAAACCGTAGGTTTTATGCCCTCCTCTGGTAACTTCTTGATATTATTATTAATGTATATGGTAAACCCTAACCACTTAATTTCATCCATATATTAACCACATAAGTAAATAAATTACAATTTTGACCCATTAATTCACTAATTAAATTAATTATTTCTTATATCCAAAACTTTTAATATATCCTTAAAATTTGTTTGGAATCCCATAGAAATAAATTAAATATGTAAATTGATATGACAGTACATTCTAGGCCCATTGAAAATACTACGACACGAATCCAAAACAGTCTCGATCAAAGGTTGATTATTTTTGGATTTAATCTTCTCAACTCAATTACTCCGTTAATGACCTAAATTACTCCTAAGCACCTCAAAAAAATTAGTACTACTCAACCCGTGAGTCATAATTCATGTATACAACTAAGGAGAACACTAAAATAGGAAAGATAAGAATATTTTACAAATGATTGGGAAGGTCATTACATCAGATACTAATTAAACAATCATTCGTCTCCAAACAACAAACAAGTGACAAGAAGAGGAAACAAGTAGTTATCTGAATCATCGAAAAGATGTGGATACTTTCTATGCATGTCTGCTTCGGTCTTCCAAGTAGCCTCCTCAATAAGACAATTCTTCCACTGGACCATTACAAGCGCAATCTCCTTAGTCCTTAACTTACGGACTACTAAATACCTAGCCGAGCCTATACGTACCCCATCGCCCAGACTCGAAAGGTTTAATCAGTATAAAACAACACAAGGCATATTTTTCACCCATATATATAACCGACCTATGCCGGATGATAAATATAGGTGCATACTGGTAATAGGCAATGCGCATGCAGGAATGAATGCAAAGTAAACAATCAATACCACAACTCATCAGGACCAACATCATCGTAATCAACCCCCGACCTTGCCGGATATCAACACATCATCAATATTATTCTCCGATCTTGTCGGGTATCAACATATTATAAATGTATCCTCTGGCCTTGTCAGGTATCAACATCATCACGACAGTATCCTCCAACTTTGCCAGGTATTAACATATCATCATAATAGTCATTACCAAATAACATACACTTAAATACTCATAAAATAGTCATATCACCATAGAATATCTATCTAGTCAATACTTCCTGATTACTCATTATTAACTAGCCAATACTTATTATAATAGAATCATTAGTTCGCTAGTCATCACATAACCTCTTGCTATTACCTAAATATTATCCTTCACATAATCCTTACACGAGATAGCAACTAGCTACTATTTATATAATAGACAACATCTAAATCTAGTCAAGGTTCATCACTAGACCAGAACTGTCATTTATCCACCATTCATTATTATCAACTAATTATCTTATATTCGTTAATCATTACTAGCCAACACATTACTACTTGTCACTTGACCATCTTTTGTTAAATGACTCCGATTCATTATCTAACCATCTTTTACTAATGAATCCTTGCATAACTATTCATTAGTTAACAATATAGGAACTATTAAAAGTTATTAACTAGTCAGCTCTTATGCCAACAACTCTTATTATTTAGCCACATTAACATACAACTCCTCGTTTATCGACTAATTGACATCACAAACTTAGTCATCAATAACATCTAATCTTTACTTATGTTAAACCTGAGCTCACCATAAACCATGCATTAATCATTGCTAGCTACCATGTTTCAACTAAGCAAGATTTATTAACTAATACATTAGATTCCGAGCTATATAAGTGCTATAGTTCCCTAATAGACAACTAGTTACCACATAGCTTAACCGTTAATTAAGCAGAATAATCGTAAGATCATATTTAAGCTAAAATCACACCAATTATCAACATAATACTTATGGATGTACAAAATCTGTGCATACTATCACCAGTATCTAATCAATAAAGTCGTAAGCAATATGCTACATCTTCTTCCGTACTAAATTGGAGAGATATGTATACAACATATATGTATTCATAAACTGTACTCATATCCTTTACAATGATAAACACTTCTTGGATATTTATTCATTATCATAACAATGCCCTTGACTCAGTAGTTCATTCAGAATAGTCACAACATTATAATCACAGCCATAGGTCAATATACATATCCAAAACTCATATCGAGAAATCATATTTATAAGTCGTAGCATATCTCTAATCATCTTACATATAGGAGGTATGCCACATATTAGAGGCATAATATAGATAAACATATAATCATCTGTAAAATATCTTATATCGATAGGTCATACATCATGAGTACAAGCAATATCACCTCTCTAGGTCAATTTGTATATCTAAGAGAAAATAGCATCTCTATAGGTCAATCATCAAGTCAAAGAGGAAATAACTTCTCTAAATACCCAATATCCCTTCCACAATATCCCTTCCACATGAAGTATCACAAATATAACTCAAATGCCAAAATATAGAAACATCAATCAAATTACTATGTTACAAAGTAATCTTATTCTAAGGTTTACTAGCCTCATCTATTTCTAACTCCACAACTTATTCCATAAGGCTTAACACAAGTTTAGGCCTAAGTGGTCAAAACGATCCCACTTCTAATCCTCACTTTCCATAAATAGGAACACTATGCCCAAAACCAGGCTAAGGTATATAGTTCATCTTCTAAATGTCAAGTCAGCCATATTAAAGCCTAAGATAGCAACTTCAACTAGAACCAAGGTACTCAAGTCAACTCTACCCAACTTATGCTTTCAAGACTACCATACTTGCCCCATAATGCTAAATATACTAATCATGTTTAAATTACTAAAACCACATCCCAAACATAGGTTTACATCATAGCCACGCTACAACTAATCTAAACTAGAGAGGAAAAATAATAAGATTCAAAAAAGGTAAGAATATTCCATTTTACGGGTCCCATAGAATTAGAGCCTACATCACATTATCCTTCACAATATTGTTAATATCCATCTAATCATCATTCTTAACCACTGAACAAGAAATATCCACCAAGTATCACTCAAGAAAATATCAATCATGCCATTTAATAATTTATTTGTTCTTCCATGCAGGGTAATCACTAATTATTTTATGAATATAGCTAAGCCATTTGATTTTGCAGTGCCACTATCATAAAAATTGCTATCATCTAAAAGTGTCATATATCAGCCAACTTTGTGGGAAATGCAAATGTATAATTCAACCACAAGGTCAAGTCAATAATAATGTATCTTCCAAAAGTTTTTCCTAATTCATAAATCCACAGCAATAACTTATGTCCTGATAATCACTAACTCAATATATTTTGACGAAAAACACTTCATGGTCAAGCAAACCTCTCTTATATCACTAACAACAATTTAAGATATATAGAGTCATTCTTATTTCTACCTAACAATAGTTTTATTATGGGATTTATTTAACTCTTAATCACCTCAAGAGTGGTCCTCACACCACTAGCTATAAGCATGGCCAAAAAAAATAAATCTATTAGAGGTCATTTACAATCTCATCTCCAATATCACATTCCAGACAAGTCATTGATCAAATTCTGTAGGTATCAACCACATCTTCTAGTTTTTATCACTTTTATTTAAAACTAATTATTTTGCCAAGCATTAAGAATTCGTTCACATAAGATACTCAAAGATAAAGTCATTTAGCTAGTCCTCACAAGGAACCCATTGTAGTTTCAATAATAGAACTGCACAAAAATTCTAAATACATCTTAATGGTCGGACCATACAAGAATCCCTAAATAATAAAAAATAATTGAATTATATAAAAGACCATCCACAACATTATTAACAAGAACCTCTCATTACGAAAAACACATATCACCTCAGTCTTTTACTCATGTCACTTTTTCACAATCTTTTCTCGATATCACATTCTCATATCATCATCTCAATTCTTATGCCATCAATATCATCAATATAATAGTACCAAAAATAAGTAAGAACCATAGAATTTCTAGTTTCACAATAACAAGAAATCAAATAATCCCATCACATTTATCAACAAAAACAACTTGGTCAATTTTCATCACTTAACAAAAATAATTCATAACAATGATAAAAATCTAGCAACACAAGTTTAGTCAAAAATCAAACACAAGCAATCAATAAGTTTACAACTTTCACAAGGCTTTACCTATTAACAATAACTTTTAGACCTTATTAACAGACACCAATTAAAATCTCCTAGATTTTTATTAAAAATTATTAAGATACCAATTGGAATTGTCTATATACCAATTGGATTAAATCCAGTAGTCCAAGATTGGGATGGCACAATGGAGAGAAAGAAAGGAAAATCACTTCTACATACTTTATAGCCTTACAAAAATTGGGTGTGGGACCCTACACACCAATCTACGAAACTCTACTTGACATTGCTCTTATTAACAGATATCAATTGGAATCACCAGATACCAAATGAATTCAAGTAATAGCATGTAAGAAAGATGAATTTGAAAGTATCCTATAGCCTATAAAAAAAAAAAACAGCGTCTCCATACCATTCTGTAAGACTCTACTAGAGATGTTCTTGTACGATGAGATCGATGAACCTAGGGCTCTGATACCCATTTTTTCATGACCTAAATGGCCATGAGTGGAACCCACACTAATCTTTCTGTGGGAGACCCATCTAAACCAAAAATTACCCAAACACTTAGTCAATATTAGATGATATTATTATAAAATTCAACGTCATAACAAATATCTCAGACTAATTATTACAAATATGGAGATTCAAACAAACTACTTACTAAAATTTTCAAGACACAAAAGTCATTTACAAGAACTACTAACAAAGATCATATCTAAAGTGATATCCAAAAATAAAGTAAATAAATAATGTTTCATTGCCCAGAAGATGGACAAGAACAAATAAGATAACCCATGTCATCCTGGAGATGGAGTGCTCACCCTTGGATGAAGATTTGCTATCAAACTCTAGAGGTGAAGTCATATCTGAGACTAGAACACTTTCTGCACTCAACAAAACAAGATTACAAGGTAGTATCAGTACAAACCACTCTATACTGGCAGGTATCATAGGCAAACTCAATTTAATAGCATGTACACAACATAAATCAATTAACAAGAAGACATGCATTGTCACACAATAAATATTCAATGAATCAACAATACAACCACAATAGGTGGAACAGTGCTCACAAACAAGCTACATAACCATCAAGATTATCAACCATACTGTAAACATCCACCAAAATAATATAAATATGTACACACATTCTATGGGACTTATTTTTACCTAAATAATCATGACCTGCAAGGAATAATCGATGCTCATGTTCCGTAACGACATGGTACCTGATCCAACATAAATATAAAGGTATTGGTGTGGTACCCAATCCAACATAAATATAAAAGAATTTGTGTTGTACTCGATCAAACATTAATATAAATATACCGGCGTGATACCCGATCCAACATAAATATAAATGTACCGGCGTGGTACCCGATCCAACTTAAATATAAACGTACCAGCGTGGTACGTGATACAACATAAACATAACCAAGTATTATCAATATCAATTTACCAAACCTCACAGCATGCCATACAATATACCAAGTTTATAAGTACACTTAAAGTCATAAGACAATTCTATCAAGTCAATTTTCAATAAACATTTATACATGAACCAATAATCCAAACATCAATAATTTCAAGCATGCTCGAATACCAATCCACAAGTATCTAATTTTGGAGCATACATAAAATTAAGTCGAGTCTAAACTCTAATTAAACCATAACCTACCTCAACCCAAAAATCTAAATGCAAGTTAATTTGCGAAGGCCTTGCCCTTTCGTAAAGCTTCCAATTGATTTAAATCTGTCCAAATTTTTAATCCCCATGAAAATACGAATCTAATAACACCTATTTTATTATTTTTACTCTAAGAATTATAGACCTAACCCAAAATTTATCAAAATCGTAACTAAACAAAACTTGGTGATCTAAAGCTAAAATGCAATGAAAACCAGTGGCTTTAGTACTACTTTTACATGTATAAATTCCTTTATTCAAAAGTATATTAAATAAAAAAATCGACAAATGCATTAAAATCTGTGAAATTAAAGCAAAACATATAATTGTAAACTACAATTTTAACCAATTCACAGAAGCCATACGAAACCACTAACCCTAACACCAAATTATATTATTAATCATTTGAAATATAATCATTAGCATCATTACATTATTATTATTATTATTATTATTATTATTATTATTATTATTATTATTATTATTATTATTATTATTATTATAGACAACGGTTTTTATTATTATAAAATTTCTAAGAGATAACATAATTACAATATTGATTTCACCAACTCATTCTAGAGGCATTAGTATGTGCCACTGCCGAACAACAACCCATTAACACAACTTCATACTTAGCCCATAATTTTCCATATTATTATTGCTATTATTAGGACATAATCACCAATTAGGTAATCTACCCAATCTACTGCACTATATAATTGATATTCACTCGAGTAATCACTTAGCAAATTCTGCTGCCTCACAATATTATGAATATAATAGTAGGTAGATGATACCAAAGGATCTAATTTACACAAAGTGCATACCTTAAGTCATCATTATTCCCTTTTTGAAATTGCAATGGTGAAAATCGTAGCTTTTATGCCCTCCTCTGGTAACTTCCTAATTTTATTATTAATTTATATGGTAACCCTAACCACTTAATTTCATCCTTATATTAACCACATAAGTAAATAAATTGCAACATTGACTCATTAATTCACTAATTAAATTAATTATTTATTATACCCAAAACTTTTAATATATCCTTAAAATTTTTTTGGAATCCCATAGAAATAAATTAAATATGTAAATTGACTAGAAAGTACATTCTGGGCTTATTGAAATACTATGAAATTAATCTGAAACTGTCTCGATCAGAGGTTGATTATAATCGGGTTTAACCTTCTCAACTCAATTACTCTGTTAATGACTTAAATTACTCCTGAGCATCTCAAAAAAATTAGTACTACTCAACCCGTGAGTCATAATTCACATATAAAACAACGATGATCGCTAAAATAGGGAAGATGAGAAAATTTTACAAATGACCGAGAGGGTCGTTACATTATCTCCCTTACTATTTATTATCCTTGTGATCTTATACTAGCTTTCTAAGAGTGGTAACTTCATGTTTACGATTTTTATAGCACGATTTTATATCCATTCCTCTCCAGCTTCTCTTGTATGTCATTTCCTTTCATCCCACTACTATTGTATATTGTATATCTATTTTTTTAACCCAACAATCATATATTGACTAGTCATTTATGGCATCGCATTTGCGTCCTTTATTACCTGCAGTATCTGATAGTTATCCTTACCTCTTCATTAGCATTATTGTGTTCATTTCTTCAATAGTTGTTTGTAGATTATATTTTTACTTTACATGTTATTTATACTTGAATTATCTTTGGAGTTCAATTGGTCCATGCCTACTGAGTACCTCCTATTTGGTACTCATACTACAATTTTACGGCCTGAAATTATAGTATAAGTTCTTACCGCTGACATGTGCATCATGCATAGCTTGCATGGATTGGATATTTGGGGTCAACTCCTTTTGTTTAGAGTTGTTCCTACTCTCTCTCAGTTGTTGGACTAATCTTTATTTTGCATTTCAAAGACAATTCTATATTTTATGTATTATTCTTACCTTGTACCCTTATTTTATTAGAATTTCTAGTATTAACTTTATCTAATTTTTGGGTTACATCTCTATATTAGTCTATTTATTGGATTTACTTTTCATTGGTTTCTTTTTTTCTCTTAATAATCTGGTACTAGTTGTTTCAGATTATAGATTGACTTACTAACTAGTTGGATATGTTAGGTGCTATTATGATCTAAGAAATTAGTAAATGATAAGTTAGTATTAGAGCATAGGAGTTGTTGGCACAAGAGAATAGTGCCTAGTAGAGTTATATGAATAGGTACAGAGATATCTGTATCCTATCTTTTGAAGGATACAAGACATTCTCAGGAAATACCAATCCATAACTTTTTATAGTGTGTCCATACTTTAATAAACCTCTAAGAAATTCTTTTTGTTCCACTCCTTCTAAGACTGATATTATGAGGTTATTGATAGATGCAGATATGACTTCTAAATATGCTTTTAGAGTTGCAACTCAGAATTAACCTAGGGAGCTAGAGATTGGTATTAAGAATCTTAAGTATCAGCTAGTGAGTCTAGGGCCAGTTAAGCTATGATAGAGTTTGTGACTGCTTGACTTTTTCAAGATATTATGTTAGCTATTTTGATTTTTTTATTGGACATTTCACAGTCAATGATGATGCTAGTACATCGAGTGTTTCTTAAGAAAAAGTTGGGTTTGTTGGTGTGCAGCAGGTCTGTTTCACAGTTTTAGAGAATGAGATTGGATTTATTGAGTGGGACATACATACTCCTATGTTATTTTCTATAGAGCATGAGATGGTGTATGGATTTAACAAAGTATTGACATTACCATTTTTCTTGGCGTTGGAATATTTAATAGCAATTGGGTCTTCTTTTCTCCAAGTTGTTGATCATAGGAAGAATATAGAGAGGGCATATGATGAGATATATCGAGGTAGCAATAAGAGGCCATATTAGTAGTACAATATTAGTTATATCCGGTCAAGAGGTAGGGATCATCCTAGCATAGGTTATCTCTATAAAAATTTTTGAAGACTATGCCTCTTAATTTTAAAGTGGAGGAAGCCCTCTTCTCAAACTGCACACCTTAATTTTTCATTATTCTTAAGCGATTTTTCTCTTCCTGTTTCAATAAAATTGAAGAAATATTCATGTTCTTGAAGGGGTACAATTAAGTGAATAAATTTTCAAAAAATAAGGTAATGTTTTTCCCCATTTCCCCTCTTTTTATATTGTATAGGGTCTGGAATTCCGTATGGATTTTTATTTCAAACTTATGGGAACATGATTGAAAACTTTGAGTTAAATATTTTCTTAATATATTGAAGAGCTTTTTGGATAATTTAGGGGTTGTTTCACATGTGTTGATGTTAGGGGGTAGTTTAGGTGATTTTGGAAAAGGGTGTGATTTTATTGAACTAGAGAAGAAAGGTGTGGTGATGCACCAAGTGTTTCAAGGTGATAAAATCTTATAGTCTATCATGTTTTTATCTTTGTTTTATGGGGACTATATCATGATTAGCTTCATTATGCACTTAAATTTACACCTACAGGAAAAGTTAAATCTTTGTATTGGTAGTGGTTGAACAAAAAAAATATTTAAAACAAAACTTCTTTCGCTGATCAGGCATTACCTTCCGATTAAGTAAATCTACTATAATGTTAATAAATTCCTATACACATGTGATAAAGTCTCTTCATAGTTATATATGTATCTGTCGATGTACCTTATTATCTCACATATTCATGTACTATTGTCCCGAAATATCACATATAAAATGTTTAGCTATCATGTAACCTTATATGACTCTTGCCCCTCAATTTGGTAATTTATACATCTTAACCTGTTATATATATATATATATATATATATATATATATATATATATATAAGTCCTTCTTTGAAATGTCTAACTATATTTAATTGAATTATCTGCAATTAAAGTGCGTAAGTCCTATGCCATAATAGAATAATTTTCTAAATATAAAATTATTTTCTCTATTTTTGTATGTCTTCATAGCTCACTTGTGTTCATTTTTAAGCTAAATAAGCCTCAGCTAATTATCCTGAATAAAACTAGGGATGAATATATGCTAAATATGACACTATGGACTCAATAAAGAGAAAGATGGGTATATTAATGTGCGATATTTAAAGTATGTGTTTCTGTGCAACATATGTGGTTGATATACCTTTTGTGTGCTATGCCCAATGTGTTCTTTATGCCTTACCTTTTATGCACTATGCCTGATAGGAAAGACCCTTATGTGTTATGAAATTTGAGGAATAGATATCATGTGTTAGTAGACCTCGAGAATCACTTGTTCATTTCTCACTTGAACCTATATATGGCATAAAACCCTAAGTGTAATAATGAATTATCTTTTCAAGTATATGTTGAACAACTTAAAGACATTGGTGTAATGTATTAAGAATGGGAAGACATGTGTATGGTTTCATAAGAGGTTTCTAGTATTCGTATTTTTCACTTGCTTATATTTGTAATTTTGTTCATTTATTCATCCCTGCATATCACCTATTATTCTATCTAGTTTACATACAAGGACATGTTCAATATGTACTCACATCCTCATCATTGGGGGCATAATATTTTTCCAAATATACAAGATCTCATGTACAGGTAATTGACATTCTCACTAGGTATTTATCATATATTCATTTGCACAGTTGGTGAGCTCCACTTCTCCCTAAAGTTAAACTATGTCTACCACTATTTTTTTGTACATACCCAAGACCCGATGCTTCATCTGCTTCATTAGCTTAGTAGGACTTCAAACACGCTATTGCATGAAAGATTTCTCAATTTCATTACTACAGATTCGTCGGAGCAAGAGGTTAAGGGCAAGGGAGGAAGAAATAGGGAAATGCCTCTGCTAGGGAGGTATAAAGCTTCTAACCACGTGTGCCTAAATCTTGAAATTGTTGAGCCACATGCTTTCTATGGGAAACTCAAGACTCTTTCGAATTGTGAATTTCTAGTCATCACACGCACACCTTTGAACCTAAGAAATAGAGTTCAGCATCGGGAAGCCTACTCCTCGGGCTGTTTGGTACTTAAATATGCTTGCAGTGGAGAAAGAGTTCTTGACAAGTTGGAAAAAATGTTAGCTAACTTTTGGTGAGGCGGTGATGAGGACAAAATATATATGCTAAGTATGTTGGGGATTTCTCCAAACCAAATCTTAGTTGTATAAGATTAGATTCTAGTATAGGCTTTATTGATATTATGGTGCATTAATATGTATTCACTTGTCACCCTAGACATATGTTTCATTAGCCAATTTGGCGCACTAAATTCTAGTGGATGGATTTTTATATGCATGAAAAGACAGGCATACTTTATATGTATATACAACTTTTCCTCTTCGTTTTGTTAATGTCCCAGTCACCTATCAATTTATAGATTGTTTCATGTGCTTTGATATAGGTGTATATTGTATTATCTAATATAAGGTACTTTTTCACCTCACTCAAGATTGGGGCATGCCGTATTTATATCCTTGTCATTAGACAAAATACCATTGTAAAATGAGTCGACACTTTGTATTAAAATATTTTAAAAAATAGAATTTAATTTAGACTATGACTTAGGATTAGTTTTTATAATTTAGCTTGTAGCTCCATTGTTGGTCAATATTAACACTATAAGAAAGTATAGAATTTGCAACAAGTTTTTATCAACAATTATAATATTGTTAGCAAAAATTGATAAATGGCAACAACATAGTAAAGTTGTTGCTATATCAGAGAAATTTTAGCCACAATTATTTTTTCGTTGGAAAATATTCTAATTTTGTTGCTATATTCTACTATTAACATGAAAACTTTTAAATTCAAATAATTGAAAACAATATTTTAACAACTATTATAGTTTTGTTGGTAAATTAGAATAAATAGCAACAACTCGATTTGATTGTTGCTATACACAAAACTTTCTAACCACAATAATTTTCTTATTGCCAAATGCTTTAGACTGTTGTTGCCATATTTTATGAACAATATTTTTCTCTATTTTTTAGTCATCACATTTTTCTTATGAATAATATAGTTGCAAATTTTCTCATATCAATGTGATTTAAAAAAATATATTTAAAATGTTGGTCAAAATTTCTATTATATGACTTCAAAAATTAAAAACTATCACAAATAAAGAGAAACGTAGGTAATACTTCTCACGTTTCATTTTAGTTGGGCACATTTAATTTACACGAAAATTAAAAATTATAAATTAAATAATAAATTTTTCTACTTTATCCTTTATCCATATTAATAATACTCGTTGGTAATAGAAATGGATATTGAAATTGTAATGAATCGCGTTTAATGTATACTATTAATTATAGGGATAAAATGAAAAAAATTAATTAAATTTGTCCTAATTTAGTCAGTGATGAACTAATAAGAGATTTATTTGTATTAAAAATATCAACTAAAATAAAATGAAGGGAGTATAATTATTCTTTTTGTAACCACACATACAAAAGCCAAAATAAATACTTAAAGAAAGACCACACGTACAGAAGCCAAAAATAATACTTAATTAAAGAAAGACCATTAGAATAATATTTAATGGAAGACCAATAAACACTTTACCATTATACAAATGATACACCCAAATCAGAAGTAAATCACTCAAAGAACACTATTTTGAAATCCATAGAAGCTAATCTTCAGTGGATTAGATCTAGCTCTATTCAAGAATGTTGGGATAACACTATGAGGTAAGTCTGATTGTAAGGGTCAGTATAAATATTTTTATACAAAAATAGATTAGCATAAAAAAATTGTTATCGTTGGCAATAAACTTTCTTTTGCTAACAAAATGAATTAATTGTAGCCTAAAATATAGGAGCAGTTAATTAAATTTCAGTTTCCGCCAAAAAAAATACGGCAAAGTTGATTTCTTTTCCCCGGTCATTTAGCGCAGTATTTTTATAGTGACCTCTTTGGCTAGTTTTTTATTTCGTTATTCGTGATTGAGATTTTTTTGCTGCCTCACTTTTATGTCACTTCTCTTACTACTTGTCAGAAATGGTAAGTGATTAATTTGGCATTCTTAATTCGTTATTCTATGAGCAATTTATTCTTGTGATGGGAATAAAAAAATTATTTTGTGACTGATTTTAGATAGAGTTATCCAAATAACTTATTATGATCATTCTTTATTGATGAAATATTAAATTGGATAGTCTTAATTTTTCTAATCACAGTAAGCATACTATCTGAGTTGATTTTCTACTTCTACTATCTTAATAAGAGGAAGAAGAAGGATAAGGGTATGTGTAGCACAACTAATTCACAATATTATTTATCTCTAAAATATAACAAATTTATTGTATTCGTCTAATTGATGCATTCTATTTTACCCCTATGAGTTTAGAATATTATTTCTTCTAATTCTGTCAAATGTAGATTTAACAATATGTAGTTTGTCATCTTATTTTAGCTTGTAGTATAATTTATGGTGATTCTTGACCTCACTCAAATGTAATTGTGTGTTCTCTATATTTCTACCGTATTGTGAGCTTTTTCAAATAAAACTTAGGCCACAATAACTTAGAAATACAAGGTAGCCACACGACATCTATCTTTGAGACATACGCATCTAACTTGCTAACTAATTGATATTATCATTGCTTGTCCTATTTGTTTGTTTTATTTGTAGTATCTATTATTTTCAATCGTCTTATCAATAAGGTAATTTTTACTAAACCACGTCCAGTTCAAAGTAAAAGAGAACCTCATTTGATAGTATGGATCCAAGCTTTGATAGATAATAGTTATTCTGGATTTGTGTGGCGTGGTTGAGATATATAAGGTGTTCAGTGAATTTAGTTGAGGTGAAACACCAATTTATTTGGTGACTTCCTTTTTGATGTGCTAGTCCTTCAGCGTTGAGAATGAGAAATTGGATTTTGTATTTGTGTAATTGTTGTTTTGGTTCTTTCTTTGCTCGCTTCTCTGTGTTTTGTTGTTCTGATTGTAAACTTTTATTTTCTTGTTTGGTTTCAACTTCGTCCTAGTTCAATCTTTGATTTCTTCTCCCAGGTGAGTTTTTTAATCTTTTTTTTTTACTTTTTGTTGTATATATGTTGTCTTAGAGTGATTCGGTATTGAGAATGTGACTGTATGCTTTATTTTCTCTTTTCTCTTTCTTTAATTTAATGTGAACTTTTTGTTCCCGCTTCAAATTATGATCTTTTCTTCTTTTGAACTTTTTTGACCTTTTCTTTATTTATTTTTTGGTACAATAGATTATAAATAATTGAACAATAGTTAACCATAATTATTGAAAAAAGATTTAATTATATTGTTTATATTTAAGAGTTATATTTTGTTGTAGGTAAGGATATAATGGATAAGAATTGGATACTTCTTAAGAATAGGACATTAACAGAATAGTTGAATGGTGTGAAACAATTTTTGGACTTTGTTTTTCCAATCTTGATGTTGGTGTAAGAATTCAATGCCCATGCATTAAATGTAACAATGTACTGAAAAAATACGAGAAAAAGTGAATAATGATTTACTTAATTGGGGAATAAGTCCAACCTATATGAAGTGGGATTGTCATAGCGAGTTAGACTCATCATCAGATGATGAAATAAATTTTGTTGTAGACTCAAAATTAGAAAATGATGATAATTCTACTTTTGAGATGTTGCATGATATGTATCATGGTATTTCTACTAATAATAAAAAATTTATTGATACCACTGAGTCTAGAGATGAAGAGCCTAATGCCGAAGATAAGGATTTTTATAGGTTATTAAAGGATGCAGAACAAAAGTTATATCTAGGTTGTGAAAAGTTCTCAAAACTCTCCTTTGTAATGAGTCTTTTTCAAATGAAGTGTCTCCATGGTTGGAGCAATACTTCATTCGGATCTTTGTTGAAATTATTAAGTGATGCTTTTCTAAAAAAATGTGATTCCTAGTTCTATTTATGAAGTCCAAAAGATCATTAAAGATTTGGGTCCAGATTATATAAAGATAGATGCATATGTTAACAGTTGTATCTTATAAAGAAAGAAATATCCTGATCTTGAGCAGTGTCCTAAATGTGGTGAAAAACAATGGTTAGTAAGGAAAGAAGAAGATGTTGATGATGAGGTATCTTTGGGAAAATCAAATAAGTGGAAAAGAATTCCTAGAAAGATTCATAGATATTTTCCTTTGATACCAAGATTGCAATGATTATTTATAACAAAACAAATCACGAAAGATACGAGGTGGCACAAAATTAAGCGAGTTGACGATGGAGTATTGAGACATCCCGCTGACTCATTGTCATGGAAAGAATTGATAAAGAGTATCCTACATTTGCTTTAGATCCCCATAATGTAAGACTTGAACTTGCTTCAGATAATATTAATTCTTTTGGTTCAATGAGTAATGCTTATAGCATTTGGCCAGTAGTCTTGATTCCGTATAATATCCATCCGTGGCTTTGCATGAAACAATCTAATATTTTCTTGTCCTTGCTTATTCCAGGACCAAAATGTCATGGTATGGATATTGATGTGTACCTCCAACCTTTGATTGATGATTTAGACATTTTATGGGATAGTGGAGTTGAGACTTATGATGCTTTTCTGAAATAAAATTTTAAGTTCCATGCTTCTTTATTATGGACAATTAATGATTTTTCAGCTTATGGTATCTTTTCTGGTTGGAGCACTAAAGGTACATTTGCTTGTCCAGTTCGTCATGTAGATAAATGTTCAATGTACTTGAAACATGGTTGAAAGAATTGTTATATGGGTCATCGTAGGTTTTTGGAGTCTCACTATTGTTATCGCTGAAATAAAAGCTCACTTGATAACACAAAGGAATAAAGACTTGCACCAGAAGCATTGAGTGGAGATGATGTGGTTTCACAACTAAATACATCCTCACAAGGCTTATCAAGTGGTAGCACAAGAAAAAGAAAATGAGATTCTGAAAGACATGACAATTGGAAGAAGAAAAACATATTCTTTGAACTCTCTTATTGGCCTAAAGTACCATTATGCAATAATTTGGATGTAATGCTTGTTGAATAGAATATTTGTGAAGCCATGATAGGTAATTTGTTGGATATTGAAGGAAAAAGAAAGGACATATTGAAATCTCGATTGGACATACAAGACTTAAATATCAAAAATCCACTCTATCAAATAAAAAATAGCGATAAGTACATACTTCCACCATCAAGTTAATAAACTATCCTGCCTGCTCTTCCATCTACAATTTCAAACATTATTACTACTTTTAGTAATTCAGACGAGGAAGGTCCTACAAGTATTATGAATGGTATTATGGTAAGTGTACTTCATCTAATTCATATTTTTGTGGCTGTCTATATATACATGAATGAATCTAGAGACTGATGGTGTGAGACACTAAAATTTAATAGTTTGTTGTCATTATTTTTATAAATTAGGTGATTGTGGGTCCTTGAAAATACAAAAAAAAACTTAGAAGTTATAGCTAGTATCCAGAAGTAAATTGACTTGAAACCAAAAATTATTGTTAATACGGTATTGTCAATACAGTAAGTCGTAATATTCAAAATTGAAACTACAATAAAGTTCTTATCACCATATGGTTGCTAGAGTTCTAAATCAAATACTTAAAACAATGTAATTATCAAATTTTAGCTCGATGTCAAAAGTAGTAAATGGATTAATTTACTTAAGTTTAGATTTTTGGAGTTATTATGGTGCACTTATAATTACACGTGTGTTCCTATATTCTATATTATTTATAAATGTACTCTTCATCGATCAATATAATTATAGGTGTGTTCCTTGTAGCCAACAGGCCTTACATGTTAAAAAAAATCCTACTATGAAATTGAAAGGACATAAAAGCTTTATGCTATATTTAGTTAATTTTGTGGATTGTCTTTCGTTGAGTGTCTGATAATATCTATGTTAATTACATCACTTGATTATCAATGTTTCAACTGATCAATTTTGTTATTGTTCAATTTGAGTTACATGTATATCCATTTCATTGTTTTAACTTTCTTTTTGCTTGTACAGTAGAAACCTTATAAGTAACATAATAACTTGTGATTACATAAACAAATTATTTTTTTAATATGTACGTGTGTACTTTTTGATTTTTCTTTTTAACAGAAAATAATTAGTTTTTTTGTAGGATGGACATGATTAAATCAATCTTGTTGTCAACATGGTTCATGTAATGCACAGGAGATTGGGAGATCTATTTTAGTTTACTACTAGTAATAGATTAGGTGTTAATGATTTTTGATATATGATGTTTTTATTATGTTTGCAAATTTACATATACTATATATTTAGAGGTATTTAGTATTCCAGACTAAACATGTAAGGCATTTTTGTTCAAGTACTGACCTCTCTAGTATCATATAATTTATATATATTTTTAGTTTCTAAAAATTCTCGAAGAAAAGTGAATTGTGTAAATAGAAACTACTTTTTAAGTTGTTGCTAAAGTGATACAACGTAAAATATTGTTGTCAAAGAGTAATTTATTGCCACAATAACAATTGTTGGAACAAATCTTCATTATAGATTATTAACTAATTCTTTCACTAGTTTGTCCAACAATTAGAATTGTTGACAAAAAGTCTAATTTGTCACAATGAAAATATATTGTTGCAAAATATTTTCACAAGCCACGACTATATGATTCTTTTCCAACAAAATATAATTTGTTGTAACAATATTTTTTGTGGCATTAAGTTGACTTTTGACAAAAGTTATTTTTATTGTAGCGAAAACCTTTTGCCACGGCTATAATTGCCACGACATGCAACGAGTTTTTTGTTGTTGCCATAACTATTTTTGGCAACAACATTCAATATTTTGCAACAAAATTTTTTATTGAAAATTCCCCACTTTGTTGTAGTGTAAGTAAGACTTTTGTCTAATGACGTGTGTAAGGTCAAACCTAGTATAGAAGTGGAAAAATTTATTTAATTTTGTACAATATAGGAGAAGTTTCTCTTCTAGTCTCATATTTTCATGATCATATGGATATGGTGAAATTCCCTCATCATTTCAATATTCTTAAATTGAAAAGAAAAAGAGAAATTTTAGAGATAGGACAAGAGAAAAATTAAAATATGTGTACTGCTTATAGAGTGTATAACCTTGAATCAAACATATCGTAGGATACAAATGTTCAATCCACAAGAAATTCAAGTAAAATATATGTCAACTGAAAATTTATATAACAGTATATTCTTTCATCATAAAAAATCATCATTTTGAGCATTATTAGTAGATGTATAAGCAAAAGAGTGGTGATGGTTAATGTTTGTAGAGGAGTAGAAAATCCTTGTAGATTCTTGGTTTATACTATGTGACAACAACAACGATGATAAAAAATAAAAGTGACAGAGACATATAGTGATGCCAAAAAATAGTAACAGTGTGTTAGAAATATGTAGAGTACATGAATAGAACATGATGGTATGAGATTGAAAGTATATTTTTACGAGTATTTGTCTAGTAAGTATACTCACCTTAATTAGAGAACCATTAAGAATGAAAGTGGTAACTAAAATTTTGGCAAAAGTCTAATTTTAACATTATTTAAAATTATACGAAAAACTATTTGTTGCACAAATAAATTTACCGTATCAAAGCCCAAATTTTACATATATATATATATATATTTAGGTAATTGTAATGTCGAGGTTAGCTAGAAAAAAATTGACTATATCCATGATGTACAACTTACCTTCGACAAAAAATATACTGGGCACATCTATCCATCAAATTTTTGAGACACATTAAGAAATCATAGTGTTTTTGCTTATGTTAGAATTTGAACCTTAGAACCATGACTTAGACTTTATTGACAACATATAACTAGGTATTTTCTATGAAAATTAAAATGACACACACAACAAGGTCGACGGGACTTATGTTATTGTCACGACCCGTACCAGCGGTTGGCTGTGATGGGAATCTCAAATCCCACATAGACCAGCGTCCTGAACCTAACCAAGTTAACACAACATCTTCAACATCAAAAGATTTTCTAACATATAATAAGATATCATAAGGTAAGATTAAAGAATAAAAGATATGTCTATGGACAATGACCAGTAATCAGACAAACAACTGATCAACATCACCCAAGTCCATAGTAATCCACAAAACCTTCTAATAAAAGACTGTAAACTAGTCTTGGTTGAGGAAAGTCCCCAACTCTGATATATGACAATGAAAATGACAATGAAAACTCACAATTCTAATCTATGATAGGAAATAAAGAAATATATAACCCTTCAGAGAATAGAGGCTCAGCACTTCACCATAACGAATTAACGAACCGGGTCGATCCACCTAACTCTATGGGAAAAGTAGAAGTATCTCTGGTGCTTGCATCACATGGGCATACAACATCCAGAGATGGTTATTGGGGTAAACACTAGTATGTAACTCAGGAATAAGGATAACCGAATGTCACGATCAATAGTTCAAAATCATTCAAAACCAATGCACATAAATATATATATATATATATGTGTATGCGTGTGTGTATCACATTTCGAGATAGGGAACAAGACTTAACATTCACTTTAAAACTTTAGCCTGAATTTGTGTAGCTCAATCATCATAACATAAAAAGGCACTCACGGGCTATATCAGCCTATCTCTCACCTAGATGGTAGGGCTTCAATACGTGTGGCCACACAAACTAGAGGGTATACATCTGCATTATGAGGGACTCAAACCTCCTAACATATCAAGGTGACGCAAACACCAAATCATGTAATATAATTTGAGGGACTCGAACCTCCCAATTATATGATAATAATAAGGGGGACTCAAACCACTCGGTTATATATACCCCTGCATCGACAACCACGGTTTCCAGTGTTGGTTTCTCAGGACTGACACCTTCACGAATCAGCTATACAATCATCATTAAAGACCAATTAAAATAAGTATCATTCATTCCCATTCATTGAACCACATTACACATTAAGACAAAAATTTTTGGTATCACCATACCAACTACACTTGCAAGGTAATATCAACTTGCTTAACCAGTTACATTACTTGGGGCAATTTACAACCCCCATGGTTCAATTATACTTAAACTTGGGGAAGTACACAAGAACTTAAGGTTTAATTTAAAAACCATTATGCTTCATTTACTTTTAACTTTATGCAATAGTTCAAGAGTAGTTCAATATGCATACTTTTCATATTCCAAATCCAATTTCACAATAAGGGGCTGAGGTTATAACTACTTAAAAAGTAAGAAGTTTGGGGAAATCATAATCCCTTAATTTATTCACCATAGCCATGTATCAAATTGATTTTAAAATCACCAATTAAACATAACCTATGCATAGACAAACATGAAACATCACATAGACAATAGTTATTCAAAACCCTCAACCCACGTTTCAAAACCAACATCAATACCATATGAACAACACATTACAACATATACTTTTAACAATTATCAATTAGAGAAGAGTAACATGCCTGAAATATCAAAGATTATGGATAAAATTCTACCCTTGAGTACTTAGGTGATCTAACTCTTGGAGACTCTAAGTATGGCTTCTTGAGAGACTTGAGAGAGTTGTTTTAGATGTGTTTGATTACATTATAAATAGGAAATAACCCCACTTAATTTCATTATAAACATGGGGTTTTAATTATGTAAGGTGGGAATTATCGAAAGTACCCTCAATTTAAAAGTGGAAATTTAGTCATTAGTGACTATAGGTCACTATACAACTCGTAAGGTCTCATTACGACTCATTACTAAAAGTCATAGAAAAGATAGTTTCCAGGTCATGCACACATTGTTGACCCTACAACTCAACTTCTATGACTCGTAATGGGACCCTACAACTCGTAGGGTCTAGTTGTAGTCAACACAGAACCCATTTAGGGTAATCACTGGACATCCTACGATTTGCACCTAACAACTCGTAACGAGTCCTTATGACTCTTAGTGAACCATAAGTGATCAGATCAGTACTTAGTCACACACTTACATTTTAGGTTATGATTTGAGTCCAATGACTCGTTAAGACTCTCTATGACTCATAAGGTAAGTCGTAGTCTAGGCAGCGAGGATAAAATTTTAGAAATTTTCAAGGACCAAAAACCTGGGGTGCTACATTTATGTGTCTAATCTATGTAATATTTTTTATATGTGGGAAAAATATAGAAAAATAATATATGTATAGAAATTATTATATGTATTTACTATCATTTTGGAGAAGTGGGAATGTAAGTATAGTAAGATCAACCCTCACTATCGTTTCATTTAGCATTCATCAACGATATTGCTAAGTACACATATCTCTCGTACTTACTCTACACTTGTTGCTTTTAAGTACTCATGATTGTTTTATTGGTTGTTCTGTAGCTCTAGGTCCTTTCCCTTGATATTTTTTTAATCATTCCTTTGTAGATATGTTACAACCCAATTTCTTAGGTTATGATAGTGCCTACCTTATCCCATTAGTAAGAAAGACAAGCCATAGCTCAGAATGATAGGTAATGGGTTAACGGGAAAGAACTAGAAAAGACGACATATAATGATAACAGTAGTAATAATAAGTGAACAATAAAAAGAAAACATATAAATTATATCAAAATGAGACGAGGGAAATGACCAAATATAATGACCCTTTAGGTTATTTTCTATATTTTCGCTTATTTTTTATGCTAGCATCTTGCCATAGCTGTCCCAAGGTATTTATGACTCGCTGGAGCAGAGAGTTCAGTACCGAATAGTTCATTTGATTTTTAGAGCCAATTCTTTATTTTAAAGTTTTTGCTGGTTTCAAATGGCCATTGAGTGAAAAATTCTATAAAATAACCTCAAATGCATATTGTAATAGTGCCATCAGCTCTAAAATATAGATTTTTTAATAGGTGGACCTTTGGTTTGGGTCTCGAGATACTCGGTCTCATTTTGACCTATTGGTCGAAAAGTTAAGAAAAATGAAATATGGCTGTGGAATTCATATTTGGTCGAAAAGACATTGGATGGAAATTCTGAATATGCCATCGCATCTAGAATATTGAATTTTGGTGATTACATACTTCGTTTGCATATACGGGATTCCAAATGAATCTCGAGGGCTTGACAAAAACTTGAACGATTTTTGAAGTTTTAGTTGTTATTTTGTGCAGCTGCAATCACAAGCCAAGAGTCGTGATTGTGATACTTTTAGTAGAGAAATTAGTGCAATCATGGAGTGCATTTTCTGATCTAAACTTTCCTGTGTAGCCCTAAAATAGGTATAAATAGATCCTAAATGTCATGAATTTAGCCATTTCCCACTCCTCTCTTGAGAGCATAAACCCTAAAGAATGTGATAGCTTAAAATTGAGACTTGCTGGTGACTTGGGATCATGATTAATATTTATTTTTGCTATTATCTTTCGATTTGATATAAGAATTCACTCTTTTCTTAGTGAATTTGTTTTATTTCTTGCTCAAAACCCCAAAACCTCGAGGGCTTGATTGTAGCCCTAATTTAGTTTAGTTTTCACCCATTTTTAGGGTAATTATTCCTTGATCCTATAAGATTGTCGAGGTGGTTTCAAAAATAAGATTTCTATAAGTTAAAGCCATGTAGGGGTTTTGATGTGATATTTGGACCCGAAGCACAATGGTACAATATGGGTATCATTATTCTCGTATTGATTCAAGAATGTGTTGAGGATATCTTAGCATTATGAGGAGACTTCTCAAAATGAAAAAGTGGCAGTTTAGTAGTTCATTGAGATTTCTTCAGCATCGAGATAGGCTAGGTTTATCCCTTGTTAGATTCAATTACTTCATAGTATGTTTGTGATATTGTATTGAATTTGAAAGGGGTTTTAGATGTTGGATTGATCATAGATAAGACTTGGGGTAGTTGGATCATTTAGGCTGAATTACAATAGTATAGTTGACACACCCGACTTGTTTGCTTATGCCTTAGGTTAATTGGATTTGATTACTCATGTATAACATGAGAATGCATTAGATTACTCAAAATAGGTAAAAAAATATTTAGGCACTCATGCTTAGGGTAAGTTTTTCCTTAGTTGCTTATACTAATGAATGTTGCCCAAGTTTCCATTAGACTTAGTTTAAGTGGTTGAGAAGAATCTCTACCTTAGGACAATTTGTGTCTTGCTATACATCTAAGAGTGGATTTAGACACCTTAGCCTATTCTGGGGCAAAATTTTCAATATAATGTATCTTGGAGATTTATAACTGAGCTATTCGACCTACATTAAGTCAAGATTGATGAGTAGTTCTCTTGAAAATTTTATATGCTTATTAAATGCCTAGAGAATTCCCTTTTGAGGCAATATTGAGAAAACCTGGTACATGTTGGTTATGATGAATGAAGTTGGAAGTAATTCATAAATGATTATTCCATATATATGAGTTATTAGTTAAGCTTATGGTAAGCTATTGAGTATACCATTTTTTGGCTATTAGTTGGACTTCCAAATAAACCATAGAATGAGACCTTGATGATGATATTGTCTAAGCCATAAATTATGTTACTTACTATGCTATGAACTATCTATAGGTTATGCCATGTATTAGCTAGTGCTTACGCTACCTTTTATGCTACTGATAGGCCATTGAGTCTACTATTCATAAGTCATTGCTCATTATATTGATTATGATTGTGATTAAGCTAAGAAATGATGCTAGTAATCATGCTAGAAGACATCACTATTTATGATATTAGCAACTCTGACATGAGTTATGCTAGAAGTCATGCTTATTGATTAAATAGAAAGCTATGCTATTAATTATGCTTGAAATCTTGATGCTTTACTATATGATCACTTATTCTATTGATTTAGCAACCAATTATGATGATGTGTCTACTGATTTGAGTCCCGATATTTTTTATATATATACCAAATTAAATTTTAAAGGGCGATTATGATTATATATTGATATCTGTCAAGTTCGGAGAATGATTATGATACATTGATACTCGAATAGGACGAAGGATACCCGATAATCATAGAGGATGATCCTGATGATATATTGATACCTGACATGGATGAAGGATGATTATGATGATATATTGATACCCGACAAGACCGGAGGATGATTATGATGATATATTGATACTTAGAAAGGCTGGAGGATGATTATATTGATGTGCCATATATATATATATATATGCAGTTAGGTATGATAATGATATTAGGGATGTCAATTATAGCCCGAAAGTGGTAAAAATAAAAATTAGTGGACTTGTGAGGATCAATAATAATTGTTGATTAGTGATAAATGATTAAAGGCGGTATAGTTGATGCTTTATGATAAATTAGGATTAGTGGTAGACATTGTTAAGTGGCTAATCATGACTAGTGATAAATGAGGATAAGTTGGTAAAGAATAATTAGTTAATAAAGGTTGTCAGTTTATAAATGATGGTTATCTAACAAATGGTGATTAGTAGATATATGATGAATAGTTGTTAAATGATGACTAAAAGTTATATGGTGTGACTAGTAATCCATTGAATTAGTTATTAAGAGATGTTTACCTAATAAAGAATGACTAGTGATGATCGATGATGAGGTTTCTATATGTTGGTTAAATTGTGGAATGTGTGTAGATTGTCAAATATTGGTAAATAACCAATTGATGATAAATTATTAAATTATGGTTATATGATGTGTTGGTTATTTGTAAGCGATTAATGGTTGCCTTATTCTATCTTTGAGTGTACTTTTCAGGTATATGGAAGTCTGTGATGAGTTATTCACTTTTTGCATCGATTGGTGTATGGAATCATATTTGGTAGTTTGTGATTGCTTGTGTGATGCCTTGTGTTGCATTATTATTCTAATTATTTACTTATATTGCATAGTGATGTAGGAATATGTTGATGCCTTGTGTTACATTGTTATTCCGGCTAATTTATTTTTTATGTACAAAGTATTGGAGATGATTCAGGTTTGTTTGTTTACCTTGACTTATTTATTTTATCATATATTTTATCATACTTATACAATTATTTAGCTTAGTCAGCCGATAATGCCTATTGAGTACCCATTACTTTAGTACTCATACTATACTTATAAATTTTATTCGTGTAGATCTGAGTACTAGCTATCACCGTTGATTGTTTATAGTGATGTGTTTATTTTGTAGAGATAGGGTTAGATCTTGGAGTTAGAGTTACCTATTTCCTTTAATCTTTAGATCTTCAGTCTTTTGTTATCGAGACTAATGTTGTTGATTATTCTAAGTCTTTCAGTTGTATTATAATTAGATGTTTTTGTACTGGCTTTACCAGGTCGTGGGATGGTATTTTGTATTGACTGTCTTATCTATTTAGAACACTTCTCTTAGTTATAAGTGTGTTGTCTATTTTTTCCTATAATTGGGCATTTTCACCTAAGTTAACCCATTGCATTTAGCTTTGGGTTATAGTTTGGCTTACTTACTAGCGGGATAGAGTAGGTGCCATCATAACTCGTAAATCAGGTCATGAAAAATTGGTATCAGAGCCTAGGCTACAATGGTATTATAGGTACAAGAGCAAGTGTGTAGTAAATTCTTGTGGATCGAAACAATGATATCCCTTCCCTATCTTCGGGAGGCTATGGGACATTCTTAGGAGTTTCTCACTTCTTTTACTCACTTCGGGCTAAGAGTCTGAGTTTTTTTGTAGAAGTATTCCCTTGACTTTACTCATTCACATATGGCTAAGACACGTGCTACCGCTACATGAGATGAGGCTTTCTAGACCGATCCTAGGGATCCTACACCAATTTAAAGATGACAAGAGTTCATCGACAATAGCGTAATATGCCCCATCTAGGGGATAGGATAGGCTACCTTCACCAGGTCTTAAGCCCACTCTTGAGCCAGAGATTTCTCTATCCTAACTAGCAGTGGGCCAGGGACCAGTCCAAGTTTTACTAGTTAATTTCTTATTCAGTGCTTAGAGATGCATTGGTTTAGCTTTTAGAGATAGTTGGTGCTATTTCTCTTGCCCTAGTAGTTACTCAGTTGGTAGTTGCACAGCTAGTGGTTGGTCAGCCTACTATGTTTTCTGAGGAGCATAAGATATTGGGTAGATTCTTGAGGTTTGCTCTGCCTAGGTTTTCTAGTGTACTGAGTGAGGATGCTTATGATTTCTTCATTGCTTGTAAGGATAGGATCCTTATTTTGGGCCTTATTTATACTTATGGTATGGATTACACAATATTTTTAGTTAGATTTGGCTGCTCGACATTAGTGGAGAGGTCATATGCATTCTAGACCAACTTGATCTTCTCCTTTAACATAGGCTCAGTTATCCATGATGTTCTTGGTGAAGTACATGCCTTATTGACTTAGAGATCATTTGAGAGATCAACTCCCTAGATTGGAGTAGGGCTCTATGACAGTTGTAGTGTAACGCCCCAAAATTTCCATCTTGAGACGTCACACGGTGCTTAGGGCTACACGTATCCCCAAGCTAACCCTCTAAGCCAGACACTACCTCAACGAACTCAATTCAACAATAGTAATGCATAATAAGGAGATATACCTCATCGGGTTCAAGAGAGTTACTGGAGAATACTAAACTGCACAACCAAAATATCTATTGAATGTCTGTACATACCATCCCTCTAGTCTAAAAAAGCCTCTATGCATCAAAATCAAGGATCCCTTGGACAAACCCCCAACTGACTCAATAGTACTGAAAGCCATAACAACAAACGATATCCCAAAAATGTAGAAACGGTCCTCGAAACATGAGGACTCACCACTGAGGAAACATAGTGAGGCACCCGAATATCTCTAACGCAGCTACGGTTGAGTACCTGAATCTAAATTATGAGAAAATTTAGCCCATATAAAAATATGAGGGTCAGCACTTTGGAATGTACTGAGTATGTGGGGGTATATGCAACAATGTAAGTATCATCATCAATTTCATGAAAATCTGCATATGTACAATGATGGATCACTTGGCTTGAGTTAGATTGAAACATACTTTTCATGATCTCATAGTAAATAAATCATATGATAAAAACCTCATAAATCATTATAAACAACTCAACTCTTCAACTCAAGACTCGGAATGACTCGGTAATTCAAGAAACTTAACTCTTATAGACATGGGAGGTGATTATAACCGACATAAACTATATGAACTACATAGAGTCCAATGTTTTTCCCTCATAAGGAGAGAACCCCATATTGGCGGGAGCATCGTACTCTTGCTAGGGAGTATTACCTCAATTTAGTGATCACAATCTCATGCTCGGCCTCTGGCCCACAAATATCAATACCAATCCCATGGTGGCACGTAGTTTTGGGGAAATAACATATTTCCCGCTCAGTGCTAAATACTACTCCCAGACACAAGCTCAGAACGCGTTAGAAAATCCATCATAAACATCACAAGGGTCTATCATGAAGATCAAATCATAATCAATTTGTGGATTCCTAACTCGAGTCAAATCAAATCAATCTTTCTCAATATCAAAATGTATCAATTCATTAAATCATTAAAATATCAATAACTTTGAGGAAATATCAATACTCATTGTAACAACTCAATCTCATGAATTAATATACTCAATAATCCAATTTGTCATAAGGAAGCTTAAAGCTTGACACATATCTTGAAAGCACTTGAAATATCAACTCATGGTAGAAATATGAAATTCATAATATTAAATATTAAATCATAATATGAGAATAATAAAATAATCATGTATAACAAAGCTTGAACAATTTATATTCTCATAGTCTCATGATGAAGTAATATGGGTGTAAACCCACTTGCAAAATCATATAAATACATAATAGAAATTAAAGTTTTGGGCACAAGAACGGAAGGATTGCTCTTGTTCAAAACCCTACATACCTTAATCTTTGAAATTGGATGAATTCTAGTACTTGAGACTCTATCCGCACTTGTAATAAATGATTCTCGAAGCCACACTATGAGGAACTTGGTTCTTGAAGAAACATGAAGATTTATGGATGATTTTTGGAAGATTAATGTTCTTGAATGAAACCCTAGATATATTTTCTTAATATAATTATAATAGAAAATGAAGAAATTAAGGTTTGGATGGGGATTCTCATATATATAAGGGCCTCCAAAAGATGGGAAAAAACCAAAATACCCTTGCAAAAACATGCTTTAATTGCTGAAAAAATAGCTGACGACATTTGTGACAAGTCATCAGACTTGTGACAAGTTGTCACAAAATGTCGTCACAAAATGGTGAAATTTATGACTTTCTGCTCAAGGGTGACGATATTTTGTGACAGGCCATCAAACTTGTGATAAGTCGTCACAAAATGTTGAATTTATGACTTTCTGCTTAAGAGTGATGACATTTTGTGACAAGCCACCAGACTTATGATAATTCATCACAAAATGTTGGAATTTTGTGACTTTATTCTTAAGGTGACGACATTTAGTGACAAGCCATCAGACTTGTGACAAGTCGTCACACAATTTCCAAGCTGACACGCTGGAGTAAAATAGGCATAACTTTTTTCTCTGATATCGTATTTGGGTAAAATTGGTACCGTTGGAAATATAATTAAATTATCTATCTTTTGGTGGGTCATGAGCTCAAAATTTCTTAGTTTATCAAGATATATGTTCATTTTAATTTGACTATGCCAAAATCCTTCTCAAGAATTCAATCGGTAAGGGATGTTTTGATTCACCTAATTGCTAGGACATATTTGAGGCCTTAATACACATCACCCTTTATTATAAAACATCCAAGGAAATATAATTTATTTCTCACAAGCTTGAATCATGGTAGCACTATTGGTTAGAGTTCTTACGGTTTATATGTAGAGTATGAGGTTTATTTTTACGAGTTAGCTAGGGATGCGAATTATACTCTAGACACTATGTATGAGAGAGATCATTGCCTTTTTAGAGAGTTGAGACTACCCATTCATATGTCTACTCAAAGTTTAGTTATTTCAGGTAGGTCTTTTAGTGGGGTTTCAGACCACATTTGGGTGATGGAGATGATGCATCGTGAGGTTCATAGGGACTGTAATAAGAGGATTAGGTTTAAAGGTAGATTTATGGGGAGACATAAGAGTTCTCCACCTAGAGATAGCAGTTCTTAGAGTAGGTATCCTCTGCGTCCATCCTATCAAAGAGAGAGTCAACCTTATCGACCTATTCAGGCAGTACTTTAGATTAGTAACAAAGGTCATTCTAGTGCTAATGATTGCCTTAGTAAGGGAAATGGTTAGTCTTTGAGAGATTCATCATTTGGTCACTTTAGACCTTATGGTTATTTTGGTTCAGTTGGATCTATTGGTTCTTGTTCAGTTTAGGTTTTATGTTATAGTTGTGGAGATTTTATTTATCTATTTACAAGATTTTCCTTGTTGTTGGACGATTGTTGTTTTACTTCAGAGTGTTTTCCTTATTAGAGTAGATTACCCCTCAACTAGAGGTGGTTTTTATGTTTGTCGGGTTGGTTTCTAGGGTAGACAAGGAGGTTCTCAGGAAGGCAGGACAGAAGGTTAGTTAAGTACCCAGCTAAATAGTGAGCATAGTAAGTTGTATGTTGTACCTTCTAGGTGATAACGCTCAATCTACAGCTCTCGTAGGAGTGTAAAGCGGTCGTTAGCAAATATAGAACCCAACTGGGTTGGGTGTCGATCCCAAAGGGAATAGCTTGGTCAACAAGTAAGCAACGATTACTAGACTTTTAGTGCAAGTCTCGTAAAAAGGGGGGATTGTGACGTGCAATTGATGTAAACAAAATAGTAAAGTAAAAACTGAAAATAGCAAAGTAAAATGAAAGAATATTTAGTAAGTTGTAAACAATGAGAATTGAGAAGTTGGGGGTATGTCCACCTTATGAGTTTACGTCTCTATTAGCTATGAGTTATGCGGAATTCAGACATGCATGTGCTTATAGAGAATTGTATTCGATGGTAAATCCAGGCGTCTTTCGACCTATTCGAGAATTATTTCACTTTAACTCTTTCGAGCTTAAAGCGTGTCTAACGGTATGAATTCTCCAAGAGGTTAATCCAGTTATGACAGTAACTTTTTAATAGGGGATGGGACCCTACTACCTTGACATTATCTCATTTCCAGACAGATAACCTTTCTTTCGAACAAGTTAAATATTATACTGGCGTATTCTTGCATTTGCAACCACAAAGAATTTAGGTTAAGACGAAGAGAATAATGATATAAGCAGAATACGTCTCACAAACTCACAAACTCATAGCAATAGATAGTATCTCATTCGGCTTCCATAACCCCAACAGAGAAGTTTAGTTACCCATGAGTGCGAAGGAAATCACAATTGACATTGTTATTATACCACAATAAGATTTTCGTGTAGCACAAGTGTGGTAGGCGTTAGGCGTGATTTCTTGCAAGTAACGTTTCTCTTGTTGCGAAAATTAAGAATAGATGAATAGAAGAAGAATAAAAAGTAGAATTAATGGAAGGGTTAGAAGAAGAGTTATAGACTAATAGAATTAATGAGGAATGAATTAGAAGTAGAATGTATATATAAAAATCTCTAGCAAAATAGGGTATTTATAATACCCATATCCTATTCCTACTAAGCTAATGAAATACTTAACTAAATCCTACAAAGCTAATGAAATACTTAACCCAATTGTACTAGGTTAATGTATCATTATCTTAATCCTACTAAATTACTGCTAGTCCCCAAAGTCTTCAGAATTGCTGTTTTTGCCCAGGACAGCTTTCCCATGCATCACTTTTGTTCCTTAGGCGTCCAAGACTCCTTTTTCTCCTTTCGTGAAGCTTTCTTTGGCGTCAAGTAATCCATAAAATGCTGAATTCTGCATCATTTATACCTGAAACTTTGCTAATCATGTTTGTTAGCTCACTTACAGGAAAAAGGACTAAAAGTGCATGAAATATATAATTTGTTCTCAAAACTAGGCTAAAATATGGGTAAAATATTGCACTATAGGCGTGTAAATTCGCCTATCATCAACACCCCACACTTAAAGCTTTGTTCGTCCTCGAACAAAATATCATGCCCCTCTAAACATCAACTTAGGGTTTCACAGTATCAACACAAAATATTCATCAAGACAAGCACAACAATTATCAACAAAGAGTAGTTTTTTTCTCATTGGTAGAAACAATTCAACCTCTAAAATAGACTCGTGTTGGTAGTTAATTCATATCCAAAAGTTAAGGTACAAAGAATCATACACAACTATCCAAAACTCATCAACCATGTGTGTCTCTCAATATATTACCCATAATCACTCTCAAGCATAGTATATTTATCAAACATGGGTATAGAAATATTCTTGCTCTCACTCTCACAAAGAATTCATATGCAGCAACTGATGACCATAGGCTTGCCCTTAGTGTAATGCTCCACTAAATGTCAGAATGCTAAGATTAGGATCACTTAGGTCTTTTATGGGTTGTAATGTAGGCTAAGGGACAGGTAGGACTATTTTGGCCAGAAATAGTGACTATGTTCCTAAGCGCTTTAATACATCACATTGTATCATTAACACCTTTCTTTCAAACAACCTTTTGACTTTCTTTTATTCTACCACCCTTTTTCTCCTCTTTTGTTTTTTCAATTTTAAGCAACTTTTCAGCTTCCCTTTCCTTTTTCTTTTCATACCTCTTATGATAGCTCTTTCTTTTTCATAACAAATTCAAGCACCAATACATTCTAAAGCATCATACTCACCCAATTCCCTCTTATTTTGTCACATGACTTTATACTTTAAAGCAGTTAGGAATTTGGATCAAATTATGGTCTTAAAAAAATGGATTAGGCTTACATCTAAGGTTGTCAAAGAAAATAGGCTAAAGGCTCAAAAGGGTTAACTAGGATAATGTCCATGGGTAGGTAAAAAGAAGGTAAAAAATCATAGGTTGCCAAAGAAATGCCTAAATCATCTCCTAGACTTACACTCTTTATTTTCACTTTACATACATACCAGGCAAGTTCTAACATCAGCCACAAACATAGAATATACAATATCCTTACACACACAAGGCACATGGTCGACTTTATTGGGAGTAGTATAGACTCTTGACCAACAACTGAAGGAATTATACCACACAATATCACGTAGTGAGTCACAATTAGAGCCTAAACGTCTCAATAGTCATGATTTTAGCACAAACTCTTGTTATAATCTCATGCTGCCTATTAGAATAATTTCATGCGAAGCTAAGTAAAAAAAATTGAAAAAAAAAACAAAAAAACAACAAACTAAGCAAACACAAACATAAATGAATGCAAATGCGGATAAAGAAGTTAAGCATGCAAATACCACCACCCCACACTTAAACGGGACACTGCCCTCAGTGGAAAATAAATACGAAGAACCTGGTCAGTCGGACTCCTCCTCTATGTTGGGGGTCATACCCCCTTCGTCGGAATCATCATAGGAGTCATCATCATCAGAATTCTCCTCCACGTCGGAGTCTGGCATGCGTCGATCATCATCGGTCGGCACATCATCATCAAGAGGTTCCTCAAAGTATGTACCTACTCCACACATCTCCCTCGCATGCATATTCATTGGATAGTCATGGTCCAGCTGTTGAAGCTCTGCAGCAGTTGGAACATGACCTCTGCTCATCATGGTGAACCGTGTCATGCCATAAAGATGACGGAAGAAACTCTCATCTCGAGCATGTCTCTCCGCAGTAGTAAGATTGACGCCATGTGTTGTTTCAGCATCTTTGACCTTTGTGAGGTCAACCTTCTTCGGGTTTTGTAGGAGTTTGTGATCAGCTGGTTCCTCTTCGATGTCCTCCTTCGGCAAGATTGCTGTCAACAGGTTGCCAAAGGTGAAGTGGGACCGCTTGTGTAGTCTGGCCTTCCGCATTGTAGAACGAATGATTGCCCCAATGTTGATAGGGACATTCGTCATCAATGCATAGACCAAACACACTTTATCTCTTGTTATTTTGGTGTACTGGGTCCCAGGAATAAGACAAGAGTTGACAATACGCAACCATATTCTTTCTTCCCTATTCAAAAGAGCATAGAAGAAGGTGTTGTGTTGTCTGGTGTCTTTATGTCTGCTCCACCTTGCCATGGATATACTTCCACAAAGTGTGTGTCGCATTGCTCTATAAGGAGGTCTGCTATACAGCTCTTTGAATTGTGCTGGATCGACTTAAGGTAAGCCAAGAAAGGAGTTGATCAAATCCGCATTGAGTTGTAAAACTTGGCCCCGAATCTTGACTTCGCTGCCTGTGGTTTTCGGCGACCAGTTGGCATAAAATTCTCGTGTCAAATCAAGATTGCATTCTCCCATGTCTCGGAATATGAAATCCAGATTTAGTTCCATGATTTTCGCCAATATGCGCGGCTCCTTCTTCGCTAGGCTGTCCTTGTTGATCAAGTCGACATGAACGTATTTTCCTTCCTTGTTGTTCCTATGCCATTCCTTGGCTTCCTCCTCAAGAACCCATTTTATTCCAAACATGCGGCGTGGTAATTGCATTGAGGATGATTCTCCTTGGTCCTTGCGACCTCTTTTCTTGCCCTTTTGGGAAGTGGTAGCCTTATCTTGTCTTGCTTTGGGTGCCATTGTACCTGAGATTTAAACAATGTTCCTATTAGCATCAGCTCGATATATACAATCTATACACAAGCAGTAGGGGTACCACCCCACACTTAGGTTGTTGATACAAATTAGTGAAGTGAAAGTAGTCGATTACTTAGACTTCATCGACATGCATTTTAGGCGCTATATTCCGACAAGAAAATCAGAGATGTATCACTTCTTGTAACCTTAGCAATACTTTCATGATGGATATAACAAGACTACTACATAGGGATTATATCCTGGTATAGTTTCTATCAATAATCACAACCTTCTATGTCAGTAGGCAACTATAAGTCTAATCCCGATGAACGGGATCTTCTAACATGTAGGTATTCAAGTGACAAGGTTATGCAATGTTCATGACTATAGCGATTCCACAATTAGTATAATAATGCATCAAAATCAAATTCAAGTCGGAAATAGTTTAAGATCATTCTAACGTATATGTTCACTCACATGGTTTTGTATTAACAATTCAAACACATTAACATCACCAATATTTCTTCAAGATGTAGCAATTCATACTAGACATAGCAACGTAGTACTTTACAAAAAATAGATGAGGAATAAAAGAGTACTTACGTGATTGAAGCCTTTGGAGATGTTCTTGTGAAGTGGGAGAGCAAAAAGAAAAATTTTGAGATGTTTTGGAGAGTATGTACGGTGCGCCTAGGTCAAGTTTCCAATGTGTTTATGTTTCAAGACTAAGACCCCTTTATATAGGAAAAGAATGGGTCGGGTTTTGACCCATTCAAAATCGGTTTTGGAGACAAAAAGTGACCATAGGCGGCGCCTTTAGCTTTGCCTATGCATGGTATAGGCGGCGCCTAATGTAAAGCATTTGCTAGCATAGGCGGCGCCTAGTGCAATGCCTTTAGTGACCATAGGCGGCGCCTTTAGCATGGCATATGATATTCTAAGACCAAATGCTTTAGCATAGGCGGCGCCTATGCTATAGCATACTTGAGCATGGGCGGCGCCTATGCCTTTGCACACTAGATTCCGAGACCTTAGGCTATAGAATAGGCGTTGCCTTGTTCGTGGCCTAGTTTTGCCTAGGCCTAGCCTTGCTCGATGCCTATTTTGTCATGAGCAATGCTCAATCCATAGCCTTATGCATCTTAATTCCAAACTTACCACCTTTACCATGCAATACGTCCAAATCGTCATTTGATACCAATCTCCTCGTTGAATACCTCTTGCACCTACATTTGCTCAAAACCAATGAAAATGATTAGTACGATGGGTTGCCTCCCATCTAGCGCCTTAGTTTTGGTCGTGGCACGACTCTTATTTTTGGATTTTCATTTATCAAAAGCAAAACAAGTACTAGAACGAAAGAAAGACAAAACAATAAACGATAACCGATAAGCGATGGGTTGCCTCCCATCTAGCGCCTTATTTATTGTCGCGGCACTACATAGTTACCTCGAGTACTTAGACTTCGTCGAGATAAGTAATGGCCATATAATTCATCGAGTCAAGAGGAACGATATAAGGTTTAACACATTGACCATTCACCTTGAAGACAACACCATTATTGTCTTCCAATTAAACTACTCCAGACGAGTAGACTTGGATAACTTTGTATGGACCAGACCACTTAGACTTTAACTTACCTGGGAACATCTTCAATCTAGAGTTGAAGAGAAGCACCATATCATCCTTTTGAAAGTTTCGTCGAACAATCCGCTGATCATGATACTTCTTCATCCGCTCCTTGTATAGGTCTGATCTTTCATATGCATATAGACGGAACTCATCTAATTTGTTCAGCTGCTCCAACCTCAGGTTCATCGCATCATCACAATTCAAATTCAATTGCTTCAATGCCCACAATGCCTTATGTTCGAGCTCAATGGGTAAATGACAAGCCTTCCCATAGACTAGTTGATAAGGGGACATGCCGATAGGTGTTTTGAATGCAGTCCTATACGCCCATAGTGCATCATCTAGCTTCCGAGACCAATCCTTCCTATTAGCATTTACCGTCTTCGCAAGGATTTGCTTGATATCCCGATTGGAAACCTCTACTTGTCCACTCATTTGTGGGTAATAAGGCGTGGCTACCTTATGTTGCTTGACACCATACTTGGCCAACACGGATTTGAATAGTTTGTTGCAAAAGTGAGATCCTCCATCACTTATGATAGTACGTGGTACTCCAAAGCGAGAGAAGATATTCCTCTTCAAAAATGCTACAACACGCTTTCCCTCGTTGTCGGCCAACGCTACAGCTTGAACCCATTTAGAGACATAATCTACAGCAACTAAGATGTACTTCATTCCAAACGAATTCACGAATGGACCCATGAAATCAATGCCCCACACATCAAAGAGTTCTACCTCAAGAATTTTCGACATGGGCATCTTATGGTGTTTCGAAATAGCACCTTGTCTTTGGCATTGGTCGCATTTTCTAACAAAGTCATAGGCATCTCTAAATATTGAAGGCCAATAATATCCACTTTGCAATACTTTTCTTGCCGTCCGATTGCCTGCGTGATGTCTTCCAACTTGGGAAGTGTGGCATGCTTCCAATATAGTAGGCACCTGTACATGGGATATACATCGTCAAATAATACCATCCGCACATCGTCGAAACAAATATGGCTCATCCCAATAGTAGTGTTGTACGTCATGCATAAACTTTCTCTTTTGATGGTATGATAAATTGGCAGGTATTACATTACTCACCACAAAATTTGCAAAGTCGGCATACCATGGTAACTTTTCTGTTATCGTCGCTAGGATCTCCTCGTCAGGGAATGCATCATCAATCTCGATATCAGGCTGCGCCACATGCTCGTTCTCTAGTCTAGATAGATGGTCGGCCACTTGGTTCTCGCAACCTCTTCTATCTTTAACTTCGAACTCAAACTCTTGCAGCAGCAATACCCATCAAATTAATCTTGGTTTTGCATCCTTCTTTGTCATTAGATACCTAAGAGCTGCATGGTCTGTATGAACGATCATCTTAGTACCCAATAGATAGGCACGAAACTTCTCAAACGCATACACAACCGCTAGGAGCTCTTGTTCTGTCACAATGTAGTTCCTTTGGGATTCATTTAGGACCTTACTCGCATAGTAGATAGGATGAAATAATTTCTGCTTTCTCTGACCAAGAACAGCCCCAACGGCTACACCACTAGCATCACACATGACTTCGAACGGGAGAGACCAATTTGGTGCTACCATGATAGGGGCTTCAATGAGTTTTCCTTTGAGGCATTCGAATTCCTTTAAGCAATCTTCATTGAAGTCAAACTTCGCATCTTTCTCCAAGAGTTTGCACAATGGACTAGCAATTTTGGAGAAATCTTTGATGAACCGACGATAGAAACCTGCATGGCCGAGAAAACTACGAACTCCCTTCACCTAAATTGGAGGCGGTAGCTTCTCAATGACTTCGATTTTCGCTCGGTCAACCTCAATGCCTCTTTCGGAGATTTTGTGCCCAAGAATGATTCCTTCTTTTACCATGAAGTGGCACTTCTCCCAATTCAGCAGTAGGTTGAATTCGACACATCTTTGCAACACCATACTTAGGTTTGCCAAGCACGCTTCAAAAGTCTCACCAATAATTGAAAAATCATCCATAAATACCTCCAAAGTGTGTTCAACCATATCAGAAAAAATTGACATCATACAACGTTGAAAGGTGGCTAGTGCATTACATAGCCCGAATGGCATACGTTTGAAGGCAAACGTACCATATAGGCATGTAAACGTTGTCTTCTCTTGGTCTTCGGGTGTAATACAAATCTGATTATAGCCTGAATAACCATCTAAGAAGCAAAACCATCCTTTCCCCGCTAATCGAACTAGCATTTGGTTCATAAATGGCATTGGGAAGTGATCTTTGAGTGTCCAAGAATTCAACTTTCGGTAGTCCATGCATACTCTCCATCTAGTGACGGGTCTGAGTAGAATAAGCTCATTCTTTGCATTCGCAACCACCGTCATGCCTCCTTTCTTGGGAACACATTGTACCGGGATTACCCATGTACTATCAGAGATTGGATACACAACCCCCACGTCTAACCACTTGATAGTTTCTTTCTTCACCACTTCTTGCATAGGTGGGTTTAGACGTCTTTGATGCTCAATGGTGGGTGTGCAATTCTCTTCAAGCTGAATTTTATGCGTACAAATCCCAGGTGGAATACCAATAATATCTGCAATGGTCCATCCAATAGATCTAATATACTTCCGTAGAATAGCAATGAGAGCTGCAACTTGTTGCTCACCCAAATCTGCTGCAACAATGACTGGAAGTGTGTTTCCGCTTCCTAGGACTGCATACTTTAAATGTCTTGGCAGCTCCTTCAATTCTAATGTGGGTGGATCTTCAATAGATGGCTTAGCTAGTGGTGTGAGTCGATTCTTGAGATCAAGGTCCAGCTTCTTGGGAGCATAGCTATATGTCCCTAATCCTGATAGAGCACAAATAACTTCTTCACAATTTTCAGCATCCTCATTCTCTCCATTCATGAGCACAACCTCCAAAGGGTCATCAATAATTTGCTCTTCTTCAAGTAATTCTTTCTCATCATCAAAGAAAACATCAGCCACCAAAAATACACTCAGATCTTTGGGTTGCTTCATTGATTTGCAAACATCAAAGCAAACTACTTCGTCATTTATTCGGAACGAAAGCTCATTAGCTCTCAAATCAATAAGCACGCTTCCCGTAGCAAGGAAAAGACGTCCCAAGATTATGGGAACTTCTTATTCTGCCTCACAATCCAAAATAACGAAGTCTTCCAGAAAGATAAATGAAGAAACCTTTACCAAGACATCATATAGAATACCAACAGGCCGACCTATCCGCCATTACGAGCCTCATGTTGGTTGGAGTAGGATCACCCAACCCCAACTTGTTATAGATAGATAATGGCATAAAATTGATGCTGTCTCCTAAGTCGCATAATGCTTTGGCAAAATTCAAAGATACAACGATGCAAGGAATAGTGAAAGTGCCGGGGTCAGCCTTTTTCTGAACTATTGATCGGGTAGCGATTGCGTTGCAGTGATGAACATCATCTATCAACTCATAACTTGCTGCCCACTTCTTTGTCAAAAGATCCTTCATAAATTTCGCATACCCAGACATTTGTTCAAGTTCCTCCACCAATGGAACATTAATGGTCAGCTGCTTTAACATAGTCATGAATTTGCTGAACTTCGTGTCATCCGCCACCTTCTTCAATCTTTGAGGGAAATGTGGTGGTGGGTATGGAATTTTTCTCTCCACGGCTTTCTTCTCCTCTTGCTTCCATTTTTCAGTTTTTTTAGGTTGCAAATTGTTGGGGTTGACGTCGTTGACGATAGGATTAGTTGCAGCGGCATCTTCTCCTTTCGCCTTATCATCAATGTCCACTACTTCATCAACCACTTGCTTGCTTTTTGCTGAAGTTTCCAGCACCTTACCACTTTGGGTAGTGATGGCCATGAATGACCCATCATTCCTTGGGTTTTGCACAGTATAGCTAGGTAAAGTACCAGCCTTTCTTTGATTGAGTGCTGCTGAAAGTTGGCTCAATTGTTGCTCTATTTGCTTGATTGAAGTGGAATGAGAATCAACTATTTGTTTCATAGAGGACAAATCATTAACTACCTCCGTTACTGCAGCGCTTGTTGTTTCCACTCCTTTCAATATTTTAGCCAGAATGTCTTCCATACTTCTAGAACTAGATGTGGTGGCGTCACGTCTTCCAGGGGGAACGTACAAACCACTCTTTTCATTCTTGTTCTTCCAACTACCTTGGTCTTTGTTTCCAGATTTGTCATAGTAGTTCCGACCTTGGTTTCCTTGGGTATTCCCTCAGAACCCCCCCTGATTGTTCAAGTAGTTGGCCTCTTCTTCCGAATCAGATTTGTCTTTTCCTTTTGACGCAATAGCTTTGACTTTTTTGGTCTTCCCTGATAATAAATGCTTTGTAAGAAGATCTACTTGTGTTTTCATGTGCGCCATATCTTTATCACGTTCTTCTTCTCTTCTTCTTTAGTCTACAGTTATGCCAATAGATAAAGTGGGGCTTGCTATGTCAGAATCCCTGGTATGTGAAGCTCTACTTTGCTTCGTCATACGATCTAGCATATTGCTTGCTTGACCAAAGGTGAGGTCCATAAAATATCCTCCAGCCGCATTATCCACCACTGGTTTAGTTATTGAATTCAAGGCTCTGTACAATATCTCCATTAGGTGAACATTAGTCATGTGATGGTTTGGGCATCTCGCTAGCTTTGTCTTGAACCTCTCCCATGTTTCATGAAGGGCTTCAGTTGGAAGCTGAAGAAAGTTGCTGATTTCATCTCTCAATTGTGCTCTTTTGGATGGCGGAAAGAATCTTTCTAGGAAAGCATCTCTCAATCGCCTCCAATTTGTAATCGAATCAGGAGTCAGCCCATTCAACCATAGAGTTGCCTCTCCAGACAGAGACAATGGAAATAGACGTAATCAAATTGCATTCTGACCAACACCAGGATTGTCAAACGACTTGCATGTAGAAATAAAGTTGATGAGATGCATATTCGGATCATCGCCTGCTAGTTCACCAAATAATTCCTTGAGTTGCAATAACTGAATCATGGTTCTTGTGATGTTGAACTTGGCTCCGGGCGCTAATGGTGGAGGAATTATGTCTCCAGTGGCTCCGGCTCCATCAAGATCATCATCATCGTCGTCAAAAGCTGTTTGCATGGGTTGGCGATCATACCTAAACCGAGCTTGACGACCTCTTCTGTTGGCAGGTGTTGCGATTTCAGCATCATGCCTTGGGTTTAGTAACTTGTCATCACCTAAATCCTCATCGTCAGGATTTGTTGCTCGCCCAGGGTTATCAATGTTTTTTTGGTGTACTTGGGCGGCGGCAAGAGCAGCTAATCTTGTCGGCTCCTATTGAGCAACCATTCTTTCGATTTCCATTTGTGCCTCCATTCTGCCAATTCGTTGTTGTACAGGATTGATAGGTAATAACGGATGACCAGAACTTCGAGTATGGGGCATGCACTGAATAAAAACCTGCAGTAAACAAAAACAAAAACTAAAAGTAAAAGTACGAGAATCTTTGACCAAAGGGTCTAGTAATTATCACAAACTTAATTGACACTCGTATTCCCCGGCAACGGCGCCAATTTTTGATAACGCTCAATCTACAGCTCTCGTAGGAGTGTAAAGCGGTCGTTAGCAAATATAGAACCCAACTGGGTTGGGTATCGATCCCACAGGGAATAGCTTGGTCAACAAGTAAGCAACGATTACTAGACTTTTAGTGCAAGTCTCGTAAAAAGGGGGATTGTAACGTGCAATTGATGTAAACAAAATAGTAAAGTAAAAACTGAAAATAGCAAAGTAAAAAGAAAGAATATTTAGTAAGTTGTAAACAATGAGAATTGAGAAGTTGGGGGTATGTCCACCTTATGAGTTTACGTCTCTATTCGCTATGAGTTATGCGGAATTCAGACATGCATGTGCTTATAGAGAATTGTATTCGATGGTAAATCCTGGCGTCTTTTGACCTATTCGAGGATTATTTCACTTTAACTATTTCGAGCTTAAAACGTGTCTAACGGTACAAATTCTCCAAGAGGTTAATCCAGTTACGACACTAACTTTTTAATAGGGGATGGGACCCTACTACCTTGACATTATCTCTTTTACAGACAGATAACCTTTCTTTCAAACAAGTTAAACGTTATACTGGCGTATTCTTGCGTTTGCAACCACAAAGAATTTAGGTTAAGACTAAGAGAATAATGATATAAGCAGCATACGTGTCACAAACTCACTAACTCATAGCAATAGATAGTATCTCATTCGGCTTCCATAACCCCAACAGAGAAGTTTAGTTACCCATGAGTGCGAAGGAAATCACAATTGACATTGTTATTATACCACAATAAGATTTTTGTGTAGCACAAGTGTGGTAGGCGTTAGGCGTGATTTCTTGCAAGTAACGTTTCTCATGTTGCGGAAATTAAGAATAGATGAATAGAAGAAGAATAAAAAGTAGAATTAATGGAAGGGTTAGAAGAAGAGTTATAGAGTAATAGAATTAATGAGGAATGAATTAGAAGTAGAATGTATATATAAAAATCTCTAGCAAAATAGGGTATTTATAATACCCATATCCTATTCCTACTAAGCTAATGAAATACTTAACCAAATCCTACTAAGCTAATGAAATACTTAACCCAATTGTACTAGGTTAATGTATCATTATCCTAATACTACTAAATTACAGCTAGTCCCCAAAGTCTTCAGAATTGTTGTTTTTTCCCGGAACAGGTTTCCCATGCATCACTTTTGGTCCTTAGGTGTCCAAGACTCCCTTTTCTCCTTTCGTGAAGATTTCTTTGGCATCAAGTAATCCATAAAATGCTGAATTCTGCATCATTTATACCTGAAACTTTGCTAATCATGTTCGTTAGCTCACTTACAGGAAAAAGGACTAAAAGTGCATGAAATATATAATTTGTTCTCAAAACAAGGCTAAAATATGGGTAAAATATAGCACTATAGGCGTGTAAATTCACCTATCATCACTAGGCTTGAGGCTGAGATATTAGATGCTATTGTTATAGGTATTATTATGGTGTTGCCAGTCGGCCTTTTGTTTATTTGATATGGGATCCACTTATTCTTATATATCTTCTTCTTATTCACTATAGTTAGGGTTGTCTTATGACTTATTAGCCATGCCACTACATGTATCTACTCATGTGGGTGATTCTTTAGTAGTGGATTGAGTTTTTAGATCATTTTCTATGACTGTTAGTGATGTTGACACTTATGCTAACCTTATTATTTTGGATATTGTGGATTTTGATATAATTCGGGGTATGCACTTTTTATCCCACTATTTTTTGATCATAGACTATTTTTCCAACACCGTTAGCTTAGACATGCCCGGTATACCCCTAGTCATATGGAAGGAAGTTGTTAGCCATGAGCCAATGGGGATTATTTTCTATATGTTGGCTAGGAGGCTTATTTCGAGGGGCTATGAGTCTTATCTCACTTATTTTTGTGATACTAGTGTGGAGACTATTTTTGTTGACTCTATTCTTTTTGTTTGTAAGTTTCCTAATGTGTTCCCTACTAACCTGCCTTGTATTTCCCCAATCCGTGAGATTGAGTTTTCTATTTATCTCGAGCCAGGCACCCAAACTACACCTTACCACATGACTTATTCTAAGCTTAAGGAGCTAAATCTCAGCTTTAGGATCTTCTTGATAAGGTTTTTATTAAACAGAGTGTGTCTCCTAGGGGAGCTCCCATATTAATTCTGAATAACAAAAATAGCTCTATGCATATATGTATTGATTATAGAAAGCTTAATTAGGTGACCGTGGACAACTATTATCCTATTCTTTACATTAATGATTTTTTAGACCAGCTTCAGGGAGAGATAGTGTTTTCTAAGATTTATTTGAGATCTGGTTACCATCAGTTGAGGATTTGGGATTATGCTATCCCAAAGACAAATTTTAAGACCCCGTTATGGTAGAGTTCTTAGTGATGTTATTTGGGTTAACTAATGCCCTATCTACATTTATAGATTTGATGAACTAAGTATTCAGGACTTATTTGAATTCTTTCATCATTGTGTTCACCGACGGCATCCTTGTGTATTCAAGGAGTAGAGAGGAGCATGTACAATAAATGAGGATAATGCTCCAAACATTAAGAGAGTTTTTGTTTTTTGCCAAGTTCTCCAAGAGTGAGTTTTGGATTGAGTCAGTGACTTTCTTAGACACGTGGTCTCTAAGGATAGTATTATGGTAGACCTAACTAAGATTGATGTGATTCATTATTGGGATAGACCGACATCTTTGACTGAGGTTCTTAGCTTTATTGGTTTGGTCAATTATTATAGGTGATCCATCAAGGGTTCTGCTACTATTTCAGCACCAATGACCATATTGACTCAAAATGAGGTTCCTTTTTTATAGTCTAAGGAGTATGAGACAATCTTTTGAAAGCTCAAGGATTTCCTTACTTCAACTCCTATTTTAGCTCTTTCTATTGAGGGTGAGGGATTCACCATGTTTTGTGATGCTTCTAGTGTCAGTTAGGGTTGTGTATTGATGCAGTAGGGTCATTTTATTACTTATGATTCAAGATAACTTAAGTTGCACAATCGAAATTACCCCACTCATAATTTAGAGTTGGCGGCGATAGTTTCCAATCTTAAGATTTGAAGGCATTTTCCTTATTTTATGCATTGTGAGATTTTCACCGATCATCATAGTCTTTAACATCTTAAGATCAAGAGGGAGATTAATTCTAGATAATGTAGATGGATGGAGTTACTTAAGAATTATGATATTTCCATCTTGTATCATCTAGTCAAGGATAATATGGTAGTAGATGCCTTAGTCAGAAGGCAGCAAGTATGGATAGCTTAGCTTGTATTTTAACTTTTAGAGGCTAGTGGCATGGGACATTTAGTCCTTGACCTACTGGGTGGTTCGCCTTGATATTTTAGATCGTAGGAGGATATTGGGTGCTGTGGAGGTGAGTTACATGCTATTTAAGAAGATTTAAGATTGTTAGTTGGAGGATAGTAAGCTTTTCTTCCTTCTTGATCAGGTAATGTGTGGTTAGTCCGAGAGGAACACCATATATTAAGAGGGTGTTTAGAGATTTGATGGCCACATTTGTGTTTCGAGGATTGATGACTTGATTCAGTTGATTTTGCATGAGGCATATCTCTAGATATTGTATCCATCCCAGCATAACCAAGATGTATAAAGATTTGAGACAATATTATTGGTGGAGCGTATAAGGAGAGATGTGGTAGACATTGTAGCTCATTGTCTATGTTGTCAATAGGTAAAGGTCGAGCATCAGCGACAAGGTGGTTTGACTCATAGGTTGCCTACTCCCGACTAAAAATGGGAGTGGATTACCATGGATTTTGTTAGTGGTATGCCTCACACTTCACGTGGTTCTGATGGTATTTGGGTCATTGTAGATCATTTGACCAAGTCAACACATTATGTTCCAATTTAGATGTCCTTCAATGCTTATTGGTTGGGCCATATTTATGTTTGGGAGATAGTCCATTTGCATGGTGTGCCTATTTTGATCATTTTAGATTGTAGTTTCATGTTCACTTTGAGATTGTAGAGAGCATTTCAGGAGGAGCTGGGTACTCAAGTAGATCTCAGTACAACCTTTCATCTGCAAATATATGGTTAGTGCAGGCAAACTATTCAGGTTCTTGAGGACATGCACTGAGTCTGTGTTATGGATTTTTGAGGTCAATAGGAGCAACACTTATCCTTGGTATAGTTTACATATAATAACAACTAGCATTCGAGTATTGAGAGGACGCCTTTTAAGGCCTTGTATGGTAGGAGATGTCGTTCTATGGTTGGATGGTTTAACACTTCCGAGGTTAGGCCCTATGGTATTGATTTTATCTAAGACTCCTTGAATAGAGTTAGGGTGATTCACGATAGGTTGAGAGAAGCTTAGAGTAGGTAGAAGGCCTATGCAAACTGTAGGCTTCGTGTCTTGAGATTTGGAGTTGGTGATCTATATTCCTCTATCTATAGCCCATGAATTGTGTGATGAAGTTTGAAAAGAAGGAAAGGCTTAGCCCTAGATGTATTGGACCTTTCAAGGATGCAGACATAGTACCCTCACCTATTCGAGACTTTAGATACATCCTAATGCTTAAATTTTGAGGATTAAAGTTCTTTTAGTAGTGGATATTGCAATGACCTTTCATGTCATTTTCTATATTATTGCTGTTAGAGCCTTTCCATCGATGCCCACACCATTTATGTCTCTTTGGATCTAAAATTTTAATTACCAAGAATTTCATTTATTTTTAAGAGCCAATTACCTGTTTTAAAGTCTTCACTAGTTTCAAATAGCCACCGGGCAAAAACATTAGTAAAATGAACTTAAATGCAAATTTTGACTGTGCCAACAACTTCAAAATGTTAATTTTAGGCTAGGTAGACCTTTGGTTAGGTCTCGAGAAACCTAGGCTTATTTCGTCCTATTGGTCGAAAAGTTCAGAAAATGGAATATAGGTGTGGGACCCTTATTTGTATGGAATGACCATGGATGAAAATTATGAATGTGCTTTCGCATTTAAAATGTAAATTTTATTGTGGTTACATAGTTCATTTGTGTATAAGGCATTCCGAATGAATCCCGAGGCTTGACTAAAACTTGGAAGATTTTTGAAGTTACAGCTTTCATCCGGTGCTGCTGAAACATAAGGCAAGGTCCGTAGTCATGGTACCCTTGGACGAGAAAGTATGACGATTGCAAAGTGCATGTTGGGATCGCAACTCACGTGTGCATCCCTAAAATAATGCGATCATAGGTTTGGATCTATAATAGCGGCACCCGAGTACCTGATATGGATATAAATAGACACCAAATATTGCAAATTCAGCCATTTCTCACCCCTCTCTTGAGAACATAAACCCTAAATAATGTGATAGCTTAAAATTGAGACATGTGGGTTAGAGCTTGATTAATATTTATTTTCGCTATTATCATCCGATTTGAGGTAAGAATTCACTCTTTTCATGGTGAAATTTACTGATTTCTTACCTAAAACCCCAAAACCTGGAGGGCTTGGTTGATACCTTAATTTAACTTGTTTTCATCCATTTTTGGCAATAATTATTCCTTGTACTTGAAAGATTGTTGGTTGGTTTTGAAAATACAATTTTCATTAGTGGGACCCACATGCGTATTTTGATGTGATTTTTGGACTTGAAGAATAATGATGCAATATGGGTATCATTGTTCTCATATTGATGAGTAGAATGTGTTCATGATAGCTGGACCTCTTAAGGAGGCTTCTAAGAAAGGAAAGCGGTGGTTTAGAAGTTCTTTAAGCTTTCGTTGGCTTCGAGATAGGCTAGGTTTATCCCTTGTGAGATTGAGCTACTTTATAGTATGTTTATGATATTATGTTAGATTTGGGATAGATTTTAGGTATTGGATTGATGAAATGCAAGACTTGGGATAGTTGGTCCATTTAGTCTAAATTAAAATAGTAAAGTTGAAACACTTGATTTGTTTCCTTTTGCCTTTGGTGAATTGGACTTTATTACTTATGTTTATCATGATACTTGCTTAGATTACTCAAATTAGGTAAAATTTCTTTAGTCACTCATGCTTAGGGTAAGTTTGAACTTAGTTTCTTTTACTAATTAAAGTTGCCCTAGTTTCCATTTGACTTAGTTCAAGTGCATTAGAAGAATCTCTATCTTAGGACAAATTTCTGCTTACCATACATCTAAGAGTGGATTTGGATACCTTAGCCTAGTCTGGGTTAGAACTTGCCTTAGAATGTATTTTTGGGATTTAGAAGTAGGCTCTTTGACCTACCTTAAGTCAAGATTGATGAGTAGTTATCTTGATACCTTTATTCACATATTAAATTCCTAGAGAAGGCCCTTTCGAGGTAATACGTAAAAACCTTGGTAATTATTGGTTATGATGAATGAGATTGGAAGTAATGCGTAAATGATTATGACATATGCATGATTTATTGATTAAGCTTATTGCGAGATATTGATTATGCCATTATTTTGGCTATTTATTGGATTACTGAATATAACAATGAATGAGCCCTTGACTATGATATTGTCTAAGCCATAAATTATGTTATTGACTATGCTATGAAAAAGCTATAGATTATGACAGGGATTAGCTATTACTCAAGCTATCGATAAGCTACCTTTTATGCTAATGATAAGCAATTGAATATAGTGTTAATAATTATTGCTCATGATATTTCTTATGATCGAGGTCATGCTACGAAATATATGCTAGTAATCATGCGAGAAAACATCTCTATTGATGATATTAGCAATTATGCCATGAATTATGTTAGAAGTCATGCTTATTTATTATATAGGAAGTTATGCTATTAATTATGTTTGAAATAGTGAGGCTTGAAAATATGATCACTTATGCTATTGATTTATCCACCGACTATAATGTCATGGATACCAATACGAGTCTGGGTATTTACTATGTATATACTCGGTTGAATTTCGATGGATGAATATGATGATATATTGAAACCCTGCAAAGATAAAGGATGATTATGATGATATATTAATACTTGGAAAGGCCGAAGGATGATTATTATGATTTATTGATACCCATCAATGTTGGAGGATGACTAAGATAATATATTGATACTTGGAAAGGCCGATAGAGGATAATGATGATATACCGATACCCAACAAGATCAAAGGATGACTATGATGATTGATGGATACTCAGTATGGCCAGAGGATGATTATGATGATATATTGATACCCAACAAGGCCAGAGGATGATTATGCTAATATATTGATACCTGAGAAGGCCGAAGTATGGTCATATTGATGTGCCTAGGATTATATCTACCGGTTCGAGTCCGGTTATGCCCTATGTATATCTATTATATATATATATATATATATATATTTATCCTTATACGTAGATAGGTATAACATTTATATTAAGGGTGCCAGTAATAGCACGAAAGTAGCAAAAATAAAAATTAGTGGACTTGTGAGGATTTGTGAAGATTTTTTATTAGTGAGAAATGATTACAATGTGGTATAGTTGACATTTAGTTATAAACAAGGATTAGTGGTGGAAATTGTTAAGTGGATAATCATGACTAGTGATAAATGACGATTAGTCGGTAAAGAATGATTAGTTAATAAGGGTGTTAAATGATAAATAATGCTTATATAACAAATGGTGATTAGTGGATTTGTATTGAGTAGTTGTTATACGATGACTAGAGGTTATATAATGACTAGAAATCAAATGAATTAGTTATTAAGAGATGGTTATCTAATACATTATTAATAGAGGGTATCGATAATGAGGTTTATATATGTTGGTAAAATTATGGAATGTGTGTACATTGTCAAATGTTTGTAAATGACCGATTGAAGATAAATTATTGAATGGTGGTTAAATATCAAGTTGGTTATTTGTATGGGATGAATCTTGCCTTATTCTATCTTTGAGTTTACTCTCCAACCGTATGGAAGCTTGTGATGAGTTATTTACTTTCTGCACCAATTGTTGTATGGGAGCTAATTTTTTGTTTGTGATTTCTTGTGTGATGCATTGTGCTGCGTTATTATTCCAATTTATTTCATATATTGTACAGTGATATTGTCATATGTTGATACCTTGTGTTATACTGTTATTTCGGCTAAATTACTTATTAATTGGAGATGATTCAAGTTCATTTCTTTACCTTGACTTAGTTATGTTATCTTGCATTTTCACATACGTATATCTCAATTTAGCTCATTCGGCCGGTAATGCCTACTGAATACCCATTGTTTTGTTACTCACACATACTTCTATACCATTTTGGTTCAGATTTGAGTACTAGCTGTCGTCGTTGATCGTTCATCGTACTGTATTAATTTTTGGAAGATAGGGTGAGCTCTTTAAGTCGGAGTGACTGATTTTCTTCAGTCTTTTGTTGTCGATACACATGTTGTTGACTATTCTAAGTCTTAGAATTGTAGTATTATTAGATGTTCTTGTACTGGCTCTACCAGGTCCTAGGATGGTATCTTGTATTGACTATTTTATCTATTTCGAACACTTTGCTTATTTATAAGTGTGTTATTTATTTTCACCTATGATTGGGAGTTTTCCCCCAAGTTAGCCCGTTGCATTTAGCTCTGAGTTCCGGTTTGGCTTACGTTCTTGAGGGATATAGTAGGTGCCATTATGACTCATAAATTAGGTTGTGACATAAAATATATAAACAAATCATTTCCAAGACCTGGTAAGTTGGTACTAGGGCCACTACTAAAAGATACCCAGAGTACTAGACATAATCCAAAACATATATGATATATACAAGTAGTCTCGAGTACAAAAGACTAATCTAGAATAGATAGAGGAGGATCAACCTTGGATGATAGCAAGCTTAACCTTCTTTAGATTTGTACTGAAAAATAGGAATCACATCAAAGCCAACTGCTAGTACTCGGATCTACATAAGGGTAATGATGTAAAAGTTTAGTATGAGTACCAAAGCAACAGGTACTCAGTAGGCATCATCGGCCGACTGAGCTCATTACAAAAAAAGTATAACTAAAATATGAGGGTGTAGTCTAAGTCAACAGTAAATAGGAATCAAAAGGTAAACAACTATCGAGCTATGCAGATGTGATAAAGAAATAAGTAAAAGCAATACGAAAAGATAAAAATTGCAGTAATAAATGGCAAACTAAGCATAACCTAACTGGGCCCCCATATGTTTGTCAAGCACACTGAAAATGACAATTAACCCAACTGTGCCTCTGTAAGCCAGTGAGACTCATAAGAAGTAACTAAAGAAAATAAACATAAATAATCCATAATTGAACTAATCCCAAGAAATCATAATAGTCATACAGATGTGCAACGGGCTCAAACCGATACCAATGAGTTGTAACAAGAGGCCTAACACTAGGCTAGAATCAGTAGTGGTGGATAATAACACGAGGCCATATGTCATATTAAAATTTGAAATAGTGGGTAATGCCAAGAGGCCACATACATGATATACAATAGAAGTCATAATCACATGCCAGATTCGAATTGGAACTCAGAGGAACCACAACTCCCAAAACAACAGTAATCAGTACCAAAACTCTCAGATCATCATAAGCAGATGTCGGAGTCGAACCATAATTTATAGTAATCATACGCACCTATAAAATTAAGATCCAAACCATAACGTAATCGTTGCCAAGTTGTAATGAACTTCACAATCAATGACAAAAATAAAGTACATGGTGATCCTAAATCATCATTAAAATACATATATATGTATATATATATATATAAGCATTAATATAACTTAGTTTAAAAGGGAAGAATCCAAGATTTTGCAACATAATAACCATCCTAATCTCATAAATACTACATCATATTAAAAGGTAACAAAATCGGAATTTACTTGAATAGGATCCTAACCAGATAAATAAGGCATGATATATATATATATACATCCATTTATATATATCAAAAAATACGCTAACTACAACTACCAACCCAATGCTAGCATAATAACACACAATTACCATAAATAAGCTCAATCTAAAGATAGGATATGCCTAGCCTACCTAGATGCCAAAGCTAAAAACCTCTCCAAGAAGCCTCCGAATAGTGGCCTAGTAGAACTCAAGATTGAATAACTTGACATAGATAAATGATTTTCCTATAAGTGATCAAATAACGTGCCAAATATTTATCTATGGAACTTTTCTCTTCTACACCTATATATACCTATATAAACAACACTCTAAAGAAATACACTTTGTAAAGGAACAAAATAATTTGATGAAGAATTATTTGTTTGAAAGGTTCCTTATAAAGGAAAATTGTGCTAGAAGTTGATAATAATCAATGGAGAGGAATCACTTATTTTTTTTTTTCCGAAATACTCTATAGAGAATAAATATAATGTATTAGTTACTATGTCTAACTTTACATATGTGGCATCCTACCATCAATGTTAAGGACCCTCAACTCCACATGGTGTGGAGAAAAATAAAAAATTTAATTTATCTCATTCAATATGCACTCTAGTACTGCATATGTTCGTGGTAAAACAAATATAATATTTTTAATATATCATAATTTGTAGAAAATGATTTCTAATAAAACCTCTAACATATAGTAATAATATTTTCACATATCAAGATTCACTATCTCCGCTTTAAATATTAAAAAGTTATAGAACTATTATAAAATAATATATATATATATATATACATATATATATATACATATATATATATATATATATATATATCATAACTAAAGAATCATATACCAATTAAAATATTTTATAAGGATAATAAATTATATTCCTATCAAATGCTAATTTGGACAAAATATTCCAAAATATATTTGGTATCACTAAAATTCTCAAACGAACTATCTGAAAACCTAACTATTATTCCCAGAAAGTCATAAATAACTTGGGCTAGTTATAGAAAAGATGTAGAAACTAAAATTTGTGAAAACAAGGAAAATGACCGTGAGAGTCACTACAACATCCACTATTAAGAGTACTTTCATCCGCAAAAGTAAAGGATAAGGGAGTACCTGAAAGGTTGAACAGGCCGGGATACTGGGCCCATATCTAACTCTCAGTATCTAAAGTAGCCTTCTCCACTGGATGGTCACACCACTGTACCTTAACTACTGGAATGCCCTTGGAGTGCAATCATCTGAAATCTCTGGCAAAAAGGGACACTAGTTCCTCCATAAATACCAATATCTAGTCTAACTTAACCCAGTCCCATAGAAGTACGTGCGACTCCTCTAGAAATTTTACCGCAACATATATACATGAAATAATAGGTGGATGATTGCAAAGGTAGGAGGCAATGAAAACACATAGGCTATCTCCATAACTGTCTACAGGATTTGAAAGAGTAATATCTCTGGGGCGAAGCTTGCCCTTCATCCCAAATATCATCATGCCCTTTATGGGCGGTACTCATAGAAAGAACCTATCACCAACTCTAAACCTCAATAGATAATGTCTACAGTCAGCATAACTCCTTTTATCTACTTGTACCCTATCCTAAATCACCCATACCAGATCTAATTACTCATGAAGAAAATCTATGCCACGAGGCCTAACCTCAGAAGATTGAAATCAACCGATGGGAGATTGACATCACCTACCATACAATACCTTAAATAGGCTATCTGAATACTCGAATAAAAGTTATTATTGTATGAAAACTTTGCCAAATGTAGAAAATAGTCCCATTGAACCCCAAAATCTAATACACATGCATAGAGCTTCTCCTTCAAGACCTGAATTGTTCCTTTTGACTGCCCATTGACAGTGCCCTAGGACACACGCAAGTGTACATGGCCTTATTAAGTAGTAAAGTAGCCTAATGAAAGCCAATTATCGATCCCACAGGGATTTGTTTCAATACCAATTCAATTCTAGTTCACAGTTTAGATTAATTTAGTGCGAGAGTAACCAAAGAGAGTTTAGAAATGTAATTTGCGAGTAAAGTAAAACAATACATAAAATTAAGGTCATGGGATAATTAATGGAGTAAAGCCCATGGTTAAAGAACTCCGAATAATAATACTATGTTATTGAATGTCATTTCCTAAATTACTTATCTTGGTTGTTGATTAGTATGGTTAATTGCATGATCATGGTCTCTCGACCTCCAATCTTTTACCTAATTTGGACATTACAACTACAAATTTGAGCAAGGATACAATAATACAATTAAGTGTTTTAAAGCTATCATCCTACATTTGAATCAAGTAGGGCATCTAAGTAAATCCCTATCCTAGACACTAATTTGAATTCCTTATTTTATAAAAGAATACAAACCCTACATTATTTATTACCATGTTTTATCTCCCTATTCCCTCTCCCAAAGATCAAAAGGTCGACAATATATGTATTTTTTGGGTGATCAATCCATAAAATAATTTAAAAAAGAATAAAAAATAGCCAAATATGAGAAGAAAATCCAACAAAATTAATCAAAAACAATAGTACTCATGTTCTTGTCTTTAACCTCGAAAAGGGAGCTTTAGCCAATAATATTCATAATCACGATCCAAATAATTGAATACATGATATGATATAATAAAAAGCTAAATAAAAATGGTAAAACCTAATAAAGTGCAGTATCCTCGACAAAATTAATCCAACATTACACCGCTTTAAAATTGTCCCAAAAGATTCCAAGATATCTCTTTAAAGTGTGTAATGTGTGGGTATTTATATTAAAATAATCCTAATCCCTACAGGATTAAGGGATGTGATAAAAAATATTCCCACCAAGATTCCCACATACCAAATCACGTGCAGCATCACAGTATATTCTATTTGTAGTATATGCAAAACTGTGAATATATGGAACTTGACCAAAATTGAATTGGTGGATTGCAGCCCCTGTCGCGTGCTTGAGAGCATCAAAATGAAGCCCGCGCCATGGGTATATCGCATGCCTCCACTAAAATTATATCTCCAAATATTTTCTAAGTTAAGGAATCACTGGAATAAAGGGGGCAACACAGGAAAATTATGTGTAACACACTATAAGATGCATCAATTTTTTTGGCTAAGTCTTTATCGTCCCATCTTTCATCCCTTGTATCGTGGTGTATTTCTAATAGATTTTGTAATGACCTGAGAGTACACCTTGGGCACCACACGATGCTTACAATCCTGAGGGACTACAAGCTAACCCATGAGATGGTACCTGTTGTGAGCACTGCATAATATAACAACATATGTGGAAGAACAACTAATAATTCATAAGGTTTTAGCAACTGAAACCGATACTGAATCATGAATCTTGAAAACAACTATCTGAAACTAATAAAATAAACATAAACTGACTCACTATCTGAAATGTTCAAAAGCCTCTAAATTGACTGAATATGAGTTGATGGGATAGGCCCCAACTAACTCCCACTAACTACTGAACTGAAAGTATCAAAATAAAATAGCCTGTCCTAGAAATGTGAGGACTCACCGCTACTACGATTGATAGTATGGAAAATCTATGCACAATTTGGGAACTGGGCATCCGAACCTATGATATAATACATCATAGCACAAGAAAAGAGTATACGATCATTACGTTGAATGTACTCGTATGCTAAATGATGAAGGTTGAAATGCATGGTTTCATGAATATATATGTATATATATAATAAAAAGTACTAAATAGAGTGCATAAAATTTGCAGATACTAAGGATATGTGAAATCTATAAATACTGAGAATAAATGAAATACGTAAGTACTGAGGATGTATGACCAAGCATATAATATGTTCTGAATATAATCTGTAAATACTAAAATCTGATAATTGAATCACTGATATTAGTATTCTATGGCTAAGCAATTGAAACTGAATTACTGAGCTGAATACTGGATTGAAACTATGGGAGGTATCATCTAACCGATATGCCCCAATCTGAGCTAATCGAGGTCCAAACTGTAACCCCAGTTGGAAGGGTATCATTATCATTCCATGGGTACTAGCGTTGGCTGTGTAGATCCACTATATTGATGTACTATTCCAAATGACTAAGGGTGTCAAGCCTAAACTGATGGGTAACCCCTGCGAGTTAGTCAAGCCAAATTTGACAGGTGACTCCTTATATCCTACGCTGGCTATGTAGTTCAACAATACAAGGACTGTTACTAATAACTCTACAAATCTGATCAGGAAGTTGCCATCCATGTACTCGCTTGGTGCTAAATCCTACTCCCAACTGAACTAACTTGAAATGCTGAACTATTCTAAGTTTAGCTGATATTTGATGATTAACTGAATAGATAATTTTGAAGATACTGATACTAGGTAAACAACTAAGTTTTCAGGTATTCATAACCCCCATGACTCAATAGCAATAACAGTAAAATAGTACTTAAGCTTGGAGGACATAACATGGAAACATTTCTTAAAAATACATTCTTGTAGGCATTGCACCAAACACTTGATATGCATAGTTTAAGCTACACATGGGAATAGTATAAAACTTGGATTAATAGCCTAATTTCAACATAAAAAACACTTAATTATGATTTAATTATGAAAATAGCAATATTAAAACATGTGGGGTTTGATAACAACAACAATTTCATGTCAGCATGGTATAAAATCAAGATTCATGGAGATTCATGGTTGAAATCGCATTTTAAAATCATAATAACTTCAGAAGATCATAAATTTGTATTTAAAAGTAGATACTTGGGCTCCATGGGATAAAGGAACCCATGGAATAACACTTAACATACCTAGGTTGATGAATTCGTGAGAATTGATGGTGAATTCTTGAAATTCGTTCTAGAATTTTGAAGGCTAGGATTTGTTCTCGAATGGGAATTAACTCCTTAAAGAGTAATTTGTGTATAATGGGGTATATAATTCCCTTTTAGGGCCTTGGGAAAAGACAAAATGGTATCTGGAAATTAAATTTTGGAATTGGGAAAAATCCCAATTTTTGGCCCAACACGAGGCAGTACAATCGCGTTGGGCCACTGGAAAAGGGACAATCCTCATTTTGTCCAATGGCGCAACGCGAGACTATTGTTTTGTGCCACTGGAAAATGATAATCCCAAACTAGAACTTTGGCGTGATGCGGTGGAAATTGCGGTGACACACTGGAAAAAGGAAAATTGTAAAATGACCTATCGGTACGACGCGACGCTTATCACAATGGTACACTGAAAAAGGACAAACACAATTTTTGGGTTCACCGTGACGCGGTGTTGCCCATATTGAGCTACTGCTTTCACTAAAAGAGTAATAAATTCTCACCCGAGTATTGGATTTGGGAAAAATTGCTATCGTTGGTAAGCTAATTCAATTTCCTACCATATGGTTGATCGTGAGCTGGAAAAGTCTGAGTAGATCAAAAGATATGCTCAATTGAAGTTGACTAAAGCAACATTCTTATACGAAATTCAATCGGTAAGGATTATTTTGATTTGTCTAATAGCTGGGAGTTATTTGAGACCTTAATATTCATCAAACTAACTTGCAAAACTATCATAGAACCATAATGTACCATGCATGAGAATGAATCATGACTCTAGCATTGGCTTGGATTTTTGGGGTATTATAGATTTCCAGCCTTTATATCATTAATATATCAACATCTTCAACTTACAAAGCTTCCTACATAATCACACACCACGAATTATAGATCTAAACAACACAATATTCTCAATGACGAATAAAAACAAAAGCTAAGATAAGGCTAATTCTCAATGACCTTTACTTATTTTTCAGACTCTAGACTTAATTCAATTGAACCTTTCACATTACAAACAAGTTGTTCCATATATAATTACACCCTTAAAGCCATAAGGAACTCATTTAACACACTAGTTTCCATCGAAATCAACTAGAACGAGACCTAGCTCAAGCTAGTAAAAATAGTTTTCTTATTTAAACTCTAAATGACTCAATTAAGCATAAACTTGTTTGGAAAACATAGTGAACCATTGTAATCACGCACTTGGACACTCATATGCTCATTTATATTAATATAAACACCTTAAGCATATGAATTTATCTCAAAACAAGGGTAAATAAACTAGAATTGTAACACTAAAGAGTATAAATACATCTAACATCACCACCCCACACTTAGAGCCTTGTTCTTCCTCGAACAACTCTTAAATCCAAGCATCAAAAGATGAGGAGAATCTGCACTTCCACTTAATGCAAGACACTCAAGCTAGTACTACAATGACTACACAGAATGTAAGTTTACAACACTAAGCATGTTATACACAATTGAAAGCTAATGAACACTACTCCAAAACATCCTATCCTCAAGAATTGTGTCAACAATTGGCAAACTCATGCTTATCCTTTAATCAAAGATATCATACAAATCACCAATATTCATCAAACATGTTCCCTCACAGCAAGAGAGTTACCCATAGTTACTCACATAAAAACATTTCATAATGTAATGGGTAGAAGAATGAAATTACGCTCACTCTCACAAATAATTTACAAGTTACACACAATGAACTATAGGCCTTCCCTTAGTGCAGTGCTCCACTAATATTAGAATGTAAAGTATAGGATCAATTAGGTCTTTTTCGGGTTGTAATATAGGCTAAAGGATAGGTAGAAACTATTTTTGAATAGTGACTAACCTCTCTAAGAGCTTTAATACACTACCTTATACATTTAGAACCAATCTCCAACAACCAAATTACAACATTTTTGTATACCCCTTACTTTTGTTTTTGCCCTATCTCTTTTAAGCATTTTCACAAATACTTGATGAAAGTATTGTTTATCACCACAAAACTTTTTCTTTTTTGTTTTCACAAACATGGTAATATTTCTAGCAAATACTTTCTATCCTACCCATCAACAACCCACCAACTATCAATACCAACAACTATTACCTTAGAGCATCAAATTCACCTTTTTATTCTTTAATTTCACACTCCTTAACTCAATAATTTTACCCTAAAGTTCTTATGACCTTTTTGTATCAAATTAAGGTCAATCAAAGAAGGGATTAGGCTATATATGAGGCTTTAAAAGAAAAAACTAAAGTCTCAATGAGGCTCACTAGGATTAAGCACAAAGAGTAGGTCAAAAAGAAGGTATAAAACAAGGCTATCAAAGAAATGCCTATATCATCTCCTAAACACACACTTTTTATTTCTCTTTACACACACACGGAGAAACTTCTAGGAATCACATGTAACAAAGAATATAGAAAAACCTCACACGCATATGACACATGCTCAACTCAACAGTATCATCACAGACTCCCCACCAAACAATAACATGAATTCAATTTTAAGCCAAAAAATACAAAAGACAAAAACTTGAGCCTAATAGTTTCAGTAGTAGCAATTCAATTATTCAACATGCTTTTACATTTAAAACACTTCCACCATGTAATAAAAAATATCACCAAAAAGAATATCTTACACTAATTTTTTTAAATTGAGCCAAAATCTATGAATTTTCTTACCTCACACTTAAAAATCTACTTTGTCCCCAAAGTGAATTTAAAAGTAAGAGACAAAAATACTCGCTGAGGCCTCTAGGTCTAGCTAGTAGTATCTTTACTAAAAAAGGAGGTCCATATAACCCACACTAGGTTTTTGCCATGCTCCTTAGCTCATGTTTCTGGTACGCAGACTTCCCATAAACCCATGACTTAACAAAAACAAAAACTACATGAAGTAAAAACCAAAAACTAAAAAATATAAAACATACCTTAACTTGTGTTGCTTCTCAAGTAGCGCCTGATTTAGTGTCAGGACCCAACCCAGCTCAACTCAACCATATATCTTCCATTTTTTTCTCACACTTGGCCTCTATCATCTTATTCTCTTAACCCCTTTTGGGTGAAAATTTTCAAGAGAAAAAGGTTTTTCAACTTTAGCCTTTTCAGGCTCATCAACGCTTATTATGTCAGGCTTAGGCGATAGCAGCTTAGGCTGCTCAATCAGGTAGTGCAAAGAGGTCTTTGGTTTACTAACCACCCCACATTTATCCCCTTTAATAACATTGATCATACATAAATATTTATAGTAGGATGTTATTGTAGGTGCTTTGTAAACATCAAATATCAACTCTTCATCCTCTACCCTTATTTTGAGTGCGCCTTCTCTAACATCAATCAATGCTCCTCCAGTAGCTAAGAATAAATGCCTTAAGATAATTGGTACCTGTTCGTCTACCTCAAAATTAAGAATAATAAAGTTAGCAGAAATAATTATATTACCAATCTTTATTAAGACATCTTTTATTATTTCTTTTAGATATGCCATTGATTCATCTCCGAGCTGCAAAACCATCATGGTTGATCGAAGTTTTCCCAAGCCCCATATGTCAAATAGAGATAGGGGTGTCAAATATATTCTCTCCCCTAAGTCACTCAGCATATGGACCACTCTACTCCCAATTTGGATAGACAGAGCAAACTTTCTTGGATCACTTAATTTCTTGGGGATTTTTTGTGTCACTATAATGATACACATTTTAGTGAGTGTTATCGCCCCCATATCCTACAATTTCACCATATTAGAAACCACATCCCTTAAGTACTTTGCATACTTGGTTATTCTTTGCAAAATATATAACAAAGGTAAGTTAATGTGAAGATCTCTAATGTATCAAAGAACTTCCTAAACATTGCATCCTCCTTCTCTTTAATCTACCTCTGAGGGAAGGGTAGTGGTGGTATCTTCTTCACTTCTGGTTCAACAACTTTAGTTTTGAAGTACTCAAAATTTCTTGATTTTTAGTAACTTTTTTAGAAACCTGTGGAGTTACCCCTTTAACATCTACCTCCTTAGTTACCTTTGGAGGTTCTCCCTGAAGCTCTTTACTACTCCTCAAGGTGACCACCATAACTTGTTTTTGATTTTCTATATCTACTAGTAAACCACTTTGAGGCCTAGTATTCAACGCTTGCTGTAACTTCCCCAACTGCAACTCTAAGCTTCTCTGGTCCGGTTTCTAATTTATCAATTCTGCCTGTCGATTTTTCATATCCACAGTCATGCATGCCTGACCACATATTACTAGTGTACTGGTTTTCTTGTGCCTATGGTTGCTAAATTTGTTATTGTTGTGTGTTCCAAGGCTGAGTCTGCCACTTCATGTTGTAGGCATTACCATAATTTACCCTTCATGCATTGCCTACAAACATTACTGATTCCAAATTTAAAGCAAACATGGCCGCTTTGTTAAACTATATTGACTACTGTTGTAGGCTATGGAGTTCCTAATTTTACGCTATTGAACTGAGTGTTTATTATATTTTGCAATGTTGCAACCTAAACTAATAAGGCACTGGACTGGTCTACCTCCATTACACCTGCCATTCTTTTCATGGCACTTCTAGCATCTAAATGCCACTTGGGATTTCCTTATGCTATGTGGTTCAATAATGTGTACAACTCCTTAAAGGTCAATTCCAACACTTGACCACCTGCGATTGAATCTAGAAAAATCTTCATATTGTGATCAAATGATTCTACAAAAGTATGAGGAAATACTTTATTGAACTGTTGGTGATGTAGATAGTACCAAAGAAGAGCCTTGAAGAATTCACAAACAAGATAGAGATTATCATCAGGCTTCTATTTGAAGCATACTATCTAACTATGAAGTCTTGCAGTCTTACCAGATGGGAAAAACCAAATAAGAAATTTCTATCCAAATCATCCTATGAAGTGACTAAATTTGTAAGTTCCACAACCAACCACTTTTTTGCTTCCCCCTACAGAGAAATGGGGAAAAGCGTCATCCTCACATAATCTTGACTTATGCCCGTCGGGAGAAATGTATCACTAATTTCCAAAAATTCTGCAAGTGGACTTGTGGGTCTTCATATCAGAAGCTGAACCATATGTTGTTTGAGTTTAAAGTTGCCTCCAGCTATGGGATTTTTAAATGGAAAGGTCAAATTGGTTAGAAGTGAGAATTCCACTTCCCTAACTGTCTTGTGGGCTGATAGTTCATCTGCCATGATGGAAGGATTCTCTTGGTTTTCTTTGATTTGCGGAATTTGAGGGAGAAGGTTTGCTTCTCTCCTTCTTTAGTGCGATTCAATTCTAGTTCAAAATTTAGATTAATTAAGTGCGAGAGTAATCAAAGAGAGTTTGGAAATTGTAAATTGTGACTAAAGTAAACAATGCATAAAATAAAGGTCTTGGGGATAATCAATAAAGTAAAGCCCAGGGTTAAATCACTCTAAATAATCATACTATGTTATTGAATGTCATTAGCCAAATTGCTTATCTTGGATGTTGATTCGTAGGGTTAGTTGCATGATCATGGTTTCTTGACCTCTAATCTTTTAACTAATTTGGACATTACAACTACATCATTGAGTGGGGAAGTAATCATCCAATTAAGTGTTTTAAGTCTATCATCTGACGTTTGAATCAAGTAAGGCATCTAATTATCCCTGTCCTAGACACTAATTTGAATTCCTTATTTTATAAAAGAATACAAACCCTACTTTGTTTATTACCACGTTCTATCTCCCTATTTCCTCTCCCAATATCAAAAGTTTGACAATATATGTATTTTACGGGTAATTAATCCATAAAATAATTAAAACAATACTAAGCAAACAACCAAATATGATAAGCAAATCCAACGAAATTAATCAAAAACAATAGTACTCATGTTCTTGGTTTTAACCTAGGAAAGGGAGTTTTAGCAAATAATATTCATAATCACGATTCAAATAATTGAATGCATGATATGATATAATTAAAATCTAAATAAAAAATTATAAAACCTAATAAAGTGCAGCAAGCTCTGCTAAATTAATCCACCGCCACACCGCTTCAAAATTATCCCAAATGATTCAAAGATATCTCTTTAAAGTGTGTAACTTGTGGGTATATATATTAAAATAATACCAATCCCTATAGGATTAAGGGATGTGATGAATAAGATTCCCACATACCCAATAATGTGCAGCATCACAATATATTTTATTTGTAGTATATGCCAATCCGTTTATCTGTGGAAGTTGACCAAAATTAGAGCGATGGATTGCAGCCCACAACGCTTGCTTGAGATCACTGAAATGAAGCTTGCGTCGTGGGCATATCTCATGACTCACCTGGAATTGAATCTCCAAATATTTTCTAAGTCAATGGATCACTGGAATGGAGGGTGAGACATGAAAAAATCGCGTGCACACACTGGAAGTTGCATCCAAAATTTTGGCTAAGTCTTTATAGTCCCATCTTTCATCCCTTGTATGGTGGTGTATTTCCAATGAATTTCCAGCTTTTATATCATTAGTATATCACAATATTAAGCTCACAAATATTCATAAATAATTACACACCAAAAATTATAAATCTAAACAACACAATATTCTCAACGACGAATCAAAATAAGAGCTAAGATAAGGCTAATTCACAATGATCTTCACTTATTGTTCCAACTCCAGACTTAATCCAATTGAACCTTGCACATTAAAAACAAGTAGTTCCACATATAATTACACCATTAAAACCATCAGATACTCATTTAACACGCTAAAATTCATTGAAATCAACTAGAATTACACTTAGCTCAAGCTAGTAAAACTAGTTTTCTCGATTAAACTCTAAAAGACTTAATTAAGCATAAACTTGTTGGGAAAACATGGTGAACCATTGTAATCACGCACTTGGACACTCATATGCTCATTTATATAAAATTGAACACGTTAAGCACACAAAGTTCTCTCAAAACAAAGATAAATAAGCTATTATCGTAACACTAAAGTATAAATACACCTAATATCACCCATCAGTCTTTGGATGAAATGAGGTGCTAAGGTCAACCTGGGTACCCAACTCCTCCCAAAATATCCTCTAGAAGCTAGAAGTAAACTGAGAGCCTCAGTCTAAAATAATGGACACAGGTACCCCATGTAACCTCTCTACACTGTAGGAAACTCGAACGAGGATAAATGTGCAAAATTGGTTAATCGAACCACGATGACCCAAATGATATAAAAACCACAAGAAGTGCGAGGTAATCCACCTACAAAATCCATTGTAACTCGCTTCCACTTCCACTCAGGAATGTGTAGCTACTGAAGCAAACCACCAGGTCTCTGATACTTGGCATTTACTTGTTGAGAACAATGGAATCAAGCCACAAATTATGCTATATCTCTCTGCAAACCACTCTACCAGTAATATTGCCTCAAATCCCTATACACCATAGCTGTCCTATGGTAAATAGAGTATCTAGAGCAATGAGCCATGCAAAGAATCAATATAATCAAATCTTAAATCCACGGAACACATATTTGCCCATCATACCTCAAAACAACCTCAGAATAAATGGTATTCCTCCTAGACTCACTTCTCAACACTTGCTCTCGAATGCTACAAAGGTTGTTATCCTTAAACTAACAACCCTGAATCTGCTCCAACAAGGTAGATCTAGCCTGAACACTAGAAATGATCCTGTGAGGTCAGAAACATAAAAAAAAACCATCAAGTTATCTAAGGGGTGAATGTCCAATGCCAATGGCTACTAAGAAACTAAGATAAAGTCTAAAATACCCATTCTCAGTGACTTCCAACTCAATGAATCCACTGGCACATAAGTCTTTCCTTGATGGTGGAGATTAGAGATATCATAGTTCTTTATCAACTCAATCCATCTACGGTATCTCTAATTAAGGTCTTTTTGGGTCATAATATATTGAAGAGCGCAAGATCATGAAAGATCTCACAGTGAACTCCATGAAAATAACTCCTCTAAATCCTAAGCACAAATACTACAGTACTAACTCAAATTCATGTGCGGGGTAGTTTCACTTATGCACCTTCAGGTTCCTCGATGCATGTGTAATAACATGGCCCTACTGTATTAGAACACACCCTATACTAACACAACATGCATCACAGTTTATATTAAAAACCCCACCCTCATCTGGAAGATTCATAAGCTAAAGTAAGAAAATCATTGTACTTCAAAAATCTTACCTAACCACTGAAATAGATGCTCATTTATGGCCGATTTAGTCATAGAGGATGTAATAGAAGAAAAACCCTTAATAAACCACCTATAGTAACCTACCAACCTAACAAAAGTGTGAACCAGCCCAACTGTGAATAACTTTTATCTTTGCTGGGTTTACCATAATTCCATCCTTAGAGACCATGTTCCCCAAGAATGCTACAGAATCAAGCCAAAATTCGTACATTGAGAACTTCGCTTAAAGCTGATAATCTCTCAAAGTATGGAGCACAGACCTTAAATGTTGGTCGTGCTTATTTCTACTCCTCAAATATGCCAAATTGTCATCAATAAATACTATCATGCAGAAGTCTTAATAAGGGACAAACATATAATTTAACATATCCATAAATTCTTTTGGGCATTTGTCAACTCAAAAGGCATCACAAAGACCTCATAATGATCATCATGAGTCTTAAAGTCTGTCTTAGGGATGTCAACAACCATAATTCTTAATTGATGGTAACCAGACCTCAAGTTTATCTTAGAAAACACTATTTCACCTTGATTAAGGTCAAGCAAATCATTTATATGAGGCATAGGATAATTATTCTTCACAATCACATTATTCAACTAGTTATTATTGATGCACATAACTCCATCTTTCTTTTTCACAACTAGTACTGGAGGAACCCATGGTGAATCACTCGGTCTTATAAATCACTTACACATAAGATCTTAAAGATGACTATTCAACTCCTTTAGCTTAGCAGGAGCCATAGGAAATAGGCTGGGTGCTTAGCTCTAGGTCAATAATAAATTATATATCACGCTCAGGAGGATGTCCAGGTAGGTTAGTCAAAATTACATCAGGAAACTCGCGAATAATAAATGCAGAGTCAAGCAATGGACTTTCAGTACTAACATCCCGAACCTATACAAGAGATGACTAAAAACCCCTCAGTACAGTCTCGTAGTCGTAATGTAAGAAATAATCCTTGTTGGCATTTACTAACAGTACCCTACCACACAATTGAGGATGTGCTAAGAAAGGATAAGGCAACGGTTTTAGCAATATAATCCAAGACTGCATGGTAAGGATATAGATAATCCATTCCAGAATCACATCAAAATTGACCATATCTATGACAATGAGATCAATTTAAGTATCAAAATCCCAAACAGTCACTAAACATGATCTACATACCTAATCCACTAGTAAAGAATCACCCACGAGGGTAGCACTATGTAATGATAAAAAGGAACTCTGAACAAAAACCCAACTGCGATGCAAAATAAGCAAAAGCATATAAAAATGTGTAATCAAGATTAAACAAAGTAGAAGTTGGCTAATGGAATATGAAAATTGTACTTGTAATGATAAATCTAGAGCCTCAACCTCTGGTCTAACTGGTAAAACAAACAAATGACCTTTTATACTACTGGAATGGGTGCCTGTCCAACCACATATCCTACCTCTCCGCGGCACACCACTAGAACCCTAGGGACCATCCTTATGATCCTATTCACCACCTTTGGCTGGCAACGACACTAATATAAGTGATTATACAGTCTGAATTGAAGGCTCAATCAAGCCATGCTAGGGACACTCACAGTAAAAGTTAAAAAAACTTGGTAGCCATAATATGCCTCGGGTACCCTGATCTACCTAGAATGTCCAATGGATCCAAAATGACCTCCTTGACTCGACAATCCTAATGAACACCCCTCTAAGATTTATTACTGCAGTTGGAACCACTAAAACCGGAATGACCCCTATCTAATATCTAAAGCAATGCCTGAACTAACTAACTAGGCTAGCCCTTTTGCTAATAAGGCTATTTCTAGGGGTACCTACCATAAAACCCTTGTCCTGTTAACTGTGAACTGCTATGACTTCTACTGTAACAACCCTGGTAATAAGGTCTTTTATAACTGTCTCTTGGGCCTCATGATCCATCTCTCCTATAGAGTAAACATGCTCAGCAATATCAAAAAATGTCTTCCCTAAAGTCATAAAACTCTGTGCAGCCCTACAAAGCGGTAATCACAATCTCTTAACAAAGCTCAAATCCACTCATACTTTATAGGCCTAATCATACTGGAATGCCTAGATAAATCATGAATTCTTGCCTCATACTTAGCCATAGACATAGAAACTTGATTCAAAGTAGAACACTCATCTCAAAGATGCTCGCACATACTTTGAGTTATATACGTCCCTAAGAAAGCCTTAAAGAACTGAATCCAAGTCATAAGTAGAGATTTAACTGGACTAGAATCAAGATAACCTCTCCACTACCTTATTACAATGATATCTAGATGATAAGCAACAAAGTCCACTCCATGCAACTCGAACAAACCCAAATTTTGTAACTACTCCTTGCAATTGGATATGAACTCATAAAAATACTCTTCTTGGGTGTCGACAAACCTAGATGTAGTCAATCTAAATAATCATCTCAATATCATCTGCTTCTCTGAAGATATAACTAGCTGGGCTACTAACATTTGTGGGATTACTAGTTCTGGTTGAACCTCTGCCTTAGGCATCACTACTGTAGGTTGTGCCCCTTTATCAATATGATCATGTGCCACTAGATGATCTCCTTCAGTCAATGGATTGCCTACTAACCCTAATAATTGTACGAATTTATCCCAAAGTACTAAAGAAGATATAAAACTGGGTGAAGCCTATGCTGCCCCTGGATCTCCTATTGTTGTGGTGGCAGAATACCTAGAGCTCTATCAGTCTCAGGAGCTATGACAAAATAGGGTGATGGATCCATGGCCTAATCTTGAATTGGGGCTTTTGCTCTATCCTTCCCCCTACCTATGGGTCGACCTCGGCCCTCACTATTGTGTCCTATCACACACACAAGTATACATGGCCAACTAAATAGTAAAATGGCCTATTAAAGACAATATTGATCCCACAGGGACTTGTTCTCAGCAAAAATCTAATCGTAGTATTGATATGAAGATTAAACAAGTGTGAAAGTAACCAAAAATATTTAATAATATAAAAGTAAAATTAAACATAAATATTTCAATAAATTAAAGTGTAGGACAATAATAGAGAGAAGCCTAGGATTAAGATACTACAAACAATCCTACTTAGCTTTATAATCTCATTGATTTGATTAATTATCTTAGTTGTTAGTTCACAAGGTTGATAACAGGACCATGGTCTTCCGATCCTCTAATCATCTATCTGACTTGGCCCCATAACAACATCGTTGAGCGGGGATGCAAGTTCTAAGTAAAACACATTTATATTTCATCCTGTATATGACCGAAAGAGGGATAACTATGTATATTACTATTCTAAACAAAAAGATTAACTTCAATCCTTTGAATGATTAAGATCCTAATCCATACATCCTACATTATAATCTATCGTTCCTCCTTCCGAGCTCACGATAGAATATGAGTTTATTCTAGGGGTTGCGAACCATAGAATAGTTAATACAAGGATATATGAACAACCAACAATGATAAAAAATATAAACCAACTTAATTAAAATCTTAAGTACTCATGTTATTTTCCTTAACCATTGATGAAAGGATTTAGTGACTCATGGAATTAAAATGAATCGCAATTAAGAAATTTATGTGAATAATCAAAAAGTAAACTAAGCGAAAGATTTAAAACCCTAAGAAAATCCTCCTCAAGTGTATTACGAGCCCCAAAGGTCGTCCAAGGTATGTACAATACAATATAATTCTCTTATTTATAAATGGAAACCAAAGCCCATTTTTGACACATTGGCATGCCACCCTAAAAGATTGGCGCGATAAGGGCGTGGAATGTCCTTACCACAGATGATCAATAGAATTTGAAATTTATTGATTTTTAAAATGGAATGGCATGCCCTTAACATAGAGATTGAAGGGAGTGGCACACCCTTGAGCTCAAATTTTCTAGATTTCGTCTATGTAAGCTCAATCCATTTGGCATTGCATTCCTCCCTTTGTGGGTGGTTTTCCCTAATCGTTACACCATGTTTTTCTCTAGGATATCATATTTACAAGTCATATTATATCATCCAACACCTTAAATTCATGGTTAAACTCACAATATAATTTATCGAGGTGAACTAGAACACACATAGCTCAAGTTAAGAACACTAGTTTCCTCGGTTAAACTCTAAATGAATGTTTTGATTCCGAACTTATTTCACACACACCTTAAAAATTATAAATGTATACTTTAACACTGAAATTCTCAATGGTATGAATATTAACAAATTATTTGCGTAAGAAGTCCTCGAAACTCTGCTAAACTAGCATAGCTTATGAAACTTAGGAGCATAAATCCAACTAAGATAATCACCCCACAATTAAAGCCTTATTCGTCCTCGAAAAACTCTTCACATTAAGAATCATATAAGGAAGAGTCAAACATCAATACAACAATATGAAAGACACTCATTCTATCACTACAATGACTACACGAATAGGAAGTTTCATACTAAGCATGCCATATACAATTGCACTTATGAACACTACTTCCAAAAATCCTAGACTCATGAATTAAATCAATAAAGGTGGCAAACTTCTTCATACTACACTATCTAGAAGATCATACAAGTCACCTAACTATCATTAAGTATTCACCTTCAACATAAGAGCATTACCCATATTCACTCACAGTGATGCCATTTAAGACAAGAATAGGTGTGAGAATCAAATTACGCTAATTCTTACAAAGAATTCTCATGTCATACAAGATTAATGATAGGATTTCCCTTACTATAGTTCTCCACTAATACATAAACATGAAGGCTTAAGACCAAGTATGAATTTAAGGATTGTAATATAGGCTAAGTAACTGATTGATCCCAAATTATTCCCTACAAGATGATACAATACAACTGTTGTAAAATTATAGTAACCCAACTAGGTTGGAGTTGATCCCACTGGGAATAGGTAGAATCTATCTTTCGAACTTGTGAAGTAGCCAAAAGTACATAAAAGTAAATAAGGTGAATTTGTAGTAAATAATAAAAAGTGACAAGTCATGATTTATTTTGATTATAATCAATCTGAGATGAACACTAGGACTATGTTCCCCTGGCTTCCTAACTCTATAGATTTTTTGTGCTTTGTCAAACAATCACAATAACTTGCATGCAGAAGCTGATAAGTTATGTATCACTAACTGTCTTATCAATGCCTTCAGTGAAATTCACTCTTTACCTCTTGAGTGTTAGAGTGTTGCCTTACTAACCCTTATCATACATACCAGATTAATGATTACCTTTTAGTGTCAAGTTAATTTGATGAAGATGAATTATCTTCAAATTACTATCATGATCTTCTTTTCCTAAAATCTACCTCTCTTGTGAAGTAAGTAGTGAATACAGGTAGGTTCTGAACATTGGACATTATAGAGAAAACTATTAAATTAAAGATGATGAAATTACATGGAAGAGTGTTGATCAAGAAAAACTATGTACTTCCTCTACTTTGTTATTCATCCAGGGTTTCCACAACCTACGTTAGGTAGTTTCATCACACATAGTTGCAAGAATAACCATGGAACTCAATAAATAAAGCATAGAATCAATCTCACTTTAATTGAAGAACAAGAACCAAATTCTTAAATTAATAATCAACCAATAAACCAAGAAAATCGGATCGTAAGATCAAAAGTCAAATATTGAAACCAATATATGTTTGTTAATACATAAAGTGCTTAAACTATATGTAGAGTGTGTAAACTAGTCCAAAACATCAAAAAGATAGTTATAGATTTTGTAGAAACCTTAAAAACTAAGCCAAAATGATTAGGTAAACTTGGGTTGGTGGCCACTTACAGACCCACTTACAGGCCATACGTGGTACCTATACCATGTGGGTGGTCTCGTGGGTAGTTTAAAAATTACAAAAATCTTGATCAGCTTCAGTAGCTAACCTATGATGGTACTTGCGTGGAGCAAGTTCCACCTATGCCCCATTAGTGTCTCTATCAGGCATGTCAAAGAAAATTCTAACTTTTAGGTTATATGATTCTTCACTCTCTGAGACTTACGAAGGAACACACACCATATGGGTAATACCCAGACCATGTGGGTAGTCTCGTAAGTTTGGTCACCTGCTTAATTTGTCATCCTTCTTTCTATTTAAGCCCAAAACCTAGTTTCCTACAACATGAACACCAATAATAGATCATAACTAACAAAACGTACACAAGTACTTGCATCTTTTCTAGTTTTAAGCATAAAAAGTACCATGAAACTATAATAGATCAACACCCTAAACTTAGAATGTTTGTATGTACTCAGGCTAAATAAACAAAAAAAACAACATAACGATGCTTAACGATGGAAAACCTAAGATACGTATGAAATTCAATCTCAATTTTAGCTCAAAAACAACACCCCCTTATATTTTACCTTTTCAAAACCAACTATATAGATCTGTGTAGAAAAAAAATGTGATACAAAAGAATCAAGTTATGGCATTACATTAACAGCAAACAATCATACATATATACTAATTGCACTACCAGAACAGATAAGCAGCTAGCAACACAACCCATGTACCCTCACAACAAAGAAGTCTCACTCACTTAGTAGAAAGTGCTTTTTTATGTTGGGGCAATCACGAGTCACTCACCCTCATAAAAAAAGTTCCAACACTGTGCATAGTACAACATAGGCTTTCCTTTATTTTCTTTACCTTGGTTTTCTAGACAGTCAGGCTAGGATCACTATAGGACTTTAAACATATTGTAGCGTAGGCTTGCGGGTTGGTATGATACATTTGGGAATTTTTAGTGTCTAATCCTCGTTAACACTAGAATTACATTTGAATCCCACTTCTCAACCAACTTTTTCTTTGTTCTTCTCCCTTGTTTCTCCTCTTTTACTATTATTGAATATTTAGGCTTGGTGTGGTTTCTTTTATTTTTTCTCTTTTGACTTTTTTACCATACCTAACCATACTTTTTCCTTTATTTCTACCTTTATTCAGGCATACTTCTAATACACACCCCTATGATAGACACTCTAAGCTTAGATAATTTGCCTGAGTTAAGGTGCACATTGTCTTGGGAGGACAAGGGCAAAAATAGTTTCATTGTAACTAAAATAGGAAGGTGAAAGGTGAAAAAAATAAAATAGGTCTATACAAGATCAAAAAGAATCGAGGGATACTTATTCTCATTTGGAAGGTCATTTAGGCTAAAAGTGGACTAATTTCAAGAATGACTTATGATCCACTCATAACTGACTATCCTATACCTTAGGTATGACTAACTGAGCATGTTCTGGATTTAATACACAAGACGAACTAAGTAAGCATTTCACACACGACACAACTTCATCACAAATTACTACCTATCTAGTTTATGCAAATGCTAGCTATGAGTATTATGTCCCTAATCCTAATGCCATAAAAAGATTCACAATGGTCACATATATAAGTACATAACATAGTTCAAAACAAATTCCAGTGGGGTATTATATTTCTCAAAAACACTTAAACATAAACAAAATACATCAACTGCCCTTAGGTACTTATTTCCCCTTAGTTAAACAAAAATAGTACCAGACTTCCTAAAACAAAACACAATACAACATAAGCATGTCAGCTCTACTAAGAACAAATATCCGGGAAAAGAGATACAACAACACAATCCCCAAGAGGATATCTAGACCCACACCCATCAAATAGACATGTATTGTCCCTAATGCATTCAACCTCTACAAAATAAAAGAGTTAGGAACATACATGTGGTACCTTTTGTTCATAGATCTAACGTCAATCACACAAACATGATTTAACATAAATTCAAAAATAATAAGATACCTTGGAGGCTTGCTCCTATGCAGTTCCAAATTTAATGTCGTAGTATGACATAGGTACCTTGATTACCCAGACTTCATAAAAGGTATATAGGGTTGTCCTCTAGCATCATTTACACTATTTATTATTGAAACCACCCTTATGTCAGTTGGCGGCTTCATGACTTTTCAAACATTGAACGTGACTTCCTCATCATTCAGCCTGAACTTTAGCTCACCTATTTCCATATCCACCAATGCTCTATTGGTGGCTAAAATAATATTCCCAAGATTATGGGCATCTCAAAATCAACTTTACAACCCAAGATGACAAAGTTGGCTGAAAATATAATGTTGACCACCTTTACCAAAATGTTAAATGATATACCCATAGGCTTCTTCACTGTACGATCTACCATCAATAACTTTATCACCTTTGGTTCGGGAGGTCTCAAGCCTAACAATTTAAATACTGCGAGCGATATCAAGTTACTTTTGACACCCAAGTCACACAGAGCTCTGGTAAATCTAGTGTCTCAATGGTACAAAGGATCGTGAAAGCTCAAGGATCAATTATTTCTTGCCAGAGGTCTAGATATCATTGCACTATATTTATGCACCCCACCAACATCCTCATAACTAACAATTCTTTTTTTGGTTACCAAATTATTTAAAAAAATTTCATATCCAGCCATATTCTCAAGAGCCTTAAGAAGAAGGATATTCAAACTTAACTTTTTCAGCATAGCAATACACTTTTTATACTTCCCTACTTCTTCAACCATTGAGGAAAAGGTAGGGGAGGTCGTGGAATAGTCTTCACTATAGGCTCAACTTCCTTCCCCTTTTCTTTATTCTTTTCAGTACGCTTACCAATAATTATTGAGTTTTGTAATAACTCACCACTACTCACCAACTTCTTTAATTTATTTTTAGGTGCATCATTAATATCAATAACATCATCCCAAACCTCATTAACTACAGGCCTAGGGAGATCAATGGTGTCCTTAGAACTTTAAGTGGTTATGGCCAATGAGTGACTATCATTCTTTTGATTCTGCACAATATTACTAGAAAGAGTGCTTAGTTAATGATAATGCAAAGTCAACAACATCTAACAAAATTTTTCCCAAGCGTTGATTGAAGTAGCATGCGACTTAACCTTTTTGCTGAGTCCCAAAATATAAGACTTAATAACCTTAAGGCAACTTTCTTGACATTTTTGATCCTTTACTAGCTTTGACAACATATCTACCCTTCTAGATTCAACATTTTTATTCCCTAGCAGAATGTAAGCACCATTTTCTCCTTGTAGTCATCCTTTTAGTTCCAATCACCATTTCTCTCTACTCTGATCCCTTTGGCTATCCCTATAATAGTACAAACCTTGGTCCTCTTTCCTCAAATTTCAAGTGTCTTGAGTAGACCCTTGCCCCTTGGCTCGAACACCCGCCATATCTCTATCTAGATATTTTAACTCCTCTTCAATATCAAAATTATACAGCTTAGGTATTTTACCCTGTGCACCTATAATATTTACCTTTTAGAGTCCATGGTTGTAAACCGCTTTATTAGTAACCCAATCTCTATCCTCAGCTGCACCACTTATTGAGCCACTGATCATCTACAACTCTATGTTTACTGAAGCACTAATAGGATAAGTGTTAGTACCTCTTTCTTTTTCTCGAGTATGCCATCATTGGTTGGTAAGGGAGTTTCGATCTAATATTATCGATGTTGTATCCCAATGTTGGCTCATGAATGATCCACTAATAATAGTGTTTGCAATAGCATTATAATTAGTATTTAGGGCACTATGGAATATTACCACCAAATTTTTCCCTTAAATATTGTGATTAGGCACATTATCAACTTCTTCTTAAATCGAAACCATGCCTTATACATTGGTTCGAAATGAAATTGCCTAAAATTTAGATCTTGTCCTTCAATTGCAGCATTCTACCTAAAGGGAATAAATAGTCTAGAAATAGCTACCAAAACTCATTCCAAGTAATAATGGACCCATGAGGTAGTTCCCCTAACCATAATTTTGCTTCACCAGTTAGAAAAAGTGGTAATAACCTCAGTCTTAGAGTTTCCTGACTCACCCTAGGAATATTATATAAAGAGAAAATTCCATAAAATTTAGGATGTGCATGTTTGCGTCATCTGTCGTCAAACCCAAAAATACCCCATTCAAATTCAACAACTAAATCATAGCACATGTGCTATCAATCTTCGTTCCTTGGGGAAGCTCTGGAGGAATAATAGTTGTTATCACTATGGGCTCAGAATAACACAAGTCATCCTCTAAATCATCATATGATTGTACGTACTAATAAACTAGGAGTACAAGAGCTTTGTCTCTTCTATCTTGGTCAAGTTTTGCTTGACGATCAGCTTTCTATCTCTGTCTCGCCTTTAGACCTACAAGTTGGGCAATATCATTATTCCTTATCACATTTGTTTTTGCTAATAACCATATAATAGTTTAATTGACTATCTCCATAACAACATATAAAGGTGGGGGAGGCAACCCATGTGGATCATGTCAAAGCCCATCAATTTAAGTTTCAGGATCGTGGTCTGACATTCTACAATTCTATTATAGGATTCTTTCTGGATCGGGATCAAATAGTATGAAGGGATTTCCTTGACTCCTAGTATTGGGCATATACCGATGTATGCCATAAGAAAAATAGAAAAGAAAAGCCAACAACCTCAAGTACTTCAATCAACCAATCCATAACCGTATTCCCCAAAAATGGTGCCAATATTTAATTTCACCCAAACTATATCCTCTAAGAAGATACAATGTGTTCATTAGTAACCCAATGAGGTTTGTGATGATCCCGTGGGAAATACGCAGAATTTATCTCTTAAACTAGATAAAGTAGCCGGAAGTGCAGAAAAGTAAATGGGAGGAATTTGTAGTAAATAGTTAAAAGTAACAAGTCTTGATTTCTTTTGGTTGTAATCAAAGACTAGGACTATGCTCCCTCTGGCTTCCTAACTTCGAAGATTTTTTGTGCTTCGTCAGACTGTCACAATACCTTGCATGTAGAATCTAATTAGTTATGTATCACTAACCGTATGGTGAATGCCTTTAGTGAATTTCACTCTTTACCTTTTGAGTTCTAGAGTATCACCTTACTAAACCTTATTTTGGGTCCCAGCTTAACTATTACCTTTTGAGTGTTATGTTAATTAGATGAAGATGAATTAACTTCAAATTACTGTTGTGATCTTCTTTTCCTAAACTTTACCTCTCTTTTAAAGTAAGTAGTGAATACTGTGTCACGACCAGAACCAGGGCCTAGCTGTGATGGGCATCCCAAGTCCATCGAGAATAGGGGACCACCCTCTTTTGCTTAGCATACAAAACACACACAAACATATGACAACGGATGAGCTCATATCATACAACAAAATAAAATAAATAGTGAATCAAAAATCTATGAATGTCAATAACCAAAAACCATCCATAGTAATCCACATGGCTCTATACAATTAAGGCAACCTACGTCAGGTCATGCCCCCAACACTAACAATGATAATGAAAATGATTATGTTAAAGTGAAGTATTTAATTCTAATTCATGGAAGGAAATCGATGGACTGATCAACTCTTTAGGAGAATTGAAGCTCACCACATGACCAAAAATGATCGGCGAGCGGAGATAATCCACCAAACATTGTCCAGGAAAAGTAGTATTGCCTTCAAACCCTATGTCAATGGGTATACAACATCCCAGGAAAGTAAGTGTCTTGAGAACTAACATATAACTCGGGGATAAATAAAAGTAATGACAATTCAAAATCCAGTTCAACTCAATGAACATGTTCACATTTATGTATGCTTATATATATATACACACTTACCTAAATGTTGGGACTGGGAACAAGGCTTATGTGATACCCCAAGTTTTTTCCATTAAATATTTTGCTCCCAAATGTGTCGAGTCGTTAAAGCCTTTTTATCTTTCCAAGAGAAGCTTAGCACTTAAAAAAAAAATTTGCTAAGTGTTGAAACTTTCTCATTTAGACCTCTGATCTTCGGGTATTTATTTAACGACCTTTCCAACATCCGTTTTTTAATTTTTAAATTAAGTTGAGATGGGGAAAGTGCTTAATACATCCCAAGTGAGTTTCGGAATTTTTGGAGTAGCATAAGGGCACATTTGGATGCCCAAAATAGTGGCACCATGTGATTAGCATGCTCCAGAAATTTTCAGCATTTTAGAGACAACTTCAAAAGATCATCACTTCCTGAATATAAAGAATTGGTAGATCTGCTATATATCAAATGAAAGCTGTTTGAGTCTTATTTTCAATGTAATTGGTTTCACCCCATTCCAACATCAGAGTAATAAGTTACGATCAATTTATTTCAGCATGTCAAATCTGTAACTGAGGGACGAATTTGATTTGGGTCAACTTCAGTCGATCATAACTCCTTATAAATGATAAAATGAGTGGCCTACCATATATAAAATTAAAGATATTTGAGTTATATTTCCAATGATATAAATTTTGCAAAAATTCAATACCCGAACGAGGAGTTATTCAGTTTTTTGTGTCCAAGGTACGCAGGATTTTTTTGCTATTTTTTAATTTCCTTAGGGGCAATCCAGTCATTTTACCCTTGCCCTATTTCGTGGAAATAAGCATAAAAACTGATTTTTTCCATCAAAGTATGTTATTTTCAAAAAAAAATTCCAAGAAAAAAACCCTAAACCTCTAAATTCCCCTTCCTAAATCTTCCAATTCCACCATGGAAATTCCAAATTAATCCAATTTATGAAGTTCCCATTCTGAGCTCTTCGGGATGCATCAATCAATTTTGTGAATAGTGTTCCGAGGTAAGAACTCATTCTAATCTTTAATTTTAAGGTATGTGGGGTTTGAACAAGAATAATTCTTCCGTTCTTGTGCCCGTATCTTTAATGTTTATTATGGATTATTATGAGTTTGACAAATGAATTTATTTCTAAGATATCCTACCATGAGATTTTGATTATGTATATATGTAAATTGTTCAAGCTTTTCAATTATGATTATTTAATGGATTCATATGGTTCTATAAGTTGAATTATGTCTAGATAATTCGATTATGAACTTATAAAGATTTGAATTGTAAGTTTTGAATCACATGAGTATTTGACTATTTTCGTTCTATGAATTGATATTTAATAATGGAATTCTTAGTGTTTATATCAAGAATTGATATATTTTGAACATGTATCCACGTTTTAAGTTCAAGAATTAATTATTGGTATTTTCAAGTATTTTCGAGTCATGTGTCAAATTTTGAGCTTTCTTATGCTGATTTGAGTTATTGGGTATATTGATATCAAAGTTGCAATGAGTCTTGGTATTTTTCGGATAGTTTTGGTGAGTTAAATTATTGAAAATCTGATGTATTGAGTCTTCATATCCTTTTCCAAATATCGAGTCGGATATGGTTCAATGCATTGATACCTTGTTGATGTTGAGGAAGATTAAAATATTTTGAGCTAAAATGTTTTGAGTTAGGAATCCACAAATTGATATGATTTGATAAATGAAAAAGAGATTTGATTTAGTCTTTATGTTAGACCCTTGTGATGTTGTGGTGGATTTTCTAATGCGTTCTGAGGTTGTCGGGGAGTAGTACTTAGCACCAAGAGGAAAATTTGGTATTTTTCCAAGCCTATGTGCCATTGTAGGGTTGTTTGATGATGATATTATATGCCAGCCAGTCCGATTGTGATTATTGCAGTTTTAAGTTTGTACTCCCTGGCAAAGAGTATGACGCTCCCACTAATGAGGGTTTTAAACGTTGGTATTCCACGTAGCTCACGTGGGGTTGTCGGTTATTGGAGACTCCCGTGTCTATAAGATTAAGGTTCTTGAATTACCGATTCACTCCAAGATTTGAGTCAAAGAGTTGAGATGTCTATGATGTTTTATGGTCATTTATGATGATTTATAACTAACTATGATGATTTTTGACAATATGATAATTTATGATGATTGAGGATGATTTATCATAATTTATGATTTTTAATGATTTACGTGGATTGCTAGATTTTATCATATGAACTATTTATTATGAAATTCCGAAAAATATGATTTGATATAACTCAAGCCAAGTGAGTCATCATTGTCCGTATGCATGTTTTCATGAAATTGATTATACTATTTATATTATTGCATGCACCCCCACATACTCAGTACATTTCAAAGTGCTGACCCACATATTTTTATGGGATACATTCTTACCAAAATATAGGTACAAGCTATAGTGCACATATCATGTTCAGCTGGGTCGTAGCTCTCGATCGGCAAGTGATTAGTCCTTTTGATTTAGGGACTTGAGTTGTTCAGATTTGAGGTGTATTGTATGTTCTATATTCAGTCGTATTGAGTAGGGGTAGTTGGGAGTCATGAACCAGCTATCTTTGGTCAATTCTAGTAGAGGCTTCATAGACAGTCAATAGTAGTTAGTGTATTCAGTTTCAGATTTGTATATAAATGAGCAGAATTGTGACCGTGTAAATTTACTTTCATATTTGTCAGACTAAGTTATGGGTTGTTTCCATATTATTCCTTCTATGTTATGTATTTTATTCAGTTGCTTTGGGTTATGCAAGATAAAGGGTTAGCTTGGGGTCACTTGTACCTTAAGAACTATGTGACGTCTCGGGATCTGATTTCGGGGCGTTACAAGCTTGGTACAGAGTACAGAGTTCAAGTGTCCTAGGGTGTCTATGAATCCGTGTCTAGTAGAGTCTTGTGGACCGGCACAGAGATGTCTGTACTTTTCTTCGAGAGGCTATGAGGCATTTAGGAAAATGTTCCCTTTCTTTCAAGTCGTAGATCGTGCTGTGGAAAGTTTCCTTAAGAAATTCCTACAGGTTCATATCTTGCATAAATTGGGCCATTTCACCTTTTTCTAAAATACCGAATATAGTCAAGCATAAATCCTTATAGATGGTTCTTTCTTAGGTAATCTCCTTTGATATTACGGGCTTGTAAGTGAGCTAGAAAAAATGATTTCATTAGTGCTCTTGATTTTCGAAAAATTAAGGTGTCATATGTACGTTCTTGAAGGTTGTGCATTAAGCCTATGTCCGAAGTGTTTTTGGATTTCTCCCTAGAATTCATGATGTGAATTCATATTTTCCTTATCTGTGTACTAATATTGAGATAGGGTGATTAACTAATTCCAATTTCCTATGAATTAAGAGTCAAATGGCATGATTTCTACATGTTTTCTTGAGTATTTACAGTTGGGTATAAACCCTATGATTTTACTCCTTTATAAGCTAATATTTACGTTGTTGAGATATTGAAGCATATGGCTATATTGAGATTTTGGGGTAACTTGCTGAAATTCCCACATTTCCACATGATTTATGAATCTATATGCTATATATTATTCTTTTGATAAGATTTAACTTGAGATTGAATAATGGGTTAGTAAGCCCTATTTGAGACTTGTGAGATTATGAACTCTTGTGCTATGAGCACCCATATTTTGAGTATTTTGAGATGACTGAGAAATAAATTGACCTAATGGTCCTTGAGCTTTGAAATCCACTTCACTATATGAGATTATCGATTTAATTATTGGGTTCATGGTGAACCATGTGATTATTATAAAAGTAGATTTTTTATGAGATGAGCGTAGATAATCTAAAGGGAGTAGTATTTAGCACTAAGTGGGTAAGTTACTATGGTTTCTTACCCCAAAACTATGTGCCACCGTAGGTTGGGCCTGAGGACTAGTTTATGATAATTATGATTGGGCCCAAGGCCGAGTTTCATTTAGTGATCACTAGACCTAGGTTATACTCCCTGGCAAGAGTATGACGCTCCTCCCCAACGTGGGGTCTCTTCCTTAGGAGGATAAAACGTTGGACTCCATGTAGCTTGCATGGTTTATGTCAGTTATGAGAACCTCCCTTGACATTTAGACTTCAAAATCAAAAACTTATTTTCCTTACCTATAAGCTATTTTCCTAAATGGTTGAATTGCAAAGATGTTTCACCAACTAAAGTATTTTCTTGATGTGAGTTATTTCCTAAATGAAAGAATCTTCCCTTGTTATAGTACTTTTTATCAAGCCTCAAGATAAGTTGTTTCCATAAACTAGAATCCCTTTCCATTTGATATGGAGTGATTTACCTAAAGCTTGAGATGAGATATTTTCTTAAAGTGAATGAAATGCCTTCAAGTATGTTTTCAGGTTATATGATTACGAATTCCAAGTATATGAGTTCTGAATAGTTATGAAATGTTGAGCATTGAAGAAGTTTTACTCTCCATGAGACTTATGTATGAGTTGAAAGTATTGTTTAAATTCCCGTAGCCTTTGGGTATTGAGAACAAGAGAAGATTTTGAATTTTGAGATTAAACAATGATGACTCACGAGATTTGTGTTACATGTCCCCATTCCACATGACTTATGAGCTTTATATTTTATACTTATTCAAGCCATGTGAGTCGTCTCATAATGCATACGTGATTTGATTAAAGAAGATTGTTACTATTTTATTCATATGCATTCGCCCCCGCATACTCAGTACATTCCAAGTAATGATCCACATATATGTCTATGTGCTACATTGTGTCATAATGTAGGTTCAGGTGCTCTGTCCCAGCCTCGCCCGTGATTCTTCGAGTACCTTGCCTACGTTTTCTACAGTGGTGAGTCCAATTATTTACCATACTTGAGAGACTATTTTTTATCTTTAGTTCATTCTGAGTCAGTTGGGGACCTGTCCTAACGGCTCTCTAGATTTTGATTTGTAGAGGCTTGTCAGACTAGTGTGAAAATTATGATATGTCGAGGGTTCGATATTGTGGTTTTGTTGAGATTTCTCTATATTGTGGTCCTATGGACCGAGTATCTTTTCCATAATTCCTTTCATGTGATATGACTATGCTAGTGTTGAGTCCATTCTTATCTTGAATTGAGTGTCATTGGTGAAAACCGGCTCTAAGGGTTAGCTTGGGGCTACTTGTAGCCTTAGGCACCGTGTGACGTCCCTGGAGATGATTTTGAGTCATTACAGAAATGTCCAAAATCCCCTCAACTTAAAAGCTAAAAAATTATTACCAGTGACTACGGGTCACTATAGGGCTCGTAAGCACTTACTATGACTCGTTACCATTAGTCATAGTCAAGACCGTAGCTGAAGGAACCTTCTCTGGTGACCTTACAATTCATACAATACGATTTGTCAGGTGACCTTACGACTTGTAGGGTCCAAGACAAAGTCAAGACAAAATACTTTAGGCATCACACTGGTTTGATTATAGATGGGACTAGACGACTCGTTTAGAGTCATACGACTCATAACCCCTATTCGTAGTCACAACAGAAACTCCGGGACAATATACTGGACAGGCTACGATTGGGTCCCTATGACCCGTAATAACACCTTACAACTCGTTAGGAGAGTCGTAGTCTGGGTAATAAGTCTAAAAACTCAAGAATTTTTCAAGGACCAAAATATGGGATGTTTCATTCTCCCTCCTTAGGATCAATTGTCCTCGAATGATGGGACAAGGCTTTTATTTGCATGAGTTAACACAGAGTACACCCATACTTACCCTTAACAAAGACATAAAATAATCTTATCAAGGAAATCACAATTTTTGTTATCAAAGTTAGAAAACAAAGATGCTAAGATTAACGCATACCTTAAGAACGATTATCTTGATTAACGCATACCTTAAGAACCTACTTCCCATGTAGGTTCTTCACATATTTGGTTCCTCCATACATCATTTACCTAATCAACATTTTTCGTGTGCAACTGGTGGATATGCTGATAAAAATATATATATCAAGACATCCTCATAGGACAGGGAATCCGAGACACCAACACTCTTCAAAGAAACAACCAAGGAAGGATCACTTATGCACTTTTTAAACTTCGACCCATGGAATATCGGATGAATATAACCCAAACTCAAAGGCAATTCCAACTCATAATCCATATTTCCCACTACCTCAAAATACGATAAGAACTAACATAACTAGTATTGAACTTTCCCTTCTTTTAAAACAGCACCACTCCTTCATGGGAGACACCTTAATGAACACCAAATCTTCCTCATCAAACTCCAAGTCCAATCACCTTACATTCGCATAGGACTTTTGGCACCATTGGGCAGCCATAAGCCTATCCTGAATCACCTTCACCTTTTCCATATCTTGGTGAACCAAGTCAGGACCATAGAACCTATTCTTACCAACATCAAACCACCCAATATGAGACCTATACCTCTTACCATATAAAGCCTCGAAAGGTGCCATCCCAATGGTAAAGTGATAACTATTATTATACACAAACACTATGGGAGGAAAATGATTAACCCAACTATCCCAAAAATTCACACAAGACCTTAACATATCCTCTAAAGTGTGTATAGTTCTTTGTACTTGTCAATCCTTCTGAGGGTGAAAAGTGGTGCTAAGATTAACCTTAGTTCCCAAAACTCTCTGAAAGGAACACCAAATGTGAGATGAGATTTGAGTACCTCGATCAGATATGATGGAAAATAGGGCACCATGCAACTCCATGATCTCCTGAATGAAGATCTTAGCATAATCCTCCGCCAAGTAATTAGTCTTCACTGGTAGGAAATGAGCAGACTTAGTCATCCTATCCATGATGACAAAAATATAATAAAATTATTGGCGACACAGCGGAGAGCAGTAACGAATTCCATATTAAGCACTTCCCACTTCCACACAGGCAACTCAATTTCTTGGGATAAACCACCAGTCCTTCAGTGCTCAAACTTCACTTGTTGACATACTATGCACCTAGTCACAAAATTGTCCACATCCCTCTTCATGTTATTCTACCAATAGATCTATTTCAAATTGTGGTACATCTTCATAGAACCAGGATGAATGATGTACCTTAATTCTTTAGCCTCAGCCAAGATCCTCTTTTGCAGCCCATCGATATTAAGAACAGACAGTCTGCCTTGGTACCTCAAGATACCGTCACCACTAATCTCAAAAGCCATCACTCTCTCGTGACCCACGTCGCCATTGATTTGCATCAAGGTAGGATCCAATACTTGCTTCCCCTTAACCTCAGCAACCAAGATGACTTTACCACCTCTTCCACAATTATATCACTTTCCTCACAGTCCAAGAGAAAAACTCTAATATTAGCTAACCGTTGAATATCCTTCACTAAATTACAATTATCCTTATCAACATGAGATAAGATGTCCATGAACAACCTTCTAAGAGCATCAACAACCACTTTAGTTTTACCCAGATAATAATGGAGACTCATATTATAGTCCTTGAAAACCTCCAACCATCCCCTTTGCCTGAGATTCAACTCCTTCTTGGTGAACACATACTATAAACTCTTATGGTCGGAGAAGATGTCCACATGAACCCCATACAACTAACACCACCAAATCTTCAAAGAAAAGACCACATCCCACAACTCCAAATAATGAGTCGGATAATTCCTTTCATGGACCTTTAGTTATCTAGAAGCATACTCCACCACCTTACCACACTGCATTAGAACACAACCAAATTCCACACAAGATACATCATAATATACCACAAAGCTATCAGTATATTCGGGTAGAGTCAAAACTTGAGTCAAAGTAAAACTATCCTTCAGCCTCTTATAAATACCCTCACAAGCATCAGACCATAGGAACTTTACCTTTTTCCGAGTTAACTTAGTCAATGGGGCCACAAGAGATGAGAAACTTTCCACAAACCTCCTATAGTACACGGCTAAACCCAAGAAGCTCCAAATGTCAGTTAGAGTCGTGGGCTTAGGCCACTTCTTAACTGCCTCAACTTTCAGTGGATCCATCATGATCCCCTCTCTAGACACACATGAGCTAGAAAAGTGACAACATTTAACTAGAATTCATACTTTGAAAACATAGCATACAAATGCTGATTCTTAAAGATCTTCAACACTATACAAAGGTGATTTTTTTGATCCTCCTCACTCTTTGAATACACCAGAATATCATCAATGAATATAAAGACGAAGAAGTTCAAAAACTTACAGAATACTTGGTTCATGAGATCCATGAATTCTGCTGGGGAATTAGTCAATCCAAAAGGCATGACCAAGAACTCAAAATGATCGTACCAGGTTCGAAAGGACTTCTTAGGGATATTCAACCCCTTAGTATTCAACTGATGGTAACCTGACTGAAAATTAATCTTAGAAAAGTACTTATCACCTTGAAGCTGGTCAAACAAGACATCAATCCTTGGAAGAGGGTACTTATTTTTCATAGTCACCTAATTCAACTGGTGGTAATATATAAAAATCCAAAGAAACCCATCCTTCTTACCCATGAAGAGTACCGAAGAACCCCATGGGGAAACACTAAAAAAAAAAAACCCTTTTTTAGATGATCTTTAAATGCTTCTTAAGTTCTTTCAACTCAGTCAGATCCATTCTATATGGAGGAATATAAATAGGATGAGTATCTGAAAGAAGATCAATCAAAAAACCAATTTCCCTATAAGGAGGAACACCAGGAAGATCGTCCGAAAATACCTTGGAAAAGTCATAAACCACAGGGATAGATTGCAATGAAGGACATTCAGAACTAGAATCCTTAACATGCACTAAATAGTAGCAATACCCCTTTGAGATCCACCACCGTGATCTAAGATAAGAACTAAATGTTTGCTTAGGCACAAGGAACTGCCTAGCCACTCAATTACCAGCTCATTTGGGAATTGGAAACTGACCCTTTGGGTTCGGCAATCAAGAAAGGCATAACATGAGTGCAACCAATCCATTCCTAAGGTCACATCAAAGTCAAACATATCCAACTCAATTAGATCTACCAAGGTCTTTCTGCCACCGATAGATACCACACATCCCTTATAGACTCTTCTAGCTACAATAGAATCACCCACCGAGGTAGACAAATAAAATTGATTAGGAATACACTCTGGACCAAAACCAAAATGAATAGCCATATACGGGGTCATATAAGAAAGGGTAGACCTGTTATTAAACCAAAAATACACATCACAAAAAAATAGTTTTAACACACCAATGACAACATTAGGAGAAGCCTCAAATTCCTAATGGGTGGGAAAAACATACCGACAATTCGATCTAGTGCCAGTTCTCAATGCATCACCCTTTGATACATGAGCAAAAGAAGTAGCAACAGAAGCCTTGTTAGCTCTAAAAGCGCCCCTCAAAGGATAATCTCATTGCATGTAACCTAGCTGCCCACAGTTAAAGAACTTATTGGTTCCCTTATCACACACTCCATAATGCACCTTTCTAAAAAAATGGCAACGAGAATAAGATGGGGTTGACTGAGCTCTACTAGCCTGACACTGGGCATCCTGTGCCCTAAATGTAATATTTCTCTGAAAATGACAGTCATCGAATGACTTAGGATATGGGGTACTTGCGGTAGAATAGGAACCAGAGTTGCCTCACTTTTTTATAAACCATTTTCCGAGATCTCTACCAATTTGTTGCTGACCTCTCCATGATTTGAATACTAAAAATTCTTACTCTACATCTCCCTAATTTTTGACTGCTTCTTTTTTTCCTCTTTAACCTATTGTATATACAAAATTAGTTGAGATATATCCACATCCATGTTCAATAAGGCATCCTTGATTTCCAAAATTAGATCGCGGGAGAATGCAGAAGAAAATTTCTTTATCCTCTCTCTTATAGAAGACACTAACTCATGAGCATAACAAGAAAATTGGTGAAACTTCAAGGCATACTCCTTAACAGTTATCCTTCCTTGCCTCAAGTTCACAAACTCCTTATCCTTTTCTTCCCTCAATTCGTGAGGAAAGAAACGGTCAAGGAAGGTGCTAGAGAACTCATTCCATAAGGCTACCTCAATATCATCTCCTCACGACTGATCCCACCCCTCATACCAATGATATGACACATACTTAAACTGATATGTGACAAATTCCAAACCCTCAGAGTAAAAAAATGCATTACACAAAAATCATTCTCCGTCACATCAATGAAATTTTAAGGATCCTACTCGATGTTCAAACCAGTAAAAGTCAGAGGACTCAACTGTATAAATTGGCCAACTCAAGAGACGTTAGCAGTTTGATCCACAAAAATAACTCGCTTAGTCTGAGAGGCCACCAACTGGTAAGAAATTAGATCTACTAGCTAAACTCAACATTAGACACATCAGCCTGAGTTGTTTGAGAAAAGATAGAGGGAATTAATGGAACTCCACGAGGGAAATAAAGAGTTAGACCCATACACCATGTCTAAACTCCATAAGTAGGATCATTTATGTCCATATTATTTCCAAGAGGGGCTGAAGAGTTCCCATAAATATCAGATCTTGTTGGAGACCTGATCTGAAATGTGAAAAAATGTTCCTTAGATGAGATTCAAGACCTTATACTCAATATACTTAAAATTATATCACAAGAAAAGGGAAATATTCCTAAATGCCTTATAGCCTCTCCCTTATAAGTGTAGTGCGCTATATACCCATAAATGAGAAACTACTTGACACGACTTTGTGGAAAACCAATGACACTAAACATATGCTTTGATACCATATTTGTCATAACCTGAACTAGGGCCTAGCTATGATGGGCATCCTAAGTCCACCGAGGATCAGGGACTACCATCTTTGCCTTACCATAAAGAACACACACCAACACATGACAATGGATGAGTTCAAAACATACAACAACATATCATAAATAGTGAGTCAAAAGTCTATGAATGCTAACAACAAAAACCTAACCATAATAATCTACAAAGCCTCTATCCATAAAAGTAACCTACGTTGAGACATGCCCCCGACTCTGATAATCGAAATGACAATAATAATGTTAATATGAAGTATTTAATTCAAATTCATAGAGGGAGACGAATGGAATGATCAAGTCTTCCAGAGAATTAAAGCTCACCATTTCACCGAAAACGACCGATGAACCAAGCTAATCCACCTAATACTGAAGGAAAAATAGGATTGCCTTCAGACTCTGTATGACGTGGTGATAAAGAATCCAGAGATTATTAGTTAGTTATGCAGTAGCGTTTAACTTGGGGTAAGGATAAAGTAATGACTATTCATAATCTAGTTCAACTCAATGTACATATTCACATATATACATGCTTATATATACACTTATATAAAATGCTGGGACAAGGAACAGGGGTTAGCATGCATTTTAAAATCATAACCTGAGTTGTGTAGCATAACCATCATAAATGTATCCAGAGGCTATATGGGCCCCATATCTCACCCCCTAGTAGGGCCCCAGTGCATGTAGCCACACAAATTAAAGAATAATCATATATATATGCATGAGGGACTCGAACCTCTTACTCATATACTAAGGTGACTTAAGCACCTAATCACGTAATGTAATCTAGGTGACTTGAACCCCTCAATCATATAAAAAGGTGGAATCCAACACCGATCTATTCAGACATCTCATTCAGCAAACACAATTTCCAGTATTGGTCCCTCGGGACTTCCACTTTTACTACCTAGCTACACATCAACATTTTAAGCCTAATTAAAATATTTAACACACATTACCATTAATTAAATCACAATGCACATTATCGCATACACTATAGGTATTTTCATAATAACTACACTTGCAAGGTAATATCATTATGCCATTCAATTCCATTGACTTAGAGAAAATAACTCCCTTTGTTCAATAATACTAGGTGGGGTAAAACCGACTCCATTTGTTCATTAAGTCAAACCATTATATTTAAAATACCTCTTTATATCATACAATTCTTCTCAAAGTATTCAATGCAATTATACTCATTCTCAAAACCACTTTCAAAAATTGTGTTGGGGGTTATGGCTAATTAAATTATCAATATTCACAAACATTGGGCAAATCAAAATCCCCTAGTTTATGTATCAAGACCATGAACCCCACAAGTTTAAAACCAAATATAAAGCTTAAAGAATGCATAATAAATCATGGGAAAACAATTTAATAGACATTCCTTCCAAAACCCTCCACCCATATAAAGACCCATGTTAAAATCCACATAAGCAATCATATAATTTTATGCTTTATGTAAAACAAGTTTTGGGGCAGAGTCACATGCCTAAAATATCAAGAATTATGGAGAGAAATCAATCCTTGAGCCCTTAGATGCCCAAATTCTTGGAAATCCTAAGTAAATTGACCTTGGATAATTTGGAGAGCTTGAGGCAGTGTTTAGAGTGCTAAAGTGTTAAAAATAACATCCCAAAAGTGTATTATGGTCATGGGTATTTAGTGAGCGAAGAGGGAAATGTCCAAAATTCCTCAACTTAAAAGCTAAAATATTATCGCCAATGACTATGGGTCACTATACAACTCATAATGACCCACTATGACTCGTCACCATATGTCGTAGTCAAGACAGTAATGAAGGACCCTTATTTGGTGACCTTAAGATTCACACTGTGCGATTCCTCAGGTGACCCTATGTTTCATAGAGTCCAAGTCATAGTAAGAATAGAACATTTTTAGATCACACTTGTTTTTGTATGAATGGGACAATAAGACTCATTTAGAGTCATTATGACTCGTAACCCCTAGTCGAAGTCACAATAGACACTCTAAGCCTACATATTTGGTAAGCTATGATTGTGTCACTAAGAACCGTAATTTCATGACCCAATTATTCAGGTCATAAAGGCGCCTAACATAACCCACCAGTAGGAAAGCCAACCCATAGAATTGAACGGCTAGTAACGAGCTACTCAATAATATAAGGAAAAAATACAAAATAAATGAAATAAAAATCAATACATAATAGACTCCGAAAAGTTGGTAATATTATTACAAGAGTTTCTAACATAATAAGAGTACAAAACTGAAAGATTAAGGGAGATACACAGATAAAACTTATATCTAAATACAACATAGAGACAAGTTCAATACATAAGAGAGATATAAGTGATACTCCAAACATCAAGAGCTCACTCTAAGTCTCTGAACGATGGCTTCTTTTCACGACACATATATCAATGACGCTAACCCGTACTATGATCTGCAGGCTGTAGAAATATAGTATAAGTACCAAGCAAATGGTACTACTTAGGAAACTATCAATTGATCTCCAAGATAAAGCAGATATATACCACATATAAATAGAATGGAAACTACACACAAAGGTCAGAAATCATATAACAAGTCAATGAGATAGTAAGAGACAGCTATCATGTTTAAGCCTAAGAGTCTAACATAATAAGACTAAGGAAGTATCAGGGTTAACTATCCTATTCTATCCATATTCAATAGCATCAATACTATAACTTATATCCCAGGTCAATACATGTAATAAAGAGCGAAAGAAAGGTATATAGAAATATACAAGGCCAAGAAATAAATATACAATATGAACATATGAAGGAAGGGACATACGGTATTAAACATAGCTTCATATAGGTAAATATATATATATACACACATATAAACATGACATAACCTTAAAGCATAACCTAGATAATCATATACTCATTCCAAGACCTCATTATAATCATACCAGGATTCAATTCTATCATACTAAAGGATTCCAATCCACATGGATAGACATGAAATAATTGTGCATAAAAATGCAATCATACAATAGAAGAGGCAAAAAACATACCTTAAATATCGGTACAGGATCAACAATTGATCTGTCATAAGCTAGACATAATAATAATTATAATAATATTAATATCAATATAAATAAAAGTGCGAATAATCGGCTACTCAGGACAACCAAATACCTAGACAAGCTTACTCGTATCCCCACCGCCCTAGGTTCAAAATATTTAATAAATATATAAGAACAAAAGCCTTATTCATTATCCATATCTATGCAATTGTCCCATACCGGATGATAGACATAGGTGCATATTAGTGATAGGCGAAGCATATGTAGAAATAAATGCAAGGTACACAGTAAATATCAAAATCTCATCATCATAACCATCACCATCATAACTATCATCATCATGACCATCATCAATGTAATCAACCTCCAGCCTTGTCGAGTATCAATATATCATCATAGTATCCTCCAACCTTATCGAGTATCAATATCATCATCATATTATCCTATGGCCTTATCGGGTATCAATATTATCATAGCAATATCCCTTAACTGGAACCATATATATATATATCATAACCATGAATACAAAACTGGTGCACGGACTCAATCCATGGCTAAAAGAGTGTAAATTCGTAGGTCTATTACCCAAAATATTCTTCGAGATTAAATTATTATAGAAGTGTAGAAAGGTTCAAAATATTCCATGATTGAAGTAAGTGATGGGGCCGAATCATGGAGATGACCTCTGATTATTAGCCTAACCATTTCTTCATATAATAATTATTCACTAAATAGCTAATATCTAGCACCTATTCAAGATTTGCCACTAGACAATAATAACCGATTAACAAATGTTCAATTCTAACAATCATAGTCTCACTAGTCACCATCTAGAAAAGACCTCTAACAATCATTTAGACACTTTGTTTACTTATCAACTAACATCTTTTATTATCTAGCATCATTAATACAAAAATCCTCATTTAACAACTAATCGACATCGTAAATTTAGTCATCAATAGAAAATTAATATTAACCAACACTTACCCTATCATCAAAATTAGCCACGTATCATCCATAATTGCTAGTACATTAGCCATGTATCATCCATAATCGCTAGTATATATTTCAACTAGGTAAGGTTCATTAACTAGTACATTAGATATCTAGCCATTAAGTACTATAGGCAATTAATAGACAACAAACTCCCACATAGCCTAAACCTTATCTTAGAAAAATAGTCATAGGATCGTATTTCAGCCGGAATCACATAAACCACAGATATAATAATCAAGAATGTACCGAATCTATTCATGTTATCACTAGTATTCAATCAGTGGAATAATAAGAGTCATATCTCAACTTCCTCCATCCTATATTAAAGAGATGTGTACACAAGCATATATATATATATATATATCCATATTCTACAACCATATCCTTTACAAGGATATACACTTCCTAGATATCCAATCAATATAAAAATTAGGGCCTTTGGCCCAATAATGTGTCTGGAATAATCTCATTATAATAATAATGGCCATAGGATACTATACATATCCAAAACTCATATCGATAAACTTATTATAAGAAATAGCACATATATAATCATCCCACATATAAGAGGCATAATATCAATAAGCATATAATCATCTTACATCTAGGAGGCATAATATCAACAAGCATAAAATCATCTCACATCAAGGAGAAATAATGTTAATAAACATATAATCATCTCAAATCTAGGAGGCTTAATATCAATAAGAATTTAATTATCTTATATCTAGGAGGCATAATATCAATAAACAATAATTATCTCACATCTAGGAGGCATTGTATCAATAAGCATTTAGCCATCTCATTTTTGGGAGGTATAATATCAATAAGCATATAATTATCTCATATCTATAAGTCATACATCACGACAATAAGAAATGTCACCTCTCCAAAAAAATTATCATATGTAAACAAAATATCATCTCTATAGGCAGAATAATCATAAATAATAGAAAAATTATCTCTAAGGACCCAACGTTCTATCTAATAGAATATAGTATCTCTCTAGACCTAATATCATGTCTAAGAGGAAACAGCATCTCTATAGGCCTAATCAACATGTGTAAGAGGAAACAACATCTCTATAGGCCTAACATCATGCCAAAGAGAAAGTAGCATCTCTCTAGTCCCAAATATAATTATCAAGAAAAAAATACATCATCATTCAATAAGTCATGAAGTAATCTCAATACTAAGGTTTAATAACTTCAACTACGCCCATCACCCACTACTAAGTCCACAAGGCTGACACAAGTCTTGGTCTTACAGGATCGGACAATCCTACTTCTAATCCTCAATTTCCATATTTAAACACACTATGCCTAAACTAGGCTAAGGTATCTAATTCAACTTGTAGATGTCAAGAAAGACATAACCAATACTAAGATAGGATTTTTGTCTAGAAACATAGGCATTTATGTTAATTTAGCCCCAAATTATAGTTTCAAGATCACTAGGTTAGCCCAACTAAGGTTAACTATACTAACCATGATTCCAACTCTTAAACCACATCCTAAAACTAACATTGTGCCATATTCATGCTACAAATTAACCCAAACTAGGGAGAAGGCCATCGGGTCCAAAAAGGGTATTAAAAAATTCAACTTATGGGTCAAAAAGCCTTATCAAATCCCCAAACTTCAATATTTAATATTAAGTCATTCTATCTAAAAACAATCTTAACATTCACATTCACATACAACATATATCACACTTATCTATAAAGAAGAGTAGACAGAATCCTACCTCAAAGCCGAACCGCAAAACCTCCCACCGTTCACCAAAATCTCGTCTTCATTCCATAAGCCCAAATTGCCAACACACTATCAAAATAGTAATATACTCATTAATACGAGTCTAACGATACCCATATTGCACCATTGTGCTTCAAGTCCAAAAATGGCACCAAAAACTCCAAGTAGGTCCCACTTATGGAAAATGCTTTTCCAAGGTCAACCAAATGTTCATACATGAATGAAGAACCATAACCCTCAAGAAATGTGTGAAAACAAAGAAAATTTTGGGTTAAAATCAATCCCTAAGCTAAATTAAGGTTTTGGGTCAAAACCCAAGAAATTGATCAATAAAGTGATGAAATCTTACCTTAACCTGGGTGAAAATCACGATAAAAGATGTTAATCAAGCTCCTAAGATACCCACAAGACTCAATTTTGAGTTATTACACTCATTTAGGGTTTCTAGGTCCGAAAAAAGAATCAAAATGGCCAAAACATGGACCATAGTGTTCTTAAATACCCCTACCAACTTTGGAGATGCCGCAATTTCCACCTAGGGGTTTCTATCGCAATCTCCATACGATTTGTCATGATTGCGGTTGCTCCCCTGGGCACAAGATGACAGCAAAATCAAAATCTTGAATTTAACCCTTGAACTCATTCAGAATCTAAAGAACATGATCCAATAGTGAATTTTAAGTGTAAACCACATTTCAAAACCATTGGACTCATCAACACTTTCATCAGAGATCGTTCAGGAAAAAAGTGGGACCTACACCTATATTTCCATTTTTTCATAAAATTTGCTCAATAGCCTAAAATAAGTCTGGGAGCCTTGCGAATTGAACTAAGAGTTCCCCTAACCTAAAATTAATGTTTCGGATATGATGGGGAAGTCGAATTTCCCATATGTGGTCATTTCAAACAAATATGGGTCCCATACCCGTATTCTAATTTTCTAATTATTTGACTAATAGTTCTAAATGAGCTCGGGTGTAGTTGGACCCAAACCAAAGGTCTACTTAGCCTAAAATTGATATTCTTGATCTACTAGCGCAGTCAAAATTTGAATACGAGATAGTTTCATTAAAGTTTTTGCCCAGTGGTCATTTGAAACTAGCGAAAACTTTGAAACAGTGAATTGACTCTAAAAAACAAACAAACTGCTCGTTAACTGAACCGTCGGTTCTAGCAAGTCATAAATGACTTGGGGCGGCTAGGGAGAAGCAAAAATTATGGAAATAAGCAAAAATATTAAAAATGACTGGAAGGGTCATTACTATATCTATTACTAAAAGAACTTTCATCCCTGAAAGTTAACGGATAGAAGGAATCTCAAAAACTCAAAAAGATGAGGTACTGGGCTTGTATGCTCCCAACATGTCTCCTAGATAACCTCAACAAAGAGAGAACACTTGCAAGGGATTTCACTAAATGTATCCTTTTTCAACTAGCACTATCATTCTACTTCCAAATAATCAAAACTCAACTTAATCGCTAACTAGCCTTAAACTTATCCGATAAGGCTAATACATGCACATCTGAACCATAACATGCTGATTCTATCTCTAAATCAGCACAAATCAATCCAAGTCTTATCCAAGAAAAATTAACCCAAGACATGAGTCATGCCACCAACTCTAAATCTAACTATAATATTCTTTTATCATTCTACATATGCTATCTACTCCAAATCAGGAGGAAAATTACCTGAGTCCTGTCCGCACAATATTATCACAGAGGACTCAAAAAACTAAAGCTGGCCCACTGAAAGTCCAAATTAAAAACATAAGAATAAGCTCATAAGATACTATCTAGGCCCATAAATGGAGATAATAAGGAAATCCAATCCATGCCAATGCTTACCTATCCGAATGAAAATCAAATAGAAATCTTGAAGTCTAAGGTATAGATATTCATCATTGAATATTCTGCTCTAGGATGTCCTATCAACCAAGAACTAAGCCATACTGAATCCAACAAGAGTATACTACTCCCACTAGGTAAATCATCCAAAATTTCCAAATAAAACTAAACTCAAGGGTCAAAACTAAACTATCTAATACCTAGTCCATGTGCTATCATTTGAACACTTATCAACTATATTCCATCTCAAATTGAGAAGAATGAATAGACAACCACAGAGTAGGCTCAACCATTATATAAATTAAATCTAAACTGATACAAGTCTTTAATAAAGGACACTCGCAAGCTCTACTGCTCCAAGCTGAGATCTCAACATGAAGTCAAAATTGCCTCATCTCAATTACCCAAACAAAACCAGAAGTTGGATAGGCTTTCATACTCCAAATCAATCATAACTTCTAAAATGCCACACTAAGGCATCAAGTCAAAATTTAACCAATAAGCCTATATCCTTAACAACCATTTAAATATACTTTAGTATCTAAATTTGATATATGCGAGACCAATCACACCAAGACAAATTCAAGGCATATATAAGGGACAACAATCACCATAAGAATAACCATCGACTGAAAACACAATCAACAACCTCTATACAGCTAGAGGGTACGCAATACAACCACTAAATAGGAATCATGCCAAAGTATAAATCACTGGTTGAAAAGGTAAATATCTCACTCCATAATCGCTGCAGGGCATGGAATATCCAAACATACTCAAAAACATCCCAAAGATAAAAACCGTACCAATATTGGCAAAAACTCAAGTAATTTAGAGAAATATAATTTTAGCCGACAACTAATAAATTTAACACTCTATCTCAAAAACGAATATCCACATGCACATATCATCAAGGAGAAACACTCCACCATGACTCATTAAGCTGTGCAAACTCTAAAATGGGGATGTCCCAAATCCACCCATGTAGGACAATCACTACTCGATCCATCTAAGAATCACATAATCATAAAAGAAATTTACCAATCTCGAAACCAGGGTTAAATAAAAGACAACCATATGAAAATTAACAACTCAAGATAAAGAATTTTCAATTTGCCAACTTAAGAGGCGACACTGAATTAATTCACCTTTAATTTGCTAAACTATATCGCCATATGGTTTTGAAGAGTTGATAATTGGGTGTCTAAGGATGTGATAATATCAAAAACAATCACACCTGCAGGACTTCTTACTAAACTTTTGGATTCATCATCATACCAGTCATGATTACCTTATGTAATTTGATTTAACAAGGTAAATATGTAAAACCCTGATTTTTTGAGCTAGAATTTAAATTGTTATTCCTACTTGTATAAACTCGAATCTAATGATTATTATGTAAATATAAGTGTCTTGATTATTTACCTAGTGTCTAAAGTTCTTTCAATGTGAAGAATATTCATTGGAAGCACTAAGGACAATGTTGAGTTAAGAACATTTGATTCGACCAAATTTTGGTATTTGATCCTACAAGGGTAAAATTTAAATGAGTATAACTTCTATAATATATTGAATTTTGGGGCTCAATAGACACCGAATCTTAGATAATGGATTCCTCTTTCTAATACATCTGATTTTTCTTTACTCTAATGCCCGAGCAAAATGATATGAGCATTTTCATAAGGAACAGGTGAGGGTCCACAATTTTAGTTTGTCATGGAGGATAATCTCCATGATAAGCTTCATTGAATGGAGGTTAGCCTCCATGATAAGGTATGTTCCATAATGCTATGTATAATTTGTGCTTTTTGTTTGGTTTCCCTTAGGATAAAAGGTAATGTGGTCTTTTCACCTGTGAACGATGTTTAAACACTATATGAACCTATTCACATCAGTTTTTATGACACAAAATCAAGTATTCCAGCCTCAAACACAAAACCCAAGAAAATAAAAATTTAAAGGTTTGATCGTACATGTTTCTTTTAGATTTTAAGTTCTAAATTGCTTCAAAATTCATGTGTATCAAAGGCATGTTACTCTTCCCCCACTATTATTTTATCAAAAGCATGTGTTTAAAATTGTATCCATGGGATTAAATTGTGGTTTCTGAATATTGGTTTGAGGATTTTTGAATGAATGGATCTTAATAGATTTCCCATAGTTTTAAATATAATTGTTCATAATTTATTTACCTCTTTTAAATCCATTGGGGTACATGGGTATGGGAATTAGAATGGGGGTCAAGGAATTCCCCAAATTAATGTTTTATCATTTGAAATTGGTTTAGAAATTGTGTTTCCTCAACCCACTTGTAATATAGTTTGGAATATAATTTGACTTACTTAACCACATAATTGCATAGCATGAATAATTAAATTGGTAAACTAGATTTTTAAGGTCTTGTTGGCCATGCTTGATTTAATTAACAAATAGGGGTCAAAGCATTCCCCAAGTTGATTTGATAAATGAAAATGGGTGGAGGCATTCTCCAATTTGATTTAATAAACAAAGTGGGTTGAGGCATTCTTTTGAGTTAATAGGGTATAATGATACCTATGTTGCACCTTAATGTATGATTCCTTGGTAAATAATTGGGTCTTGTGAAAATTGTTTTAAATTAGGATTAAAAGGGGTTATGTAGCTAAGTATTGAAGGTATGGGTCTTGAATAAATTATACTAGAAACTAATCTTTGCCAGCGTGAGGGTTGGTATTGATGATCGTATTCATAGTTCACACAATGGATATATTTGTATCCTAGATTAACGTAGGGTTGGGGAATTCCCTAGTCTTCCTTGATACCTCCAGTTCATAAAGCCAACATATACTGGGGCCCTTTCAGCTTGGGGAGCTGGACCCATATAGCCCGTGGGTATCTTTTATGATGGTTAAGCTATATAGTCTAACTTAATGTTTCAAAGTGCATGCTAAGTATTTTGCCTGTCCCAGCTTGTGATATATGTAGGTATATGCATCTGATTATGTGCATTAGATATGAATTATTTTGAACTGATGATCATAGCATTATTTTACCCTTATCCCTTAGTTACACTCTAATGCTAATCACACTAACTATCTCTAGATGTTGTATCCCCATGAATACAAGTCTGAAGGCACCAATATTTTTTTAGTATAGTGATAGATTTATAGATTGTCAGCTTTTAGTTTTGAAGTGGTGAACTTCCATTCTTTGGAAGGATTATCATTTGAAAGTCCTATTTCTTTTGTATCATTGACTATAATTTTGTTTCTTTATGGCTATCATTGGCTATATGTCCCAACATAGATTAATTTTTATTCTGTTTAGAGGCTTTATGGATTACTGTGAACTTAGGACTAGTTGTTGGATTCTTAGACTTCTTTTAAGTTATACTTAGTTATCTTGTGATATGTTTGAAATTCTGCTACTATCCTTGAATTGTGTTTCATTTGACTAGGTAAAGGGGGTGATCTCTGATCCTTATTGGGATTGAGATACTCATCATGGATAGGCCCTAGTTTGGGTATGGTAAAAGTTGGTAGTAGATCCTAGGATCATGGTCAATTGAGTGTGCATAAATCCATGTTAAGTAGAGTCTCTTTTATGGGTGTGTAGTGTGCCAAACTTATAAGGGATAGGCTATGAGGGATTTAGAAAATGTTTTTCATTCGTTCATACTCTAGATCATGCAATTGTGTTGTCCATATGAAATTTTTCCAACATCCTTCCTTTCTCTAATTCATGGGCTATGTCAATATAAGTTCAAAGGCTTAGCTTCCTAATAGTGTGGTCCTTTCTAAATGAGTTATCAAAAGTTGTAAAATGGAACATGGACTTGAAAGGAGTCCATTAGTGCGTCAAGGTCTGTTGATTCAAGTATGTACCTCTAACTTCATGAATTATGAGTTTTAACCTGAGGTAATATGTGTAATTTGTCTCTTTCAAGAATTTTATTGCAAATATCTCGCCTAAGGGGAAAGACTTAAATCTAAATATTAGGATAGTATTTTTGCCTTGGAGATAGTATAAATTGGGGTGTTATGACCTATGAGTAGTAAGGTGATCCTGAGGTTGGTGATATGGAGTTTTATATTTAGGAGTCAAAGTGAGGGTAACTTTTAGTTTTAAAAGGGGATAGTTGTAATTTCATGAAGTTTAAGTGAGTGTTAGGGTTGATATGCTCTTATGTTAGTCGATCAAAGAAAGTAGTTATTTACAATATTTGCAACTTTAGTTGAAATAATAAAGTTGCTCATGAGGACTTGATATTGTAGTAGTAAAATAAATTATAGGTTGTGAATGGATGGATTAGTCGACTAATAATTTTGGAATTTAACGTTCAATTGGAGAGATCATAAAAAATGGGGACTTAGTGGTTTTTATAGAATCTTGAAGATAGTTGGAATGTAGGCATGCGTAAGAGGATGTGATGTGAAAAGGTGAATGATCTATAGACCATAATGGATTTGGTTATGAGACTTAGATCGAGTATCCTTATTACCTAGCTATACCCATTGACATTTTCCTAGTAGTTATAAACTAGAATAGAATGTGAGAAGACGTGTAGTAGTAACATGGTTAAGAAAAATGTGCTTGTGGACCATAGCTAAGTTAAATAAGGGATTTAGGTGGATTTCTCTATTTTGTAGACTAGTATATTATGAGAGAAATTTTGTTAGTGGTACATGATTATTTCTAAACACTAAGTTTGAACTTTACATATTCATTGTGTGATAAGAATGTTAGCTCGGGAATTGTGAAGCAAGATTTGTGAAAGTGAATTAGTAGGTTTGATATAATGTGTGAAAGATCTTATGTTGATGACTTATGAAATATTAGAGTGTGTAATTGGGATATATGCATAAGGTCTTATGTTGAAGTAGAAATTGTGGCCAAATCATTAGATGGATACGATCTTTAGGTTTTACGAATAAAGTGTACTCGGTCTTGAATTATGAGTGCCATGTATGCCTAGCTAATGTTCTTAAATTTCTTAGTATGGAGAAGTATAGGGATTTGTCATATAGTGTTATACAGAGCTGAATTGAGGGAGAAGTAAATAGACTATATAAACTCTTGGTGTAGTTTTAACATTATGTTAAGTTATGAGATTATGATATTACAAATGTAATGCTAGTATTCTCAGGATTTGAAAATGAAGTGTTAAGTGTTTAGAAGCACAAATTTTTATGCCCATGAAAATGTTAGTTATAAGGTGATAACTTTGGTGGTTGGAGGAAGTTAAGATTAGTATCCCAGAAGGAGGTGTCCTAAAAGAATTTAGTGTCTTCATATTAAAGTTGTTGATGGGAGTTTTTGTTATTTTGCATAGTGATACACCTCATTATGTGGCGTGTTGTGAATTTATATTTAATGAGGAGATATACATTCATGATTGGGATAGTGACCTTTGAGATAAGAGAGAGATGATGAAAATCTTAAATTTTCTCATGGTGATGAATTTTAGGGATTAGTCAAGATAAGTCTATTCTCACTTTAGAAAATTCCTCCAATTTTGGTTTAAGAGGATATTCAACCAACATCTTACATATTCAAATGGTGTCTATGCCTAAGTTTATAGTTCTTTATCCAACCTATGTCCATGTTTTGGCCCTAAAAGTATGATCTAAGTGTTCTGATATGTGAAACCCTTCGTTGTTTTGGGAACATATCTCACGACACAGACCCCCCTTAAGTTGTGTAGTAAATATATGTTGTAATTGAATACTATCACTTCTATTTTGGAAGCTCATACTCTAGTCCCTCAGTTACTCTCTTTGGGTCAGGAAGATAGTGGTTATGGAAGCGTAGTTATGTTTTAGATTAAAGAGTGGATTATATTTACTGTAAAATTTTGGTGTGGCTACTCGAACTAAGGTTATAAAAGAAGCATTAAGAGTGACATAAAACTTTTATTATGTGAAATACTTAGGAGGGGAATATATGGTGAAAATATTTGTAAAGGTGATAAAGGTTGCTAGGTTCTTAGTATGGAAATTCATAAAGTGTGTGTAGTAAAAATAAGCTTGATTGTTGTGATTGATATATACATAAACCATTCTGTTATGTGGCTAGTACTCTTTATAATACCTGATATTATTTTATTAGACTATTAATATAGAGTATTATTCTTTGATGCATTTAATGTATAGAGCCTTGCAGTTGAAGTTAGCACCTTTTAACTCTAGATTAGGCTTTAAAATAGAAGCAATGTATATATAGACCTAGGCTCTTGTAGTTACGTGTTTTGTGGGGAAATTGTAAGATTGAAATGGTGAAGTATGGTATGCATAGCTGAATTCATAGTTGGGAAGTATTGCTATATTTGAGGGCTATTAGACGTATCACTGGGGGTGGAGAATGCTTCTGTTCTTATGTTCTGCAAAATCTTTTTTCATGTCTTGTATCAATCTTAATAAAATTGAGGATTCCTGGAATAATTCTTGCCTTACGTTGTGATGATCATGTTTTGTATAACTCATGCCCATTAAGGATGTTAAAAGGGTAATCCCTGTGAGTTTCAGTATTTTCAAAAGTGTTTTAAAGCTATTTTTGGAGTCTGAGGCAGTGAGACTCCACGATAACACCGTGTCACGAAGGTTACTCTTCGTGAGAAGAAGCGTGGCACAAAGGTTAGCCTCCACAATAGGTTGCATTCCATACCGAGGTGTAAAATTTCATCTAGTTTTGATTTTCTCACTTGGGGTGAGGGTCTTTTGGTCTTTTACCCCTTGAATGACCTTAGTCTTATATCTCATGATGCTTTCATAATTTACATTGTGATGCCATAATACCCTTCTCTTTTGATTCTTTTATGTTTTTTTTTAAGGAGAATTCTTAATGTGAAGTTACATATTTTTTTCAAAACTTGTAAAGCTTTAAAATATTCCTATCCATTATTCGAGGATGAGTGATTCCAAGGGGGAGAAAATGTAACACCCCACATTTTTGGGCTAGAATTCAAACTATTATTCCTATGTGTATAAACTCGAATCCAATGATTCCTTTTTAAATATAATTTTTCTGATCATTTACCTAGTGTGTAAAGTTCTTAGGAGGTAAAGAATGTTCATAGAAAACACTTAGAGAAAAGTTGAGTTAAGAACTTTTAATTCGATCAAATTTTGGTATTCAATCCTACAAGGGTTAACTTTCAACGTAGGTTATTTTTGTTATATATGGATTTTTTTGGCTCAAGACCCACCAAATTATATATAATTGAGTCGCCTTTCCAACTTATCTAATTTAACATTAATCCGATACCCGAATAAAAAGTTGTGAGCATTTTCATGATTTACAAGTGAGGGTCCACAATTTCAACACGTCAAGGAGGATAATCTCCATGATAAGCAGTGTGGCATGGATGTTAACCTCCATGATAAGGTATTTTCTATACCGCTGTGTAAACTTTCTGTTGTCTTGTTTTAGTTTCCTTAGGATGAGGGGTAATGAGTTATTTTCTCTTATGAATGACTTTTAAACACTATATGGACCTATTTCCATCAGTTTTCACAACACAAAAGCTATTATTCCTCTCTCAAACACAAACCCAAGAAAACAAAACTTAAGGGTTTCATCGTATGTTCATCTTTCAAATTCTCAGTTCCAAATTGCTTCAAATTTCTTGTATATCAAAGGCATATTAATCCTCTTCCACTATTTATTTTATCAAAAGCATGTGTTTATAATTGTACCCATGTGATTAAATTGGGGTTTGTGAATATAGGTTTGAGATTTTTGGAATGAATGTATCTTGAATGGATTTCTGATGGTTTTAAGTACAATTGTTCATTCTTTGTTTTCATGTTTGAACCAATTGGGGTGCATAGGTATGAGAATTGGAATGGCGCCTGAGGCATTCGCCCAAATTAATATTTTATTATTGGAAGTTGGTTTGGAAATTTTATTCCCGCAACCCACTTGTAATATGGTTTGGAATATTATTTTACTTACTTAACCACTCTATTGCATTGAATAAATAATTAATTTGGTAACCATGGATTTTGAAGGCCTTTTTGTCCATTCTTGATTTAATTAACAAAAACGGGTTGAGGCATTCCCCAAATTGATTTGATAACTGAAAAAGTGCCTAGGCATTCCCAAATTTGATTTAATGAACAAATGGGGTCTATGAATTCCCCAGGGTTAATTGAATTATAATGGCATCTTGATAAACTAGCAAGTGTAGCGTATAATGATACGCATAAGGTACTTTAATTTATGATTCCTTGGTAACTAAATGGATTATGTGAAAATTGTTTTAAATTGGGCTTAAAGGGTGTTATGTAGCTAAGCCATTAATGTGTGGGTCTTAAATGGCTTGTACTGGAAACTCACATTTTTGGCATGAGGGTTGGTCTTGATGATCATGTACATAGTTCATTCAATCGATATATTTGACTCCAGGATTAACGTGGGGTCGAGGTATTCCTTTGTATTCCTACATACCTCTGATTCATAAGGCTAACACACACTGAGCCCTTTCAGCAAGGGGAGCTGAACCCATATAGCTCTGGGTTTCTTTTATGAAAGTTAAGCTACATAGTCCAAGTTAACGTTTAAAAGTCCATGCTAAGCCTTGTTCCCTAGGCCAACATATGATATATGTATGTATATGCAACTGATTATTTGCATTTGATTGGAATGATTTTGAACTGTTGATCCTGGAATTATTTTACCCTTATCCCTGAGTTACATATTAGTGCTTATCCCATTAACCGTCTTTGAATACTGTATCCCCATGCGATGTAGGATCTGAAGGCAATTCTATTTTTCCTGTGCAGTGATAATTTTTTGGGATTTCAGCTGTCAGCTTTGAAGTGGTGAGCTTTTACTCTCTGAAAGGGTTATTATTTTAAAGTCATGTTTATTTTATGTCATCGAATACAATTTGGTTTCTTTTTAGCTATCGTCGGAGGCATGTCGTGGCTTAGATTGATTTTAGTTCTGTTTAGAGGTCTTATTGATTAATGTGGACTTCAGATTGGTTGTTGGATTCTTACACTTCTTTTGAGTCATACTTATCTATCTTGTGATATTTTTGAAATTTTGTTGCTATACTTGAATTGTGTTCCATTTGACTAAGCAAAATGGGTGTTCTCCGATCCTTGTTGGACTTGAGACACCCGTTATGGACAAAAATTAGTTCGGGTCGTGAAAATACAACTAATCTAAAGTTTTCAATAACACTTGACCACCTACAGTTGAATATAGTAAAATCTTTGTGTTATAGTCATGAGTTCCAGCAAAAGAGAGATAATACCTCATTTGACTGTTGGTGATGTGGAAAATCCCTGAAAAAAGATTTGAATCTCTCTTATGCGTTATAAAATTTCTCGTCCAACTTTTGCGTTAAACAGAAGATTTCACTTCCTATCCTCGTAGTCTTGCCTAATGAAAGAATCAAATAAGGATCTTATTTGTCACATAGTCCCATGTAGTACTACACTATGAAAGTTCTACATTTAACCATTTCTTAGCTTCCCCCATAAGTGAGAAGGGGAATAACATGAGCCTCACATAGTTTTGGGAGACTCAAGTGGGAATGAAGGTTTCATTGATCTCCCAAAACTAAGACATGATATATCTATATTTATATCTATCTATCTATCTATCTCTCTCTATATATATAACTACCTTCTTAAAAACTAGCATAATAGCACACAATACCATAGATACGCTCAATCTAAAGATAGATATGCCTAGCCTTCCTGGATGCCAAAGCTCAAAACCTCTTCGAGAAGCCTCCGGATTGCACCCCGATTGAACCCGAGCTTCAATAACTTAACGTAGATAATTGATTTTCCTATAAGTGATCAAATAACGTGCCAAATATTTTTCTATGGAACTTTATATATTCTACACATATATATACCTATATAAAACAACACACTAAACAAAACTCACTTTGTAAAGGAACAAAATAATTTGATAAAGAATTATTTCTTTACATTTCAAAGGTTTCTTTTAAATGAAAATTGTGGAAATAGTTCATAATAATCAATATAGACTAATCACTTACTTTTCGTTTCCAAACTATTCTATAAAACATCAATATAATCCAGTGGGTACTATGTCTAAGTTGACATATGTGGCAACCAACCATAACTGGTAAAGATGTGTTGTTTATCTCCCTAAACTCCACATATAGTGGCTAACAATAGAAAATTAAATTTATCTGATTCCATATGCGCTCATGTATTGCACAGGTTCATGGTAAAATAAACATAAAATTTTTAATAAAGCATAATTAATAGAAAATTATTTGTAATAAAAACTCAATTATATAGTAATAATATTTTAACATAGCTAGATTCACTATCTCCAATTAAAATATTAAAAATTTATAGAACTATTATAAAATAATATAGATATATCATAACTAAAGAATATTATACAAATTAAAAATATTGTAGAAGGATAATAAATTATTGTTGTGCTCATGCGCACACGCAAGTGTATGTGGTCTCACTAAGTAATATAGTGGCCTTTTATAAGACAAGTTTTAATCCCCCAGAGACTAGTGTTAACACCTATCCTAGAATAGTTCAACTATTAATATTAATCAAGTGTTATGTAACAAAACATTATTTGAAAGTTACAACTAAAGTAAAATTAACAATGCGGTAAATGAAAGGTTTAAACAATCAATAAGGCAAGCCCAAGGTTAAAGCACTGCGAATAATCATACCATGTTACAGAACATCATTGGTTAGGTTACTTATATTGGTTGTTGGTTCACAGGGTTTATACTATGACTATCACCTTCGGATCCTCCAGTCAACTAACTAACATAGCCCCAGAGCTACATCATTGATCAGGGAAGCAAGAACTAAGTTAAAAACACTCATATTTTACCCTATACTTGAACCTAATAGGGCACAAAGGTATATTCATATCCTAAATGCAAATTATAACCTCTTTTAGTTAGAAGATTACAATTTTATTCTATCTATTCCACATTCTATACTCTTGTTCTTTCTTTCGGGTTCACAAGATGATTATGAATGTATTCAAAGGGTTGAAAATCCTTAAAGTAGTGATAAACAAGATAAATAAGAAACTTGTAGTGACCCTTCAGGTCATTGTTTGGATTCTTGCTTATTTTCACCTATAGAGCTTAACCATAGCTGCCCCAATTAATTAGTGACTTACTGGAACTGTTAATTCAATTAACTGGTGGTTAATTTGTTTTTTTACAAACACATTCTCAATTTGAAGTCTTTATTGGTTCTAATTTACCTCTGAGAAAAAACTTCAGTTAAACAACCTTAAATGTGAAATCCGACTTTGTCAATTCATCCCGAACATCAAAATCTATGTGGTTACATATCTGATTTGCTCGAAACTGACTACGGATGCATCTCGAGGCATTGGACAAAGCCTGGAACCAAGTTCCAAGTTTCATCCAGAGCAGATACCACGACTGCGGTGGGAGAGGGGTGAATGCTGTGCAGCAATCGTGGCCAAGCGAGTTCTGCGACCGTACTACCCAAGGCCTGAGAAAAGCTTATTTAAAGGATGTCTTGCCCAATATTTTGGCGATTTTATGCATCCCTCTTGATCTCTAAACCCTAATCGAGGGTAAATTCTTCAAGTGAATTTTGTAGGATTATTGTGAGCTTGAGTAACTTATGTAATCCATTTTTGCTACAAATCAACGGTGAGATTCTTTTAAGTTTGGTGTTAATTTCTTGATTTCTAGACCCAAAACCCCAAATATTTTGAGGCTCAATTGTAGCATCAAATATGAATAATTTACCAAAATTTCTTGAGGGCTATAGCTCTGTAATGATAGTTGAGCATTGGGTTGGTCTTAAAAACTTATTTTCTTAATATGGGGCCCACTTGGGAGTTTGGTATTAGTTTATACCCATGACACAATGGTGCCATAATGGGAATTGTCATTATTGTATTAATTTTTAGATTGTGTTATGATAGATTGGCTCGTGGAACAAGTTTCAAGAATAGGGAATACAAAGCTTGGCTGTTCATGAGAAATTTAGACTCAAGGTAGGTTAGGCTTACTTGTAGTTAGATTGAGATTAATTGTAGTATAATTATGATATCTTGTGACATTGGGAGGGGTCTTAGATCATAAATAGGTTAATGATGATAGTTAGGATTAGTTGATCCTTGTAGGCGATCAATTTTGTAAAATGTGATACTCGACTATAGACTATACCCTTACATAGTTGTACTTGTAGTCTCATGAATAGTATAAGAATACATTAGTTGCTCTAGTAGAGGAGAATGATGTTGTTGACTAACCATGAGAGTTTGTTGACCTAAAAATAACTAGTTATGAATTGTCCTTAGTGTTTAAAGAGACTTAGAAAGGATACTTGAAGAAGATTTTTCCCTTATTGGCATATTAAGGATTGATAAGCCGTTATGGTATGATTTAGATAAACTAGCCTAATTCTAGGTAGAAGTTAGTCTTGTAGAAGTAAACTTTGGCATTATTGGGATTTAGGAGTGGGACTTGACCCACCTTAAGCTTGAACTATGTAATTTCTTAGTGATCTAGATACTTGATGAACGTCTACGTTATATTATTGAGGTTATAATAGTTAAAGATGGTTGTTAGTTATGCATGTGGTCGACGGTTGGATAATGTGTATACTTGATTTATTATCTTGTTGTCATGATATGGATAGCCTTGGAAAGTCTTTTAAGTTAAACCTATGGTTATGCTATCACTTGGTTTATTGATGAGTTCACCAAGAGAACCTCTAATTATGTTACCACTCTTGCTATGACCTAAGCCTAATGATCAAGCTAACATTTATGTGATGAATTTTTCTTTGGGGTTAGTATTTTGAAAAGTTGGAGTAAAAGAGGTATCTAGAGAGCATACACTTGACTTATAATTGACATGCTAATAGTTATGTTAATCTTGAAAAAGTGGTCATTTAGATACTCATCCTCATGCATCTACTTATATAATGTAGTGATGATTAATAGTAAAGTATGATTGTATGTGTTACCTTACATCACTTATACTCTATCATTGTGGGTTGTATATTCTAATTTATTTGACTACATATGTATGTGTATATCATTATCTTGGAGAATGTGTTAATGTTATGATGATTCTCATTGAATCTAGAGGATATAATGATGTTATGATGATGCTCGATGAATTCAGAGGATATAATGATGTTATGATTATTCTCGGTGAATCCAGAGGATAATGATGCTAGGATGGTCCCCAGTGAATCCGAAGGTTATAATAATGTTATGATGATGCCCGGTGAATTTGGAGGAGGTAAGGATGTGGTGATGATGTTATGTGTGGTGAGTATATATGAATGCAATATTTTATGTAAGGTTATTCCATGTGTGGATAAACCCATTTGTGTACTTGGGACATGATGTGTTCCTTGGCAAAATGTTGTCCATTCCTTGTCATTAATTACTAGAAAAGAGCTGTGACCCATGTTAACTCTAATTAGTATCTAGAAGTAGATTATGCTGAGTATTAGGTTAAGGCTAATTGAGATATGTAATCTTGTGTAGAACTGAGGGCTCACCTAGTAAATCTACATGACTTGCATAAATGGTTATTTTATGGAATTTCTCCTAGTAAAGTGGCTAATGTGATAACTAGTTCTCTATAATAAATTACTATGACTTGTAGGCTAGAAGCTTAGTAAAGTTTTTGGTGGACATTACTCAGCTAAAATATGAAAACTAGTCCTTAAGGTTGTGACATGCTCAATGATAATAGACATAGTATTGTATGATGATTTGTTAAGTTGGCATATAGTATATAATTCCTAGGTGGCTTAATTGATGACTTATATAATTAGGAGGCTAACTAGAAGATGGCTTTTTGATGGGAGAATAAATAGTGCAGGTAACTTGTTTCGTTTCCTTGTTTGAGGACTAGTAAACTATTAGACTTACAAACTAGTGGCTTATGGAAAAGGAGGCTAACTACTATAGGCTATACAAGAAGTTTATTAATGAATTATTGAATAAATAACTATATAAATATTTTGTGATGATATTAACTGCATTGTGTCAAATTGCAGTATTGATGTTGATTATACACCTCGGTAAGAAGCCATGGCAGGAATGTACAACCCGTAGCTTTGGTGAGTTGTTTGTGTAGTTGTGCCTTGATATGTTGATGGATTGATATTTTGGTGTACCCTCAAGTGGTATGGGACGTCGTGATGAGTTCTTTGTTTGTTTTCCTTGAGTTTACTACCCGGTGGTATAGGACATCATGGTAAGTTCATTAGCTTTATACTCTAATGATGGTAGTTGTGCAGATTATGGTAATTACATTATTGTAATGGTATATATGTGGCTTTACGCGTCCAAAATAATTACTTATATGTATGAAGTTTATGAGATATATGGATATGGAATGTCGTACTATTATTCTAGCTGATTAGTTATTTAGATAGTGATATCGAAGAAAATTCAGGTTTGATTCTTTACCTTGACTTTAAGTTATTATCTTACTCTACATTGTACTTATATAATAATTTAGCTCAGTCAGTTAATGATGCATTTTGAGTACCTGTGTTTTAGTACTCATACTACACTTTTGTACCTTTTTGTGTAGACCCAAGTTTAAGTTGCCACTTTTGAGTTGAGATCGTGCGGTGTTGATAATTAGGAGATAGGATGAGCTCTAGGAGTTTGATTTGCCCTTTTCCCTTCTATCATTATTCTGTCTTTTGTATTCAAGGCAAAAGTATGAGACTATTTAAGACTATGAGATGTTGAGTTATAATTTTTATTGTTGAATGTAGAGATGCTCTTGTACTAATAATATCAAGTCATGGGATTGGTATTCGAATGTTAGTTGTTTCTTTGTGGAATGTATTTGTTATATTTTATTCCCATATACGATCTATGTTGGACGTTTCTACCAATGTAACCCATTGTGTTAGCTCTAGGTTATGGTGTTGGCTATCTACTGGTGGGTTACGGTAGGTGCCATCATGAATCAAAAATTGGGTCTTGATAAATTGGTATCAAATCCTAGGTTTCACCAATATTATTGGCACTAGAGAAAGTTTCTAATAGAGTCTTGTGGATCGGAATGTTAACGTCAGTTTCTTATAATTGGGGGTTATAGGACATTCATTGGAGTCCTTCACTTCTTTCACTTATATCATGCTTAGACTCTGAGTTAGTTTGTTGGATATTCTCTTGGATTTACTCTTTCACAGATGCCCAGGGATCGTGATATAGTTATACGTGAGGAAGGTACGTTGACACAGACTCCTGATATGTCCCTAGTTAGGGATCAGGGTAGACCTTCCCCGATCGGCCCAGGATCCACTTGGATTTATCTCCTCTTCATTTATTAGATATGCTTTAGTTTAGCTGTTGGGTATTGTTGATGGTTCGTAAACTACTAGGATAGATGTGCCGCCTACTGTTGCAACTCTTTGAATTGAGGTTCCTCTTATTCCGACAGTCGCTCAGGCAGTTGCCATCGGACCTGCTATGTTTGCTGAGGAGCAAAAGACGTTGGGTAGATTCTTGAGGTTGGCTCCACCTAGGTTTTCTTGTTCTTATGGATAGGATGTGTTTGATTTTATTATATCTTCTGATGATACAGTTCGTGGGTTAGGCTTTTAAGTCCTTCGGTATGGATTACACCACATTTTGGTTTGTATTGTCTACTCAGCACTGGTGGAAAGGTTTTGTGAGTTCTAGGCCAGTTGATATTCCCCTCTCTCTTAGGCTAAGTTCTCTAAGATGTTCTTGGAAAAGCATATGCCGTAAAGCCTTAGATATTGTTTTAGAGATCAGTTCTCTAGAATAGAGTAAGGTTCTATGATAGGCACTGAGTATGAGGCTCATTTTTATTAGTTGGCTAGGCATGCAACTTCTATTTTGGACACAGAGTATGAGAGAGTTTGTTGCTTTGTGCGAGGATTGAGACTTCCTATTCGAATAGCTACTCAGAGTTTTATTACTGCAGGCATGATTTTTGTTGAGGCTTCTAATCATGATGGAGCGATGGAGGAGATGCAACATGAGGGCCATGATAAGAGGCCTAAGTTGGAGGGTAAATTTGGTGGAAGCTATAGTAGTTCCTGATTTAAGGGTGGTATTACATATGCTGGACATTCTCCAAGTCCATCTACTGTAGCCTCAGAGTTAGACTAGTCGCCCAGTTCAGGCAGCTCTTTAGACCGCTGATGGAGGTCCGTTCATTACTAGTGGTCTCCCTAGTAAGGGCAGTGATCAGTACTTGAGAGGTTCATCTAAAGGTCATTCTTGGCATGGCAGCTATACCAGATCTGCCGGATCTATGAGTTTTGGTTTTGCATGTGAGTTTTTTTTTTCTTGCGGACTTCTCGATCATTTCTCAAGATAGTGCCCTAGTTGTGGGGCAATGATCATTTCAGCCTATGGAGATACTCCTATTAGAGTAGTTCAACCTTCAAGTAGAGATGGTTCGTGAGGACGTAGGAGTGGTTACCAGGGTACTCAAGGTAGTACTCAGGAAGAAAGATAAGAGGTCGGTCAGGTTCCCAGCTAGGTGGTAGGCGTGATTAATTGTATGCATTACCTACTAGACCCGAGGCTAAGACTTAAAATACTATAGTTACCGGTGTAATTTTAGTATGCTGCAAGTTGGCTCTTGCTTTATTTGATCCTGGATCCACTTATTCTTATATATCTGCTTATTATGCACCATGGTTAGACTTGGCTCTTGCTTTATGTTATCCTGGATACACTTATTCTTATATATCTACTTATTATACACTATGGTTGGACTTGACTAGTGATTTATTATCTGTGCCTTTGCACGTATCTACTCCCATAGGTGATTTTTTAGTTGGTTATCGAGTATTTAGATCATGTGTTATGACGGTTAGTGATGTTGATAATTTTGTTGATCTTAGTATTCTGGATATGTTAAATTTTGATGTAATTTTGGGCATGGACTCATTATCCCACTATCATGTGGTCATGGATTATTTGGCCAAGATTGTTACCTTAGCCATGCCTGACGTATCCTAGTCATGTGGAAGAGAGTGATTAGTCGTGAGATGATATGGATTATTTCTTATGATTTTGCCAGATGACTTATATCGAGGGGTTGGAAGTCTTATCTCACCTATGTATGTGATACCAGTGTAGAGAGTAGGACGATTAAATCTATTTTTTGTGTTGGTCTTGGATGTGTTTTGATGTAGCAGGTGTGTTTCATTTCCTATCATTCTAGACAGCTTAAGGCGCATAAGCAGAACTACCCCCTCATGATTTATAGTTTGAGGCAAAAGTTTTTACTTTTAAGATTTGGAGGTATTACTTGCATGGTGTGCATTGTGAGATTTTAACCAATCATCATAGTCTTTAGCATCTTATGACCCAGTGATAGCTTAATGCTCACCAGCACAGATGGATAGAGTTGCTAAAGAACTACGATATTTCTATCTTGTATTATCCGAGTAAGGCAAATATGGTGGCTGATACCTTGAGTCGTAAGGCGGTATGGGTAGTTTGGCATGTATATCAATTTCTCAAAGGCCCTTGGCATGGGACATCTAGTACTTAGCCAATTTGATGGTTCACCTTGATGTTTCGTATCCTGAAAAGATTTTGGCATGTGTGAAGGAAAGGTCCCCCCCTGTTTGACCAGATTGGTGATCGTTAGTTTAAGGATAGTAAGTTGTGCCTTCTCTATGATTGGGTGGTGGGTCTGGGAGACATACCATAGATTCCAAGGGTATTTTTAGATTTTAGGGTAGCATTTATGTTCCCCATCTAGATGGATTGATGCAGTTGATTCTACATGAGGCTCACAGCTCTAGATACTATATTCATCTCTGTATGACTAAGATGTATAGAGATTTGAGGCATCTTTATTGGGTGGGACAGTATGAAGAGAGATGTGGTACACTTTGTAGCTCGTTGCCTATGTTATCAGTGGTTTAAAGCTGAGCATCAGCGTCCAGATAGCTTAACTTAGAGGTTACCCATTCCCAAGTGGAAATGGGAAAGGGTTACCACGGACTTCATTTGTGGTTTGCCTCATACTTCCCCTAGTCACAATTGTATTTGGGTTATTGTGGATCATTTGATAAAGTGGGCATATGTCATTCCTATTCAGATGATCTTCAGTGCGGAGAGATTAGCCCAGATTTATGTTCGAGGGATAGTTCATTTGCATGGGGTCCTTGTGTCTATTTTATTAGACTGTGGTTCTATATTTAGTTTGCAGTTTTGGAGAGAATTTTAGGAGGAGTTCTTTACTCGAGTGGATTTGAGTACAACCATTCATCCCCATATGGATGGTCAGTCCGAGTGGACTATTCATGTGCTTGAGGATATGCTCTGATCTTGTGTTATGGACTTTTGGAGGGTAGTGGGATCGACACTTAACATTGGCAAATTTTTCCTACACCAATAGCTACCATTTGAGTCTTAAGATGGCGCCTTATGAGGTTTTGTACGGTAAGAGATGTTGTTCTCCTATAGGATGGTTTGATACTTTTGAGGTTAGACCATTTGGTAAAGATTTGCTTCAGGAATAATTGGCTAGAGTCAGTGTGATTCAAGATAGGCTGAGAGTGCCTCAGAGTAGGCAGAAGGCCTATGCCGACCATAGACTCTGTGCCTTGAAATTCTGAGTTGGTGTTCGTCTGTTCCTTCGTGTTTCTTCTATGAGAGGTATGATGAGATTTGGGAGGAAGGATAAGTTTATCCCTCTCTATGTTGGTCCTTTTGAGATCCTCCGTGTAGTGAGCAAGGTGGACAATAAGTTAGCTTTACCTCAAGACTTTGCCACTGTTCATCAAGTTTTTCAAGTCGCTATGTTGAGGAAAAATTTTCCTAATCCTTCTCATGTGCTTAGACAGGAATCGGTCCAGTTAGACCAGCAATTAACCTATGTGGAGGAGGCCATGCTTATTTTGACTAGTGGTGTGAGGGGACTATATCTAGAGAGATTTTGGTAGTTAAGATTAAGTGGAGGAACCGCCAACAGAGGAGTCTACTTTGGAGATCAAGTGTGAGATGTAGGCCTAGTATCCTTATTTGTTTGAGACTTCATGTATCTTCTTCGTCTTTAAATTTCGGCGATGAAACTTCCTTAGTAGTGGATATTGTAATGACCCTTCAGTTCATTGTCTGCCTTGTTGATTAGTTCAGTAATAGAGCTTCTCCATAGCTACCCTAAGTCAGTAGTGACTTGCTGGAACTGATAGTTCGGTTACCTAGAAGTTCGTTTGGATTTTAGAACCACTTTCCCTATTTGAAGTCTTCATTGGTTCGAATTGACAACTGAGAAAAAACATCAATTAAATGACCTTAAATGTGAAATCAGACTTCTCGAATGCATCTGGAACTTCAAAATCAACGTGGTTACATAACTCATTTTCTCTAAATGAACTACAAATACATCTCAAGGCAATGGCCGAAGCCCGGATCAATGCTTCATGAATTAGTCGTAGCCTGGCATAGAAGGAGATACCTCGACCATGGTGGGAGAGGTACAAATGTGGTACCGCATCTGCTGCCAAGCGAGGTCTGCGATTGCGTTACTAGAGGCCTGGGCAAAGCCTATTTAAGGGTTGTCTTGCCCGAATTTTTGGCCATTTTATGCGTTCCTCTTGAGTTGTAAACCATAATGTGTGTAAAATCTTCATGTGAGTTGATAACGCTCAAACTACAGCTCTCGTAAGAGTGTAAGCGGTCGTCTACAAATATAGAACCCAACTGGGTTGGGTGTCGAATCCCACAGGGAATACTTGGTCACTAAGTAAGCAAAGATTATTAGACTTTTGGTGAAAGTTTCGTAAAAAAAGGGGGGATTGTAGCGTGAATTTAAGAGTATCAAAAATAGTAATGTAAGAACGGAAAATAGAAGAGTAAAACGGATTACTTGGTTGGTTTTGATCAATGAGAATTGAGAGTTAGGGTTATGTCCACCTTATGAGTTGTACGTATCTATTGACTATGAGTTATGCGGAATGCAAACATGCATGCGCTTATAGAGAATCGTATTCTATGGTAAATCCAGGCGTCTTTCGACCATCAAGGACTATTTCACTTTAACTCTTTCGAGCTTAAAGCGTATCTAATGGTACAAGTTCTCCAAGAGGTTAATCCAGTTACGACACTAACTTTTTAACAAGGGTTGGTGCCCTATTACCTTGACATTATCTCTTTTCCAGACATGTAACCTTTCTTTCGAACAAGTTAATGCTATACTGGCGTATTCTATATGTTTGCAACCACAAGAATTTAAATTAAGATGAATAGAGTAATGATATAAGCAGCATACGTGTCAAGAATTCACAAACTCATAGCAATAGATAGTATCTCATAAGTCTTCCATAACCCTAACAGAGAAGTTTAGCTACTCATGATTGCAACGGAGATCACAGTAAACATCATCATGATCTCACGTTGGTCACAAGGGCCGTGCTTTCTCTGTCAGAAAGTGTAACGTGAATTAGGATCAAACGTTGAATGAAAAAGACTTGAATTAATTAATGAGTGTATAAGAATTTATTAGAATGGGAAGGAATATAAGGGGGAATAAGAAGAGAATGCTCAAAAGTTTCAGCAAAATAGGGTTTATATAACATCCATATCCTAGTCCTATTGAAATAGGGTTTTTATCCTTGTACTAGTCCCACTGGGTTACTGCATACTTGTCCTAATCCTACTAAGTTACTGCTGATCCCCAAGTCTTTGTAAATGCTGTGTTTGCCCGGGACAGGTTTTCCATGCGTCACTTTTAGTCCCTAGGCGTCCAAGCTTTGCTTTCCTTCTTTCGTGAAGCTTCCTTTGGTGTCAAGTTATCCATAAAATGCTGAAATTTTCATCATTTATACCTGAAAACTTGTTAATCACGTTTGTTAGCTCACTTACAGGAAAAAGAACTAAAAGTGCATGAATTATGTATTTTGTCCTGAAAACTTAGCTAAAATATGGGTAAATTATAGCACTTTAGGTGTGTAAATACGCCTATCATCAACACCCCACACTTAAAGATTTGTTCATCCTCGAACAAAATATCATGTCCATATAAACATTTACTTAGGGTTTCACAGTAACAACACAAAATATTCATCCAGACAGGCATGGCAGTCATTAACAAAGATTAGTTTTCTGATCACCACTAGAAACAATTCAACCTCCAACCTAGACTCGTGATGATGGTTAATTCGTATCCAAAAGTTAAGGCGCAAAGAATCATACACAACTACCCAAAACTCATCAACCATGTGTGTCTCACACAAGATATCACCTATAATCACTCACAAGTTTTGCATTTTTTCGAAACATGGGTACACTACTCTCCTTGCTCTCACTCTCACAAAGAATTCATATGTTGCAACTGATGACCATAGGCTTGCCCTTAGTATAATGCTCCACTAAATATCAGAATGCTAAGCCTAGGATCAAATAAGTCTTTTATAGGTTGTAATGTAGGCTAATGGACGGGTAGGACTATTTTGGCCAGAAATAGTGACTATATTCCCTAAGCGCTTTAATACATCACATTATGCCATTAACACTTTCTTTTAATCAACCCTGCTACCTTTGTTTCATCTATCACCCCTTTTCACCTATTTTGCTATTCAAATATAACTATCTTTTTATTTAGTCATAATCACAATTTATCTTTTTGTTTTTCCATTTCTTTTTCTTTTCTTCTCTTTTTTTTTTAACACACCTCTATGATAGCCACTCTTTTTCATAACAAATTCAAGTACTAATACACTCTAAGGCATCACTCTCACCCAATTTCCTCTTATGTTGTCACATGACTTTACTATTTAAAGCGCTTAGGAATTTGGATCAAATTATGGTCTTGAAAAAAAATGGATTAGGCTACATATGAGGCTGTCAAAGAAAATGGCGAAAGGCTCAAAGGAGTTGACTAGGATAATGTCCACGGGTAGGTAAAACGAAGGTAAACAAGTACAGGTTGCATAAGAAATGCCTAAATCATCTCCTAAACTTACACACTTTGTTTCACTTTACACACACACCAGGCAAGTTCTAGCATCAGCCATAAACACAGAATATACTATATCCTAACACACACAAGGCACATGGTCGACTTTATTGGGAGTATTATAGACTCTTGACCCAATGTATGAAGGAATTAAACCACACAATTATCACACAGTGAGTCACACTTAGAGCCTAAACGTCTCAATAGTAATGATTTTATCACAGACTCTTGTCATAATACCATGCTGCCTATCAGAACAATTTTATGCAAAGTTTGTAAAAAAAAAATCCTAAAAAAATTAAAACAAACAAACATAACTAAGAAAAACACACATAAATAAGCAAATGCAGATAAAGAAGTATAGCATACAAATACCAGCACCCCACACTTAGACAAGACACACTGCCCTCAGTGGAAAATAAATAAGAAGAACCTGGTTAGTCGGACTCCTCCTCTATGTCTGGGGTCATACCCCCTGCATCGGAATCATCATCAGAGTCGTCATCCTCAGAAGTTCCTCATAAGTACCCCACTTGATTCCAAGAGTGCGTCGAGGTATTTGCAGCACGGAGGATTCAACTTGCTCTTTTCTTCCTCTTTTCTTACCTTTCTGTGTGGTGGGCGCTTTTTCTTTTCCTTGTCGTCCTTTTTGTGTCATTCTACCTGAGATCTCAATAAAGTTATGTTTAGCTTCATCTCGGAAGATTCAATCGACAAATAGATAATAGTGGCACCACCCCACACTTAATTTGTTGACACAAACTAATTAAGTGAATGATGTCGATTACTTAGACTTCATCGACATACATTTAGGGGATATGTTCCAACAATATGTTTAGCACAGATATACTTTTATGTCATCTTACTATCCTTTCCAACTCTATTTCATGTAATCTTGACTATACTTTCATATGTGGATTAATGCACCTTTTTGGAGAAGACTACTACATCGAGACTGTATCAAGTTATGGCATAGAAATAATCACAACATCTCATGTTTGTAGTTAACCATGATTTTTCATCTCAATGAACAAGTCATTCGAACATGAAAGCTTTCAAGTTACAAGATTATGCAATTTTCTTGACCATGTCGATTTCGCAAAAGTATGACAGTGTATCAAAATCAAATACAAGTTGGAAACAAGTCAAGAGCATCCATACATATTCTTTCACTCACTTAGTTGTATCAACCACATTCAAATCACCAACATTACTTCACGATTTAACAAATTATTATAGGAGTAGTATTGTAATACTTATGTAATATAAAAGAAGAGCAAAGAAGTACTTACTTTGTTGATGGCCTCGGAAGATGTTCTTGCAAAGTTAAAAGAGAAAAAATAAAAGTTTTGAGAGTTTTGGGAGGCAAAGGTTGTGCCTATGCTATGGCATTGTAGATTCAGAGAGCAAAGGCAATGGCATAGGCGGCGTCTTTAGCTTTGCCTAGTTGAGCAGAAGTCCATAGCATAGGCCATGCCTAATGCTTTGCCTAGTTGAGCAGAAGGCTTTTGCGCAGGCGGCGCCTATGCTATGGCATTGTTGAGCATAGGCAGCGCCTATGCTATGGCACTCTAGAATTCGAGAGCTTATGCCATAGTATAGGCCTTGCCTTGTTCGTGGCCTAGATTTACATAGGCCTTGCCTTGTTCTTTGCCGATATTTTCATAGGCAAGGCCTAACCCATAGCCTTTTGCTTCTTCATTCCTAACTTACCACCTTCGACATGCAATACTTTCAAATCAAAATTTGAAACCAATCTCCTCCTTTACACCTCTTGCACCTACATTTACTAAAAAACAACAAAAATGATTAGAACGATGGGTTGCCTCCCATAAAGCGCCTTAGTTTTTGTCGTGGCTCGACAAAATCCTAAGAAAACAAAAACAACAAAAACAATTAAAAACGATGGGTTGCCTCCCATCAAGCGCTTGATTTATTATCGCGGCACGACATAGCTATCTCGATTACTTAGACTTCATCGAGATGGATGGTGCATCATTTTTTGAATGGATTCTGACGACTCTGATGCTTACTTGTAGGCATGCAATATTCGTTGATATGACTCTTGTGCATACATATCCTAGGAGGGATACCAATTATATCATCAATAGTCCAATCCATAGCTCTCTTGTACCTCTTCAGAGCAGAGATGGGAGACTCTACGTGCTGTTCACTTAAATCATCCGCCACACTCACAGGAAGTGTATTTCCACTTTCCAAGAATGCATACCTTAGATAATTGGGGAGCTCTTTCGATTGTAGCACTGGTGGCGCTTCAATGGAAGTCTTCGCTGTTGGTGACGGTTGATTCTTAAGACCAAGGTTCGGCTGTTTAGGAGTATGAGAATAGGACCCTATTTCTGTTAGAGCACACATAGTTTCTTTATAATCTTCATCGTCCTCATGCTCAACATTCAGCAGCGCAGCAGACAATGGCTCATCAATAGGCTGCTTCTCTACAAATAAGTTTTTCTCATCCTCATAACAAGCATCATCTACAGAGAACACATTCATATCGCTAGGCTGCTTCATTGCTTTGCATACATCAAAACGGACCACTTCGTCATTCAACCAAAATAACAGCTCTTCAGCTCTCATGTTAATAAGCACACTTCCTGTTGCAAGGAAAGGACGTCCCAAGATTATGGGAACTTCAGAATCCACCTCGCAATCCAAAATCACAAAGTCTGCAGGAAAAATGAAGGTAGACACCTTCACCAACACATCATTCAAGATACCCATAGGTGATAACGCTCAATCTATAGCTCTTGTAAGAGTGTAAAGCGGTCGTTGTCAAATATATAACCCAACTGGGTTGGGTATCGATCCCACAGGGAATAGCCGATCAATAAGTAAGCAAAGATTATTAGACTTTTGGTGAAAGTCTCATAAAAAGGGGGAATTGTAACGTGTAACAAAAATAATAAAGTAAAAACGGAAATTAGCAAAGTGAGAAGAAAGAATGTTTGATACGATGTTAATCAATGAGAATTGAGAGTTGGGGTTATGTCCACCTTATGAGTTATACGTCTCTATTGGCTATGAGTTATGCGGAATTCAGACATGCATGTGCTTATAGAGAATTGTATTCTATGGTAAATCCAAGCGTCTTTCGACCTAACAAGGACTATTTCACTTTAACTCTTTCGAGCTTAAAGCGTATCTAACGGTACAAATTCTCCAAGAGGTTAATCCAGTTATGGCACTAACTTTTTATCAGTGGTTGGTGCCCTATTACCTTGACATTATCTCTTTTCCAGACATATAACTTTTCTTTCAAACAAGTTAATGCTATACTGGCGTATTCTATGCATTTGCAACCACAAGAATTTGCATTAAGATGAAGAGAATAATGATATAAGCAGCATACGTGTCGCGAATTCACAAACTCATAGCAATAGATATTATCTCATACGGATTCCATAACCCCAACAGAGAAGTTTAGCTACTCATGAGTGCGATGGAACTCACAATAGACATTATTATTATACCACAATAAAGATATCACGTGTAGTATGGTGTGGTGTGGCTTTAGGCGTGAACTCCCTTTCAAAGTAGCGTTCCTCTTGTTGTGGAATTTAAGAATTGAATAGATGAATAGAAGAAGAATAAAAAGTAGAATTAATGGAAGAATTAGAAGTAGTAGTGAATGATGAGAATAATGTTGTGTTGAATGATAAAAATCTCTAGCAAAATAGGGTATTTATAATACCCATATCCTATTCCTATAAGGCTACTACGTACTTATCCTAATCCTAATAAATTACTGCATCGTTATCCTAATCCTTATAGGTTACTGCAGATCCCCAAAGTCTTGGAAAATGCTGTTTTTGCCCGGGACAGGTTTCCCATGCGTCACTTTTGTTCCTAGGCGTCCAAGCTCTCCTTCCCTACTTTTGTGAAGCTTCCTTTGGCGTCAAGTTATCCATAAAATGCTGAAATCTGCATCATTTATACCTGAAAACTTACTAATCACGTTTGTTAGCTCACTTACAGGAAAAAGGACTAAAAGTGCATGAATTATATAATTTATCCTCAAAACTTAGCTAAAATATGGGTAAAATATAGTACTTTAGGCGTGTAAATTCACCTATCATCAACACCCCACACTTAAAGCTTTTTTTGTCCTCGAACAAACTATCATGTCCATCTAAACATCTACTTAAGGTTTCACAATAACAACACAAAATATTCATCAAGGCAGGCACGACAATCATTAACAAAGAGTAGTTTTCTGATCATTAGTAGAAACAATTTAACTTCCAACATAGACTCGTGACGATGATCAATTTGTGTTCAAAAAGTTTATGGCACAAAGAATCATACACGACTACCCAAAACTCATCAACCATGTGTGTCTCACAATATATTACCCATAATCACTCACAAGTATAGTATATTTATCGAACATGGGTATAGGATTATCCTTACTCTCACTCTCACAAAGAATTCATATGTTGCAACTGATGACCATAGGCTTGCCCTTAGTGTAATGCTCCACTAAATATCAGAATGCTAAGCTTAGGATCAAATAGGTCTTCTACAGGTTGTAATGTAGGCTAAGGGACGGGTAGGACCATTTTGGCCAGAAATAGTGACTATGTTCCTAAGCGCTTTAATACATCACATTATGTCATTAACACTTTTCTTTCAAACAACCTTTCTACTTTCTTTTATTCTACCTCCCCTTTTCTCCTCTTTTGTTTTTCAATTTTAAACATAACTAAATTTTTTTAGTTTTCTTTCCCCTTTTCTTTTCATAACACACCTCTTATGATAGCAATTCTTTTTCATAACAAATTCAAGCACCATTACATTCTAATGCATCATACTCACCCAACTTCCTCTTATTTTGTCACATGACTTTACACTTTAAAGCACTTTAGGAATTTGGATCAAATTATGGTCTTGAAAAAAAATGGATTAGGCTTACATATGAGGTTGTCAAAGAAAATAGGCTAAAGGCTCAAAAGGGGTTAACTATGATAATGTCTACGGGTAGGTAAAAAGAACGTAAACAAGTACAGGTTGCCAAAGAAATGCCTAAATCATCTCCTAAACTTACACTCTTTATTTTTGCTTCACACACACACCAGGCAAGTTCTAGCATCAGCCACAAACATAGAATATACTATTATCTCACACACACAAGGCACATGGTTGACTTTATTGGGAACAGTATAGAGTCTTGACCCAATAGATGAAGGAATTGAACCACACAATATCACATAGTGAGTCACAATTAAAGCCTAAACGTCTCAATAGTAATGATTTTATGATAGACTCTTGTTATAATACCATGCTGCCTATCAGAAACTAAAAAAAAACAAACATAAATGCAAATGCAGATAAAGAAGGATAGCATGCAAATACCAGCACCCCACACATAGACGGGACACACTGCCCTCAGTGGAAAATAAATAAGAAAAACCTGGTTAGTCAGACTCCTCCTCTATGTCTGGGGTCATACCCCCTTCGTCGGAATTATCATTGGAGTCGTCGTCATCAGAATTCTCCTCCACGTCGGAGTCTGGCATTCTGCGATCATCATCGGTTGGCACATCATCATCAAGAGGTTTCTCAAAGAATACACCTACTCCACACATTTGCCTTGCATGTTCATTCATTGGGTAGTCATAATCCAGCTGTTGGAGCTCTGCAGCAGTTTGAAAACGACCTCCGCTCATCATGGTAAACCGAGTCATGCCATAAAGATGGCGAAAGAAACTCTCATCCCGAGCATGTCTCTCAGCAGTAGTAAGGTTGACGCCATATGTAGATTCAGCATCTTTAACCTTTGTGAGGTCAACCTTCTTCGGGTTGTGTGGAAGCTTATGATCAGCCGGTTCCTCTTCGATGTCCTCCTTCCTCAATATTGCAGTCAACAGGTTGCCAAAACTGAAGTGGGACCTCTTATGTAGCCTAGCATTCCGCATTGTAGATCGAATAATTGCCCCAACATTGATAGGGACATTCGTCATCAATGCGTACACCAAGCACACTCTATCTCGTGTTATCTTCACGTACTGCGTCCCTGGAATGAGAGAAGAGCTGAATATTGGCAGCCATATCCTAGCTTCCCTATTCAAAGGAGCATAGGGAAAGGTATTGTGCCGACCGGTGTCCTTGTGTCTAATCCATCTTTCCATGGATAGTGGTCCGCATAATGTGTGTCTAATAGCCCTGTACGGAGGTCTGTTATACAGCTCCTTGAATGGTGATGGGTCAACAGATGCCAAACCTAGAAAGGAGTTGAAGAACTCCGCATTTAGTTGCAGAACTTGGCCCCGAATCTTTACTTCAGTCCCTGTAGTTTTCGGTGACCAGTTGGCATAGAATTCTCATGTTAAATCGAGATTGAACTCTCCCATATCTCGGAAGATAAAATCATGATGTAACGCCATTATCTTTGCCAACATGCGTGATTCTTTCTTTTCTAGGCTTTCCTTGTGTATCAGTTCCACATGAACATATTTTCTCTCTTTATTGTTCCTAAACCACTCCTTTGCTTTCTCCTCTAGGACCCATTTAATTCCGAACATGCGGCGTGGTACTAGCAGTGATGAGGGTTCTCCTTGCTCTTTTCGTCCTCTTTTCTTGCCTTTTTGTGAAGTGGTATCTTTGCCTTGTCTTGCTTTGGGTGCCATTGTACCTGATATTATAACGATAGTCAAGTTAGCATCATCTCAGTGGATACAATCAATAAATAGGCAGTAGTGGCACCACCCCACACTTAGTTTGTTGGCATCAACTAGTGAAGTGAAAGTTTGTCGATTACTCAGACTTCATCGATATACGTTTTAGGCGCTATATTCAAACAATATTATCAGTGCAGTCATACTTCTTGAAATCTTGGCAATACTTTCATGTTTGATATATCAAGACTACTACATAGAGATTGAATCAAGGTATAGCATCTAGAAATAATCACAACCTCATATGTTGGTAGTCAACCATAATTCTCATCTTGATGAACAAGTCATTCCAACATGTACACTTTCTATTGACAAGATTATGCAATTTTTGTGACCATGTCAATTCCGCAAATGTATGATAGTGCATCAAAATCAAATTCAAGTTGGAAACAATTTAAGATCATCCTTACATATTCTTTCACTCACTTAGTTGTATCACAACACATCAACCACATTAAAATCACCAATACTACTTCAAGATTTAGCAATTCATAATATGCGTAGTAGTGTAGTACTAACGGAATATAAATGAAGAACAAAGAAGTACTTACTTGATTGATGGCTTTGGATGATGTTCCTGCAAAGTAAAAGAGCAAAAGGAAAATTTTTGAGAGGATTTGGAGAGGTAGGCGGCGCTTATGCTAGGTTTGCAATGTATTTTTGGTCTAAGACTAAGTTCCTTATTTATAGAACAAGCTTGGGTCGGGTTTTGACCCATTTAAAATTGGATTTGGAGACAAAAAGTGACCATAGGCGGCGCCTAATGCTTTGCTTATGCTTGGCATAGGCGACACCTTTTGCAAAGCATTGTTGAGCATAGGCAGCGCCTATGCCATGGCATTGTTAGGCATAGGTGACGCCTTTTGCATAGCATATGAGATTCAGAGACAAAAGGCATTGGCATAGGCGGCGCCTATGCTATGGCATACTTGGGAATGGGCGGCGCCTATGCTATGGCGCACTAGATTCCGAGATCTTAGGCCATAGTATAGGCCTTGCCTTGTTCGTGGCCTAGATTTACATAGGCCTTGCCTTGTTCTTTGCCTATATTTTCATAAGCAATGCCCAATCCATAGCCTTTTGCTTCTTCATTCCTAACTTCCCACCTTCAACATGTAATACTTCCAACTCAAAATTTGAAACCAATCTCCTCTTTGACACCTTTTGTACCTACACTTGCTCAAAGACAACAAAAACGATTAGAACGATGGGTTGCCTCCCATCAAGCACCATAGTTTTGGTCGTGGCACGACTCTTCTTTTTGGATTTTTATTTATCAAAAGCAAACAATTAGTAGAACGAAAGAAAGAAAAAAATAAAAAATGATGGGTTGCCTCCCACCAAGCACTTGATTTATTGTCGCGGCACGACATAGTTATCTCGATTACTTAGACTTCATCGAGATAGATGGTGGATCATTTTCTGAATGGATTCAGATGACAATGAGGCTTACTTATAGGCATGCAATCTTCTTCAAGATGACCCTTGTGCATGCCCATCCTGGGAGGGATACCAATTATATCATCAATAGTCCAACCCATGTCTCTCTTGTATCTCTTCGGAGCATAGATAAGAGCCTCTACGTGCTGTTCACTTAAATCATCCACCATACTTACCGGAATTATATTTCCACTTTCCAAGAACACATACCTTAGATAATCGGGGAGCTCTTTCGATTCTAGAATTGGTGGCTCTTCAATGGAAGTCTTCGCTGTTGGTTACGGTTGATTCTTAAGATCAATGTCCGGCTGTTTAGGAGTATGAGAATAGTACCCTATTTCTGTTAGAGCACACGTAGTTTCTTCATAATCTTCATCATCCTTATGCTCAACAATCAGTAGCGCAGTAGACAATGGCTCAACAGTAAGCTGTTTCGCTATATATAATGCTTTCTTATCCTCATAATGAACATCAGCTACAGAGAAGACATTCATATCGCTGGGCTGCTTCATTGTTTTGCATATATCAAAATGGACCACTTCGTCATTCAACCAAAATAAAAGCTCATTAGCTCTTATGTCAATAAGCACACTTCCTGTTGCAAGGAAAGGACGTCCCAATATTATGGGAACTTCAAAATCCACCTCACAATCCAGAATAACGAAGTCTGCAGGAAAGATGAATGAAGAAACCTTCACCAACACATCATTCAAGATACCCACAGGTCATTTTACCGACCTATCAGCCATCATGAGCCTCATATTGGTTGGTGTCAGATCGCCTAACCCCAACTTCCTGTAGACGGATAGTGGCATCAAATTGATGCTATCACCTAGATCGCACAATGCCTTGGCAAAGTTTAAAGATCCAACAGTGCAAGGAATAGTGAAGGCACCAGGGTCGGCCTTTTTCTGAACTAGCGATCTTGTAGCGATTGCACTGCAATGATGAACATTATATGCCGGCTCATAGCTTACCACCCGCTTCTTTGTTAAAAGGTCCTTCATGAATTTCGCATGCCCAGGCATTTGTTCTAGTGCCTCCACCAACGGAACATTAATGGTCAGCTGCTTTAACATAGTCATGAATTTGCTGAACCTTGTATCATCCGCCTTTTTCTGCAATCTTTGAGGAAAAGGTGGTGGTGGAAGTGGGATTGTTCTATCCACAGCTTTCTTCACCTCTTTCTTCCATATTTTGGTCTTTTCAGGCTGCAACCTACTAGGGGTGACGTCATGGATGTCTTGGTCAGCTTCTATGGCGTCCTCATCTTCTTTATTTTCGGCCACTTGCTTTCTTTGGGACGAATTTTCCAGCACCATACCACTCATTGTAGTAATAGCCATGCATGCTCCGTCGTTCCTTGGATTTTGCACAGTGTCTCTAGGTAACGTACCAGCCTTTCTTTGATTGAGTGTTGCTGAAAGTTGGCTTAATTGCTGCTCTATTTGTTTTATTGAAGTGGAATGTGAGTCAACCGATGGCTTCATCGAGGACAAATCATTTATTACCTCCGTAACTCCCGCGTTGGTTGCCTCCACTCCTTTTAATAGTTTAGCCATCATGTCTTCCATATTTCCAGAACCAGATGCAGTGGCGTCACGTCTTCCTAGGGGAACATACAAACCATTCTTGTTCTTCCAACTACCTTGGTCCTTGTTTCCAGATTTATCATAATAGTTCCGACCTTGGTTTCCTTGGGTATTGCCTCGGAAACCCCCCTGATTGTTCAAGTAGTTGGCTTCTTCCTCAGAATCAGATTCCTGTCTTCCTTTTGATGCAACAGCTTTGACTTTTTTGGTCTTCCCTGATAATAGATTCTTTGTAAGAAGATCGACTTGTGTTTTAAGGTGCTCCATGTCTTGATCACGTTCTTCATCTCTTCTCCTTTGTTCTGCAGTCACGCCAATAGATAAAGTGGGGCTTGCTACCTCAGAATCCCTGGTATGCCAAGCTCTACTTTGCTTCGTCATCCGATCTAGCATATTGCTTGCCTGACCAAAGGTGAGATCCATAAATAATCCTCCAGCCGCATTATCCACCACTGTTTTAGTTATTGAATTCAAGGATCTGTATAGTATCTCCATTAGGTGGACATTGGTCATATGATGGTTTGGGCACCGCATAAGCTTCGTCTTGAACCTCTCCCATGTTTCATGAAGAGCTTTGGTTGGAAGCTGCCGAAAATTGCTGATTTCATCTCTCAATTGTGCTCTCTTGGATGGCGGAAAGAATCTTTCTAGGAAAGCATCTTTCAATTGCCTCCAATTAGTGATAGAATCAGGAGTTAGCCCATTCAACCATAGAGTTGCCTCTTCAGATAGAGACAATGGAAATAGGTGCAACCGAATTGCATTTTGTCCAACTCCAGGATTGTCGAATGACTTGCATGTAGAAATAAAGTTGATCATATGCATATTCGTATCATCGCCTGCTAGTCCATCGAATAATCCCTTGAGTTGCAATAACTGAATCATGGTGCTTGTGATGTTGATCTTGGCTCCGGGTGCCAATGGCGGAGGAATAATGGCTCCAGTGGTTCCGGATCCATCGAGATCATCATTATCTTCGTCGAATGCTGGTTGCACGGGTCGGAGTTCATGCCTAAACCTAGCTTGACGATCTCTTCTGTTAGCAGGTGTTGCTATCTCCGCATCACGCCTTGGGTTTAGTAACTCATCATCACCTAGATCCTCATCGTCAGGATTTGTTGCTCGCCTAGGATTATCAATATTCTGTTGATGCACTTGAGCGGCGGCCAGAGTAGCTAGTCTAGCCTGTTCCTATTGAGCAGCCCTTCTTTTAATTTCCTGTTGAGCTTCTATTCTGCCAATACGTTGTGGTTCAGGATTGATAGGTAATAACGGTTGACCAAAACTTCGAGTATGGGGCATGCACTGAATAAAAACCTGCAGAAAACAAAAACAAAAACTAAAAGTAAAAGTACGAGAATCTTTGACCAAAGGGTCTAGTAATTATCACAAACTTAGTTGACAACCCTATTCCCCGGCAACGGCGCCAATTTTTGATAACGCTCAATCTACAGCTCTTGTAAGAGTGTAAAGCGGTCGTTGTCAAATATATAACCCAACTGGGTTGGGTATCGATCCCACAGGGAATAGCCGATCAATAAGTAAGCAAAGATTATTACACTTTTGGTGAAAGTCTCGTAAATAGGGGGGATTGTAACGTGTAACCAAAATAATAGAGTAAAAATGGAATTTAGCAAAGTGAGAAGAAATAATATTTGATACGATGTTAACCAATGAGAATTGAGAGTTGGGGTTATGTCCACCTTATGAGTTATACGTCTCTATTGGCTATAAGTTATGTGGAATTCAGACATGCATGTGCTTATAGAGAATTGTATTTTATGGTAAATCCAAGCGTCTTTCGACCTAACAAGGACTATTTCACTTTAACTCTTTCGAGCTTAAAGCGTATCTAACGGTACAAATTCTCCAAGAGGTTAATCCAGTTACAACACTAACTTTTTAACAGGGTTGGTGCCCTATTACCTTGACATTATCTCTTTTCCAGATATATAACTTTTCTTTCGAACAAGTTAATGCTATACTGGCGTATTCTATGCGTTTGCAACCACAAGAATTTGCATTAAGATGAAGAGAATAATGATATAAGTAGCATATGTGTCGCGAATTCACAAATTCATAGCAATAGATAGTATCTCATACGGCTTCCATAACCCCAACAGAGAAGTTTAGCTACTCATGAGTGCGATGAAACTCACAATAGACATTATTATTATACCACAATAAAGATATCACGTGTAGTATGGTGTGGTCTGGCATTAGGCGTGAACTGCCTTTCAAAGTAGCGTTTCTCTTGTTGTGGAATTTAAGAATTGAATAGATAAATAGAAGAATAATAAAAAGTAGAATTAATGGAAGAATTAGAAGTAGTAGTGAATGATGAGAATAATGTTGTGTTGAATGATAAAAATCTCTAGCAAAATAGGGTATTTATAAAACCCATATCCTATTCCTATAAGGCTACTGCGTTCTTATCCTAATCCTAATAAATTACTGCATCAATATCCTAATCCTTATAGGTTACTGCTGATCCCCAAAGTCTTGGAAAATGTTATTTTTGCTCGGGACAGGTTTCCCATGCATCACTTTTGGTCCTAGGCGTCCAAGCTCTCCATCCCTTCTTTCGTGAAGCTTCCTTTGGCGTTAAGTTATCCATTAAATTCTGAAATCTACATCATTTATACCTGAAAACTTGCTAATCACATTTGTTAGCTCACTTACAGGAAAAAGGACTAAAAGTGCATGAATTATATAATTTATCCTCAAAACTTAGCTAAAATATGGGTAAAATATAGTACTTTAGGCGTGTAAATTCGCCAATCATCAACAGGTTGTTTTACCGACCTATCTGCCATCACGAGCCGCATATTGGTTGGTGTAGGGTCGCCCAACCCCAACTTTCTGTAGACGGATAGTGGCATCAAATTGATGCTATCTCCCAAATCGCACAATGCCTTAGCAAAATTCATAGATTCAACCGTGCAAGGAATAGTGAAAGATCCAGGGTCTGCCTTCTTCTGTACTAAGGACCTTGTGGCAATTACACTGCAATGATGAATATCATCTGCCGGCTCATAGCTTGCTGCCCACTTCTTTATCAGAAGATCCTTCATAAATTTTTTGTAGCCAGGCATCTGTTCTAGCGCCTCTACCAATGGAACATTAATGGTCAGCTTTATTAATATTGACATGAATTTATTGAACTTGGTATCATCAGCTCTCTTCTTTAGTCTTTGATGAAAAGGTGGTGGTGGAAGGGGAATAGTTTTCTCCACGACTTTCTTTTCCTCTTGCTTCGGATTGGCGATCTTTTCAGGCTGTGGATGTGGCGGGGTGATGTCACCAACATCCTCTGTAGCTTCATCAGCGCCTTCAGGTTCTGCATTGATCACTTGCGTGCCTTTGGATGAAGTTTCCAGCACCTTACCACTCCTGGTAGTAATGGCCATGCATGTTCCATCCTTCCTTGGGTTTTGCACTATGTTGCTGGGTAGCGTTCCATCCTTTCTTTGGTTGAATGCCACAGATAATTGACTCAATTGTTGCTCTAGCTATTTTATTGAAGGGGAATACGAGTCAACTAATTGCTTCATTAAGGAAAAATCATTGATTACCTCTGTTACTCCTGTACTGGTTGCCTCTACTCCTTTCAATAGCTTAGCCATCATATCTTCCATGGACATATTTTCGGAACCAGATGCAGTGACATCACGTCTTCTAGGAGGAATATACATGCCACTCCTATCAGTCTTGTTCTTCCAACTACCTTGATCACGGTCCTTGTTTCCAGAATTATCATAATAGTTCCGACCATGGTTTCCTTGGGCATTGCCTCAGAAACACCCCTGATTGTTCAAGTAGTTGGCTTCTTCCTCAAAATCGGATTCGTCTCTTCCTTTTGATGCAACCGTTTTGACTTTTTCGGTCTTCCCTAATAATAGATGCTTTTTAAGAAGATCCATCTGTGTTTTTATGTGAGCCATATCCTGGTCACGCTCCTCTTCTCTTTGCCTCTGTTCTACGGTCATGCCAATAGATATAGTAGAGCTTGCTACCTCCGAATCCCTGGTATGCCAAGCTCTACTCTAATTTGTCATACGATCTAGCATACCACTTGCTTCATTAAAAGTAAGGTCCATGAATGACCCACCTGCAGCATTATCAACCACTGTCTTAGTTACCGAATTCAAAGCCCTGTATAATATCTCCATCAAGTGGACATTGGTCATATGATAATTTGGGCACCGCATAAGCTTCTTCTTAAACCTCTCCCATGTTTCGTGGAGAGCTTCAGTTGGAAGCTGTCTAAAATTGTTGATCTCATCTCTCAACTATGCTTTCTTGGATGGCGGAAATAATCTTTCTAGGAAAGCGTCTTTCAATTGCCTCCAATTTGTAATAGAATCAGGAGTCAGCCCGTTCAACCACAAAGTTGCCTCCCCAGATAGAGACATTGTAAATAAATGTCGTAAAGTGCCTATGGGTAAATTATAGCACTTTAGGCGTGTAAATACGCCTATCATCATGAGTCTTGTGGGTTTATTAGGAGCTTGAATAACTTGTGTAATCCATTTTTGCTACAAATCTAAGGTAAAATTTGTTTGAGTTTAGTGTTTATTTCTTGAATTCAATACCGAAAACCCCTAAGTCATTTAGGCTCAATTGTAGCAACAAATATGATTGATTTACACAAATCTCTTGATGGTGAAAGCTCCTTAATGATAGTTGAGCAATAGGTTTGTCTCGAAAAGTCATTTTTTGAAGGTGGGACCTATTTTGTGGTTTAGTGTCATATTGGACCCATAAGGTGTATTTTTATTCTTGTATTAATGCTTAGATTGTCTTTTTATAGCTTGGCTCGTGGAGGAAGCTTCAAGAAAATAGAAGGCAAAGTTCATTGGGTCGTAAGCACTTTGGACTCATGGTAGGTTAGACTTACTTGTAGTTAGATTGATCTTAATTGTAGTATAATTATGATATCTTATAAGATTGGGATAGGTATTAGATGATGGATGGGTTAATGATGATACTTAGGATTCGTTAATCATCATAGTCTATCAAACTTATAAAATGTAATGCTTGACTATAGCCTAGAACATTGGATAGTTATACTTGTAGTATCATGTATAGTATGAGAATACTTTAGTTTCTTTAGTAGAGGAGAATGATGTTGTTGAATAACCTTAAGAGTATGCTGATCTAGACATGACTAGTTACTAATTGGCTTTAGTGTTTGGGATGACTTAGAAAGGATAATTGAAGAAGATTTTTCACTTATAGGCTTTATAAGGATGGATAAACCCTTATCGTGTAATTTAGATAACCTAGCCTAATTACGGGTAGAAATTAGTCTTATAGAGGTGAACTTTGGCATTATTGGGATTTAGGAGTGGGATTTGATCCACCTTAACCTTGAACTATGTAATTCCTTAGCGACCTAGATACTTGACGAATGTCTAGGTTACTTTATTAAGGTTATAATGATTAATCCCGATATCAATTATGCATGTGGTTGATGGTTGGATAATGTGGATACTTGATTGATTATCTTGTAGTCATGATATGGATAGCCTTATAAAGTCATGTAAATTAAACCTATGGTTATGCTATCGCTTGGATTATTAGTGAGTTCACACAGTGAACCTCTAATTATGTTACCACTATTGCTATGACCTAAGCCTAATGAGTAAGTTAACATTTATGTGATGGATTTTCCTTTGGGGTTAGTATTGTGTAAAGTGGGAGTAAAAGAGCCCTCTAGAGAGCATGCACTTGACTTATAATGGACTTGCTAATAAATATGTTAACCTTGGAAAAGTGGTGATTCTGTATGTCATTTAGATACTCATGCACATGCATCTAATAATATTATATAGTGATGATTAATAGTAAATTATAATGGTATGTGTTACTCTATCATTGAGGGTTATATATGCTTATTGATTTGACTACATATGTATGTGTGTATCATTTTCTTGGAGGATGTGTTAATATTATGATGATGCCCGGTGAATCCGGAGGATATAATGATGTAATGATGATGCCCGGTAAATCCAGAGGATATAATGATGTGTATAATGATGTCCAGTGATTCAAGAGGATATAATGATGTTAAGATGATGCCCGGTGAATCTAGAGAATATAATGATGTTATGATGATGACCGGTGAATCCAAAAGAGGTAAAGATGTGCTAATGATTTTATGTGTGGTGTATATATGAATGCATTGTTTTAGGTGAGGTTATTATGTGTGTTGCTAAACCCATTTGTGTACTTCGGACATGATGTCTTTCTTTGTAAATTGTAATCTATTCTTTGTCATTAATTACTAGATAAGAGGTGTGACTCTTATTATCTTTAATTAGTATCTAGAAGTAGATTATGTCGAGTATTAGGTTAAGGCTAATTGAGATGTTTAATCTTGGGTAGAACCGAGGGCTCACCTAGTAAATATACCTAACTTGCATAAATGGTTATGTTATGGAATTTCACCTAATAAAGTGTCCTATGTGATAACTTCTTGTCTCCAATAAATGACTATGACTTGTTGGCAAGAAGCCTAGTGAAATAGTTGGTGGACATTACTTAGCTAAAATATGGAAACTAGTCCTTAAGGTTGTGACTTGCTCAATGTTAATAGACCTAGTATTGTATGATGAGTGGTTAAGTTGACATCTAGTATATGATGTTATGGTGTCTTAATTGATGACTTGTATAATTAGGACGCTACCTAGAATATGGATTTGAGATGGGTGAATAAATAGTGTAGGTAACTTGTAGTTTCATCTTATTTGATGACTAGTAACCTATTAGACTTGCAAACAAGTGGCTCATGGAAATTGTGGCTAGCAATTATAGGCTAGACATGAAGTTTATTAATGAATTAGAGATTAAATAACTATGTAACCATGTTGTGGTGATATCGGCTTTGTTGTGTCAGATTATGGTATTAATAATGATTTTAGGCCTCGATAAGAGGCCATGGCTGGAATGTACAACCCACAGCTTTGGTGAGTTGCTTGTGTAGTTGTGCCATGATATGTTTATGGGTTGATATTTTGGTGTACTCTCCGGTGGTATGGGATACCATGATGAGTTCTTTGTTTGTTTTTCTTGAGTTCGCTTCCCAACGGTTTGGGACGTCGTGATAAGTTCTTTTGCTTTATACTCAAATGATGGTATTTGTATAGATTATGGTAATTACCTGATTGTTATGGTATATATGTGGCTTTACGCTTCAAAAATGATTACTCAAGCATATGAAGGTTATGGAATGTCATACTATTGTTATAGTTGATTAGTTATTTAGACAGTGATACCGAAGAAGATTAAGGTTCAATTTTGTACCTTGACTTTAAGTTATTGTCTTACTCTATATCGTCCTTATATCATAATTTAGCCTAGTCGAACGATGATGCCTACTGATTACCCATGTTTTTTTACTCATACTATACTTCTGTACATCTTTGGTGCAAACTTGAGTTCTATTTGACGCCATTGATTCGAGATTATGCGGTGTTGATTATCAAGAGACAGGGTGATCTCTTGGAGTTTGAGTTTCCCCTTTTCCCTTCTATCCTTATTCTATCTTTTGTATTCAAGACGAACGTATGAGACTATTTAAGACTATTAGACGTTGAATTGTAATTTCTATTATCGAATGTAGAGATATCTTTTTGTGGAATGTCTTTTTTATATTGTGTTCCCATATAGGGTGGCTGTTGGATGTTCCTACGAAGGTAACCTATTGCATTATCTTTAAGTTATGGTGTTGGCTTACCTACTAGTGGATTGTGGTAGGTGCCATCATGACTCGAAAATCGGGTCGTGACATAACCATTATTTATAAACAACCATAGCAAGTCAATTCCTAACAATAGAACTCATGTTCTTCCCTTAACCTCGAAAAATGGTGTTTAGTCGATTATAGACATAGTCGTAATAACAATGAATGAATACAGGTTAAAATACATAAAAGAACCAAAGAAATAAAAGACAAACCCTAATAGAATTGCTCTTCAGCATATCTTAAAATCCCAAGGTCGTCCAAGGTGTGAAACATAATAACTAATTGTCCTATTTATACTTTGACACAAGTTGCCGATTTTGACTTAGGGCCGTTCCATGCCCTTATCGTGGTGTATAGGATCTTTGGAACTCCATCATCATTGTGATATATGGTAATTTTTTATTTAGGATACTCCCAAAGTTGTGGAACGTCCCTAACGCGTGACTAAGGTCCGTGGTATGCCAATGACTCAAAACATCCATTTTTGGTCAAGTTTATTCCCATGTGTTTATCCATCCTTTCCAAGCCTTGTGGTGATATTTATACTTGATTTAAAGCTTTTGTATCATCCATAATTAATAATGATCAACTCAGAAAGCACCATATAGCATAAAACACCACGAATTAGAGCTCAACACAACATACAATCCAAGACGATGACCTAGTAACTTAAGCTAAGAGGACTAGTTTTGATCCTTTTGATCTTTAACTTAGTGTTTTATATCTTGGATTATTTAAATTGAACTTTAAAAGATATAAAAAATATAAATACATCAATTATTACACAACAACAACCTTAGTATCTCATTATACACACTAGAATCCATCGAGATCAACTAGAATAACACATAGCTCTAGCAAGTCACACTAGTTTTCTTGTCTAAACTCTAATTGGAAAAATTAATTTCAAAGTTGTTTGAAACACACCTTAAACATTATAATAAATTAGTTAAACACTTTTATTATAAATAATACAAATCTTTAATCATTAATCACAAGACAATTCCTCAAAATAAGGGTTATTATGGCCGGATAAACATACTTAAGTGCATAAATCCACCTAAGATCATCACTACACACTTAAAGCCTTGTTCGTCCTCGATCAACTCTTTACTCTAAGAATCATAATAAGGAAAGACTCCACACTTCTACAACAAGTAAGTCATTCAAGCTAGTACTACATGTCTACACAGAATGCATGTTCTTATGCTAAGTATGTTATACACACAATTGAAAGCTTATGAACACTACTTCAAAACACCCTAACCTTAAGAACTGATTCACCAAGTTGGTGAACTCATGCATACTACTTAATCAAATATATCATACAAATCAACCAACTATCATCAAACATGTACCCTAACAACAAGAGAGTTACTCATAATCACTCATGTAGAAGCAATTTATCACACAATAGGTAGAAGAATCAAGTTACGCTCACTCTCGCAAAGAATTCATAGGGTACACAAGATGAAACATAGGCTTTCCCTTATTGTAGTACTCTAATATTATAAGAATGTTAGGGCTAAAGATCAAATAGGTCTTTATGGGTTGTCATGTAAGATAAGGCATGGATAGGAATCATTCTAGCCAGTAATAGTGACTATATTCCCTAAGTTCTTTAACACATCACACTTTTAATTCAATTCACGTCCAACAACAAACATTCACCTCATATACCTGCACACAAATCTTTTGTTTTTCCCTATCTCATTAACCTAGTTCACATTCAATATAGTAGAAGTATTTTCCATTCACATCATATTCAATTTTAAACACTTTTCTTTCTTTTCATCACAAAACTCACAATCACAATAAATCAATTTACTACACCAATAGCTACTTCATAGGGTATCACTTTCACCTCTTTTTTTCTTCTTTTTTCCCATTCCTTAACTTATTAAGCTTTTACTAAAGCTCTTAGGATCTTTGGATATATTTCACGAAAAACAAAAAAGGGAAACAAGCTACATATGAGGCTACCAAAGAGCCAGCTTATGGCTTATTGGGGATACTTAGTATTATGCCCAAGGATAGGTCACAAAGGGTATGAAAGATGACTATCTATGAAATGCCTATATCATCTGTTGTACCCACACTCTTTATATTGCTTTGCACACACCCAAGAAAGTTCTGGACATCAAATGTAACAAGGAATAACAAAAACCTTACACCTCACCTGGAACATGCTCAAATCATGTGGGATTATCATAGACTCTAACCACTCAATCACAAGAATTCAGAATTAAGCCAACAATATACAATGTCATAAACTAGAGCATAGGAGTCTAAAAAGTAGTAATTCACACAATCAACATGCTTGTAAATACAAATCAACTTTCATCATGTAATCACACATAGCACCACCAAGGATATCTCACTTATCCTAATTATAGAAACTTAAAATTTAATTCTCAAAAGAACAAGGATACTAGGTTCAAAGGGCGTGTCTATGGAAAGATAAAATAAGAACAACCACTGGATGGGTGAAGTGTGCACCTAGACTAACCCCACTAAATAAAATCTAAAAACTAAAAATAAATATTTTTGTAATTCTTCAAAAAAATTTAAAATTTAACCCAAAAACTAAAGAAATAAATCATTTCACCCAAAACAATGGGACTTTCCACGCCCCACACTTAAAACTTACTTTGTCCCGAAAGTAAACTTAAAATTGTAAATCAAAATACTCCCTGAGTCCTCTAGGCCTAGATATCACAATCTTTAAACATTAATAGGGTCCAAGGACCCCATGATGTTGGGTGATTTATGCATTCTAGCCTTTTTAGCCTTGTTTTGAGGATGATTCATGTGCTTAATATGTTAATAATGAAGTAAATGTGCATTTAAGTGTACAGGTATACACTTACAATTTTTAATGTTATTCTCACGCAAGTTTTGATTCAAATTAATCATTTAGAGTTTAACCAAGAAAACTAGTGATACTAGCTTGAGTTAAGGGCTTGTCTAGTCTATTGTGTTGGGTTATAATGTGTTTTAATGAGTTGATATGGTTGTTATTGTGCATTTATATGTTAAATAACTTGTTGTTAATTAGCAAGGGTAAATTTGATCAAGACAACAGTCGAAACAACGAGTTATTGATCAAAGTGAAATTTGTCTATGCTTAGCTTATTTTTCTAGTTTGTTGTTTTAGATGTTGTGTTGTTTTGAGCTATAAATTGTTGTTTTTAATGCTATAGGATGAATTTTTAATGGATTATGATTATATATTAAGGATATAAAAGTTCAAATCTAGTGTAAAAAACCAAAAAAGGCTTGGAATGGATCATATGTAAGATGATATTCGTTAATAACTTAAGTGAATTATTACATCCTTACTCAATGATGTAGTTGTAAGATTCAACTTAGGTAAAATATTAGAGGTTGGAAAACCATAATTATGCAATTAACCCTACGAATCAACAACCACAATAAGAAAGCTAATGAATGAAATCAAATAGCATAATATGATTGTTCAGAGTGCTTCAACCCTAGGTTTTCTCCTATTGATTGTCTCAAGACCTTTACTTTCTGCATTGTTTAATTTTAAGTTACAATTTCCAAAATCTTTATTTGGTTACTCTCGCATCAATTGAATCTAATTGTGAACTGAAATCAAATCATTGCCAAATCTAGTTTTTATTGGATTGATAACTTAGCTTTATTGAAGACCACTATATTACTTGGTAGACCACGTACACTTGCGTGTGCACTTGGGCAATGTCAATTTTTTGGCACCGTTGTCGGGGACTTGTTATTTGGAAGTTATATTTATTTTAGTTTTACTTTTTGATTTATTGGGTGTTTTTATGGTTGGTCTTGTTTTGGGGTTTGCAGGACATAGGTTTCTAAGTTTATAAGCTTGCAAGGGATCGGGAGTTGATAGAACCAAGCTCGGAAACTGAGCAACTTTACCATCAATGCAATAGAGAAGCAATTTTTCTCCCCATAATTCTTCAAATCAAAGATGACCAAGAGAACACTGCTCATATGGCTGCAAAAAAAATAGCTAGTAGGAAAGTTAGGGAAGTGGCAGTCCATATTCCAACGAACTTGACTTCCCCAATTCAAAGACCAATAGCTAAGGGAAATTTCTAGTTGAAACATAATATGGTGCATATTTTTATTAGCAGTAGATAGTTTTCAGGGCTTTCACACGAGGATCCATAAGTCCAATTGCAGACTTTCATTGAGTTTACTGATACATTCACTCCGACTAGGGTGACTCCAGATTATGTGAGGCTGAAATTATTTCCCTATTCAATTTTGGGGGAAGCTAAAAGGTGTTTGAATGCAGATCCAGCGAATTCAATCACATCATGGCACAACATGGCCAAAAAGTTCCTCGTCAGATTCTTTCCGTTAGGCAAGACTGTGAGACTTTATAGTGAGATTGTAAGCTAAATAATAGAAGCATAATGAAAAGCTATATCGTTATTTTGAATTATTTAAGGCCCTTCTTCAGGATTGTCCACACCACCAACAGTCGAATGAGGTACTTGCTCATACTTTTGTAGAAGCTATTGATCAAAATATGAAGATTTTGTTAGATTCAGCTGCAGGTGGTCAAGCATTGGAGCTAAATTATGATGAGTTGTACACATTATTGAACCACATAGCATGAGGAAATCCAGAGTGGCATTCAGATTCTAGAAGTTCTATGAAAAGAATTGCGGATGTGTTGGAGGTGGACTAATTTACAACCCTATCAGCTCAGGTTTTTGGATTGTAGAATTTGATCAATACATCATTCAGTAGCATGAAGTTGGGAGCAACACAACCTATAGCCACAGTCAATGCCATCTAACAAGCTGTAGGCAATGCTCAAAGGCTAAATTACTGTAATGCCTACAACATGATGTGGCAAACTCAGCCACTGAATCAGTCATAGAATACCACATAGCCACAGGCCCAATCAAATCAAGAAATGAACAATATGGAATAGATGTTGCAATACCTCTTAGCTGACCAAGCATAACTATTTGCAGATATGAAAATTCTACAGACAGAATTATAGAATAAAAAAGTAGCCTAGAGAAGCTTAGAGTTGCAGGTTTGGAAGATACACCAAGCATTCAACACTAGGCCACAAGGTAGTTTTCCAGCAGACACAGAAAATCCAAAATAGGTAATGGAAATCACCTTGAAGAGTGGAAAAGATCTTCATGAAGAACCTCTAAAGAAAACTAAGGAGGTAGATGCTAATGTGGTTACCCAATAGGTAATTGATAGAGTTGCTGCAAATTCAAGGAAGTTTAAGTGCTTGAATGAAAAAGTTGCTAACCAGAGAAGAAGAAGACACTATCACTATGCTTTCTTAAAAAGTACATAAAATCGAAGGAAGATGCCTTTTTCAAAAGGTTCATTGACACATTCAAAGAGATTCATATTAACTTACCTTTGGTAGATATTTTGTAGAGTATGCCTAAGTATGCCAAGTACTTGAGGGATGTGGTGGCTAAAAATGTGAAATCGGAAGAGGTAGGAGCTATAACACTCACTGAAGTGTAGCACAATGATGTCACATAAAATCCCCAAGAAATTAAAAGATAAAGGAAAGTTTTCCATCCATATTCAAATTGATAGTAAGGAGGTTCACACACTGTGTGACTTAGGTGCAAGCGTAAATTTGATTCCCCTATCATTGTTTGGAAAATTGGGCTTGGGAGAGCTTAAAGCGACACGAGTGGTTATCCATCTTGCAGACGAATCCATAGTATATTTGGATGGAATCATTGAGGATGTCCTTATAAATATTGGTAAATTTTTTGTTCCTGCTAACTTCTTTGTTCTTGATTTTGTAGAAGACGAACAGGTACCAATTATTTTGGGGAACCCATTCTTAGCGACCGGAGAGGCTTTGATTGAAGTTAGACAAGACTTGCCCAAGATAAGGGTAGATAATAAAGAGATGGTATTTGATGTTTACAAGGCCCCCATTGAAAATCACTTATATAAAGATTTATGCATGATCAATATATAGGTAAAGGATGAGTGTGGGATGTCTAAGCCACTAAAGACCTTGTCTGACTACCCGATTGAGTGGCCTAATATGAAACCACCGATTTCCAACATGTTAAAAGGTGAAAAAAATCTGAAATAAATGAATAATTGGCTCCCAAAAAGGAGTAAAAGGGTGAAGGAGTATGGTTGAGTTGAGTTGGGTCATACCGTGACACTAATTCAGGCGCTACTTGAGAGGCAACACAAGTTAAATTAGGTATGTTTTATTTTTAGTTTTAGTTTTTATTTCACATAGTTTTTGTTTTTGGTTGAGTCATAAGTTAATAGGAAGTCTGAGTACCATAAGCTTAAGCTAAGGAGCATGGAAAAGACTAAGTGTGGGGGGATGGATCTCATTTATGTGTATATATGCTACTAGCTAGGCCTGTATGCCTCAGGAAGTATTTCTATCCTTTTACTTTTAATTTTACTTTGGGGACAAAGTAGATTTTTAAGTGGGGGGGGGAGGGGGCGGGGGAGGGGAATTCCTAAATCTTGTCTCAATTTAAAAAAATTTAGGTTAGGAATAACTGAAATATTCTTGTTGGTGCAATTTTTGATTACATGATGCAAGTGTTTTATTTTGGAAAAGCATGTTGAAAGAGTGAGTTGCTACTTTTGAGACTCTTAGGCTCATGTATGTGACTCTTTTACTAGTGGCTTAAAATTTGAATTCATGCTATTGTTTGGTTAGGAGTCTTTGATGATTCGATTGAGTTGAGCATGCACCAGGTGTGATGTGAGTATTTTATATTTTTGTTGTCGCATGTGATTTCAAGATCTTGCCCGATGTGTGTGTAAAGCAAAATAAAAATGTGGATTTAGGAGATGATTTAGCCATTTATTTGGAAGCCTTGTTTTATACCTTCTATTTTTCTCCCCTTTGTGGATTATTCTTATTAACCCCCATTGAGCATTTAGTCTTTTATTTGGTAGACTCATAAGTAGACTAATCCCTTCTTTGATAGACCATAATTTGATCCAAAAAGATCCTCAGTGCTTTAATGAAAAATTGTTTTAGTAAGGAGTTTGAGAAATCGAAGAAGAAAAAGGTGAAATTAATGTCCCAAGGTAATAGTTATTGGTGTTTATAAATGATTTGTGGTGGATTGGTATGATGTAAATTATGATAAAAGTATTTCCATGATTGTGTAAAAAGAGACAAAAATTGATTCTTGTGGTAGTAAACTATTCATCCACCAGGTGTTTGTGAAAATGCTTAAAAGAAATGGGGCAAAAATAAAATAATGGGGTAGACAAAAAATGGTGTAAATTGGTTGTCAGAGATTGGTTTTAAATTCATAATGTAGTGTATTAAAGTGCTTAGAGAGGTTAGTCACTATTCCTAAATAGTTCCTACCCATCCCTTAGCCTACATTACAATCCGTAAAAGACCTCATTGATCCTAAGCTTTACATTTGACTATTAGTGGAACATTACACTAAGGGAAAGCCTATGGTTCATTATGTGTAACTTATGAATTCTTTGTGACAGTGAGCGAGATTTGATTCTTGTACCCATCATTGTTATGAATTGCTTAACTATGAGTGACTATGGGTAACTTTCTTGTTTTGAGGGGCACACATTTAATGAATGTGGGTGATTTGTATTATGTCTTTGATTGAATGATGAGCATTAGTTTACCAACTAGGAGAGGCAATTCTTGAGGCTAGGATGTTTTAAAGTAGGATTCTTCAACATTCAATTGTGTATAACATGCTTAGTGTAGTAACTTGCATTCTGTGTCATCATTGTAGTATTAGCTTGAGTGTCTTGCATGTAGTAGAAGTGTGTAGTATCTGCAGCTCATGATGCTATTAGTTAATAATTGTTCGAGGAAAAAATAGCATTTAAGTGTGGGGTAGTGATGTTGGGTGCATTTATGCATACTGCCCTTACTATTCTTGCCTTTTTAGCCTTGTTCTAAGGATGATTCATGTGCTTAATATGTTAATAATGAAATAAATATGAATTTAAGTATCCATATATGTGTTTAGAATGTGTAATGGTATCATCACACAAGTTTTGATTCAAATTGATCATTTAGAGTTCAACCGAGAAAACTAGTGTTACTAGTTTGAGCTAGGTGCTTGTCTAGTCTATTGTTGTGGTTTCTAATGTTATTTAGAGTTACTAAGGTTTTTATTGTGCATTTATATGTGAAACAACTTGTTGGTAATGTTTAAGGGTCAATTGGATCAAGATAAGAGTTAAAACAATGAGTTAAAGATCCATGTAAAATTTGCCTATGCTTAGCTCATGTTTCTAGTTCGTCATTTTAGATGTTTTGTTGTTTTGTTTTGACATCTAAATTTTTGTTTTTAATTCTATAGGATGCTTTTTGAATGGATCATGATTATATATTAAGGATATACAAGCTTCAAATCAAGTAGAAACAACTCAAAAAGCCTTGGAATGGATCACGGAAGCATAATACATAACTTGAAGCAAATTGACACCTAAAATATCTTGGGAAAGTGAGGTAGAGTGTAAAGGGCAATTGGCACGTGCTATGAAAAAAATTCTTTGGAATGGACCCAACACTATGACCCCTCACGATGAGGGTGCATCGCGACCTCTAACACCTATTTTTAGGCCTCATGACGGGACTCGTACTCTCGTTTCCAGCCTGTGCATCACCACTTTCATTCCTGTTTACAAAAATTGTGATGTGAGGTCAACTTTAGACACGGCCAAGAATGCTAATTGAGTCCTATACATCTTGGAACTACTTGGACACTATAAATGCATCTGTGTACTCATTATTAATCATCTTTGTACGTCTTGGAACATCAAAGGGGCTGCTACAACTTTATAACTTAGGTTTTTATCATTTTAATTTAGTTCATACATATCAGTAGTTGTTAATTACAATACTGTGATTACGATTATGACTATGTGTGGTTAAATGCCCTTTTTCAAAGGTTGAAGCCAATAATATGATTATTATTGCTATGAATTAAGTTTGTTAGCTTTGCTTAACAATATTGGTTGTTTGTTTATTTTCATTTTAACAATGTAAGGATTCGCTACCCTTAGAATACATCCATTATCGACCTTGTGTACTCGGGAGATGGAATAGGGTGATAGAACATGAGAATAAGTTGAGTATGGTTCTTGATTCTTTATAAAATAAGAAACTTGAATTAGTATCTAGGACAAGGATTTACTTAGACACATTACTTGCTTCATATGCAGGATGATATTTGCTAAGAACATAAGTAAATTATTACATCCCCGCTCAACGATGTAGTTGTAAGGTTCAACTTGGATAAAAAATTAGAGGTTGGGAAACTATAATCATGCATTTAACCCTATGAATAAACAACCAAGATAAGCAAGTTAACTAATGAAATCCAATAGCATAATATGATTTTTTAGAGTGATTAAACCCTGGGTTATCTCCTATTAATTATCTCAAGACCTTTACTTTCTGCATTGTTTAATTTTAAGTTACAATTTCCAAACTCTTTATTTAGTAACTCTCGCATCGATTAAATCTAAATTGTGAACTTAAATCAAATCTTTGCCAAATCTAGTCTATGTGGGATCGATAACTCAGCTTTCTTGATGGACACTATATTACTTGGTAGACAACATACACTTGCGTGTACGCTTGGGCACTGTTACCCCACACTTTGTCTTTTCCATAATCTTCAGCTCAGGGTTTTGGTACTCAGCTTCCCATCAACCTGTGACTCAAAACAAAACAAAAAAAATTCATGAAGTAAAACTACAATACTGAAATAAAACATAGTTTAACTTGGTTTACCTCCCAAGTAGCGCCTGATTTAGTGTCGCAACACTACCCAATATTACAAATTAGTCAAATTCCTCCATCCTCTTCCCTTTACTTAGAGGCTATCTTTTTATACATTTTTTACACTTAAGTATTTAATCTCAAGGTTAATAACTTTCTCAACAATAGATTTTTCACGCTCATCAATCATTATCACTTCAAGTTTAGGCGATGTCTTGGGAAACTTAATGAGATTGTTTAAAGAGGACATTGGTGGTGCACGCTCTGCCACCCCACACTTATCCACTTCAATCACTATATTCAAACACAAATCGTTGTAGTGGGATCGTGGATTAAGTGTTTTAATCACTCTGAAAACCACTTCTTCATAATTCAATCTTATTGTGAGAGTACCCTCTCTCACATCTATTAACATTCCTTATGTGGCTAAGAAGGTACATCCTAAAATGATTGGTACCCTATAGTCTACACCATAATAAAAAGTAGTAAAATCAAAATGAATTACAAACGTAACTACCTTTATAAGGACATCTTTAATTATTTTATTGGGCTTCACTATGTTCTTGTTTACCAATTACAGCATCAAAAGGAATTACTTCGGCTCATCCAACTGAAGAGTTTTAAACATGGATAGAGGCACAAAATTTATACTTGTCCCCAAATCACTCAAAGCATGGACTACTTCATTGTTACCAATCTGTATAGAGAGGGTGAAACTCCCTGGGTACTTAAGCTTCTTGGGCCTCTTTTTCACTACCAAAAATTTCCACTCCTCCATTAATGACATTGTCTCAATGTCCCGTAACTTCACTTTATTTGTCACGACATCCTTTAAGTACTTGTCCTACTTAGGCTTTCTGTATAAAATCTAAAAAAGGAAAATTAATATGAAATTTTTTGAACGTGTGTAAGAACTTCTTAAGATGAGCATCCTTTGCGGCTTTCTTTTATCTCTACGGGAATGGTGGTGGTCGTATTTCTATGATGCCTCAGGTTTTTTGTCCTGAAAAATTCTAAAATTATATCTTTACTGTTTTGACTACGACTTACCCCAGCAAGTCGTAGGGTGTCTTGTTAGGTCATGTGACCCTAGTCATAAGGTGACCAGTGAATGGTGCTAAAGTTGTTATCATGAATACAATTTAGGTATACAAGTCATAGGAAGTGTTGAAGGGTCATAGCAATCCAAGTCATAACCATATCAAAAAGTAAGTGGCTAAGTTTTTCTCTGAGTAGGAGTGGCCCATTATGGGTCGTAAGGACTTCTTATGTGTCATTGGGTGCAAATTGTAATATGTCTAGAGTTTGCCCAAGTGGGTTCTATATTGAATATGATTGGACCCTACGAGTAGTAGGGTCCCATAACGAGTGGTAATAGTTAATTCATTGGGTCATCTGTTTGTTGGTGTCTTGGGAACCGTCTTGGCTATGACTCAGGGTGATAAGTCGTAACGAGTCTGTATGAGTCATATAGTGACCCGTAGTAATTAATGACTAAATTTTAGCTTTTATTTTGAAGGCACTTTGGATTATTCCCTCTTTGACCAATTAGAACCCCACATCCATAAAGCACTTTAGGGGGTTATATTTCATCATTAGTGTACTCATACACTTCCAAATCTCTCTCAAATATCTCAAGCAACCATACTTAGCATTTCCAAGAAATAGGTCATCAAGGGCTTAAGGTTCGGATTTTTTCTACGGAACTTGGTATTTCAGACATGTTACTCTTCCATCATTGTTAATTATTTAAAAGCATATGTTTTAATGTATTGTTAATGAAATATTTATGTTGTCCTGAAACCAAGGGTTGGGTGTTTTAAATGATTTTTGTTGAGCACCATTTTTCCAATGGTTTACGTATGATTATTCATGCTTTATTTATGGTTTTAAACTTTTGGGTGCATTAGTATGGTGAATGAACTAGGGAACTGTGATTTTCCCAAACTTGTGACTTTTGAAGTGGCTATGACCCCAACGCCATATTGTGCAATTGGTTTTAATTATGAAAAATATAGGGATTGAACTATTCTTGAACTATTGCACTATGATTTTGAATTAAAACTTATGGGGTTGTGTAATTCACCAAGATCATATAAAATTGAGCCAAGGTGGGTTGTGAATTCTCCCATGTGAAGATAATTGGTGTGGCATGTTGATGTTTCCCTGCAAATATAGTTGGTATGATAATACCAACAATATATGCCTTAATGTGAAATATGGTACAATGAATTGAAATGTTTTGTACTTTTTAAAAATTAGGCTTTAATGAGGGTTGTGTATCTGAGTTATCAAAGTGAAGTTCCTAAGAGACTAATAATGGAAACTGTGATTGCCGATGCAGAGGTCTATAAGACCCATTAATTTGAGTCCCCCTTATTACTATTATTTAATTATGAGGTTTGAGTCCCCCATATCTTTTTACATGATTTTGTGCTTGCGTCACTTTGATATGTAGGAAGGTTTGAGTCCCCTATAGTGTATATGTACACCATCTAGTTTGTGCGGTCACAAGCATTGGGTCTTATAAGCTGGGGACGACTGGGCCTAGATAGCTAGTGGGTGCCTTTATATGTTATGAAGATTGAGCTACACATTCTAGGCTAAAGTTTTAAAGTGCATGTTAATCCTTGTTCCCTATCTCGATATGTGATATATATATATATATATTTATATGCATTTGATTATATGCATTTATTTTTAATGATTTTGAACTAATAATCATGGCATTATGTTATCCTTATCCATGAGTTACATGATAGTGTTGACCATGCTAATCATCTCTGACTGATGTATTCTTATGTGATGCAGGCACCAAAGTTGCTTCTACTTTTCCTATACTGAGTTAGGTCGGTCGACTCAATTTGTTTGTTCGTTGTGTTGTGGTAAAGTGGTGATCTTCCATTCCTTAAAAGTCTTAGGATTTTCACCATCTCTTACTCTTAGATTGAGTTGATAGGTACTTTTATTATCATTGACATTATCATTTTATTGTCATTGCCATCTATCATAGTCGGGGGCATGTGCTAACTAAAAGTAGTTTTTTTTTTTTAGAAGTCTTTGTTAGATTATTGTGGATATTGGGTGATCTTGGTTGGTTTTTTGGTCGGTTACCAGTCGTTGGTTATAAAGATGTTTTGAATTACATTAAGCTTGTACATACTATCTTGGCTTATTCTTGAAATTCATCCAACCTTGGGGGATGTTGTGTTTGAGTTATTTAGGTATTGGGGATAATCTCTGATCCACGTGGGACTTGAGATACACATCACGTCCAAGCCATTGATGGGGTCATGAAAAAGATGGAATCGGAGCCTAGGTTTTATGTCATTAGGTGACTAACAAATCCGTGTCAAGTAGAGTATAATTTATAGGCGTGTAGTGCTCCACACTTATAAAGGAGAGGCTATGAGACATTTAGGATTGTTTCCCTTTCTTGTTGATCAATTTTTGAGCTATAGAGTCTAAGGTCTTGAATCTCCTCTACTTTCCATATGTTCTCTTCTTAGATCATGCATCCCAGAACATCTAATGCTTATGGAAACCCTCCTGTCCCATATAAGGAAAATGTATATGGAGCTCATCCAACTACAGGAGTTTAAATATGGTCTATGGTCACTCTTCTTATTACCCAGGTAGAACTCCATCGATTCCCTTTATCCCTCCCCTGGAACCTCAAGTTGGTGTGTCTAAAGTTGAGTTTCAACAGTTAATTCATTTGTTTACCTAGTTGGTGACCTCCAAGACTGAGCATGTTGATTCTGTTGCTTAATCCTCCTAGGACACTAGGGTTGGCCAATTTATGAGGTGTAGTCCTTCTACTTTTACTAGTTCTAAAGTTGAGGAAGATCCAGAAAACTTTATTGATAAGATGGAAAAGATCTTCCGTGTAATGCATGCTACTGATGTGGAAGGTGTAGAGTTTTCTTCTTACTAGTTGAAAGATATAGCATATCAATGGTTTAAGGAGTGGGACTAATCTAGGGGTTAGGATACTAACTTAATTTTGTAGGATATTTTATCTAGCACTTTCCTTAATCTCTCTTTGCTTAGGAATTAAGGGGGGCAAAGGGCAAGGAATTCATGAATTTGAAGCAATGTAGGATGATAGTGAATGAGTATGCCATTAAGTTTCATTAGTTGTCATGTTATGTTCTTGAATTAGTGTCTAGTATAAGGGCTAGAATGACCAAGTTTACCTATAGGTTGTCCCATGAGTTCATCTTGGAGAGCAAGAACAAATGTGTGGACATCTCTAGGCTTATGATGTTTATGGAACAAGTGGAAAAAGAAAAGAAAAAGCAAGCGAAAATGAGTGAAAGGCTATATAAGAAGTTTTGCTACTCGAATCAGGGTTGAGGTTAGCAACAGAATGGTAGAGATGGTAGAAAGTTGTCTAAGAAAAAGTAGGGCAATTCTGGTTCATACTCTAAGGATAGTGCTTCATATCTAAGTCAATTGAGTGATTATCAATCTCAGTATAATAGTGGGTTTAGAGAACCTGGAAGACAACCTCAGGCTATTCGGACATAATCAGCTCCATCGTACCCCCTTATAGATTCTATGGTCAGGTTCACCATGGTGTTTGTGAAAAAAGGAGGAACGGGTGCTTTAAATTTTATCAGAGTAGTCATATGTAGAGGGATTTTCCTTCGAATGTTGCTTATAGGGAAAAGAAGATTCCTATTAGTACTTTATCTGCTCCTACACAAAATTGTACAAATTCTACTTCTGGATCTAGTAGTGGTTGGAACCATATGTATGGACTTGCCACTCGACAGGATTTTGAGGCGTACCCTAATATTGTTACTAGTATGTTCAAACTCTTCTCTTGTGATATACAATGTCTACTTGATCCTAGGTCTACCATATCTTATGTGACCCCTTATATGGCTATACATTTTGGTTTTGATCCTGGTTGTATTTCAAATGCCTTTTCATTATCCACCCTAGTGAGTGCCTCCATTTTGGATAAAAGGGTGTATATGTGTTTTGTGATATTGGTATATGGCAGAGAAACCTTGGTAGATCTAATAAAGTTTGACATGTTAGACTTTATGTGATTTTGGGGATAGATTGGTTACATTCGTGCTATGCGTCTCTTTATTGCCAGACTCGAAGGATCTATTTACATTTCCCTAATGAGTTGGTGATCAAATAGGAAGGTAGTTCCCTAGTTTCTAAGGGAAGGATTATTTTGTATCTTAGAGCTCAAAAATTAATTTATAAAGGGTGCCTCTACACTTAGTACATGTTAAGCAGTCTTGATCTGAAGGCCCATCTTTGTAAACTGTACTTATTGTCTGTGAATTTCCTGAGGTATTTCCTGATGATCTTTCTGGTATTCCTCCCTATAGGGAAATTGATTTTGGGATTGATATTCTTCTGGGTACACTTCTTATTTCTATCCCTCCTTATAGTATCGCTTCAGATGAGTTGAAGGAACTTAAATGGCAATTGAAAGAAAGATAGTTGTATGTCCAAGTGTGTCTCTATGGGGTGTGCCTATTTTATTAATGTGTAAGAAGGTTGGTTCCCTTTGGATGTGTATTGATTACCACCTATTAAATTAGGTGAATGTGAAGAATATCGAGCATTGATGATCTTTTAGTTCAGCTTCAGGGTACAAAGTTCTTTTCTAAGATTGGTCTTCGATCGCATTATCATCAATTGAAGATTAGGGAGGTTGATAGCTCTAAAACTGCTTTCCAAATACAGTGTGGTCACTTTGAGTTTTTGGTGATGTACTTTGGTTTGACTAATGCCCTAACAACATTTATGGATCATATGAATTGGATTTTCCATATTTCATAGATTTGTTCATGATTGTCTTTATTGATGATATTTTGGTGTATTTCAAAAGTGAGACGGATCATGTCGATTACCTATGCCTTGTATTGTAGACCCTTAAGGAGCAGTATTTATATGCTAAGTTCTCTAAGTATGAGTTCTGGTTGAATGTTATGACTTACCTGGGTCATGTTGTTTCTACTGAAGGGATCATGGTAGATCCACAGAAGGTTACGGTGGTTATAAAGTGGCCTAGGCCCACGAATCTAACTGATATTCGATGATTCTTGGATTTATCCAGCTACAATAAAAGGTTTTTGTAATGTTTTTCTTCTATTGCTTCCACATTGACTTATTTGACTCAGAAGAATGTTAACTTCTTTTGGTCTGATGCTTGTGAGGGTAGTTTTTAGAAGCTAAATGATAAGTTGACGTTGTCTCTAGTATTGACTATGCCATAGGGCACTGGTGGTTTTGTTATCTATTATGATGCGTCCTAAGTGGGATTGGGTTGTGTGTTGATGCAACATGGTAAGGTAGTTGCTTATCCTTCTAGACAGTTGAAAGTTCATAAGAAAAATTATCAAACTTATGATTTGGAAGTGTTAGCTAAGGTGTTTCTACTACTAATCTGGCGGCATTATTTGTATGGTTCCTTGTTGATATATATTTTGATTGTAAGAACCTGCAATATATGTTCACTCAAAAGAAATTGAATCTCAGGCAAAAGAGATGGCTTGAGTTATATAATAACTATGACATGAGTCTTCACTATCATCCAGGTAAAGCTAATGTGGTTGTTGATGCTCTTAGTAGGCTGTCCATGGAAAGCTTATCTCATGTAGAGAAAGAAGTGGGATTTGGTGAAGGATATTCACCATTTGGCTAATCTTGGAGTTCGTATTTTAGACTCTGGAGATGGTGGTGTGATTGTTCAAGAGGTGGTAAAGTAATCTCTTGGTGGTGAAGTAAAAGAGAAGAAAATGTTAGATTCTATTCTGATGTAATGAAGAATGATGTAGTTAGGTAGAAAGCAATGATTTTTTAGATTGTTGGTGATGGTATATTGAGGTACCAAGATAAATTATGTGTTCCCGATGTTGATGGGTTGCGATAAAGAATTTTGGCTGAAGATCATGATTCTCATTATACTGTTCAACCTTGTTCGATGAAATTGTATCATGCTCTTTAGGATATTTATTGGTGGAACAATATGAAGTGGATTGTGTCAAATATTATGGCTACGTGCATTGTGTTTAAGAAAGTGAAGGTAGAGCACTTGAGGTCCGGTGGACTGACTTAGGAGATTGAGTTGCCAGTATGGAAATAGGAGTAGTTAATATGGATTTTGTTACTGGTATTCCGCAGTCTCACCAGCAGTTTGATTCGATTTGGGTAATCGTGGATAGGATGACTAAATTTTCTCACTTCTTACAAGTGAGGACTAATATCTTATCCATGGATTATGCCAATTTGTTCAATGAGGAGATCATGAAGTTGCATGGTACTCCACTCTCTATCATATCTAATCGAGCTATCGAGTTTTTATCTCACTTTTGGATGTTATTCCAGTGAGGTTTTGGGACTAAGTTAGCTCTTAGTACAGTTTTCCACACGTAGACGGATTGAAAACAAAAAGCACAATTCAGGTCTTGTAAGATATGCTTCGGGCATATGTATTTGATTATGGTGGTAGTTGGGTTGAGCACTTGCCTCTCATAGAATTTTCTTACAACAACAGTTATCACTCAAGCATTGGTATGTCTTCGTTTGAGGCCATATAAGGTAGGAGGTGTAAAGCTTCTATTGGGTTATTTGAGGTTGGTGAGAATAAATTGTTTGGCCCTTTTTAGGGTAACCAAGCAATTGAAACGACCCAAACCAGGGCTTTGTCGTAATGTGCATCTCAAGTCCACCAAGGACCGAGGATCACCCCCGATACCCAATCCAACTAACCAACATATATCCCAAGTCAGAAGAATTCCATACATATAACAAGGTGGAGATCATTTAGAATGTAAATTACTTTGGGATAGGTTTTAAAGTGAGAACAATTATTGTTATAGGATATGGGATCTTAAGGGTTGAGGGTGGGAAATATCCGAAATACCCTCAGATTAAAAGCTTAAAAATATGCAAAAGAAGGTATGACTTGACCCCCTAACTCGTACGCACAATATACTAGTGGTACCCACCAGTCGTACCCTAGACAGAAAGTTGTACTCTAATTCTTTCCAACTTAATATTTTATAGACCAACTTGTATCCATAAAATATGATTGGTACCCTAGAAACTTACCTTAGGCAACCTACCAACGGCTTGATACACTAAGAAATATTTGAGTGGCTCTCATTTTTAGTACCACTAACATATGATCCTTATTATGTCCACTCGTACCTTGGATGGAAAAAAAACAAAACCATACTAAGTAACATACGACCAAGATCCCTAAACCATACCCATATCATATGACAAGTAAGCATGAGTCGTATGTTGATCAAAAAGCTCAAACTCAGGAAATTTCTAATGATTAAAATTCAAGGTGTTTCAGCCATGGAATGGGTGATGGTGATTTAGCATAGACTTAAGGCCGCCTAGAGGTGCCAAAAATCATACACGAATTTGAGAAAAAGGGAATTGGAGTTCAGCATTAGTCATTGGGTGTTCCTGAAGGTCTCTCCTATGAAGGAAGTGTTGTAGTTTTTAAAAAAAGGGAAGCTTAGTCATTTTTATGTCTGTTTTTACTTGCTCGTGAAGAGGGTTGGTAATGTTTCATATGAACTGGAGTTTCCTTACAGATTAAGCTCAATTCACCCAGTGTTCCATGTTTTGATGTTGACATAGTGCATGCGTGATACTTCGATAGTTGTTCCTTTGGAGACAAAAGTAGTTATTCTAGATTCTTTGTCTTATGAGGAAGTACCAATTAAGATTTTAGATCCACAAGTCCATCAATTATGGACCAAGGATGTGGCATCGATGAAGTTTCTTTTGAGGAACCAAAAGGTTAAAGAAGCTACTTGGGAAGCCAAGGAGGACACGAAGTCCAAATATCGATTCTTGTTTCCCATTATGGATAATCGTCCTTGAGGTATGTATATTCCTTCACATTCTTATTTTCTAACTTTTCAAAGAAAATTGTAAATTCCTTGGCATCTTTGTTTTTTGTCCTTGTTAAAGGTAAGTTTGATTGTTTCTAGAGTCAAATCATGCTAATAAATTCATTTTTCTAACATTCGTGGAAGAATAATCCTAAGGGGGAATATGTAACACCTCGGGTTTTTAGTCCGTGAATATTTCTAAAATTTTATCCTCACTATCTTGAGTACTACTTACCCCTACGAGTCGTAGGGTATCTTGAGAGGTAATGTGACTCTAGTCATAAGGTGACAAGTGAATAATTCTTGAGTTATTGTCCTGAGCATGACATCGGGATACGAGTCTTAGGGACTCTTGACGGGTCCGAGGGACCGAAGTCGTAACTAAATCAGAAAGTTAGTGGCTAAGTTCTGCTCTAAGTATGAGTGGATCACCATTAGTCATATGTAGTTGATACAAGATATTAGGGGCAAATTGTAGGATGTCTAGTGTTTACCCAAATAGATTCTATGTTGACTATAACTGGACCCTATGAGTCATAGGGTCCCATTACAAATGGCACTAGTTGAGTCATAATGTGTGGGTGTCCTGGGAATTATCTTGGCTATGACTTAGGGTAATTAGTCGTAATTAGTCTATATGAGTCGTGTGGTGACCCATAGTCATTAACGACTAAATTTCAGCTTTTATTTTGCGGGTACTTTGGACGATTCCCTCCTTGCCCAATTAAAATCCCATGTCCATAAAGCACTTCAGGGAGTTATATTTCATCCTTAACATACCCAAACACTTCCAAATCTCTCTCAAATTCTCTCAAGAAACCATACTTAGAGTTTTTAAGAAGTATGTCGTCCAAGGGCTTAAGGGATGGATTCATTTTATGAAACTTGGTATTTCAGGCATGTTACTCTCCCCTCATTGTTAATTTGGTAAAATCATATGTTTTAATATATTTTTCATGAAATATTTATGTTGGCTTGAAACCAAGGGTTGGTGGTTTTCAATGCTTGTAGTTGAAAAATATCTGTCCCATGGTTTGCATTTGATTATTCATGCTTTAATTTTGGTTTTGAACTTATGGGTGCTTGGGTATGGTGAATAAACTAGGGAATTGTAATTTTCCCAAACTTATGACTTTTGAAGTGGTTATGATCCCAACCCTAAATTGTGAAATTGGTTTTAATTATGAGAAATGTGGTAATTGAACTATTCTTGAACTATTGCATTATGATTTTGAATTAAGCCTTATAGGGTTGTATAATTCCCCAAGATAATGTTAACCAAGGGTATGGTGAATTCTCTGAAGTGAAGATAATTGGTGTGGCATATTGATATTACCTTGCTATTATAGTTGGTATGATGATACTAATAATGTATGCCTTAATGAGAAATATGGTTTGATGAATGGGAATGCGTGATACTTGATTTAAATTGGTCATTAATGAGAGCTGTGTAGCTGAGTCATAAAAGTAGAGGTCACAAGTGACCAACACTGGAAACCGTGGTTGCCGATGCGGTGATCTATAAGACCGGGTGGTTTGATTACACCTTATTACTATCATTTGATTGGGAGGTTTGAGTCTCTCACATCTTATTACATGATTTGGTTCTTATGTCACCTTGATATGTAAGGTGTTTTAAGTCCCCTATAGTGCATATGTACACCTGTAGTTCGTGTGGCTATGCGAACTAGGGCCCGACAATCTAGGGAAGAGTTGGCCCCATATAGCCCTGGGTGCATTTGTACGTTATGAGGGTTGAGCTACACAATCCTGGCTAATGTTTTAAAGTGCATGTTAAGCCTTGAGTTACATGCTAGTGTTCAGCCCACTAACCATCTCTAGATGATGTATCCCTATGCGATATAGGCCCCATAGCTACTTTTACTTTTCTTCCTCAGAGTTAAGCCAGTTGGCTCGATTCCTTGGTTTATTGAGTTGTGGTGATGTGGTGAGCTTTCATTTCTCGAAAGGATTAGGTGATTCTCCAGATCTCATTCTTAGATTGAGTTGATAATTACTTTTATTATAATTAACATTATAAGTTTCATTCTCATTGCCAACTATCAGAGTCGGGGACATGTCCCGAACAAGACTCGTTTTGGTTCTTAATTTAGAAGGGTTTGTTGTATTACTATGGATATTGGGTGTTGTTGGTTGGGTTGGTCCATCACCAGTCATAGATTATTGACATGTTTTGAACTTCCTTCAGCTTGTTTCATGCTATCTTATTATATTTTTGGAACTCATCTGACCTTGGAGGATTTTGTGTTTGGTTTGTTTAGGTGCAGGGGGTGATCTCCAGTTCATGTGGGACTTGAGATACCTATAATGTCCAGGACTTGGTTCGTTCATGAAACTTTCCTTCTCAATATCTTTTGTCTTCAAGTTTTGATACTTCCTCGAATTATCAGCAACTATGTCTGCAACCGGTTAAGGTACCAGTTCTGCATCTTCCTCCATATTTATCTTTGGAGGTATACCATTCATCTCTTTACCAGTCCTCAATGTAATTTCCAATACTTGTTTCAAAGGTTCATTGTCACTTGGAAAACCACCTTCTGTCCAGTTATTAGGTGCCTACTGCAATCGCCCCAATTGTTGCTCCAACTATTTCTTTGCAATTTACTGATTTTTTATATCAGCAACCATCTTATTTTTATGATTTTTGATAGCACCAGCAATTTTCTCTTGATTATATAGGGTATTTTTTAATGCTTGCTCAATGTTACTAGTCGATTTGTTATACTGTGGCTACTCAAAATGCTACTGCTAGTTGTTTCCTCAATAATGAATAGTCCGATTCTACCACTTTTGGTTGTAAGCATTTTCATAATTCGACTTTTGAGAATTACCTAAAAAATTGACGAATTGAGGATTTTCATGACACAAATCTACAGAGTGGACACTATTGCCACAAATCTCACACCATACTGGAGCCTGTTGTACCATATTAACCTAAGCCTGAGGTTGTTGCACACCCAACTTTCTTTAGCTGAAATTAGGGTGGCTAAGGCTATTATGCTATCAAATTCAATCATACCCACAATGTTTTTCTTTGATATTCTTGAGGTATCACCAAGCCAATCCAAATTTTCGTGTGCAATCAAATTCAGCAAGGTGTATAACCCATCATAACTATTTTTCAAACCCTTATCACCTACAGCTGAATCTAGCAAAATTTCCGTGTTATGGTCAAGTGCCTCAGCAAAGGTGTGAGCTAGTACCTCATTGGACTACTGGTGATGTGGACAGTCCCAAAGAAGATCCTTGAACCTTTACCAAGCATGACACGTGTTTTCATCTTGCAGCTTAATGTCTTTCCAGACAGGAAGAATCAGATGAGGAACTTTTGGGATAAGTCATCCCAAGATGTAATTTAACTTGTCGGCTCAGTGTTCAACCACTTTTTTGCTTCCCCCAAATGTTAAAAGTGGAAGAGGGTCTGCCCCATACAATAAGTTGACACACCCATCAGGATGAATATGTCACTAATTTTTAAGAAATTTTGTAAGTGAACCTGTAGATCTTAATATGAGAGGTCGGTGAATTGACCACTTCTATGCAAAAACTACACCATGTTCTTTTTTAATTCAAATATACCTCAAGCAACAAGTATACGAATAGCGGAGGTGACAGTAGTTGCGAGTGGGATTACCACTTCATGTACTATCTTGTGGGCTAGTGGATCCTCAACAATGGGAGTAGAAATATCTTGTTCCTCGTGAATTTGTTGAATAGGGTAGAGAATGATCTCTCCTTTATTGGTGAAAGCATTTCTCAAGCTCGGGTATGGTTCAGCCAAACCCGTATCCCTTGCCAGCATACTAGTCTAGTACCTGTGCCTACAAATTCAGATTCCAAGATCAAGTAAAAAGAACCAATGAAATAAAAATGTGAAACAAAAGCTATGACGGTTGCTAAATTACAAGTCCCCGACAATGGTTCTAAAATCTTGTTGTGCCCAAGCACACATGCAAGTGTACGTGGTCTCACCAAGTAATAATGTGAACTTTTACAAGCCAAGTATCGATCCCTTGGAGACTTGTGTTAACAACTATCCCATACTAGTTCAACTTTTAAGATTAATCAAGTGCTACGTAACCATAGGTTGTTTAAAATTTACAACTAAAGTAAAATAACAATGCAGCAAATCAAAGGTTTAAATAATCAATTAGGAAAAACTCGAGGTTAAAGAACTGTGAATTTTTCATTCTACATTATATAACATCATTGGTTAGGTTACTTATCTTGGTTGTTGGTTCACGGGGTCTATACTGTGATTACGACCTTTCGATCCTCTAGTCAATAACCTAAGATAGCCCCACAACTACAACATTGAGAGGATATGCAACAACTAAGTTACACATACTCATATTTCATCCCGTAATTGAACAAAATAGATAATATTTGTAAATTACTATCTTAAATGCAAATTATAACTTCTTCCACTTAGAAGATTAAAATTCTATTCTATCTATCCCATGTTCTATTGCCTTTTTCTTTATTCTGATTTCACAAGAAGATTATGCATGTTTTAAAATGGTCAGGAATCTGTAAAATATTTATAAAAAGGATAAATAAACAAATAATATTGATAAACAACCATCACCAATTAAACACATAACAATAGAACTAATGTTCTTGTGCTTAACCCCGGAAAAGGGTGTTTAGCTTATTATAGACATACCATAATTAAAATGATGAATACATGTTAAAATCCATAAAAAAACAAAATTAATTGAATAAAAATCTTAATTCATGTATTCTTAAGCCTAACTTAAAGTCCCAAGGTATTCCAAGTTGTGAAACATAACAACTAAGTGTCCTATTTATACTTGGACACAAGCTGCCGATTTTGACTTAGGGTTGTGCCATAACCTTATCGTGGTGTCTAGGGTTTGTGTGATGACCTTTATCATTCTGATATACTATAATTGGTCATTTATTATTCTCCCAATACAGTGGAATTTCCATTTTTGGATAAGTCTTGTCCCATGTGTTTATCCATCCTTTCCAAGACTTGTGGTGATGTTTATACTTGATTTCCAGATTTTATATCATCAATAATAAATAATAATCAAATAAAATATAACCCTATATCATCATACACCACTAATTAGTGATCAACACAACATACGATCAAAGACGATGAACTAGCAACTTAAGCTAAGAGTACCAGTTTTGTTGTTTTGATGTTTAACTTAGTGTATTGTCTCTTGGATTATTCCAATTTAACCTTAAACACTATAAACAAGTTATTAAACACATTAATACAAAATCATACCCTTATTAATTCACTACACACACGAGAATCCATCGAGATCAACTAGAACAACACATAGCTCAAGCTAGTAACACTAGTTTTCTCATATATACTCTAAGTAGTCAAATTGATTCCACACTTTTTCGAAAACACATTAAACATTATAGTCAAGTATTTTATTACTTATATGATCAATTATACAATAATTTTCTCATTAATAACATGAGAAGTCCACAAAATAAGGCTAATTAAGGCCGGATAACCATACTGAGGTGCATAAATCCACCTATGTTCAATTATATTCCTATCAAATGCTAATTTAGTCTAAATATTCCACAATATATTTGGTATCACTAAAATTCTCCAATGAACCATGTGGAAACCAAACTGTCAGTCCCATCAACTCATAAATAATTTTAGACAATTATAGAAAAGCTCTAGACATGGAAAATGTGTGAAAACAAGGAAAATGGCCGTGAGGGTAATTATAAGATATTTGTTGTACTTATTGATAATTTTTAGCTAATCCTACTTGTTAATAGCCATTGAGGGTCACTTGATAATTTGCTCACTTTCTCCCATGAATATATTTAAAAAGTAAGAATCTAAACATCACTACCTAACACTTGAGGTCATCATGGCCTCTAATACATCCCAATCCCGTGTAGGTATGCCCAACACCAAATTAGATAAAGATATAGAAAAAATAAATAAAACTTAGATATTAGGCTTTAAGATAAAGTTAGGCAAATATATATGTGCATATATATACATATATATATATATATATACACATACATAAATTTATATATACACACACATATATATACATATATATAGATAAACACACACACATTTTTCAACTTTGAAACTAAATAAAAGTACAACCCAAATAAAAGATCTAGTTTCATGAGTAAAGTGTACAAATAAACTAACATAAAATCCAAAAATATAGAAGTTTGTCTCTAAAAAGTAAAATAAAGAAAAGATAATGGAAATAAGAGATGATGGAATAATTCTCTAGATGAGGAGCTCACCAGTACTTCAAATATACATAACACAACATGAACTTAAGCTCTATGGGTCGTAGTCGTACAAGGATATGCATCGAAATGGTACAGAAATTATGAGTGAGTACATTCTACTTGAACTGAATGGGAATCATATATTGATAAATCATTGTAAAAATAAATATAAGAATATCAGGCATAAAGGAAGTCCTAGACAATATATATAATACAAAAATAACAACTATAGAAGATTAAACTACACAATAGCACGGATAAAGGAAGTCTAAGTACATGCTATCAAACACATAAAATAAAGACAAGTAGTTCAATGAATTCTAATGACCATGATGTAATATCTCAAATATAACCTCTTATACACTTTTCAAGCAAAAACTTCTAGAATTAGACCAATGTGTGGTTCACAACCTATTTACTATCAGAATCTTATATATTAATAAACATTCTTGTCACATCCCTTGGTTAAGTGTTTCTCAATGGTAGTACAAGTTTTAGTGAATATGGATGAATGAAATGAGGATGCATGCTGATAACCAAATATATATTATGTAATGAGTAAACTCAATAAAGTTATGAGTGAGCTCAAATATCTTCGAATGTCAATAGATCATGATATAAAACATCACATCATACCACTGTCAGAAATCATGTAAGACATTAGTAATATCAATCCAAGGCCCCTACTCGGGCTTTACAGTAATGGTAAAGACACGCAATATTCAAACAAGACCAATAATATAAATCCAAGCCTCCACCCAGGTATTACTATAATAATAAAGAGTAATACTACTCAAATATGACTAATATTGTTGTGGTCAAACGCACACGCAAGTGTACGCGATCATACAAGTAATACAGTGACTAAGATAGTCAGATATCATACACACAAAGACTATGTACTAGCAATTCAACGAACTTTGGTTTTAGATAAAAATGTAATAGTTATTTCATAGTTCAGAGATGATTGTAAAGTTCAAGAAAAAGTACAATCAATAAATACATAATAATATGCAAAAATATCAACGTAACCTGGGGTTGTAACAATACTAGTGAGAATCTAAGGTTGAGACACTTTCGACATTCTTACAAATCTCCATTATTATATTAGTTTAGTTGATTATTGGATTATTGATTGTAAGGGTTTAGAGTATGATCATGGTCTCTCAATTCTCTAATCTTCTACCTAACTTGACATTATAACTATATCATTGAGTGGGGATACAATAATCTAATTAGTTGCATTAAGGTGTCATCCTAAAAGTGAACCAAACAAGGCTTCTAGGTATATCTATATCCTAGACTCTAATTTAAATCCATTATTTTATAAAACAATAAGAACCTTGCTCTTTAAACTCTTCGATCTAACATATGATTCTCCTCTCGTATTCACAAAGGAAAATAGGTTTATTTTAATGGTGTTCAGTCATAAAATTAGTAAGCAAATGAGATTAAGAATAACCCATATTATAATTCAACAATAAACTACGACAAAGAATATCAAAGTGCAATCATGTTTACAACCTCAATCCTAGAATATTGGTGTTTAGCTACTCATGTTCGAATTCAACATCAAATATGAATAATTAATCATACCAAAAAGTAATCTAGGAATAATGAAGTTCAAAGAACCCTAAGAGAAGTATTGAAAGTGTTTATGCCTCTACTGTAAGTTTCCAAAGTAGTCCCAATTATGTTTAAGTATTCCTTTTATAGTAGGATGATTTTATCCTAGTGAGGATCCACCTCTACTCTACATTAGTCAGTCCATAGGAGTGGGGTTCATGCCATATTGATTAGTCCACGAAAATATAGTCCGCAATGTAGACCCTTATTGGAATTCAACTTTGCTACAAAAATACATTAAGGCGACGCAGAGCACATTTTTTCTTAGCTAATTTCTTCTTTACTTGATTTAGCCTTCAAATGCATGTTTTCCAAGATCAATACACTTCCTTTCAAGTCCATACAATCAATCCCAAAGCATCAATCATCACTCGCTTTCCATCATGAATCAAATTGTGTTTGATTCCATCGAAAAATCCACCCTACATCACTAATCATGTCCATTATCTAAATCATGCATTAAATATCAAATGCAATAACAACATATTTTATCTCCTAGAACAAGTCCTATTATGGGTGAATATTGGTGCTTGGACATATAAATAAGCCCAAGATCACCACCCCACGCTTAGAACCTTGTTCTTCCTCGAACAAATTCAAGAAACACTATCCCAATTAAGCTTAACATCGCAACCTAGGAAAAATACTTGGGTTGGGGACTCATAAACCAAACGATGACTTTTTCACCAGAACATGTCAATTCACTTCAATAAACACTGGATTATTCTTTTAAAACATCCTTACATAAAAATGAACTTTAAATTTGTTGGCAAACTCAATCAAGTTACTCGATCAAGAACATTATAAGACACCTGACTATCATCCACATGCACCCTCTCACAATGATATTTTCCCAACAATCTTACAATATGCAGCGGAATAGGAATATTAAATATAAATTTCTCACTCTTAACAAAGAATTCATACATAATAGACAATGAACCATAAGCTTGCCCTTAGTATACTACTTTAGTAAAAGTAAAATATTGGGATGAAGGATTAACTAGGTCTTTCATTGTTGTAATGTAGGCTAACGGGCTGGTAGGAACTATTTGGGAAATACTGGCTAGTCTCCTTAAGAGCTTTAGTACATCATATAAACATTTAAATCATCACATAATATTCAAAATCTCTACTCAAAACAATCCCTTTTTCTCTTACTTTAGACCTATATTTTTAAATTTATTACATACACTATGGTAGGAGTGTCATCTCTTCACCATTTTTTTCTTTCAATAGTTTTTCTTCTTTTCCTTTTCTTTTCTTTATTTCATACATTTAACCACTGCAAATATCAACTTTCTATCTCAATAGCAATCTCTTACGGGCATCAATTTCAACATTATCCTTATTCAAATTTCTACTCCTTAGTTCTAATAATCTCAAAGAATGTGCTTAAAAGGAATTGGATAAAATTACGATTAAATAACATAAGGGGAACAAGTTATTTATGAGTCTACCAAAAAATTAAGCCATTGGCTCAACGGGGCTAACTAGGAATATGCAGCAAGGGTAGGTAAAAGTGGTCTAAAAATTCAGCTATCAACAAAAATGCTTATATATTTCATAAACTCAATATACTTTATTTTTATTTGTAAACACACCAAGCAAGTTCTATACATCACTATGTATGTAGAGTAACTAAAATCCTCTCTTACTCTTGGTGCATGCTAGATTCAAGTCGTATCCCTATTGGTTTCCGGTCTTGCACTTGTCAAATTCAAATTTAAGCCAACAAACAAAAAATTACACCTATTAAGACTAAGTGCCTAAAACTAGATCCCTTTTTAATTTATAACATGCTTTTATTTCAAATAAAGTATCATCCTAGTCAAGCAACCACATGACCAAACACAAAGTATTTCTCTTTAAAGTTGTGATTTAGTTCTTCTTCCTTCTTAATTTCCTATGACTAACTCCCCTTAAGACAGTTGTCATCCATCAATTATAGGGGAGGGAACCTAAATGTAACTACTTATTAAGATTTACCTTAAGGGAAAAAACCAAAATTTTACTCCTGATTTTGAACAAAAGCAACTGCTAAGCAACATAACTAATAAGAAAACTACTACTAGGTAAATCTCATCAATACTAACTATTACAGACTATATGGTTCCAAATAGCTAGAGTGAATAAATGTCTACCCAATCACAAATAAATAAAACAAAATAAAAATATCCAAAAGAATAAAACAAAATCAAAATATCTAATAGAACAAAATAATAAGAGCACAAGTAACAAGATACCAAAGCCCAACACTTAAAATGAAGCACTGTCCTAGAGGTTGTAAAGCAAACCAAGTATGAAGTGGGAAGCAACTCCCTATTCACATATCGTCCATGTTATTATTAGAATCTACAACATAGGCCTCACCTCCCAAGCCTAGGTCATCAACACTATCCACAACATCTGACTCCAAATCTAAATCATGCAGCTGATGTTTCTCGTCAGTGGGCACATAATTGCCTATTGACTCTATAGAGTTTGGTCCAATACAAACATTGTCCTACAATGAAGACCAAGAGGATAGTCAAGCTCAACAAATCAAATCTCCTATTGTTCAGTTGGGCATCCCCCTATCCTTAACTGAAGCAGCTGCATCCCATACATCTAGTATATGATATCATCATTCCAAGCATGATGCTCGAGCATAGTCCATTTAGGACCATGAGACCCAATAATACTTTAGTATAGGATATATCTACCATACGAGTGTCCACCACCGACCTATAAGTGAGGACCTCTTTCTCTATGCTATGATCCCTAAAAAACTAAATTAGTAAACCACCAAAGCCATACTTGTGCCCCTGATGGAACCTCACATTCCTGATAACAAAAAACCTGATAGCACCTACATTCATATGAACATCATCATACATTAAGGAATAAATAAGACATACCCTATCATGTGTCACCTTTTTCATGTGTGTCCAATGTATGGGACAAGTGTAGATAATCTTTGCCCATACGTAAGCCTCTTTGTTCATCAAACTATAGGGGAATGTATGGTAAATGTCACTGTCTTTATGATGTATCCATCTGGATGTAGAGTGGTTCCCAAATAATAGATGACGAATGTCTATATAGGGAGGTACAATGTTTATCTACTTTAGAGGCTCAGTATTTAACTCAAGTGTACCTAGAAGGACATTTAAAGAATGAGCAGTGAAAGTGACCACCTATCTTCGTATATTGGCCTTGGAGTCCCTTTTCTGTGGGTCCTAAATATCCATAAAACCCCTAAAATTGCTCAACTTGCACTCAAGGGGGCTGATAAAACAAGAAGTTCATATATAGCTCCTTTATGTGGCGCACCGTACTGGGGAATGCTCTAAATGATTTATCTCGATCAATAAATTAATAAGCTGAATACTTAGACTCATTGTGCTTTGCATACCACTTTTTTCTAGCATCTACAAACCATCTAGTTATGCACCTCCTAGATTGCTGTGTGGAATAGCCAAAGGTCATATTAGGAGTCACACAGCCTATGACCATAGCTAATACAATTCAACAAACTACAGGTTGGTATGAAGTTTATAGTAACAATGGCCATTCGACAGTGATATATGTTGTAAATCCTATGTCTGTGACGTATGTGGGGAATTCTCAAAGGCGGAATTATGGGAACTCTTACAATCTAAACTGGTAGACTTATCCACTAAATCAGCCATAGAATGCCCAACAACAACAGCTTCAGCAACCACGGGTTCAAGGGAATCAGGCCACAAATAGCAATATGGAAAATATGCATAAATAGGTATTAGTTTATCAAACATAATTTGCAATAGATAGAAAGAGTCAACAAGAGTACATGAAGAATCAAAAAGTAACTATAAGGAACTGGGAGTTGTAGTTGGGACAGTTACAATAGGCACTAAATAATAAGCCTGAAGGTGGTTTTACAAGGGATAATAAACCTCCTAAACAAGTCATGTTAATAGCGTTTTGGAGTGGAAAAGATCTTAGTGAAGAACCTCAAAAGCAAACTACAGAGAAAGATATAGAGAAAGCTCGTAAATAGGTAAACGACAAAGTTGTTAAAAATTTGACAAAATCTGAGTACTCAAAAGAAAAAGTTGCTGAAGTGGTGAAGAAGAATCCACAACTACCTTTCCCACAGAAGCATATAAAGTCAAAGGAGGATGCGTGCTTCAACAAGTTCTTTGACATATTCAGAGAGCTGCACATTAATTTACCTTTTTTAGATGTTTTCCAAGGAATGCCCAAATATGCTAAGTACTTAAGGGGTGTGGTTGGTAAAAGTTAAGATGCAGAATGTTGAAGTGGTAGAACTCACTAAAGGGTGTAGCTCTGTGGTGATGCAAAAGATTCCCTAAAAGCTTAAGGGCCTTAGAAAGTTCACTCTCCCTATTCAAATTGGAAATAAAGAGGTTGTTCATGCATATAGTCACTTAGAGAAAAGCGTCAACTCGATGCCCCACTCCTTATTTAACATATTAGTCTTGGTAAAACTTAGACCGAGCTCTATGCTACTACCATTGTTAAACAAGATCATAGCCTATCCTAAATGAGTCATGGAGGATGTTCTTATAAAGTTTGTTAAGTTTATTATTCCTTCTAACTTAATTTTTTTAGAATTTCAGGTAGATAAATAGGTAACGATCATCTTAAGGCGTCTATTCTTAGTGATGGGAGGAGCTTTGATTGATGTAAAAAAGGGCATACTCACAATGAGGTTGGAGGATGAAGAGGCAGTTTTCAAAGTGTATAAACTTATTAACACACTATCCCATTACAAAATACTTGTGCATGATTACTATGATTAATTGGGATAAGTGCGGGGTGGTGGAGATAGTTCCACAAAAGACCTTTTTGGACACTCTTATTGAATAACCTAAGCTATAATTGCCTAAGCCTGACAAGATGCAGATAGATAACCCTTAAAAAGATATTGTTGAGAGAGTTATTGACTTGGCTTTTTGGGGTTAAAGCCAAGGACATGACTACTATAATTTTAAATTAATTTCGTTTGATTTTCTTATCATATTTGGTTGTTGTTTATCCTTGTTTTAGCTATTTTAATGATTCATGTCCCTTAGAATATATTCATTGTTGACCTTGTGATCTTGGGTGGGGGAATTGGAAGATAGAACATCAGGATCAACAAAGTAAGGTTCTTGTTCCTTTATTAAGTAAGGAAGTTGAATTAGTGTCAAGGAAAAGGGTGTACCTAGGAGCCTTACTTTATTCACATGTAGGATGATAGCTTTAAGAACTTAATTGGATTATTACATCCCATGTCAATGATTTAGTTATAGAGTCTATGTTAGGTAGATGATTAGAGTTCGGGAGATCATGATAATTCGATAAACCCTACAAATCAACAACCAAGATAACCAATCTAGAAAATGAAGTTCAATAGCGTTGTATGATTGTTTGAAGTGCCTTAACCTTGGCCTTTACTCTATTGATTGTCTTAAGCCTTTATTTTGTGCATTTTTTACTTTACGTTCAGTTTTACAAATATCCAAACTCTTTTTGTTTACTTCCAATCAAGTTAATCTTAATTAGTGAACTAGAATTTGATAGTTGTTAAAATAAGTCTCTATGGGATAGATACTTGGCGTTCTTTAAGGCCAATATATTACTTGGTAAACCACGTACAATTGTGTATACCAAGAATCATCAAGATTCTACACATATATTCAAAGTTCAAATAGATAAAGCACTTCTTAAACTTAGGGTATTTCATTAAACATTTACCAACAACAAGTACCATTCTTATGCCCTCCCATAGAAGAAATAAGTTCCTTAATACAAATATCACCTGATGTTTCCAGGAACTGAATCATCAAAACTCTCACTCTAAAATGAAGTTCCAAATTGTGCACCTACAGTACCATAAGCTTGCCCTCACCATTCTGTTTGGTTCATCTAGTAGTCAAACTAAAATCACTGCAGGGCTTTCTTGTCTTGAAATAAAGTCTTACATGCTAGAAAAATTGATTTAAGATTAGTGACTTAGCCTCACTTTGTTCATTTACACCACTTATCTATAACCACTTATTTACTTGCATTCCTCTCACAATCCATTTTTGTGTAATTCTCAGTTTTCCTACTCAACACCATTTCTTTAATATTATAATTTATATATATATATATACAAAATTTCACATATCTTTACATCTTTCACTCTTCAATCACCATCCCCTCTATTATAACCACCCTCAACTTAGGAGATTTGCCTAAGTTGATGAGTAAAATATCCAAAGGGTGGACTATGTTGAAACAAAGGTTTAAGTATGAAATTAATGAAAGATATTAATGTTATGAAGCAAAGAAAATTCTACTCGTTAAAAAGGGATCAAAAGAGGTTTAATTATATTCCTATGGGTTGTTTAGTTTGGATAAGTGGTATACCTATCAACAATTACCTATGATCATTTCTCAGATGACTACTTACAAATCTAATAGAATGCTTCAGGCAATTTCTAGATGCATGCACTAATAAGAAAATATCCATAGAAAAATCTCAATCTCTCACAGTATGGAGCTGTACTGCCATCACCAATTACTCAATAAAATCCCAAACATAAGCAGGGAATGCCATATTTGCATACTTTCATAGATAGAAATAGTTTCCCATGTACCTAGCATCAGTCTCACAACAAAAATTTTGAAGGGCTCACAATTTTCAAATAACAGTTTTCAAACTTCCAAAACTTTTGCCATTGCTACTCAACCACATCTAATCCTCATGAATTCATAACGCAACTATAAGAAAACAACAAATCCTAAACATGTCGGTTCCTAGATATCACTCAGGGGCATAAAACACAGATAATACACCCTTGAGGTTAAAAGTACCCCTACACCCACAATTAAAAGCATAATTTGTCCTCACTACAAAGTTATTAAACTTTAAAAACAAGGGTGAGAAAATACCTGCAGCTCTTTAAGGGCTTCTGACACTAACCACTGACTATGTTGCTGCATCATTACTGGGTAAAATATCAACAGTGGCATCAGGTTCTACAGATGCATTCACAGCAGTAGTTGGTGAGTAAAGAACTCCCCAAAAGGCTCAGAAAGTCCACTAGAAGAGGCTACCACAATGCGGGCCCTCAGTTCTTCTTCAAGCGGTTCACCATCCACTTTCGATTTTATCAATGCTTATTTAGGCTTTTTCTTATCTCTCTTTTCAAGTCTCTTTTTCTCATCACTCTCACTCTTCTCTTTTTTTCCTATTACTTTGTTATCAACTGGTTTCCTAGTGATATCAAATAGTGAAAATTCTTTTTATTTTAATTCTCCCTTAACAGGACCTAGGAATGTCAACATCTGACGCATCTATAAAACTGTAATATCATCTTTTAGCCTATTTCAAGGCTGCGTCAAACACTGCAAGATCAGGCAAAAGTATTTCTTTCTGCCTTTTATTTACTCTACGCTCTATTTCATTAATGTGTCCATGGAGATTCATAAAATGTGCAATGGCTGCTTTTATTTACTTATTTATAATCGGCTCAAACTGTTCAACAAACAACCTCGACTGTGCCTTAAATTTTCTTCCTTGCTTTACTATTTTCTTGAAATTTTGTGGTGTAAGTACATACTCAGACCCCAGTGTTGTGATCATTGCATTTTTTCTATCTCTGGAACTAGTTTGGCACCCACAGAGGAGGTAGCCTTATGATATTCTTGTAATGACAACTGCACATTTTATGTAGAGTCTGTGGTAGTTGCAGGTGTCTAAACTCTCTTGGAAAAAATAATATCACTCGCCACACTCGTTCCTTGACCTAAAATAAGCATAGGATTGTTCTTATTTCTTTTGTTAGGATTGTGGGTCTTCTTGGCCTGGACCTTATTATCCATACCTATGATGATTTAAATATTGGATGCTTAGCATAACCTTTTAATCAGACAAGGGAACAGATATGCTGTATCAGGTCGTATTCCCTATTTCTTGATCTCATCTGCAATGATTTCCCAGAAGATTAGGGGGAAATTAGACATCAAGCTTGCTAGTAGCACCACTCTATCATTACCTATGATATTATCCACTGCAGTAGGCATCAACCTATATCTTACCACTCCCTACCACAATTATGCTACTAGAGACAATGAAGCCTTAAAAATCAGCGCACTTGGATTGTTCAACTACTCAGGCTCCCCTTCTGCTATGGCTTGTGCTAACCAAGGGTGTTGATTTGCCCTGTCAGTCATTCTATAATAGAATTCTAGAGAGGTATCTAGAGGCAAAAAGTTAGGACCATTCAAAAACAAATTGATCACACGGTCAGATAAATCTACCATAACCCCTCACATCGGTATCTGATTCATGTTGGGCTTTTTTGTGGCTTTTTCTCCATTTTAGCACATGTTTTCCAACGTTGTTGTATAGTTGGCATAAAATTCTCTTACCAACGTTGGACAATATGATTCTCTTTCCTTGGTAGTCCATGTTAACTCATAAGTGTTGAAAGCTCTTTCCAGTTGTGGGTATTTGCTTAGCCCAGATGTGATCATTCTCAGTTATTCTCACAAGTGTATCTTGGTACTCCTTTTTCTAGTATCTAAAAATACTTCATGATAGATCTTTGAGACTCCATTCACTTTGCATCGTAAACTATCCTAGATCAAGGATTTTTTCTTTTTATAACATTGCCTCATTTTGTAGAGTCTTCTTTCACAGGTGGCTTAGAAGACGAAAAATAAGTCTTCTTCTTTAGAACTCTCTTATTCAACCACCTCCTCTTCAGACTTGGGAGTAGGTTCTACTATATGAATACTCTACCTCATATGACGCATTTGATTTTTTGCTCCTTCCTATTCATTTTCAAAATCAATGAACAGTCTATGAGTCAAATTATGTTTCTTCACTCCCTTACTAATTTTCTTTGACTTTCCTTTTGTAGGTATGAGTATATCTGCACCAGCAAACAAGAATCAATTGATGTACAAGAGTAAGAAAATACAAAGAATTATGATCTTCTATGCATATTCAACTTCCACTTAGTATCTTATGAACCAGATTGGTTTGCAATTCAATTACCTTTAATGAAAATTGTTCAACATCAGCATCATTAGTCTCATTCATGAAAAGGATAAATCATATTTTTTATACATATTGGTGATGACTTGGTTAAATAGTAGCCACTTAGGTGATGTCTTATCAGCCTTGTCGTCAGCCCTGGGAAGGGTCAAAACACATTTCAAAATAATAGGTGATAACTTGGTTGATAAGTCTTTAATTGAATGATGGCATATTATCCTTGTCGTCAACATAATGTAGAATTCAAGAACTTCCTCAACTTGGGTGACAACTTGGTTGATAAGTCATTACTTAGGTGATGACTTATCACCGTTGTCGTTAACCCAAGAAAAAATCCTCAACAACTTCAATGTTTGAGTGATGACTTAGTTTATAAGTTGTCACTTAGTTGTTGTCTTACCAACGTGGTCATCAACTATAAAAATAGATTTCATAACTTCTACATTTCTAATGTGCATGCAAAATTTAAAATTTGTTGCCCCAATATCTGAATTATTAACCATAATCATCAGTCCCCAAACATAATACATCACCAATTTTACTTTAATAAGCTTGAAAAATGTTGGGGGAAGTGATTTTCACTTTTCTCGGGTATATTAAAGCTCAGTTCTTTCACCAAAAAGGAAAAAAATCACAACTTAACGAGAATTTGTTCATGAGCAAATTTTAGCAATACAAAATTTTGTCTAGTTGGATAACCTAATCAACTTTTATTGGTTAAACTTTTTCAAGAACACATGTAATCCTTAAAACTCTTAGTTAAGTGAAATTTTCCTTACTTCGCAACAGACAAAAAAATGAAAAATTTCGGAGCATACCTTGAAGTCAAATTGAAATAGTACACCCTACTTGAGAATGCGCAACTTTGATCAAGACCACGAGACTTAAGTATTTTGGGATTAGAAAATTAAACTGATCTTCACTAAGAAGAAAGGCTCTTGGCTATTTAACCTGCTTTTGTGAAGTTGAAGAGGGAAAATGAATGTTTGGAAAGGAAGAGACAGGAAATGTGAAGAGTTTGCACTGATGTAGGCATCTTATTTTTTTTCTAATTAATTTTTTTAATATGAAACAAAAACTAATATGTAAAAAATTTGAGATGGGTACATTTTTTTTTTAAGCGAGAGTTGGAAATCCAAGGGTTATTTGGTTTTGGAACGGGTCAAGATGACTTACCTGGGATCGAAAGCCACTACTCATTTTCCTTCATTATCCGCCAAAGGTACAACGTCAACCAACTTGGACACGTAGTCCACAATAACCATAATATATTTGTGACTGCAAGAACTCACAAATGGTCCGATAAAGTCGATGCCCCAAACGTTAAGTTATTCAACCTTAAGTATTTAGACATAGGCATTTCATGATTCCTAGAGATCAAACCCTATTTTTGGCTTTGATCATACTTCTTAACAAATTCGTAAGTATCTTTATAATGTAAAGGCCAATAGTGTCAGATTTGAAAACTTTTCCTTACAGTACGATCACCTGCACGGTGTCCCACAACTAAGGAAGAATGACAAGCCTGTAAGATTCCCTACATCTCTACCTCTGATATATATCTTCTTATAATATTATCAGCACAATGTCTACACAAATAAGGTTCATCCCAAAAATACATAGTGACATATGCAAAAACTTCTTGTTCTGATGAAACGATAGGTTTTCTGGAACAATATCCTTGATAACAAAGTTAGCAAAGTCTGCATACCATGGCATCAAATCAAGAGTGGCCTCTAGAAGATGCTCATTCATGAAATAATCATCAATTTCCCACTTATCCATATTCATTTGATCATTTTCTAACCTGTATAGATGATCAACTACTTGATTTTTACATCCTTTCTAATATTTTACTTCATAGTCAAACTCTTAAAGTAATAGCACCTATCTTATGAGTCTTTTCTTGGCATCTTTCTTTTCCATTAGATATCTCAATATTGCGTGGTCAATGTAAACTACTACCTTAGTTCCCAAGAGATATGCCTGAAGTTTCTCCAATGCATACACAACAGCTAAATGTTCTTATTCTACCACAATATAATTTTTTGTGCACCATTTGAAGCCTTGCTAGAATAATAAATGGGGTGAAACAACTTTCTATCTTTTACCCCAAAGCAGCTATGAGTGCAACCCCACTTTCACGACAGATCACTTCGAATGGCTTAGACTAGTCCGGAACAACAATAATAGGTGAAACAACCAACTTTTCTTTCAGGCATTAGAATGCCTTCATACAATCATAATCAAACGAAAAATTTATCTCCTTTTCCAATAATTTGCAAAATTGATTTGAAATTTTTGAAATGTCCTTTATGAACCTTTGGTAAAACATTACATGGCCCAAAACACTATGAACTCCTTTAATTAAGATAGGAGAGGGTAGTTTTTCAGTAACTTCTATCTTGGTTCTATCAACCTTAATCCCTATTGCTGATCTTGTGCCCAAACACTATGACCTCTTTCACCATGAAGTGACATTTCTCCCAATTTAGCAGAAGGTTGAATTCCTAGCATCACTGCAAAGCCTTCTCCAAATTCACCAAGCACTAATAAAATAAATCACCTACCATAGAAAAATCGTCCATGAATACTTTAAAAGTGTCTTCCACAATATCTTAAAATATCAAAATCGTATATATTAGGAACGTAGCAGGTGCATTAAATAATCCAAATGACATTCTCTTAATGCAAAAGTTTCGTAGGGGCATGTTAAAGTTGTTTTCTCTTGATCCTAGGGATCAATCAATATTTGATTGTATTGTGAGTAACCATCGAGAAAATAGTACCAACCCCTTCTTATCAACCGATCAAGCATTTGGTCCATGAAGGGCATTGGGTAATTATCATTCAATGTCCAGGAATTAAACCACCTGTAATCCATATAAACTCACCAACCAGTTACAGTTCTCAATGGGATTAGTTTATTCCTCTGATTAGCTATTATTATCATGCCTCCTTTTTTAGATGTGAATTGTACAGGGATCACTCACTTACTCTTAGAGATTGGGTAACCTACCCAAGCGTCAAGCCACTTTATTATATCATTTTTATTACTTCTTACATTGGTGGGTTCAACCTGTACTAATGTTCAATCGTAGGAGTACATTTTTCGTCCAACTAGATCTTATATTTTTAAAATCCAGGTGAAATGCTTATGATATCAGTGATAGTTCACCCAATAGCTCTCTTATAGCATTTCACCATAGAAACAAGGGCCTTAACTTGATGCTCTACCAAATTTTCTCAATAAATTGTTTCCATCACCTAGAAACAAATTCCTCAAATGACCTAGCAGCTTATTTAGTTCCAACATAGATGGCTCTTTAATAGACAACTTGGTTGGTGGTGTTAGACGATGCTTTTAGTTCAAATCCAACTTCTTAGGGGCTTAAGAATATGACCCTATTCCGTTCAATGCTCACACATTCTCATCGTAATTGTCTATTCCCTCACTATCAAAATTTGTCAACACTGCAGCTAATATCTCCATAACAAATATTTCATCAATTGGTATTGCTTGCACATCTCCATAAAATACATCAATAATTAAGAACACACACTTATCTCCTTTTGCTTCTTTGTTGATTGACAAACATCAAAATTGACCGCTTAGTCATTAAGCTTGAATTTTAGCTCATTAGACTACAGGCCAATTAACACACTCCTAATTTCTAAGAACGGTCTACCAAAGATTATCCATACTTTGAAATCCACCTCATAATCCATAATTACAAAGTTCATTGGGAAAATAAAAGATGTCCACTTTAACAAGGATGTCATAAAGAATCCCCACCGATCTAATATTCACTGATCTATCCACCAATAGAAGCCACATATTGGTAGGTGTAGGATCTCCCAAACCCAACTATTTGAAATCCTCCAATGGCATAAGGTTTACGCTTTCCCAAAGATCATAAAGGGCCTGCACAAAGTTAAGCAATCTGATGGTACAAGGAATAATGAATGCTCCCAGATCCACCTTTTTTGCACTAATGATCTGATAACGATGGTACTACAGTGATGTATATTATCCACCAGTTCATAGCTCATAATTCTCTTCTTTGTCACAAGGTTTCTCATAAACTTAGCATATCCTGATATCTACTCTAGTGCCTACACTAAAGGCATATTTACTATCAGCTGCTTAAACATGGCCATGTATTTTCTAAATTTAGTCTCATTCACCTTCTTCTACAATCTGTGTAGAAATGGAGGAGGTATTTTTGGCATTATTATAGCAACCATCTCTCAGTCCTTTCCTTTGTTTTTCTCCAAATCATCAGTTTGCTTCTATTCAGATGGATCTTCTACCTTTTCTAGTTTTTTAGATTCTACTAGATGGTCCTCATCTACTTCTGCTTCTAATTCCACCGCATCACCTAAATCAGGTTTTCTTAAACAAGGACCAGGCAATGTTTTACCACTTCTGGTGGTAATAGCCATGCCTGAATTATCATTCCTGCAATTATGCATAGTATCACTTGGCAATATTCCACTCTTTCTTTGATTGAATGCTACAAATAATTGATTTATTTGTTATTCCAATTTCTTAATAGATGTGAAATATGAGTAAACTAATTATCTCATCTTCGACAAGTCACCTTTCATCTCCTTTACTCCAGCATCTATTGAATCCACTTCTTTAAAAAATTTGGCCATTATATTCTCCATCGACATCTTACTAGAACTAGTTATAGCAGTGTCACAACTCCCAGGTGGAACATATAATCCCATTCTATCATTAGTCATAGCAGTGTCATGACTCCTAGGTGGTACATATAATTCTCTCCTAGCATCCTTATTCTTCCATCCTCTTTTGTCATGATCTCTATAACTAGCTTTATCATAATAAGTCTGACATTGATTTCCTTAGCCACCAGCCCAAAAACCCCCCTAGTTATTCAAATAGTTTGCCTCCTCCTTAGAATCAGATTTATATTCCCTACTATATTACCCTACCACTTTAACCTTATCTACATTAGCTAAAATGAAATTCTTTGTGAGTAT